>CAUIUS010000002.1:595000-1795000 GCA_961210405.1 Drosophila mercatorum | reverse complement strand
ACGTTATTTTTAGCTGCGGAAATTTGCGGATGTCTGAACTAACGTAAAAAAACCAACGACGTCTTACATTATTCAAGGTCAGTTTTGCGCTGCAAAACATCTGTTTGACGAACTGTGCTGTTGTTTTTCGTTCTGTCTTCGTTGTTTGTTGTTATGTTTCAGTTTGCGAATTCATTTATTAACTATATTTACTTTGAATTTGAATTTGGCAGACAATTTTTATAAGTGTATTTTTGTACGCATGTTTATCTTCGATCGTTGGTGCAAAGAAAATGGAACGAATGCTGAAAAAGTAAAGATAATCATTGAAATGGTGAACAAAGAAATTAAAATAAAAGGCTACGTTAACGACCTGGATGATGTGTCGAAACGAATTACGTACATACACTTGCCAGAAAAACTATGCGTACAGGCTTAATGTGTGACTTTGAGAGTGAATTAATATGATAAAAAAAAGTGAAATGATCAATATTGTATTTTTTCATGAAAAACACATCAATTTCAAACATTTTCCATAAATTTTTATTTTATTATACCGTATACTTATTTTATTTATGGGATCATAAAAAAACAACGAAAATTCAGTCAGAAAAAGTATGCGTACAACCTATAAAAATATAAAAAAAAGTCAATTTTCATTAAGGAAAATAAAAAATTAATAGGATGTTGGATATCCCTTCCTTTTTTTAGTCTCCTCTAATCGTTTCGGCATGGATGACACTAACTTCTGGGTGAAATTCGCCGGAATTTTGAGCCACACCTCCATTAATACATTTTTCAGCATATCCTTCGACGTTATTGTTCTCTGTCGAATCCTGCCCTCCAAAAAATCCCATAGATGTTCGATGGGATTTAAGTCTGGTGACTGGGGCGGTGAATGCAGCTGATTTTTGGTATTATAAAGCAACCAAAGCTTTACGTTAAGGGCGGTGTGCTTGGGGTCATTGTCTTGTTGGAAGACAAAGTCCTCTCCAAGACCCAATATCCTGGCGCTTTGGTGTAAATTTTCTTTGAGGATGCGGAGGTAGGCCATATGGTCCATTGTGGACTCAATGAATACCAAATTGCCCACTCCACTTGCTGCCATACACCCCCACACCATCACGCCGCCACCACCGTGTTTAACAGTTGGCACAAGGTTTTGGAAATCAAAGGCTGTGCCACTCTTTCGCCACACAAGCTTCCGTCCTTTGATGCCAAATATGCAAAATTTGCTTTCGTCACTAAAAATAACCTTATTCCAGAACTCTGGGACCACTTCCTCATATTTCTTTGCGAAATCCATCCGCTTCGCCTTGTTCACTTTTGAAATAAGGGGCTTCCTTCGTGCAACACGTGCATTTAAATGGTTCTCTTTTAAGAACTTGCGGACTGTATCGACATGGAGCTCCTTCTTGAACTTTTCCCTGACTTCCTGCCCAATCTTTGCAGCAGTTATTCGGGGGTTTCTCCGCACCATCTTTAACACGTCTCTCTTCTCCCGATCTGTCAGCTTTGATGGCCTCCCAGAACTTGGCATGGACTTCACAGATCCGGTCAAATTGTAATTATTTATAATTCTTTGCACAGAAGAATGTGTTCTGTCAACAATTTCGCTGATTTCCCTAAAGGTTTTCCCCTCATCCCGCAATTTCACGATGAGTTTTCTCAAATCGGGATCAATTTCTTTGGTTTTCCTACCCATGATGAAATTTTTCAATATAATGACAAAATTTACCAAAACAACTCGTGCTTGACATTTTTCAATGCTTTTTACCGTAATATGTGGTTTAACGGTACTAAAAGTTTCTCAGAAAGCTTAAATACAGTGGGTTTTTAGTTTGTACGCATACTTTTTCTGACTGAATTTTCGTTGTTTTTTTATGATTTTAAATAAATAAAAATAAGTATACGGTATAATAAAATAAAAATTTGTGGAAAATGTTTGAAATTGATATGTTTTTCATAAAAAAATACAATATTGATCATTTCACTTTTTTTTTAATTCACTCTCAAAGTCACACATTAAGCCTGTACGCATAGTTTTTCTGGCAAGTGTATGTAAAAGAATTGCAACTTTTTGGGGAAAGTACGATCGTAAAAAATGTTCAGTGATTAAATATCAAGCTGTTTGGCTGAATGAAAAGGAGACGATTTCTTTGCGCTGTGCCCACAAGATTTCCCATTCAACACCCAAAGAAACTGGTCGGCCGAAAATAGATTTTATAGAGTCTTCCAATAGAACAAAACGTCGTAGAATTGCTGAGATAGGAAAAGCCTATTGCTTCTGCTCAACGTTCCTGCAACTCATCCCGCCCAGCGTTTTCAGAATTTAGTGCAGATGAAGTTTTATCTATTCTCGTGGAGAGTAATTTGAGCAAACATCAATATTTGACTATACGCACATTTATAAATAGTAAAATGTCGTTTAACTTATTACCTAGCTACGAAAAGCTTCTGGCAACCAAAGCATCAAGCTATCCTGAGAACATCAGTGTCAGCGAATCGCAAGCTGAAGTTGAACTACAGAGCTTGGTAGATCATACGGCCTCGAGAATTGTGCAACTTCAAGCAGAAGTTCTTCAATCCGTTGGTGATTATAATTTAATGTTAATTGGGAAGTGGGGTTTTGACGGCAGCTCTGGACATTCCGAATATAAGCAAAAAACCGGGATAAATATGGACGATTCGAGTTTATTTGTAACTTCTTATGTACCACTGCAGTTAATAACTAAAGATGATGATCCTAAAAATTGTTAATAGATGAGTAAACCTAATTATTAATATATTATTGTTTTGTTGAAACATGAATATGTATGACTTGAGACATCTTTTATTACTTATTAATTTTTTTACACAAATTTGGAAAACATTTCAAAATGATATCGCCATAACAAAAATTTTTTGTCACTCGCTCTATACAAGCGCGACCACTGTAGTGGGTGTAACTTTTGAAGGAGGTTGAATATGATAAATTTTTTATGTTTTTTATTTATGTTATTTTTTTTTAATTTCGGAAAAAGTTTCAGATTTTTATCTCCTCTAGAAGTACTTTTCGCCGCGCGCTCCATACAAACCCAACCACTGTGCAGCGTTCTGTCGCTGACGCCGAGTGTGGTTCGGTGGAAGACGCGCACAAGAATTGTGCGTCTCGAGTTCAGTTGAAGTTAGAACCGAATCTCGCTGCGCGAACGAAATGAGTAAAGAAAATATTACTAATCCGACATGTGTACATATATAGATATTAGAGGATTGATAGCACGATGCTTAAAAGCGACGAAATAAAAAAATTTTGCAAAGTACAATTTAGAGCTTAGTTGATAAAAGCGGGCGAAATTAGACTTATCGAATATCGCTTATTTGTGTTATAATTTTCAAAGCTTGATCGTGCCAAAAAAAATTTATAGGCAAAAGTTCCGCGTATTGCAGCTTCGCGCTCACGGAGAAACATGTTCAAAATGTAGAGCCTTTCGCGCAGGTCAATAAAATTCCGTGTAACTTGTAGACAGGAAGCGGCACTTCCACTGTTTTGTGCACAACATTGTGCGATCAACCCTGTTGGCCATTTAAGTGAGTTACATATGTGGGGGTTGCAATTTGACGCAAACGAAATAAAATTGCACAGAACCAAGTGCACAGGCATAATAAAAAATGTTTTGAGGACGAATTAAAAAGTCGGAACAAATATTTATGAAACGGATTTTGAGAATGAAACTCTTGGCGATATTTTGTATAATTTAAATGAAAATATATTAGTTCATTGAACCTTTTTTTGCTTTCCTGTTTTAATTGTTTGTCCGTTTTTTGTGTCCTTTAAAAAAAAAAAAATAGTTTTTTATCTTTTTTTCTGGGCTCAACCGTCCTTTTTTGTGTAGAGGCGCCGGCAATACTGGCCAGGACTCTCGAAGCTCGCCTTACGATACCTTACAACCCCTGGTAGTTCAGTGCCTTATGAGCGACTTGCTTCTGCAATTGAATGTGTTGTCTGTGACTCACGAACTCCTATAACGGATACACATATCAAAAAACGCGTTTTTTTAAAATCTTTTAACTCCAAATACTGGAATTAAACATTCGTTAGAATATGTAAATGAAATATTCCGTATGTTGAAATAAATTGTTATGTTATTATAGTCGAATACCGATTATTCGTACCCCACTAAATCGAAAACCTCAATATTTCGTAATAAACGGCTGGTCCCTTGAAAAAACTTCGTTAATTCGTATAAACTCTATGTATTTTGGTCCCCTCGTTAATTCGCAATTTTTCTGCTTGTTCAGCGAAGATTTTGCCTCTTATAAATCGTAATTTCGTTTCGAAACCTCTTTTAATTCGTAATGCTTCATTTTGTTGCGAGTGAAACAACCATTATTTCTCGCAAACTGTTATACGTGGCGCCTGTATGTAGCTTCATATGCGAAAATGCGTTGTTCATTCATTGGCTTTACATTATTTTGCTCATTACTTTTGAAGCGTATCGATTATCAAAATGTCAACCAAACGTTCTCATAAAACACTATCAATTTTACAAAAACAAGACATCATTTCAACTATTGAAATTGGAGAAAAAAAATTACCATGGCAAAATCATTCGGAATTGGTCGATAAACATTAACGTCAATTCTTAACAGAAAAAAATTTATTATGGAAACAACCGCACGCAGAAAAAATAAAGCGTCTAAAGCCACCCGAACATCCAAAAGTACTATTGTGGCTCACACAATGTCGACAAAGGAATATCCCCATTGGGGGAGAGATAAAAAAAACATTGTTTTTTTGTAAAATTAATGAATATTAATGGTTTTAAGGAAAGCAGTGGTTGGCTAGATCGTTTTAAGAAGACACAATGTTGCATTTAAAAAATTGGGGCGAAAGTTTTGATGTTAATCAAGAGATTTGCTTGGACTGGAATGAAAAATTGTGTGATCTCTGATAAAAGAAGTTAAGCACATTTTTAATGGAGGGTTATTTTACAAATGTTTGCCATTTCGTACATATTGCTTTCAAACGAAAAATGTCATGGCAGTAAGCACATTAAGGAACGAATAACATTATTATTTGCTGTAAACATGGATGGCACCGAAAAACTTAAGCCACTACTAATTGGGAAGCCTGCAAAACCAAGGTCCTTTTAAAACATTTTCAGCTTTCCAATGGATAATCGAAACAATAAAGAGGCGTGGATGTCAACTGATCTAACAATTGGCTTCAGTTGTTAAATGACAGCATGGCAGCTAAAAACCGAAAGATTTTGTTATTCATGGATAATTGTACGGCACATAACGGATACCCTCCTTTTAGCCATATGAGAATTAAATGTTTGTCATCCAACACCAAATCCAAGCTGCAAACTCTAGTCGGGCGTCCCGACTAGGAGATACCCTGAACCCCGTGCTATCTGCGTTTTTAAAAATACTGCAAAGTTAGCGTTTGGTATAAACGCACACAAAATTAAATTCAATTAATTTTCAATGGTTTGGCCAATAGCGCCATCTGTGGTTCGATAGAATAGCGCCATCCATATTTCGATTCAATTGAACAGCTGATAATTCGCAAATCATAGCGCCATCTATTGGAAATATGTACACTAAAACTTGCGGGTCTTAGAATTTTCTAGATGCACACAGCTCAATGTGTATGTGTGCATGTGTGCACATGTATAGGAAAACAATTTGCTTTGCGCTGCTGGTCACGTGTTTGCCGGTTTGCCACATGGTTTGTTTAATAACTTCCGCGCAAATTAATGAATTTGAATGAAATTTTCAGCTTATGTTCAAAATATTTTATTACATTTTTTTCAATTTATCAAAATGCAAACCCATTTATTGATTGGCTTTGAGTGCAACTAACCTCAATTAAAATATTTGGGGAAATTTGGAGCCGGTATCCAAAATTTAACAAATATCAAAATTACATAAAATAGGTATAAAAAAAACTCTAACTTCAAAGAAGTTAGAGATATAATTTAATAACTAACATTCGATACCGTTTTTAATCGATAACATTAAAATTAAAATAGTTATCGATTTTTTAACAAACTCGATCTTTTCGTGCTATTCACAGACCTACATAAGAAATTTCAAGTCTCTAGCTCTTATAGACTCTGAGATCGACGCGTTCATATGTACATACAGACAGACGGACGGATGGACAGACCGACAGACAAACGGACAGGGCCTCCTGATTTCCCATTTTCAATGGGTTCAGGGTATAAAAAGCATTGAGGAAAAAAATTAGTTTAAATGTACGCTATTAACAGCAATGCAAATTTCCTTCAAATCCTGGAAAAACGTTAGCGTAACTTGCATTCAGAACTGATACAAAGCTTGCGGTTTTATAAAAACTACATTAAATCAGAATTTAATGGAGGAAGATCTATCAAACACGGATTTCCCCAGGGAAAGGACCTTTTTAAAACCTTTGAAAATCCTGGCTCTTTTGACGACTATGTAAATGTTGACAGCAACGTTGCTGTATGCTTCAATATTATGACTGATGACATTTTGGAGGAAGTTGCATCTGACAGTGATGAAAACGACAACGAAGATGATGACGCGGATGGTGATCCAATTTTAAGAAACTTACAAGCTAAAACCGGATTATGTTTTTGATCACATAATAAACTTAGATAACTCAATAGAGAAAATAAGTGAAAAAACATGAAACAATAAAAAATTCCAAGCTCTTTTAAATATTAATTTTTTGTTGATACGTAGTAGTAGGAAATGTTTTATCAGGAATACGTTATGTTTATTAAAATGTTTAAATTGCAACTAGAAATGTTACGTTATGAATAAATGAATGTCTATTTTATTTTTCAATTGATTCAAAATCTGAAATGACTTGAATTGACCTCTTGAATTCGTAATTTTGATTTTTTTGTACCCCGTTAAATAGAAAACTTGTTAAATTGTAAATCTCTGTAAATCGTAAAAATTCTGTTCCCTTGCCATTTCGAATTATCCCGATTTTACTGTATTTAAATTTATTTTGGGTAAAAAATATTGATACAGTGCCGCTCAACTGAATAGGTTTGAAAAATATTTCTTCTATTTTTTCTTCTCTCTTTTTTCCTATGGCATTTTTCCCTTTTTTCTTTTTTGTTTTGAACTCTCATTTGGTTACTCATAATATGACAAAAAAAAATGTAACGGGTTCTATGCAACGGTAATTCAGAATTTGGCTTTCATCGTGAAATTCGCTGAATGTGTGGTCTATTTTTAGCTCATCTGATTAGGTTTGACAACTTTGACTTCACTTTTTGACTCACTGCGTGATTGAAAACACATAATTTCTTTGGTGCACTTAAATTTAAAGTAATTGCTACCATTTTTCATAAATATGGGTCGCGGAAAATCTTTAACCGATATTGAAAAAGGTCAAATTAAAGGCTATATTGAATCTGGCCTAAAACATAATGAAATAGGAAAGAAAATTGGTCGAAGCCAAAACTTGGTAAGCAATTTTCTTCGTAATGAAGCAAATTACGGGAAAAAAATGAAAGGAGGAAAAAAATATGCTACAACGGCATCAGAGAGGCGACTAATCCTTCGAACTGCTTCGAATTCCCACCTCTCTGCCAGTAAAATCAGGGATGAATGCGGTGTAAATGCTAATTTGGCAACGGTAAAACGAGTTATTCGGAGTGCTAAACACTTAAAGAGATTAAAAATAAAAAAAAAAAACCTCCTCTTAATGATGTACGAAAGGAAGCACGACTTCGATTTGCCCGGGATCACATGACTTGAAACAAGATGTGGAAGGCTGTGGTCTTCTCCGACGAAAAAAAGTTCAATCTCGACGGACCGGATGGCTATAACTATTATTTTCACGATATGAGAAAAGAGGAATGCTTTTTGAGTCGTCATTTCTTCTGTAAAGGAGGCGTAATGGTTTGGGGAGCCATATCGTTCTATGGAACTTGTGAGCTGCAGTTTGTTTCATCAAAGATGAATGCGAATGTCTACAAAACTGTGCTCCAAAAGGCTTTTCCCCAGTTTTCCGAAATTTTTGGACCTATTCAATGGACATACCAACAAGACAACGCCCCTATCCATACAGCCCGGGTGACAAAACAGTGGATTAAGGACCAGAATGTCAACTTGCTCGAGTGGCCGCCATACTCCCCAGACATAAATATTATAGAAAACATTTGGGGATTTTTATCCAGGAGAGTGTACGAAGGGGGAAGACAATTTCAAGACTCGGCGACCCTGGTTGAAGCGATTAAAAAAGCCTGGTCAACTATTTCACTGAGTGAAATTGAAAAATATTACGATTCCTTATCAACTCGAATGTTTGAAATAATTAAGAATAAGGGTGGTCATACCAAATATTAAATAATGCAAAAATAGTGTCTTTTATTATTTAAGTTACCAAGTGCCATGAAATATTGCTGTGAATAATTTTTATACCCTGAGCCCATTGAAAATGGGAAATCAGGGTATAATGTTTTTGTTGAAATGTATGTAACAGGCAGAAGGAGGCGTGGCAGACCCCATAAAGTATATATATTCTTGATCAGGATGACAAGCCGAGTTGATATAGCCATGTCCGTCTGTCCGTCTGTCCGTCCGTCTGTCCGTCTGTCCGTATGTATGAACGCGTCGTTCTCAGAACCTACAAGAGCTAGAGACTTGAAATTTTTTATGTAGGTTCCTGTATAGCACGAAAAGATCGAGTTTGTTTCAGAAATTCGATAACTTTTATCGTTTTATTGTTATCGATTAAAAACGAAAATCTAAATTAAGTTATAAAATTCTATCTAAATCATCTTTCTAGCTAGAGTCTTCAAATTTTGCACTTAGTGTTATGTGAGCCTTACGCAATTTCGGTTTTTGTTAAATTTTGGGTGCCACGCCCCCTTCGCCTCAAATTTGTAACTCCCGTATATCAAATACTAGAGACTTGTGCTTTGGCACATACATACATATGGATGGCATGATTACGCCCAACAAGTTTGATCAAAATCGTTGCTCTAGAAAAAAAGTTATTAAACATTTAATTTCCCATAGCATTGCCATGCAAAGTCGCCAAAGAACAGCTGACGCAACGACTTGCACTTGTGTATGCGTGCGCCTGTGTATGTGTGTGTGTATGTTTTGCTTGTAATAAACGTACATATGCATGTGTATATAAAAGAAATGAAGAATGCTTGGAATAGCGGATCTTCGCAGGGTTCAGGGTACACCCTAGTCGAGCGGTCTCGACTAGAGTTTTCTTACTTGTTTTTTATAGTTTTGTTGGTCAAACCTATTCACTTGAGCCAAAAAAAGTGTAGATTTTCAGTGTAGATTAAAAGAAAAAAAAACGTTTGTATTTTATAAATAATTAATTGTTTCACTTAGCAAAAATTATTTGGTTTAAATCCGAGTCCTCGTTATAAAGATATTAAGTTCTAAGTTTAACAATGAAGTCAAACCTATTCAGTTGAGCGGCACTGTATTTAAAATGATGTATTAAATATCATATCGCTATTTTCCTAAAGCTAAAATATTATCGATATTTAAAACATATTCGACAGCCCTACTATTTTCAGAGTTAGTTTTTCTATTTTTTTTATCAAAATCTGGCAACCAGTGTTGAAAATAGTGATGTGAAAAAACATCGATGCATCGACAATCGATGTTTTTTGGCGAAGTTTACCGATGTTTTTATTGATACCAATGTTAAGCGATGCATCGATGTTTTCCAAAGCATTGCTAGTTTGATGTACATATGTATATTTATACTACAAAATCAATTGTTTTGGAATAACAACAAAGACGAGTTTTTGCTGGAAGCATTTCACCAAAGTTTGTGGCAAAACAATCAAAACTGCAGGGAACCCTACAAATATGAATGATCATCTACACAATGTGCATAAAATAAAGGAAGATCAAACACCTACATATGTCTAACAGCGGGATGCCACGGCAAGCTGCCAAAATATTATTTTGGAAGAGGACAAAAAATAAAAATAAATGATGCAATTGTTTACATGATCGCAAAGGACATTCAGCCATTTTCAATTGTTGAAAACGCTGGATTCATTTATTTGATGAATTCTGTCGCACCTCGTTACGAAATTCCTTCGCGGTATAAAGTAACCAAATGGCTCGATGAGAAGTACATTCAAATGAAAGGCTGAATGGAAAGATCATATCCTTAATAATGGACAAAGGGAACAGCACACATTAAATGATAGAGCGCTTTTTAGAGGTCAAAACACAAGTGAACGACGTTTTACTGAGTATTCAAATTAAGAGCTTCGTGGTGAGAAGCATTGCCGACTCGGCAATGCCAAGGTCGACGCGCGATCTGCCGAAAGACGAGTAGGTCAGTCTTGAGCGAGTAGTAAGAAGGTAAGGGCGTACCGCCGCCCAAGTAGATAGTGAGGCGAGCAAGTCGGCGAGAGGAGAAAAGTGCAGTGAAATCGAGAAGCGGGGGAGACGAAAGTGAAGACGAGGAGAGTGGCACGTAAAGGAAGAGGAGACACGGAAGAAAGGTCAAAGAACCGTGAGTTATATATACACTTGCCAGAAAAACTATGCGTACAGGCTTAATGTGTGACTTTGAGAGTGAATTAATATGATAAAAAAAAAGTGAAATGATCAATATTGTATTTTTTCATGAAAAACACATCAATTTCAAACATTTTCCATAAATTTTTATTTTATTATACCGTATACTTATTTTTATTTATTTAAAATCATAAAAAAACAACGAAAATTCAGTCAGAAAAAGTATGCGTACAAACTAAAAACCCACTGTATTTAAGCTTTCTGAGAAACTTTTAGTACCGTTAAACCACATATTACGGTAAAAAAGCATTGAAAAATGTCAAGCACGAGTTGTTTTGGTAAATTTTGTCATTATATTGAAAAATTTCATCATGGGTAGGAAAACCAAAGAAATTGATCCCGATTTGAGAAAACTCATCGTGAAATTGCGGGATGAGGGGAAAACCTTTAGGGAAATCGGCGAAATTGTTGACAGAACACATTCTTCTGTGCAAAGAATTATAAATAATTACAATTTGACCGGATCTGTGAAGTCCATGCCACGTTCTGGGAGGCCATCAAAGCTGACAGATCGGGAGAAGAGAGACGTGTTAAAGATGGTGCGGAGAAACCCCCGATTAACTGCTGCAAAGATTGGGCAGGAAGTCAGGGAAAAGTTCAAGATGGAGCTCCATGTCGATACAGTCCGCAAGTTCTTAAAAGAGAACCATTTAAATGCACGTGTTGCACGAAGGAAGCCCCTTATTTCAAAAGTGAACAAGGCGAAGCGGATGGATTTCGCAAAGAAATATGAGGAAGTGGTCCCAGAGTTCTGGAATAAGGTTATTTTTAGTGACGAAAGCAAATTTTGCATATTTGGCATCAAAGGACGGAAGCTTGTGTGGCGAAAGAGTGGCACAGCCTTTGATTTCCAAAACCTTGTGCCAACTGTTAAACACGGTGGTGGCGGCGTAATGGTGTGGGGGTGTATGGCAGCAAGTGGAGTGGGCAATTTGGTATTCATTGAGTCCACAATGGACCATATGGCCTACCTCCGCATCCTCAAAGAAAATTTACACCAAAGCGCCAGGATATTGGGTCTTGGAGAGGACTTTGTCTTCCAACAAGACAATGACCCCAAGCACACCGCCCTTAACGTAAAGCTTTGGTTGCTTTATAATACCAAAAATCAGCTGCATTCACCGCCCCAGTCACCAGACTTAAATCCCATCGAACATCTATGGGATTTTTTGGAGGGCAGGATTCGACAGAGAACAATAACGTCGAAGGATATGCTGAAAAATGTATTAATGGAGGAGTGGCTCAAAATTCCGGCGAATTTCACCCAGAAGTTAGTGTCATCCATGCCGAAACGATTAGAGGAGACTAAAAAAGGAAGGGATATCCAACATCCTATTAATTTTTTATTTTCCTTAATGAAAATTGACTTTTTTTTTATATTTTTATAGGTTGTACGCATACTTTTTCTGACTGAATTTTCGTTGTTTTTTTATGATTTTAAATAAATAAAAATAAGTATACGGTATAATAAAATAAAAATTTATGGAAAATGTTTGAAATTGATGTGTTTTTCATGAAAAAATACAATATTGATCATTTCACTTTTTTTATCATATTAATTCACTCTCAAAGTCACACATTAAGCCTGTACGCATAGTTTTTCTGGCAAGTGTATAAGTGAAAAGAAACCGAAAGTGCTAACGAACGTTAGATCCCCTACGTTCGTGTTTTGTCCGTCAGCGTAAGACCAGCGGGCAAGTTCGAGCCTGATGCCACAGCCAAAGTTGATTGACGTGGTGCAGCAATCGCTCCGGCGGCCAGAGCAGCTCCGCCAGCGGGCGTGAGTTGCCGTATTTCCCGTCCCCTACCCCAGTGTGCCCCAGCATCCTATAAATTGTCTTATAGGTAACCTTGCGCCAGGCTGAGTCTTCCCCAGCTGGAAAACCGTAATATCCTAATTTGTACAGAATTGTTATGTAATTTTTGCCAGTGATGGGATCATCCGTTCCCTCTGAACAGGGCTTTTCAGCGGCTTCAAATATTTTGTGCCGTAAACGAAACAGAATAGCACCTGAGCGACTAAGCCGCATTCTGTTCTTCTAAAGGATTGAAAAAAACATTTTTTTCTTTTTGATAGTTTATAAGTTATCATTCAAATGTAAAAGACTGCTATGAAAACGTACGTTTTTTTTTTGTTCATGTTTGATCATTTTTAAGATAAGTCTCATGAATATAAAAAGATTGCTATAATTTTTGTTATTTTTTAAGTTAAAAATAAGTGGAATAATAACGCTATTAAAGCACATATGAAGAAGCTTTTAAACCCTAAATAAACGTTTTTTAATAAAATAGGGAAATACATTGAAGTTTTAAACCGATGTATACACCCAACCAGTGCTGCCAGCTTGGCCATTTAGTGGCTAGATCTGGCAACTTTTAAAAAAATTTGCAACTTTTATTTTTCAAATGCTATTAGCCACAAATCTAGCAATTTTTCAGATTTCTAAGAACCGCAAGTTTTAGAGATAAATGGCGCTATGGTTTGCGAATTATCAGCTGCTTTATTAAATAAAAACATGGATGGCGTTAGTGGTTCAAAATATTAAATTGAATTAAATTCAATTTTCCGTGAATTTGTACTATATGATAACTTTGCAGTATTTAAAAAAACGCAGATGACACGGGGCTCAGGGGATCTCCGTCCGACTAAAATTTTCTTACTTGTTATTTTTATTTCTCCTTAAATACATATGCATGTTTGTTGAAAATCATCATTTAATGGTTTAGCAATTTTTTTTGGCAATTTTTAAACAAATTTTAGCAATTTTTAGCCACTTTTTTCCCAAATCTAGCTATTTTTGCTTAGGAGATTATTCTGGCAGCACTGTACCCAACATCGATGGACATCGACATCGATGTTTTTCCCCAGCTAAAGTTTTAACTTGCACTCATAATTTTAACTCCCAAAATATCGGGTGGGAACGCTATTGATATACTGAGTCAATGTGCGCACAGCTAAAACCAGTTACGAATTCTAAGTGAACGTATTTCAAGTATGTTAGGCTGCAAACATAGTGCGCGCTGAGACGAAGACGAAAATGAAGACGAAGCTGAAGACGAAAAACAGTGCAGAACAAATCATATGTATTCGCTCGCACGCAAGCATAGTGCACGCCGCGACGAAGACGAAGAGGAAGACGAAACGCATAGAAAAAAAAGAAGTTAAAGCTGTTAGAACAGAAGACCAAAAACAAGATTCCAGCCGACGATGAAGACATGGTTTTTTTGCCACACGTGAAAAAAATGGATCCGCAAACAAAGCTTTTGTGCAGGATGGAAATACAAAAGTCGGTCTATAATTATGCGTGCAACGTGGGTCGCCCCTTTAATTTACAAAATCTTCAAAACCAAGCTTCTTATATATCTGTACCATCACCGAGTCTACTTGAATCTCCATCATCAAATCAATTTTCTGGCAATGCTTTATCTCCACAGGAACCTAATACTTATGTTACATCAGGAAATATTATTACATTTACAAATTAAGTTTAAGACAATACTTATAAGAATTGAATTATAATGAATAAAACTAAATATGTATATTTTACCTTAACGTGACGATTAGCCTTTCTGCACACATAATTGGGGTTTTAATAAAATTAGTCCAATTTTTAATAATCAGTGGTTCAATTTTTTGTAGAATGTAATCAAATGTGCTAATTTTCATTCTAGTATATTCAACAAATTTTTTCTCATCTTGGCGCAGCTCATCAAACAAATGATGAAATTCGCCAAACTCTTTTCTTCCCAAATTGATAGGATGCATTTTTTCATTAACTTTTTTTCGCTTTAATTTAAAAAATAAACTTTGCTCAATGAGCAGGTCGTCATCTGATGAGAAATTCAATGCGACTCACATAACAAATTCGCAACCAATTCTGCTTGCACTATACAACTTATTAGGGTAATTGTTATTTTTATTGCAAATCTTGTAAAGCGGACCTCAAATGCTCTTCAGGCAAGAGAGACTTAGAAAATCATGAAGTTTCTGCTAAGCACAAGAAAAATTTAAGAAGTATGTTTTATAATTGTCAAGTTTGTGTCGTGTGTCCTTGAGCTTTTATGCTATCTTTTTATATGTTCGTATTTCTATTTCCATTACTAAATTGTTTTGTGAAAAATGTACTAAAATAAGAACAGTGTTTTACGATGTTTTTATAAGTTATTTTAATCAGTCTTGTTCTTAATATTTTACTCTTAGGCGTCGATCAACCAACTATACTGTCAATATTGCCTGAGGCGTCAACTTCCCTTAAAAATAAGGTAAAATGTGCTGAAATAAAAATGGCTTTATTTTTGGCAAAAAACAATCTTCCATTTGCTTTGGCGGAAGATTTAAATAGTGTCTTTTAATCTGTTGCTTGCGATTCAAAAGTCGTACCATCAATCAAATTCGGACGGACAAAGGCTCAAGCTATTATAACTTCGGTAACTGGACAAGTGGCAGAGGACCAGTTAATAGAACGGCTGATATCAAATAAGTTCTCGCTTATTGTCGATGAAAGTACAGACAGATCTACAACGAAACATTTCGCTCTTATTGCATGAACTGCTGTGGCATTCCACGTACAAGATACATTTTTAGGGCTTATTGCAGTCACTGACAGCTTTGCCACGGCATTGCACAATGAATGGAAGAAGTTTTTTGAAGAAAGGCACATTCCATATAAGCAGAACATGACAGGATTTGCTGCGGATATGCAATGCAATGTTTGGCCAAAATCATTCTCTTTCGCAACTGCTGAAAAAAAAGTTATTCCAAATTTGTTTTTGATCAAATGTATATGTCACTCATTTCACATCTGCGCGTCTTATGCTTGCAAAAAATTGCCAAAAAAAAAAGTAGAGGAATTTGCAAGAGATGTCTATAACTTTATATCAAAAAGCCCAAAACGTATCGGAGACTATGGGGAGTTTCAGTCTTTCGTAAATGTAAAACCACTCAAACTTTTACATATCGGGCAAACAAGGTGGCTATCTCTGCTCCAAGTTGTTGAAAGGCTGTTCGAACAACTTCCTGCCTTGAAACTTTACTTTCAAGGAGCTGCATTGAATGACCAGTTAAAATCTACAGAGCCGATTCTCCAAATGTGTTTAAATTCGACGACAGAACTGTATTTGGAGTTTCTAAAATTTATGTTGCCTTACTTTAGCGATTTAAACAAAGAAATGCAATCAGAAAGTCCAAAACTGTATTTGTTTTATGATAAAATTCTTGCAGTTTACAGGACAATAGTTGAGTGCTTTCTAAAATCTGAGTTTTTATTATTGCCTGATGAGCAATTACTGAAAATTGATTTAGCGACTTTGCTAAAGAATAGTTTAAAAGCAAAGCTCCCGTCAATTGCACATTTGGGGCAAATGTTTCCAGGTACTTTTTGGATCGTCTTCTTAACATAATTTTGAATTAATTTTTATTATTAACAGGATTGTCTTCATAAAATATGACGGAGCTAGACCGCGAATGGCGACTTCTACGAAATATTAGTTTACCCTTTAAAGAGGAGGAAGAGGTACCGCCAGAAGACTTTTGGCGTTATGTGTCCAATGTTAAAAAGGGAAATTCAACTCAAATGTTTCCTATCTGGCAGAGTTTACACAAAACTTACTTATTTTGCCACATAGCAGCGCTAATGTTGAGCGGCTATTTTCCGAAATAAATTTAATTAAAACTGATAATAATAAAAAGTTAGAAACAGAAACTATAAAAGCTTTACTTCACCCAAAAAGTGGATTAAAGGAAAACTCAGAGCCTTCAGACAAACACTTAAAATATTTTAATAAAAATACGTATAAATTTTTGTAAAACTTCTACATTAAAATTTTTTTTATTGTTTTTAAATTTAAAAAAAAGTACGTAGATCTACGTATTTCAGCAAAATTGTGCTACGGGAAAACACGTAGATTTTGGAGCCAACCTTCGTAATTTTCAAATTTTGAGTTGGCATCCCTGGCGCGCACTATGTTTGCAGCCTAAGTGTTCGGTGCTACACAAGAGACGATGTTGAGCTACACAAGCAACAACAACAAACTTTTCTTGTGAAATGCTATTTCACCACTAATCGAAATGGTTTCACTTTAATGTGCAAGTTAACACGCGCACGACCGAAGTTGCTGATAGAGCAATTGGGCCGGATGCCGTTGCGAAAGAATCGATTGAGCAGAGTTGCTTTTTCCGATAGTCCGATTACGAAGGCAGGCAGAAAAAATAGGCTTTCTTCAGAGATCAGCACAGCGCACAATTGGTTGCAAAATAAGTGAAGAATAAATAAATTAATTTTAGTTTTAATTGGTTTCTCACACAACTCAAACGAGTTGTAAATAAAAAAATAATAAGTAATAATTACTTTGGTTTTCATTGGCGCCCAACGGCAAGTGAACTCACGAGTGTTGCCAAACAAAATAATTGTTTAACTCTTCGGGCCAACGCCAAGAGTAACAGTGCAAAAAAATAAATAAAAAAACAAAACAAATTATTTGTGATCTGTGTAACTCTTCGAGCCAACGCCAAGAGTAACAGTGCAAAAAAAAAATATAATAAATAAAAAAGCAAAACAAATTATTTGTGATCTGTGTAACTCTTTGAGCCAACGCCAAGAGTCATAAAAAAAAAAAGAAAAAGAAGATAAAACCCCAGTAGCAGAAGCTGAGCGAGTAAAAAAAAAAAAAGAACAAAATAAAAGACAAAACAACAACAAGCATCCGAGAGAGTACAGCGAAAGAGCTGAAATCATCGCAACAGCAGTGTCTGACACATCGGCCACCGACGCTCAATTAATTTAATTTTAATCTAAATTAATTTCGGAATGATTATGTAAGTGAGTTGCTCATTTTTCTGTTTTAACAATAAAGAGGCTGTCTAGTATGAGGTGCTAAAATCTTATTAAATACTTACTTAACGTTATTTCTTGAGTGAATATTGAGTATTGAAAATAAGCATTCTGTTCCCATTAAATTGAAAATACCGCAACGATCTACGTTTGAATGCAAGGCGTAAATAGTGGTGAAGATAGTAGCGGGGACGAACTAATCACTTCATATCTAAAACAGAGACAAAAGAAAATGACGGACGAACAAATAGCGCGACTCGAAGCTCAAATGGGGGCTGCCATCAAACAACAGGCAGCAATATTTGAGCAAAGAATAGCTAGTCTTACAGAACAAGTCGCCCAGCTTAAAAGCGCAGCTCCGCAGATAGAAGTTTACGAGGAAATTGAAATAACGCCAGGGGTCAAATGCGACGAACCCTTAGATATAGTAAAGTCCATCCCAGAGTTCGATGGAAAACAAGAAAATTATGTCTCATGGAGACAGGCCGCTTGCTCCGCTTATAAGGTGTTTGAACCATATAACGGCAGCTCAAGGCACTATCAAGCTGTGGCTATAATCCGAAACAAAGTAAGGGGTTCAGCAGATGCAGAGCTCGCGTCATTTAACACAGTGTTAAATTTTAAGGCAATCATTGCCAGGTTGGATTTCACGTTTGCCGATAAAACACCAGTACACGTGATCCAACAGCAGCTAAGCACGCTTAGGCAGGGTGACCAATCACTGTCGAAATACTATGATGAGGTCGGGAAAAAGTTGACATTACTTACAAATAAAACCTTAATGACACATGACCCTGCTGGAGCGGCCGTTTTGAACGAAAAATTCAGGAACGATGCCCTGCATACATTTGTCTCCGGACTTAAAAAGTCCCTGAGATGGGCTGTTTTCCCAGCACAGCCTCATGACCTTCCAACCGCTCTGGCTCTAGCCCAAGAGGCTGAGTCAAGCAATGAAAGAGGTATCTTTGCGGCAAGTTTTGCGAAATACGTTGAAGAGAAACCGCAGAAATATAATAGTCAAAAGACCCAGAATTGGCGTAAAAATAGCCAACAGGAATATGAGAATAACTCTCAGAAGAAGAATCCTCATTTCCAAAAGGGTAACAAAGACAACCAAAGCCAGCCGAGGGCTAGCAGCTCAAAACAATACTTTCAACCTCAGAAACCACAAGGGCATGGCCCCGAGCCAATGGAGGTAGATACCTCGTCCCGCTTCAGACAACCCACTCAGGGTTATCGAGGCAATGCAAACTATGGGGATCGGTCCATGAGGACCCAACAAAACATTAACCACTTGCCCCAAGAAGAAAGTAATGAAGGTAGTTATGAATCACACTCGCAGCACGAGGTAGAGGAGGTCGAAGATGACCTATCAGGTGCCGAAAGTTGCAATTTTTTAGCGGAAGATCCCTGCTACCGTTTGTAAGACGCACGGTTGCAGGGCGGGATATAAAGCTTCTGATAGACACAGGAGCATCTAAGAATTATATAAAACCCCTTCCCGAACTGGCACATTGGAGGCCAGTTCATAGCCCTTTTCAAATAAAATCAATACACGGGCACACAAAAATCGAGCAGAAATGTCTCATTCACCTTTTCGGTATAAAATCATATTTCTTTGTGCTAGACTCATTAAGAGACTTCGATGGCATAATCGGCCTCGACTTGTTAAAAAGAGTCCACGCCCAAATAGACTTAAACAACAATGTCATTAAATATGATCAGGGAATGGAAAAAATTGAATTCACAATATGCCAACAAGTGAATCACTTCGAAATAAATGACTCAGATGTTCCCCTCGCGATCAGAACCACTTTCAATCGTATGATTGAACGGATGATTAATGCCTTTGCAGACGTTAACGAATCCCTTCCTTATAACATAAACACTATCGCCACAATCCGAACGGATGGCGAACCGGTATATTCTAAATTATACCCATACCCAATGGGCGTGTCTGAATTTGTCAATGCAGAGGTTAAACAACTTCTGGCGGACGGCATAATTAGACCCTCAAAGTCTCCGTATAACAACCCGATATGGGTTGTGGACAAAAAAGGAGTTGACGACTCCGGTCATAGAAAAAAACGTCTTGTAATTGATTTCAGAAAGTTAAATCAAAAAACAATCGATGATAAATATCCTATCCCATCGATATCCACTATATTGGCAAACATGGGGGAGGCTCAGTATTTTACCACACTGGACCTAAAATCGGGATTTCATCAGATAGAACTATCAGAAAGGGACAGAGAAAAAACTGCATTCTCTGTAAATAATGGGAAGTATGAATTTTGCAGGCTTCCCTTCGGATTGAAGAACGCCCCTAGCATTTTTCAGAGGGCAATAGACGACGTCCTCAGGGACCAAATAGGGAAAACTTGTTATGTCTATGTAGATGACGTAATAATTTTCTCCCAAAACAAAGAAGACCACGTAAAACATATTGAATAGGTTTTAAAAAGCCTTAGGGACGCAGGTATGCGGGTTTCCCAAGAAAAATCTAAGTTCTTCAAAAAGAGCGTAGAATACTTGGGATTCACTGTATGCAGAGGTGGAATCCAGACGTCGGCCGACAAAGTACAGGCCATAAAGGAATTCCAACCGCCTAAAACATTGTTTAGCCTTCGATCATTTCTTGGGCTAGCAAGCTACTATAGGTGCTTTATTGCGGGTTTCGCCAACATCGCAAGACCCCTAACAGAAATCTTAAAAGGTGAAAACGGGAAAATAAGCGCAAATCATTCGAGGAAAGTTCAACTCGAACTCAACCCAGAACAGCTGAATGCCTTTAACAAATTAAAGGAAATGCTAGCGTCAGAGGATGTGATGTTGTCATATCCCGACTTCAAAAAACCGTTTGACCTCACAACAGATGCGTCAGGTCACGGGCTCGGAGCAGTGCTGTCCCAAGGTGGCCGCCCGATTACAATGATCTCGCGCACATTGCGAGACAATGAGATAAATTTCGCCACAAATGAGCGAGAGCTTCTCGCCATAGTGTGGTCATTAAAGAACCTCCGAAATTACCTGTATGGAGTAAAGAACTTGAACATTTATACAGATCATCAACCTCTAACTTTTGCCGTTTCTGAAAAAAATCCGAACGCTAAAATAAAACGCTGGAAGGCTTTCATTGATGAACATAACGCTAACATAATTTACAAGCCTGGCAAAGAGAATTTCGTAGCAGACGCCCTGTCTCGTCAAAATATCAACGTTTTAGAAGACTCGGCAGATTCTGACATTGCTACAGTTCATAGCGAGGAGTCTCTGACTTACACAATCGAAACAACAGACAAGCCAGTCAACTGTTTCCGAAACCAGATAATACTGGAAGAAAACCCCATTTCGCAACACAAAACATACATTCTCTTTAGAACAAAAACCAGACATGTCATACAGTTTTCCGATCGAAACTCACTGTTTCACACTCTGCGAGAAGTTGTAAACGCAGGGGTGACCAACGCAATATTTTGCGAGCTTCCAATTTTGGCTTTCATTCAACATAAATTGGTCGAAGAATTTCCCTCGACTACGTTTCGACATTCCAAAAGCATGGTCATAGACATCTCAGACACAACAGAACAAAGGGAAATTGCTACAGCTGAGCATAATCGTGCTCACCGCGCGGCGCAAGGGAACGCGCAACAAATACTTCGAGACTATTTTTTTCCAAAAATTGGTCGTCTCACAACAGAAATAGCAGCAAACTGTCGGGTGTGCGCGATGAATAAACATAATCGTCACCCAATTCGACAAGAGATAGTGAAGACCCCTATACCGTCTTATGCCGGAGAAATTCTACACGTTGACATTTACTCCACTGACCAGAAATACTTTTTGACTTGCATTGACAAATTTTCTAAATTTGCAATCGTCCAACCCATTCATTCACGTGCGATCGTAGACATAAAAGCTCCGCTTCTACAACTCCTGAACGTCTTCCCGAAAACAAAGACGATTTACTGTGACAACGAAAGGTCCCTGAATTCGGAGACCATTAGATCAATGTTGTCAAATAACTTTGACATCGTGATCGCAAATGCGCCTCCCCTACATAGCACGTCGAACGGGCAGGTAGAGCGTTTTCACGGCACCTTAGGGGACATAAGTCGCTGTCTCAAAAATGGAAACCATATTGAAGACACTGTCGACAATATCCTCCTCGCAACAATAAAATACAATAGGTCGATTCACTCGGTTACTAAAAAAAAGCCAATAGAAATTATCCATTCAATCCCTATTGAAGTTGCTGTGAAAGTAAAGGAAAAAATCGCGGCAGCACAAGAAAAGTCGTTAGAACACCAGAATAAGAACAGAGTCCAGAAAAATTATAATGTGGGGGAGAAGGTATGGTTAAAATCCAATAAAAGATTAGGAAACAAGCTTTCGCCCCTATTCACTGAAGCAACAGTGGAGGCGGACCTGGGTACGACGGTTCTAATTAAAGGGAGGGTGGTCCATAAGGACTGTCTTAAGTAGGCCACAGAGAATTCCTCCCAGAATTCGAATTTTTAGATTAACCCATTTTTCTTACTAAGCAAATAAGTTTTAAATATGTCTCACTTTAGGTTACGATATTTTTGGCTCTGACAATGACAACGCTGGCTATGACCGAACTGACACTGAGACTTAATGACTACTCACACGCAGACTACATACCCATAGTTGACGGAGACGTGACAATCTGGGACGAATACAGGTACTTGGGACACACGAAGAACTTGACAGAATTCGAAACTTACGTTGACGAGACAAGACAACTAATTACAACTCTAAACGTTCAGCATAGACAATCACGCAGTATAAATCTGATAGGTAGTGCCCTTAAGGAAATTGCAGGAACCCCAGATTTCTACGACTGGGAGCAAATAAGGTTCAAACAAGGTACGACTTAATGAAGTTTTTAAGGCACTTAATGCAATCCTAAAACCTGATCCGGAAGTCGATCATCTCTATTCAACAATTCTAGCAAAAAACAGAATGATAATTACAATTCTTGAAGATCTAACTCTATCAGTAACACTTGCCAAAATAAATTTGATTAGCCCTCTCATCTTGGACAGCATTGACATCAAAGAATTGTTCAATGAGCATCTTACAAATATTAGTATAGTAGACCTTTTAGAGGTATCTAGTATTAAGGCATTCCAAAAATCTGAACTCTTATATTTCCTTATAAAATATCCCCAACCCAAATTAACCTGTAAGAAAATAGACATTTTTCCTGTTCAACATAATAATGTAATAATAGATTTAGAAGAGAGTAACATAGTGGCCGATTGTGGATCAAAGACCTTCGCTGTGGACAAATGCGATACTACTGTGAGCACCACCTTCTGTAAACGACTACAGAAGACATCGTGTGCCCAGCAACTGGTGTCGGGAACCATCGCACAATGCGCCACACGCCCCGGGCATTTAGAGCCCATAACAACGATCGAGGATGGCATCATTATCATCAACACCGCAACAGTAAATGTGGTAGACAACACTGGAGGCAGCCAACAAGTTACGGGAACTTTCCTGGCCACTTTTGACGACTACATCTCGCTCAACGGCACTCGATATAATAATCACCGAGGCATCATAAAAAAGAAACCTGCCGATTGAGCAGAGTTGCTTTTTCCGATAGTCCGATTACGAAGGCAGGCAGAAACAAGTAAGAACGTTGCTGTCGGACGCAACCGACAGCGAAATACTATTTCACGACCCAGCAGCACACAGGGGCATCTATCACATTATATTTTTTTAAATTTAACCTTAAATCCCCACTTTCGCCGCTCAAACTGGCTGCAGACTAAAACTTTTAATTGGAGGTGGCCAGACAGTTTCAATTAGGATCGAACCCTTACCTTAGCAAACACACGCACCTAAATCGAGAGAGATGGCATCTCTCAAAATGAGAGAGGTGGCAACTCTGAACATGTGATTTAAGTAGCGAGCGTAGAGGTGTGGGCTCGAACCCCGGTGCGGTCATGTTGATATTTTTGTTATATTTTCCTTATTTAGTTATTTTGTATTAATAAAATATTCTTTTCAAACATATATATATAATTTAAAAAGTCAAAAGACAAGGTCAAAGGTCACAAAGTCATTATTTGGCGCGTTATTGGCTCAGAAGCTGCACATTTTTCAGTTTTGATTTGCCACGCCCCCAGTGGCCGTAGACAAATAATTTTTGGCATGTGCATAGAGTGGGCGTTCAGGAATATAACTGTAAAGTTTGGATGCTTACATTCGAAAAATGCGAAAATTACAGGGTATTTTTCTGTATGTCACGCCCCTTTTGGGGCGTAACAATAATTTTTGGGGAATCGATAGAGGAGGCCCCCAGTAACTTAACATTCAATTTTGAAGCTTCTAGCACTAAAACTGTGGGAGATATAAGCTGATATTAGTTGCCACGCCCCCTGAAGGCGTAGATATATCCGCCATAGCTTTTCGATTGTGGGATGTTAACCCGAGTATATATACCAAGTCTCAAGTCTCTAGCATCAATAGTGCTCAAAATATAACGAAACTAGTAAAATCACTATATCTTCAGATTCGATTTGCCACGCCCCTAGTAGGCGTGGCCGTAAAATTTTTGGGCGATTCTTATAGAATCGTAACAGTAACCCACGTGCCAAATTTGGGCGTTCTAGCTTTAAAACTGTAGAAGATACAGTTTGACCCGATTTGCCACGCCCCCAATGGGCGTAGATATATCCGCCATAGCTTTTTGATTTTGGGATGTCGACATGAGTGTTCAGTTAAAATCTCAACTCTCTAGCTCTTCTAGAAGTAGTGTTTCTGAGATACAGGAAAATGCATTTTCGGATTTGCCACGCCCCTAGTGGGCGTATCGGGAAAATCTTGACACTTTATCAGACGAGGGTATACACGAGTATATATTTCAAATTTCAAGTCTCTAGCTTCAATAGCGTGGAAATGGTTTGCGTTCATACGGACAGACGGACAGACGGACGGACAGCATGACGGCCATTGCACAAAACCAATATACTATATCACTACGTGAAATAGTATAAAAATAGGCTTTCTTCAGAGATCAGCACAGCGCACAATTGGTTGCAAAATAAGTGAAGAATAAATAAATTAATTTTAGTTTTAATTGGTTTCTCACACAACTCAAACGAGTTGTAAATAAAAAAATAATAAGTAATAATTACTTTGGTTTTCATTTGCATACAAATTATGATGATCCTGATCATTCTTGATAGTCCAGCGTTGACTCCTGATCTTGGTGGGACTTGACTTCGTCTCCTTTATAGTC
Organism: Drosophila mercatorum; assembly: GCA_961210405.1. Classification (NCBI taxonomy): domain Eukaryota; kingdom Metazoa; phylum Arthropoda; class Insecta; order Diptera; family Drosophilidae; genus Drosophila; species Drosophila mercatorum. The sequence goes on along the minus strand of CAUIUS010000002.1, from coordinate 1,770,349 downwards.
TACTGGCCTCGTGGCTCAATATTAAATGAGAATAACGTCTAAGATCGGATTGTCGATTTAAAGACTTCTTGTCGCTTCTTTATTCAAATCAGAACTAAAGCTAAAGACAAAAGCATGATATATCTCTACCCTAACCTCAAGTACATGCATCACGCCACCTAGCTGCAGTCGGCACGCCGACTCAGCTGATTCTCAGCTTCACATCGCTTCAGAATAGGAAGCGTCGTGTCACGCTGTTACAGCAGGGTATTGGCGCGTCAGCATTATTAACATTGTTATATTTATTTGTTAAGTGTTACTTGCTAACTTACACATATCCATACTTTTTTGCAAACTACCACTTTACGCGCATTTGATGCGTGTTGGGCCCATAACCTGTTGTGATTTGTTACGCAGCAGAGTTAATGTTGATAGTTATGTATGTATGTATATTTGTAGTTTGCAATTATAAACGTTCTTGTATGCTTTACATTTTAGAGTTGTCTTAGAACTAGTCTATCGAAATTGTACAATAGTACAGCAGTGCCAGAAAGCTCATAGGGTGTTGCTAGATGATGTACACTTTCCAACAGTACTTTTTTTGTCATTCTCATTGCCTCCCCAACCAGAATCAACATAGCCAACGAAAATATGTTCATAATCCACATTTCTTTGAAAACTTAGCTTCATATCAATATTTTCTCTTAAAAAATTTGTTAAGCCTTGCCATAGTTCTGTATTATTGTTATTTGTATATCTACTTAAAATATTTATAGCTGTTAATATACATACATACATGGTCGTGAACAAAGCATTATGTACATACATTAAGCTACCAATTAAATTCCGCCAAGGGGCATCGTATTTTTCATCAGAACTTAACAATTCATAATTTATATTACTTGGGAGTGAAGTACTAACAGATTTGCATTTTTCCATATTAAATTTGCTTAAGCAGATTGACTTAAAAATATCTGATCTTTGCTAATTTCAATTTTAATTCCAATAAAGTATTTTGTTTCGCCCAAGTCAGTTATCATAAATATTTTCATCAAATATTATTGAAAATTCTTCAATATGTCTATGTCATATGTTGCTATAAATAAATCATCCACATATAGTAAAACATATTTATTTTTATTTATATCACCTCTATCTGGCACATGTATACACGGATCCATTGGTGAATTCTCAAATCCGCATTGCCTTAACGCCTGTTTAAGCCCGTAAATTGTCTTATTCAATTTACATACATTTTCAATATTTCATGAAATTCCTTCAGGAACTTTCATGTATATTTCTTCTTTTAGTTTACCATTTAGAAAAGCAGTTTCAACATCCATGTGATGTTCTTTAAGATTATATTGATTTGAAATAGACAATATAAATCGAAAACTAGAAATCCTGGCAACAGGAGCAAACGTTTCGTCGTAATCTATTTGGTATTAATGTGTGAAACCACGTGCTCCTAATCTTGCTTTATGTATATCTTACTGGATTTCCCATTTAATCATGTTTTAAAGTAAATACCCATTTATTACCCATTGAAAATGGGAAATCAGGGTATAATGTTTTTGTTGAAATATATGTAACAGGCAGAAGGAGGCGTGGCAGACCCCATAAAGTATATATATTCTTGATAAGGGTGACAGGCCGAGTTGATATAGCCATGTCCGTCTGTCCGTCCGTCTGTCCGTATGTATGAACACGTCGTTCTCAGAACCTACAAGAGCTAGAAATTTTTTATGTAGGTTCGTGTATAACTATCATCGTTTTAATGTTATCGATTAATAACCGACATCTTCATTTAGGTTTAAAATTTTATTTAATTCATATTAATAGCTAGAATCTTCAAATTTAGCATTTAGTGTTATTTGGGCCTTACGCAATTTCGGGTTTTGTTAAATTTTGGGTGCTACGCCCCCTTCGCCTCAAATTTGTAACTCCCGTATATCAAATACTAGAGAATTGTGCTTTGGCACATGCATACATATGGATGATCACGCTCAACAAGTTTTATCAAAATCGTTCGTCTAGAGAAACATTTAATTTCCCATAACATTGGCATGCAAATAGCAGCCAAAGAACAGCTGATGCAACGACTTGCGCTTGTGTTTGCGTGCGCCTGTGCGTGTGTGTGTATATTTTGCTTGTAATGAACGTACATATGCATGTGTATATAAAAGAAACGAAAAATGCTTGGAATAGCGGTTCTTCGCAGGGTTCAGGGTATACCCTAGTCGAGCGGTCTCGACTAGAGTTTTCTTACTTGTTATTTATTTTATTTACGACCACTACAAACTGAGTTACACACGAAAGCATACAAAACAAAACCGAAAATAAAGAACAGTATAGTTTCAGTACGAATTTCATCGCGGAGAAATTACATTAGTACTTTCGTTGTGTATGCAACTTTCTCATATTCATATACTCATAAACATACTCCTTAGAAGAGGTATTAGAAAGGTCTTACAATTGAAGTCTATGCCTGTTCTTGACAAATACGCCTTATAATGCTACGGATACTCAAAACCTTAGGACAACTACTCACACAAAACTTTTGATATTAATCGCTTACAATTTAAGTCCTATTAATAGCCACATAAACTTAAATAAATGCATCAAACAAAAATAACACAATTATAATTGAAATGAACGCTAGTTGCAATAACTTGAAATGATTTATAAAAATAAAACATAATTTTATCTCCTTTAGGCATCGAATCGCAATGACGATGACAAAAAGAACAAACACCTGGTGGGGCGCACTTAACCCAATTATAATAACGCACAACATGGCAGCGACATAGAAAACGTTAGAGCGAAACGTTGGCCAACCCAGCCCTAACTCCGTCCCAAATCCGCCCCGTTTCGGCTCAACAACCTGACTGAAAATTACGGCCGCAATTTATGTTTATGTGACTCGAAAGTTTTGTGGCCGTTGGATTTTTATAGCTCAAGTTCGACGTTTGAGGTTGCGGAACAGAACGAAAAAAAGTAATCGAAATTTACGTACTCCTTAGTTTCGCTAGGAAAAACTTGAGCCTTTTTATGGGCTTAAATCTGAAAGGGACGAAGCAAAAGAAAAGCGACAAAATCAAGTAATAAATACTGCGTTGCCTGACGTGTCAATACCCTGAAGTGGTCATTTTGTTTTCATCACTCTGCTTAATTTGGAAGAAAATCTGTTAATTCAATAATTTTAGTTCAATGGGAAACTTAAAATAGTTAGAAATAGTTGAAGAAATCAAGTTGGAAAATCAAGCGTTTGCTAGGCGTGGCTTCTTATATCCTGTAACTGCCTGAAGTTACATATGAATAAATCTTTTAATTCTCTGTCAGTCTCATTTCATATGACGGATAGCCTGTACCTGGAATTTTAACATTATGTATATTATATTTTATTTTATAAACTTTCCTATCTATAATGCTAGTAGAGTATCTTGCAACTTAAACTCGTTTTTTGTTACAGGCATAATTATAATCAGGAAATCAGGGTATAATGCATTTGTTAAAATATATGTAACAGGTAGAAGTAGGCGTGGCAGACCCAATAAAGTATATATATTCTTGATCAGGGAGAGAAGCAGAGTCGATTTAGCCCGGTCCGTCTGTTCGTATGTATGAACATATATACATATATAATAGAGGAGGCTCCCAGTACCTTAGCATCCAATTTTGAGGCTTCTAGATGTTGGAGATATTGGCTGCCACGCCCCCTGTGGGCGTAGATACATCCGCCATAGCTTTTTGATCTTAAGATGTCGACGTGAGTGTTCAGTCCACATCTCAACTCTTTAGTCTTTCTAGAAGTAGTGTTTCTGAGATACATTTGCCACGCCCCTAGTGGGCGTATCGGGAAAATCTTGACACTTTATCAGACGAGAGTATACATGAGCATATATTCCAAATTTCAATGCTCTAGCTTCAATAGCGTGGAAATGGTTTGTGTTTATACGGACAGACGGACAAACGGATTTTGAACAAAAGCAATATACTATTTGTTGAATTTCGGATACCGGCTCAAAATTTCCCCAAATATTTAAATTGAAGATAACTGCAAATAATGCCAACATATGAAGGAGTTTGCATATTTAAATTGGAGTTTAATAAAAGACATACATATGTAGATTATTATTAAACAAAACGTTTTGCCAATCGGCAATCACATGTGACAGGCAGCGCTAAGCATACAGTTTCCCATACATTTGCACACATACACACACAGCATAGTTTTTTGGCAACAAATATAAAATTGAACTTAATTTAATTTTGTGTGCGTTTATACTAAATGTTAACTTTGCAGTATTTTTAAAAACGCAAATCGCTCGGGGTTCTGGGTATCTCTTGGTAAAGATGCCCAACTAGAGTTTTCTTACTTGTTATACCCTGAACCCATTGAAAATGGGAAATCAGGGTATAATGTTTTTGTTGAAGTGTATGTAACAGGCATATATATTCTAGATCAGGAAGACACTTAATGCAAAATTTGGAGACTCTAGCTGTAAAGATGAATTATATAGAATTATAAATAACTGAACTATATTTAACAACAAAAGAATCACTTAATATGACACTGATTTATATATTTATAAAAATGTAAACAAATTAAAATCTAAAATTAAATAAATATTTAACAATATTTAAATTAAAATTCCCTATCCTGAATATTACTGTAAACTGTCTCAAAAGTCCTAGCACTGATATATTCTGTGGATAGATTTGAAAACGCCCAATCAATGTGCTAATCACAATTGGTTGTAGGCGTTTTCAAATCTAATAGGCTTCTGAAGCTTCTGCTAACTAATTTGCTATATAAAGCCCTAGCTGAGTTAAACTTGTTCAAACTCAAACTAAAATCTCCTAAAATGAAACAATTCTCTGCTAAAAACGTATATTGCTGAAATAGATCCTCAATTTCGGTATTAAACAATTGGACGGGATACGACGGCCTTTTATATACAACTACAAAGCTTAACGATTTATACTTAAATACAGTGTCAAACACTGACGATCCATTAATTTTCCTAACACTCAAGCAGCTTGATATATTATTTAAAATGATATCCCTAACATAAATGATGATCCCCCTATTTGGTTGTCTTGCGTTAGGTATTACCTAGCAATCAAGACGGACAACAATCCTAAACCCGGGAATATTTACATTTTCGTTAGCGTAAGTAGACGCTTCAACGAAACATATAGCGGACGACTGAAGCATTAATCTGTCAGATCTTTAATATGACAGTTAATGCTTTGTGTGTTATGGTACAAACTGTCAAGCAGGTGATCATAATCGGACAATTTGGATTTGGACCTTATCATCATTTTTGGGAGGCTTCGGTGGAAAAAAATCTCCTATTATCAGCAATCCCGAAGCAGTTGTTGCCGTACTACAAGCTACGTACAATGCAGCTCGGTGCATACGTAGCTCCCTGGCTTTTGTGTATAGTTATACCTTCTGCAGGCACAACTGGAAACTGCCTCATTTTTCCTATATTGGAAATTTCGAATTATTTTTTGAATGGGGGTCCACGAAGATTCTGTACGATGCGTACACTTTGAGCGAGCAAGTACTCCTACACTATCCATAAAACACTTGGGGCGCTGGATGCATCGAAATCTATTTGCATTAAAGCATTAACGTCAGTATTAACGTTGACCGTAATCATATACTTGGCTGTTGTTTTTAATAGAAGAGACTTACATAGTCCCTGAGTTTCGGACGACCTAAAGCTACTCACGACTTCTAAAATTCTTTCCCTATTCGCTGCATTTAAATGAGTAGCTTTAATAAAATCTTCTGCAAACGAAGTACAGTGGCTCACAGCTTATTTCAAGCACGGGGTATGTCCAACTTCAAATTAAAATTTCTTCTAAACTAAAAAAGGTAACAAAAAAGTTTAAACGTAGTTTTTTTATTCAGACATATATTTCTTAAGGCACTTCATGATTTTTATACTATTTCACGTAGTGATATAGTATATTGGTTTTGTGCAGTGTCCGTCATGCTGTCCGTCCGTCTGTCCGTCCGTCCGTCTGTCCGTCTGTCCGTATGAACGTAAACCATTTCCACGCTATTGAAGCTAGAGACTTGAAATTTGAAATATATACTCGTGTATACCCTCGTCTGATAAAGTGTCAAGATTTTCCCGATACGCCCACTAGGGGCGTGGCAAATCCGAAAATGCATTTTCCTGTATCTCAGAAACACTACTTCTAGAAGAGCCAGAGAGTTGAGATTTTAACTGAACACTCATGTCGACATCCCAAAATCAAAAAGCTATGGCGGATATATCTACGCCCATTGGGGGCGTGGCAAATCGGGTCAAACTGTATCTTCTAGAGTTTTAAAGCTAGCACGCCAAAATTTGGCACGTGGGTTACTGTTACGATTCTATAAGGATCGCCCACAAAATTTTACGGCCACGCCTACTAGGGGCGTGGCAAATCGGATCTGAAGACATAGTGATTTTACTAGTTTCGTTATATTTTGAGCACTATTGATGCAAGTGACTTGAGACTTGGTATATATACTCGGGTTAACATCCCACAATCGAAAAGCTATGGCGGATATATCTACGCCTTCAGGGGGCGTGGCAACTAATATCAGCTTATATCTCCCACAGTTTTAGTGCTAGAAGCTTCAAAATTGAATGTTAAGTTACTGTAATTTTCGCATTTTTCGAATGTAAGCATCCAAACTTTATAGTTATATTCCTGAACGCCCACTCTATGCACATGCCAAAAATTATTTGTCTACGGCCACTGGGGGCGTGGCAAATCAAAACTGAAACATCTGCAGCTTCTGAGCCAATAACGCGCCACATAATGGCTTTGTGACCTTTGACCTTGTCTTTTGATTTGTTAAATTATATATATATGTTTGAAAAGAATATTTTATTAATACAAAATAACTAAATAAGGAAAATATAACAAAAATATCAACATGACCGCACCGGGGTTCGAGCCCACACCTCTACGCTCGCTACTTAAATCACATGTTCAGAGTTGCCACCTCTCATTTTGAGAGATGCCATCTCTCTCGATTTAGGTGCGTGTTTTTGCTAAGGTAAGGGTTCGATCCTAATTAAAACTGTCTGGCCACCTCCAATTAAAAGTTTTAGTCTGCAGCCAGTTTGAGCGGCGAAAGTGGGGATTTAAGGTTAAATTTAAAAAAATATAATGTGATAGATGCCCCTGTGTGCTGCTGGGTCGTGAAATAGTATTTCGCTGTCGGTTGCGTCCGACAGCAACGTTCTTACTTGATTTCCTTTCAGTTTAACACTTAAAACTAATAAAAACTACAAATATTGACTTTTTCCACTGTAAATTGATCCGTTGCAATAGCGTTAAGCTTTATATTGTTGTAGTTATCTGTTGCCGCATTTGTGCTAAACAGATGAATAGCATCATCGGGCACATCCGATGGCTGACAAATGCGGGAACGGATAAGGCTAATATCATCGGGTGTCATATTTCCCGATGGCATATTATTTAAAGCAGAAGCAAACGTTTGGTCCTCCCGCTGTCGCATTATTTCTATGAGCTCAAAATACTTAAAGAGGTCCCAGAGCGAAGAAGCGTATATTGCACTGTAGGGATCGTGAGAGCTGGATTCGAAAATCCAATGATCGCCTACTGGTGATAACTGTCGTAAATCCCCAAATACTATGACAAAAATACCACCAAATGGAGAAGTATTTTTGAAAATTTGTTTTAGACGGGAGTCCAACTGAGAAAACATTTTTGAGCCTACCATAGATATTTCATCTATAATAATTAGTTTAAGGTCTATTAGCCTTGAATGCAAACTATTGACTAAGTCGTTACTTAAAGCTCTCAAATCAAAATCGAAATGTAGTGTCGAACCACTAATTCCGAAAGCAGCTTTACCTGTTGGGGCACAGAGTAACATTTTTGCTGAGTCATTAGTCCCAGGCCTACTGTTATATATGTATATGGGATAATGCTTAAAAAATGGAGGTGATCGATCAGTCGGCTCTTTCCGACACCAGCACCACCTCCAACAAATTCATAAAATATTGACTTACTTTTCATATTGTGCAATACATGTTTAAAGTAAGTCTTCTGATATAAATTTAATGACCTAACAATATCTTGTATTCTATAAGACGAAAGCAAAGCAGGAAGGTTTATTAATCGGACAGTGGTATTCTCTTCCTGATTCTCATCATTTCCATTAACGTTTAAGACATTCAACCTATGATCTATATCTGGCAACCCTAAGATTCTAAACCTATCGTTAACTGCCTGTCTATTCTCAATATTGCCCTCATTCTCATCCTGTACTGCATTGGTAAGAGCATTCTGAAGCTCACTATCATCTAAGCTATTGTACTTCCTACGGCTTGTCTCAACTAACTCCTGATTCTGAACACAAAACAATTCGCAGTCTCTATTCACTAATTCTGCCTCCTCGTCTCTCCATGGGACATATAACAGACCTAATTCCCTGAAGTATTGGCTTCTCTCAGTATTAATATTAAATCTCCTATACCTAATAATACTGGGAGAGCGCCTTTTCCTAACGAAACCACTATTATTGCGAAGTGCAAACACTAAAGAATCTGTATTTGGTGTTTCTGGGTCATTCTGTTCTATTGCTTGGCGAGCTCCACCATGCCGTTTGCTATAACTGTAAAAAGCAGCAAAATCAGCCAGGCATAAACTATCTAAAGCGTCAGAACGCTGAACATAATGCTCTAAGAGCCCTAATAGAAATATATCTGTAGAGCCATCAGGTAAATTTTCTAACTCTTGTCTACTCTTAAGCATCCTAACCCGATGCTCCGGCATTTTGGGCTTCTTGACGCTAGATCTAAGAGCGTTCATATAAGACTTATAACTATGGTTAAGTTGATCGTGGGGCAAAAAGCTATTAAAATCACTAAGCGAGTCTATGGTTTCACGATCTAACGTTTCCAAGAACCCCTAATTTTTTTTCAAAATTTCTGCTATGCTCATTTATATTTTGAGCATTCTCTTCCAACGGAAACAAAATTTGTTTGGGGCATAGGAGGCAATGTTGTTCAAAGCTTCCTGTCTTGCTTGAATGCGGGCACTTCGCCTTTCACTAGTATTACGTGCCTGTTCAATGATTCTACGAATTGGATCGTCTCTAATGTGCGACCTTTGGCTGCGACCTTTGCTCTACCTCTTGTTCTTTCTAACAGACTGTGCCCAATGTTGTTCGTACGGCAAACTCGCCGTTCTCTCTCGTTCTTGTTCGACTGCCCTAAAAACTGGGTCTTGTCTTCGTCTAGATCGACGCGAAGTGCCACCCATTGGCTTGACATATGTACATATGTATGTGTATGTGTGTATACTCGAAATTACTTTTTGAAGGCCGAACGATCCGTATACACACATACATATATACATATACACACATATACTTATACACATTTATAAATACATATGCATCTGTATGTAGAAACTTGCATGAATTGCCGTTTCGTTAAAAATCAAATTAAGAATCCGATAAATATGTAAAATAAGTTAAAATTTATTTAATTTTTAAAGGTACTTATATTTATATATTAATTTAAGCACAGCGTAAAACATACATCTGTGTATGAATACATATGTATGTATGTATAAGTATCTCCTTGTACAAATACTCGCACATTAAATTAGGAAATACTATGAATACTGCTAGGAGGTGATATTCCAAACATGCTTATTTTATATACATATGAACTTACATATTCATATGTATATCGCAAGCAACACCTACACGCTCTGCTAACTGCGCAGCGACTGCTATTGGGCTGCAATATGCCTATATTATTTTAACTTTAATGTTGAATAACTTTTTCTAGACGAACGATTCTGATTAAAATTGTTGGGCGTGATCATGCCTGTCATATGTATGTATGTATGTGCCAAAGCACAAGTCTGTAGTATTTGAAATACGTGATTTACCAATTTGAGGCGAAGGGGGCGTGGCATCCAAAATTGACCAAAACCCGAAATTGTGTAAGCCTTAAACAACAGTGCAAAATTTAAAGACTGTAGCTATAAAGATGAATTAAATAGAATTTTATAACAGAATTTAGTTTTTCCTTTTTAATCGATAACAATTAAATGAAAAAGTTATCGAATTTCTGAAACAAACTCGATATGCGCGCCCTATACAAAAAAAATTGAAGTTTCTATCTATTGTAGGTTCTGACATCGACGCGTTCATACATACGGACAGACAGACAGACGAACCGGGCTAAATCGACTCGGCTTGCCTCCATGATCAGGAATATATATACTTTATGGAGATAATACAGACCGTTGAAGTGAGAACATTGAACGAACATGTGTTACAGTTTTGGTCGTCAGTGTACATTTGTTCAATTTTCGTAATGCATTGTACCAAGGAGACCAATGGAAAAGAAATCTGCCTTGAAGAGCGAAAATTTATTTTAAAATTTCGTTTGGAGGGCAAATCCTGGCGAGAAATCGCTCGATTGGTTGACAAAACACATTCCTCATGTACGACAATTATATTTCAACAGGTTCCCTATGATCGAAGCCCCGATCTGGATATCCTTCTCTACTGACAGACAGGGAGAAAAAGCGAATTGTTCAGCTGGTGCCTCAAAATCCAAGGATTACTGTCCACCAAGGAAGTCTTGAAGTCGCCGAACGTTTTAACAAAACAGTGTCCGATTAAACTATTCGCCGCATTCGGAAGGTGGCGGGGTATTATAGAAGAGTTCCCCGTAGGAAGCCCCATATTTCAAAGGTAAACAAAATAAACTTCGCCAATGAGCATATTTCCTAGCCGGTTCTGGAACAAGTCATATTTTCGGATTTTTCTCGAAATCATTTAGAATTCCAAATATACAAAACTTTCTCTCATTGCATCTTTTGCTCTCCAACTGATAAGTCTGCCGTGGTCTAATGCGGAAGTAGAACGCCTTTTTAGCAACGTTAACTTGGTCAAAACCAAATAGCGCAGCTCAATAAATGTTGATACGACAAATAAAAACAGTTTTTTTATGATACAAAGTTGGCAGCACTGCACCTAAGCGAGCGCGACCAAGTCGCTTTGGTACTCCATAGAAAAAATATTTTTTTAAAAATGTGTCTTGGTGGTAAAAAGTTTATAAGCACATTGAAAGCACATTGAAGTTTTTATACCCTGAACCCATTGAAAATGGGAATTCAGGGTATAATGTTTTTGTTGAAATGTGTATGTATGTAACAGGCAGAAGGAGGCGTGGCAGACCCCATAAAGTTTCTTGATCAGGGTGACAAGCCGAGTCGATTTAGCCCTGTCCGTCAGTCTGTCCGTATGTATGAACGCGTCGATCTCAGAAACTATAGGAGCTAGACCCTTGAAATTTTTTATGTAGGTTCCTGAATAGCACGAAAAGATCTAGCTTGTTAAAAAAATCGATAACTGTTCCCGATTAAATGTTATCGATTAAAAGCTTAATCGAAGGCTAGTTATTAAATTATATCCCACGTATTTAAAGCTAAAGTCCCAAAATTTTTTTGTTAGATTAAGGTTTATTTTATGCAATTTTCATTTTTGTTAAATTTTGGATACCGGCTCCAAATTACTCCTAATATTTAAATTGAAGCTAGTTGCAATTAAAGCCAATATATGAGTGAACTTGCATTTTTCTAAATTTTAAAAAATTTAATAAAATATGTAGATTATATGATGAAAGTTTCATTTAAATCCATTAAGTCATACAGAAGTTTTTAAGCAAAACGTTTGGCCAATCGGCCAACACTCGCCAACAGCGCCAAGTATAGCCAGTTTTCCTAGGCGTGTGTGCACACACATGTGCAAGCATTCGAGAATAATCGAAGAGAGTTATTGGCAATCTTTGAAAAAACATTGAAAAATGTAATGTATGCGATTTACTCATGTCAGTGGCTGTGTTGATGGAAACGACAGCGTGGAGGGGGGGAGCGTTTGTGACTGATTTTTCAAGTTCGGACCTTGTCCGCTGCAAGCCATTTTGAAATTTACTTTTATAAAGTATTGTTTATTTCTTTTATTTATTTTTTTTAATAATTAATATTTCCATAGTTTAGAATGTTCCCAATTCTATTAATATGTACGTACGTATATATGTATGTATGTGTTACAATATGCTTTGAATGTTATGTACATATGTACATAAATGTTAAAGTTAAAAGCAAAAAAATTTAATATTTTAAATATCCAGTAGAAGACAATTTCTAATTAATAAAATAATTACAAATGCGATAAATATATGTTGTATTTTACTGTATATATGTGAGTATGCACAAACGGGCAAGTCATAGTCAAGGCCATGCTTATGTACATTTATATGTATGTATGTACATATGTATGTACATTTGGCCTTGACCATGACTCTTCCGTTTGCGCATACACACATACTCCTCAAGATGTACATACAACATATGCACATGCTCTAATTTGTTTATAAGTATGTACATGCTCAAAACTCCCAGCACTGATTTCACATATTTAATATTACGGCTTAATGATATATAAGTTTATATTTATAATATACGGTGACAATCTAAATATAAACAATTTGTTTTAAGTCTTATTGTTTAATTGATTATTTTTAACATCTGTGGGTGCAGACATTAAAAAGTATGTTGTGCTGATTTTGAGTGTTACCTAACACTGGAACTTAGCTTCCTGCTATAAGATTCTGCTATAAAATTGTGGCGGCATGTAGATTTACTCTGCAACCTGCGATTACCATCACAGACAATTGCAAGCTCTCGATAGTCGACTGTCGATCTTCAATTTTCGAAGATTAATAAATTTTTAGCTACATATCTATTATTATATTAACTTTGCTTTGTCGGTTGGTCGGTTAGGAGGGAAAAAACTTAAAAAGAATACAAATTATATTGTTTTCTACAATAATTCCGATTTGTCCGTTTATTTGTGCCGCTGCGACGTGTTTGTGCATGTAGTGTAACGGCAAACGCGGTGTGTATGTGTGAGTGTTTATGTATATACATATTTATATGTATACAGACTTTTGGCACGGCGCGTAGTGTAACGGCCGAATTTGTGTATGTGTAAGTGTATATGTATGTATATGCATATGCCTTTAGTGTGAATGTGATTTATTGCCGATGATAGAAAAGGAACTTTTTTTGTGTTTTTCTGCTCTGGACCACGGAACCGCAAGTTTTTAAGTTATTAGTCTTTTTCAAGTCTTCCAAAAATACTAAAATTATTAACCAATAGTTGTAATATTGTCATATTATTAATATAATTTACAATCATCATTGAATAAGTGCATGAAAATAATTGAAATTGGTTAAAGTTAATTAATTATAATTTCACTAACTTTTTTAGTTTATATACATATACATATACATATATATTGATATTTAAATTTAATTAGTGTTAATAATTTTTAAATTTTTTAAATAAATTTAATCACTTTTAAAATGCCTAGGACTAATAGAATATCAGCTTCTAATAGGTCTCAGAGACAACGAAATAGGAATTTGTTAAATAGGTCAAATGCTGAATATTCTGAGCAGGAGAGAGTTAATAATGTAGAGTCTCAACGAGAGCGCAGACAAAATGAAGAGTTTAACCAAAATGAGAGAAGTAGAAATAGTCAGCGAAACCAAGTTCGTAGAAATAATACTTTAAATAGACTTTCTAATCAAAGCCTAAATACCCTTCTTCGAGCTACATTACGCGCAAGTTCTCAGATTAGGCAAATAGAGCAGGAACTAGACACTTCGTGCCGATCTACGCACAGACAAGATTTAGATTATAGGGCAAATGAGCAACGACAGAATACTGAGGACCACTCGACTAGACGAGCCAATCCTTCGCGCCGATCGAGACGTCGACAAGACCCAGTTTACCGGGCAAACGAACAAAGACAGAATACTGTTCGGCGAGCTCGCCGCAGACAAGACATTAGACAGCGCATTTTAGAAAGAGATAGAAACGAAAGGTCGCAAATTAGAGACGATCCGATTCGTAGGATCGTTGAGCAGGCATGTAATACAAGTGCAAGGCGAAGTGCTCGCATTCAAGCACGACAGGAAGCTTTCGACGCCAATAGAAGCGTATCACAGCGAGTTAGCCAATATCGTAGAAATGTTGAAAATAGGGCAGCTGAGAATAGGCGTAATGCAACCAGGAATAGGATGGAGCGTTCTCATACGCTTTCTCAAAATAGATCCCAAAATAATACTAGTAGTCTTGATGGTCTAATTGCTGGTTTTAATACGCCAGTTAAGCAGGGACCTGATCAGGTTTGCATTAGCTGCAAAGGTTTGTGGTTTCCACATCAAGTGGACAAAATTTCACGAGAGGCTATTGAGAGTAAGTTTAGTGCAGAAGTAGCTTCAGATATTTTATATCTAACTTCTAGATTTCCTTCAGAAAATAATAAATATAACTTCTGCAAAACATGTAGCCACAGTATTAAGTTAGGAAAAAAACCAAAAGCTTCGATTACAAATGGCTTAGATTTTCCGGATCTTCCGAATTGTTTAAAGGGCTTAACGCCATTAGAGGAACGGCTTATCTCCCCACGCCTTCCTTTCATGATAATAAAGTCTTTAGCATATGGCCGCCAAAATGCCATTAAAGGAGCAGTGGTCAATGTGCCTATTCCTGTAGCCAACGTATTAACGTCTCTTCCAAGGGCGTTTAGCGAAGCTGAGGTAGTTCAGATTCATTTGAAGCGTAGGATGGAATTTTCATGACTGAAACCATTAGGCCATCAAAAGTAGCTGATGCAATTCGATTTTTAGTCGACACTGAGCTTTACAGGAAGCACCAGGTTACTGTTAATGAACAGTGGCTGACTTCCTTTTCGTCTGACGAAATTCCATTCGTCGCATCAGCTGAAGACAGGGACTTAGTATCAGCGTTAGTAGAAAGATCTGCTCAAGCCTCAACAAACGAGCAGAATAGTAGAGAGACAGAAGATATCAACCAAGGAGTCCAGGAAACACTTTTAGAAAATGTCCCTGCAGAAAATATCGCTTTGCAAAGAATAGTTATAGCCCCTGGAGAAGGCCAGCGACCATCAGATATGTCGAAGATTGCGATTCTGAAGAGCTGGCCTTTCCAACTATCTTTGCAGGCGTTAAAAGAAAGTGTAAGGAAAGTTTTACAACCATAGGACAGAACTAAAGAATTTTGATAGAAGAGGTTGTAGAACTGATAAATTATTTCTTTACTTTAAGAAGTTAGAAATGATTAATATTAGGAGCAATACGACAATTTGCTTGCGAAAGCACAGCGCCACTCACGGCATTACTGCAGCAAACGCTCTTAATGAGGAGCAAATAGACCAATTAGTTCGCCATGATGATGGCTATAGAGTTTTGAAAGGTATTAGGACTTCGCCTGCTCACTGGGAAGCAGAAAAGAAGAAGGTTATGGCAATGATTAGGCAGTTTGGTCTTCCGACCTTCTTTATCACATTTTCGGCAGCAGAAACTAGGTGGACGGCGCTTTTAGTTAGACTTTCTAGAAATGTAGATAATATGGAGATTTCGGAAGAAGCAGCCGGCTGCTTAAGTTTTGAGAACAAAGCCCGTCTAATTAGAGCCGATCCTGTCACTTGTGCTAGGTATTTTGATTTTCGATATAGGCAGGTTTTAAAACTAATGAAGAAGGATAGCGGTGCTTTTGGTAGTCATTACGTTGTTAGATTTTATTGGCGAGTTGAGTTTCAACAAAGAGGCTCTCCTCATATTCATGGCATGTTTTGGCTGAAAGATGCCCCTAGGCTTGACTCGACTGATGAGTCAAGCATTATTAGAGTGAAGACTTTTATTGATTAGTTTATCACAACTGACACTGATTGTCCGGATGTGGCTCCATATTTGGAGTATCAAATCCACAATCACGGCCACTCATGTAGGCGAGAAGTTAGGGCACAAAAAATTTGTAGATTCGGTAGTCCATACCCTCCTATGCCCCAAACAGAAATTTTGTTTCCTTTTGAAGAGAATGCTCAAAATACAGATGAGCATAGTAGAAACTTTCAAAAAATTCAGGGCTTCTTGGAAACAACGTTTGATCGTGAAACCATAGACTCACTTAGTGATTTTAATAGCTTTTTGTCCCACGATCAAGTTAACCTTAGTTATGAGTCTTATATTAATGCTCTTAGATCTAGCATCAAGAAGCCCAAGATATTTTTAAAGCGATCATTCGCATCAATAAAGCTTAACGCTTATAATAAGCATCTTCTCCAACTGCAGCGAGCTAATATATGTAGATATTCAGTTCATATTAGACCCCTACGCTTGATGCAGTTATGTCGTTAATTATATTAACAATCTCAGAGAGGGATTTCCAAACTAATGCGTGAAGCAGTTAGTGAGATTAGTAGGGGCAATGTAACGATAAAACAAAAGTTACAACACATAGGGCACTGAAATATCTGCCCCAGAAGCCGTTTACTGCTGTTTTAGTATGCACTTGTCCGAAAGCAGTACTTCATTGCCGGAGCATCGGGTTGGGATGCTTAAGAATAGACAACAGTTAGAAAATTTACCCGAAGGCTCTACAGATATATTTCTATTAGGGCTCTTAGAGCATTATGTTCAGCGTCCTGACGCTTTAGATAGTTTATGCCTGGCTGATTTTGCTGCTTTTTAAAGTTATAGCAAACAGCATGGTGGAGCTCGCCAAGCAATAGAAGAACACAATGACCCAGAAGCACCAAATTCAGATTCTTTAGTGGTTTCGTTAGGAAAAGGCGCTCTTCCAGTATTATTAGGTATAGGAGATTTAATATTAATACTGAGAGAAGCCAATACTTCAGGGAATTAGTTATGTTATATGTCCCATGAAGAGACGAGGAGGCAGAATTAGTGAATAGAGACTGCGAATTGTTTTGTGTTCAGAATCAGGAGTTAGTTGAGACAAACCGTAGGAAGTACAATAGCTTAGATGATAGTGAGCTTCAGAATGCTCTTAACAACGCAGTACAGGATGAGAATGAGGGCAATATTGAGAACAGAGAGGTAGTTGACGATAGGTTTAGAGTGTTAGGGTTGCCAGAAATAGATCCTAGATTGAATGTCTTAAACATTCATGGAAATGATGAGAATCAGGAAGAGAATACCACTGTCCGAGTAATAAAGCTTCCTGCTTTGCTTTCGTCCGATAGAATACAAGATATTGTTAGGTCATTAAATTTAAAGCAGAAGACTTACTTTAAACATGTATTGCACAATATGAAAAGTAAGTCAACATTTTATGAATTCGTTGGAGGTGGTGCAGGTGTCGGAAAGAGCCGACTGATCACCTCCATTTTTCAAGCCTTATCCCATATATTTAACAGTAGGCCTGGGACTAATGACTCAGCAAAAATGTTACTCTGTGCCCCAACAGGTAAAGCTGCTTTCGGAATTAGTGGTTCGACACTACATTTCGATTTTGATTTGAGAGCTTTAAGTAACGACTTAGTCAATAGTTTGCATTCAAGGCTAATAGACCTTAAACTAATTATTATAGATGAAATATCTATGGTAGGCTCAAAAATGTTTTCTCAGTTGGACTCCCGTCTAAAACAAATTTTCAAAAATACTTCTCCATTTGGTGGTATTTTTGTCATAGTATTTGGGGATTTACGACAGTTATCACCAGTAGGCGATCATTGGATTTTCGAATCCAGCTCTCACGATCCCTACAGTGCAATATACGCTTCTTCGCTCTGGGACCTCTTTAAGTATTTTGAGCTCATAGAAATAATGCGACAGCGGGAGGACCAAACGTTTGCTTCTGCTTTAAATAATATGCCATCGGGAAATATGACACCCGATGATATTAGCCTTATCCGTTCCCGCATTTGTCAGCCATCGGATGTGCCCGATGATGCTATTCATCTGTTTAGCACAAATGCGGCAACAGATAACTACAACAATATAAAGCTTAACGCTATTGCAACGGATCAATTTACAGTGAAAAAAGTCAATATTTGTAGTTTTTATTAGTTTTAAGTGTTAAACTGAAAGGAAAAAAATCATGAAGTGCCTTAAGAAATATATAATGTCTGAATAAAAAAACTACGTTTAAACTTTTTTGTTACCTTTTTTAGTTTAGAAGAAATTTTAATTTGAAGTTGGACATACCCCGTGCTTGAAATAAGCTGTGAGCCACTGCAAAAGATTTTATTAAAGCTTCTCATTTAAATGCAGCGAATAGGGAAAGAATTTTAGAAGTCGTGAGTAGCTTTAGGTCGTCCGAAACTCAGGGACTATGTAAGTCTCTTCTATTAAAAACAACTGCCAAGTATATGATTACGGTCAACGTTAATACTGACGTTAATGCTTTAATGCAAATAGATTTCGATGCATCCAGCGCCCCAAGTGTTTTATGGATAGTGTAGGAGTACTTGCTCGCTCAAAGTGTACGCATCGTACAGAATCTTCGTGGACCCCCATTCAAAAAATTGTTAGAAATTTCCAATATAGGAAAAATGAGTAAGTTTCAATTGACCGTAGGCAGTTTCCAGTTGTGCCTGCAGAAGGTATAACTATTCACAAAAGCCAGGAAGCATTTCGAATGCAGCGAGCTGCATTATACCACTAACCACATAACTCATAGATATAACACGCAGAGCACAGAATTTCAGCGAATTCCCAAAGTGACAAGGCAGCCCCATGGCGAATTCACTGAATTCGCTTTACTTTTTGCTGCGAGCAGCCGGTACTCTGTGACAAGAAAATCAGTGCTCTGCGAGCGCTCGTTCGGTAATGGTCCATTTCTATATGAAGCCCTTCTATGCAACCATGTATGCTTATTTTCTGATCTCTTCTCTCTCATATATTTTTATTATCTGCTCTCTTCTCTCTAGAATATATATATGTAAGAACTCACCAGCAGCAGCTTCTCTTGCGACAGTATAGTATACCAAACTTTTGAATGTGTTTGTCATGCCTATGCAAAATGTTGACATTTTTATTATTATTTATGAGTAGGGTATGGATGTGTGAGGCTCATACGAAGAATATGTTTTCGCGACGAGCATGCACACACACTATCAGTACTTACCGTTACAGCAGCTCACATGTATGAGCATTTGTGTCTGTATGCGAACTGACCGTTACAGTTGCTTGCTAAATAACTTCAACTGCTCGTGGCAATTCTGAAAATTGTTTGCATTGCAGAGACGTGTTCGTGGCCCGTGCCTTCCTCAACATTTATTTGTGTGACTGATTTGGCGATTAAATATATGAGTTTTTTTAAAACTATGGCAGAATCAAGTGTTGTGAAAAATATCATCAAAAAGATTTACGAAAAAATGGAACGAAATGTATTATAGAAACATGTGGTGCAAATTACAGAAAAAGCTCCGTTAATTTTCCAGTGAAGTTATTTTCGTTTCCATCAAAAGAATTTTATTTTAATAAGTGGATTAGAGCATGCCATTTACCGACTAACATCGACAGGAAAAAGGCCAAAATATGCAACAGACATTTCGAACGAAAGTATATTGGTAAATGTAGGTTAACAGCTAACGCAGTCCCAACCTTACAATTATACAACCCAAATTTTGATTCTACTAATATTGCCGACTTAACTGATGATATTTATTTATTAGACAGTTGTGAAGAGGATATTATCCCTTATAGTTATAAGAAGAATAATTTAAGCACAGTATTAAATGAATTTGATGAGTCACCGGGCACAGGAGACCAGACTGAAAGCACTCAGAATGAAAGTGACGGGGAAGAAATAGCTGAGAATTTATTGAGCTTTGACAGTGATTTAAAGAATCAATTGTGGCAAGATTTAAATTCCGATCAACCTTCCTTTTGTTTAAATTGCGTAAAAGAGAGCAAAATGAGGTATATTACAGGAAAAAATACTATGAAACAGGAGAAGATCTGAAAAAGTACAGGAAGATTATATTAAGTTGAAAAAGGTTTTTGGCTTTTAAAAAGCTTTTAGGAATAAAACAAATTACTTAAATACTAAAAAGGGGAAAAGAACTCTCAATGTCAATGTCTTCGCGAAAATAAACAGTTTACCGTACGTTTCCGATCAATCAAAAGTGTTATGTAAAATGCTTTTGAAAAAGAATAATTCTTACAATAGCGCGGAAAGGATTATTTCCCAAAATATACATTTTTATTCAGCTAGGACATATGATTATCTTAGGGATGTTCTTAAATTGAGACTTCCATGTAAGCTTTCGTTAAATAGATGGGCAATTTTTAAAAACCTAACCCCTGGATTTAATCCTAAGTTGCTTGAAAATCTGCAAGGTATCGTTGAAAAAATGAGTGATAAGGGAAAATATGCAGTATTAGTTTGCGACGAAGTCAAAATAAAAAGAGGGCTTCAATACAATTCATCTCTTGATGAGATTCAGGGATTTGAAAATGATGGAGAAAAAGAAGTAAGTTTTTGGGACAACAAGTTTGTGTGTTTCTTGTTAGGGGCCTTTTGAGAATTGGAAATATGTTTTAAGCTATTCGATTTCAGCTAAAGGCATTAAACATACGGACCTCAAGTGTAAAATTGAACGAAATATTGAGCTATCACAAACATTGGGTCTTAATGTCAAAGCCGTTGTTTGCGATCAGGGTTCCAATAATAGGGCAGCTTTTAATAGATTGGGTATTGACTTTACCAATCATAGTTTTAAAATAAATGGCCAAGAAATATTTGCGATATTCGATGTTCCGCATCTTGTTAAATCGCTAAGAAATATTCTTTTAAGACACAATATTTCTACACCTCACGGCATAGTTTCATGGAATATAGTAAGAAAACTATACGAAATAGATGCCAAAAATTTAACTCGTCTGTGCCCTAAATTGTCTTCGAAGCATGTCAGTCCGAATTGTTTTGAAAAGATGAAAGTGAAACTTGCCACACAAGTTTTTAGTCACAGTGTGGCTGCTGCGATACGCACAGGTATCGATTCCGGTGGGTTTGCTGATTGCAAGGACAGTGCAGTTGCAACGGCAATATTTATAGAAAAATAAATAGGCTTTTCGATTGCTTAAATAGTCATGTCCTATTTGATAGCAATCCTTATAGGTGTGCCCTTAGGAAAAATAATAATGTCCATGAGTACCTTCAGGAAATGCGTGATTATTTCCATGATCTGCATTATCCACACAAAGTATATTGCATTGATGGGATGATTATTACAATCTCATCGGTAATTGCTTTGGCTGAAAACGTTTGGAGTGGCAACGAAGATGGTTTCTTTGTGGCCACATCCAAATTAAACCAAGACCCTTTGGAAAACTTATTTTATTTGATTAGATGTCGGGGAGCTACAAATACCAACCCAACTATTTTCGAATTTAATGCAATAGTTTCCAAAATGCTTTCAATGAAAATCTTAACTTCTGCTTTTGTATCTGGGAATTGTCTTCCAGATGAAGATCTCATGTTAGCAAATATAATACAAGACAGCGGGTCTCAACTATCTGTTTTTCATGAGCAATGCTCCATGAATTTGTCTGCAGATACTGAGCTAATAGATGATGATTTAGAAATGGAATTGTCATTAGATGCAACCATTGCAAACATCAAATATCAAAATGCTTTTAATGAAAATGCATTGCGATACTTTGCAGGATTTCTTTTGTACAAGTTGTTAAAGAAAACAGAATGCGAACTTTGTAGTAATCTGTTGAAATCGTCAGATGAAATGCAAAGTTCGTCTGAATATTTGATACTTAACAAAAATTTCCACTATGTAAATCACTATCTTAAGTTGAAAGCCCCTTCTGACATTTTTTTCGATTTAATTCAACTGCATTTTAAATCGTTCAAGAAAATTTTCGATAGGAAACCATACTTGGCAAAAATTAAGGAAAAGATTGTTCTGTACTGCATGCACGCTACAGCAAAATCCACTTTGCATAGTCAATGGTTTTCCCCTACTCACCCCTGTTTGGAACATCGAAAATTTATTCTTAATCAGTTTATTTTAATTTTAATAAGAAAAAATTGTAAATGGCTGACGGAGAATATTCTTGAAAATGCGCCTAATAGTTCAAATTTAAGAAAAATTAAAAATTTTCGTGAATAAGTTAGTCACACAAATAAATGTTGAGGAAGGCACGGGCCACGAACACGTCTCTGCAATGCAAACAATTTTCAGAATTGCCACGAGCAGTTGAAGTTATTTAGCAAGCAACTGTAACGGTCAGTTCGCATACAGACACAAATGCTCATACATGTGAGCTGCTGTAACGGTAAGTACTGATAGTGTGTGTGCATGCTCGTCGCGAAAACATATTCTTCGTATGAGCCTCACACATCCATACCCTACTCATAAATAATAATAAAAATGTCAACATTTTGCATAGGCATGACAAACACATTCAAAAGTTTGGTATACTATACTGTCGCAAGAGAAGCTGCTGCTGGTGAGTTCTTACATATATATATTCTAGAGAGAAGAGAGCAGATAATAAAAATATATGAGAGAGAAGAGATCAGAAAATAAGCATACATGGTTGCATAGAAGGGCTTCATATAGAAATGGACCATTACCGAACGAGCGCTCGCAGAGCACTGATTTTCTTGTCACAGAGTACCGGCTGCTCGCAGCAAAAAGTAAAGCGAATTCAGTGAATTCGCCATGGGGCTGCCTTGTCACTTTGGGAATTCGCTGAAATTCTGTGCTCTGCGTGTTATATCTATGAGTTATGTGGTTAGTGATTATACGTAGCTTGTAGTAGGGCAACAACTGTTTCGGGGTTGTTTATAATAGGAGATTTTCTTCCACCTAAACCTCCAAAAAATGATGATAAGGTTCAAGCCAAAATAGTCCGATTGCGCACTGAAAAGCTTCTTCGATCACATTATGATCACCTGCTTGACAGTTCCGCTTTAGACATTTCTTCCATAACACACAAAGCATTAACTGTCATATTGAAGACATTAGATCTGACAGATTAATGCTTATGTCGTCCGTTCTATGTTTCGTTGAAGCGTCTACTTACGCTAACGAAAATGTAAATATTTCTGGGTTTAGCATTGTTGTCCGTCTTGATTGCGAGGTAATACCTAACGCAAGACGGCCAAATAGGGGGATCATCATTTATGTTAGGGATATCATTTTAAATAATATATCAAGCTGCTTGAGTGTTAGGAAAATTAATGGATCGTCAGTGTTTGACACTGTCTTTAAGTATAAATCGTTAAGCTTTGTAGTTGTATATAAAAGTCCGTCGTATCCAGTCCAATTGTTTAATACCGAAATTGAGGATCTATTTCAGCAATATACGTTTTTAGCAGAGAATTTAGTTTGAGTTTGTACAAGTTTATCTCAGCTAGGGCTTTATATAGCAAATTAGTTAGCAGAAGCTTCAGAAGCCTATTAGATTTGAAAACGCCTACAACCAATTGTGATTCGCACATTGATTGGGCGTTTTCAAATCTATCCACAGAATATACAAGTGCTAGGACTTTTGAGACAGTTTACAGTTACCACAGTGGTATTTCTGTTAGTATTCAGGATAGGGCGTTTTAATGTATGTTTAAAATATGTTTAAATATATATGTTATAATATTTATTTTTAATTTATATACATTTTTAATGTAAATATTTCAAATATATAAATATGTAAATAATTTTATAGCATGATTATTTTATTGTTAAAAATATGTATTATAATTTAATATATTTTTATTTCTTTATTAGCATAATGCGCTGTTTATTTCTTGGTTCAGGGTAGTATCTAGTCGAGTACTCTCGACTAGAGTTTTCTTACTTGTTTTTGTTATGTTTAATAGTTTTATAGTCGTCTCCTGAATATAAAAGGACTGGCAGAAAAATATGTTGCCGAGTTTTCTATCTTTTAACTTAAAAGTTTTAAGTTAAAAATCATTGGTCTGGAATAATAACGCTATATACATCGATACACCGAAGTCTTAAACCGATGTATAAATCCAACATCGATGCCTGATTTTGAAAACACAGTAGACATCGACTTCGACGTTTTTACTAAAATATACATCACTATTCATAGCCGAAAGAAAGCATTCAGATTGACAAAATTCATTTAAATTTTACTAAATATTCATAGAAAAAAGCTCGTCTTAATTATAATGTATTAACAAATGCACCCTCTCGGGCTCCCAAAAATTGCCGTAGTGGACGATATTTCACGTCCCCATGGCGGGGTATTGGTTAAAGTTTTCAACTAGCAATAATCGCACCTCAGTAGAACTTCATTGGTTACGATATCGCCTCTGCGCAAAGATAAATTCTCTGAGTCAAGTAACAGGGTTTCCATAAAAAATAGACCAAAACCAGTTGAGAATTGCAGTCCAAAGATGATACTAAATGGAAGGAAATTGTAGCATACTTCTATGCTGAATTCAGATAATAGAAACAAAATAAATACAGCTGCTTTTAAGGGATGAAAATGATCGAAGCAGTCGAAAGGGAATAATGGTTTTGTGAAAATGTATGTAACAGGCAGAAGGAGGCCTGGCAGACCATATAAAGTATATATATTCTTGATCAGGGAGAGAAGCCGAGTCGATTTGGCCCTGCCCGTCTGTTCGTCTGTCCGTATGTTTGAACGCGTCGATCTTAAAACATATAAGAGCTAGAGACTTCACACACACAGCCGCACGCACAAGAACACACACATACGCACGCACAAGCACGCAATCTGCTAACTGTGCATTATGACTCATCAGCTACACTGCTGCTGCTGCTGCAAGAGGCCGATAATATGAGATATTAAATGTTTAATAACTTTTTTCTAGACCAACGATTTTGATCAAATTTGTTGGGCGTGACATTCACGACATTCATATGTGTGTATGTGCCAAAGCACAAGTCTCTAGTACTTGAAATACGTGATTTAGCAGTTTTAGGCGAAGGGGCAATTTGTAGGCGTGGCAAAATTTAACAAAAACCGAAATTGTAAAAGAATCAAATAACACTAAATGCAAAATTTGAAGACTCTAACTATAAAGATGAATTAAATAGAATTTTATAACTAAATTTTTAATCGATAACATTAAAACGATGATAGTTATCGAATATTTGAAACTCGATCGAATCGTGATATACACGAACTTCCAAAAAAAATTTGAAGTCACTAGCTCTTATATCTTCTGAGATCGACGCGTTCAAACATACGAACAGACGAACAGACGGACAGACAGACAGACGGACAGGGCTAAATCGACTCGGCTTCTCTCCCTGATCAAGAATATATATACTCTATGGGGTCTGCCACGCCTCCTTCTGCCTGTTACATACATTTTCACAAAACCATTATACCCTGATTTCCCATTTTCAATGGGTTCAGGTTATAAAAAAGTTATTAAACATTTAATTTCCCGGGTGTGAGCTGGTCACACTGGTTGGTGAAAAGCTGGAATTTAAGTTAAAAATATAATTTGTATTGTTATGTACAGTTATACAGTTTCTTCTTCGCTAAGTTAAGCTCATCGAGATCGGTTGTGTCGCGCATAGTCAAAAACGCATTGATCTATTAGCTATTGCTTACTTCGTGTGCTAAAAATAGCACAAGTCATAAACTATTCGGACGCTGTCTTGTGCAGTGTCGGCAGCCAGACAAAAACAATACCCAAGTGAAGTGAGATAAGACTGCACTCGCTGCCCGTCTGGGCAAAACATTTCCCCTCTCCCAGCTTAGAAATAAGCTGATTGATTATGAAAGAATGCACCAAATAGCTGGTAAAACACCATTGGAGCTGAGGACTGAGCTCAGTAATCCCCAGCGACTATCATGCACTGACTCGCGGAACTTCAGCACAATTACTACAACAATAACATTTACCAGTACTACTACCCTGCAAGCATTTGGAAGACTGTTTTAACAGAAATCGTCTTGAGTCTTTTTTGAGTCCCCTTGACGATTAAAAAACGACTAATCTCCTGGGCGATCGAAAGAAGACTCATAAATGACCCTTCCATATGCTCAAAGTATGATTGGTTTGAGTTAAATGGCACTTTTTCTTCAGCACATGCCGAAATGTGCAAATTTTGTCATTCGATCGTGAAAGTGCAAGTGAAGTGCAAGTGCAAAGTGCAAACAATATATCAATTAAAACAAATAAAAAGGTGATTATGTCAGTCAAACAATTGCGTCGCGTAGCTAAAAGAGAGGCTTATAAACTACATATTAATCTAATATCGAAAGTTGGAGGAGATGGGCCCACACAATTTATTAGAGCTGCGATCAGAAATGTTTTTTTCGCACAAGGTAGCTTCCGAATACAGCTGCAAGGGGACGAAAATTATTGGAATAATAAAATATTTTTTATTAAGTAATATTTTCCCTTTTAGATATTACTAATGAAAAATATAAAAGCAGGGACAAAGATTTTAATACGGTGCTACAAAAGCATTTTGTCCATGCCATGAGTAATACATGTAAATAATACTGTAAATATTTTTGTTATTATCTACATTATGGATTTCTATTGCTGTTTTGGTTGTTTTTTGTTTTGAATTTCTATGTTTTGTTTTGAATATCTATTCATTTTTTATTGTTGTTATTTTTTAAGATAACATATGTATAGTAAATAAAAATTATATTAAAACAAAAATTATTTTCGTTGCAAATTATTGAAAATTTCATTCGAATTCGAGTCAGGAATGATTAAAAAATAGTCATAAGCGACTCGTCAAGATGAGTCGCGGCTAGGGTACCATTTTCTCCCGACAGAACAGTCTTTTATGATCAGAAAATGAGCGCAAATATGACTATTTTCAATCGTCGCGCGACTCATAAAAGACTCAAATATGCTCTGTTAACTTCGAAAATACTTGCTGGGTAGTAGCACTATATATACCACAGCAACGGCTGCAATCAGCAGCGCGATCCCTAGCGGAAGCATGGTTAGTTATGCAACCCGCTTCCCACCTGACTCCGCAAAAATCGCCACAACAAAACTCAATGGAGCTGCTACTAAGCTGGCTCCCCTTTAGCTCCCCACAATAGTATTAAGAGACCAAACATAGTCTCACAACCCGCTTCAACTAACATGGCAATGTCTAGCAACAGTTTTGCTTTGCTAGACATAGACATGGACGTTACCAGCGAAGGCGATGATGTTGTGAGTCATAAAAACACAAGTCAAAACCCTGATACTTCTCCTATTGCTGATGATGCAACTGATACAGTCAACAACCAACAGCAGAAGGAACCCAGCAACAACAAACAGTCTACCGGCTAACCAAAGCCACCGCAAATTGTTGTGTGTATCACTGATCTTAATGATCTATTTGAAATCATTAACGAAGTTACTAATATTGACAACGTGGCAGTCAAAGTTAACCAAGGAGTAACGGCTAGAATATTTCCTAAAGACAGTGACACTTACAGAGCTATTGTTAGTCATTTTGATTCATTAGGCATTGAGTTTCACACTTACCAGCTGAAGGAAGAAAAACCATACAGAATTGTGGTAAAGGGGCTTCACCATAGCACTTTAAATAATGAAATCATTGCTAATTTTAAAAAATATGGTTTCGATGCTCTGCAAATGCACAACCGAAGATCAAGGACAAACAGGGATGAAAAATAACATATTCTTTATAAATATAAAACCATGCAATAAGATTAACGACATATACAATATAAAAACACTTTGCCGCAAAAGAGTGAGAGTTGAAAGGATGCGAAAAAGTTCTGAAATTGTCATATGTACACGATGCCAGGAATATGGCCATACAGCCAAATACTGCCGTCGCCATCCTAACTGTGCACGTTGTGGCGAGGACCATCCCACCAATTAATGCACACGTTTTCAAGAAGAACCGCCTACCTGCATTCACTGTGGAGGTAACCACATGGCAAGTTACAAAGGTTGCCAGTGGTACCAGGAGTTCTATCGACGATCAATGGGCTCCTCAACAATCAAGAAGAACCAAGCAAGGCCGCAACAGCCACAACGGGGGCAGCAGCATCAACCAACGAGCCAGCAAGCACAACAGATTCCTAGTACTTCCAGATTCGGCGCAGGGGGATTATTCTATGCCTCAATAGCACGAAATGGAAACGCATCTGCTCAGAGTCGCATACATAATGTTCAAGCGCAAGCCCAATTAGCTAAGCCTACAAGAAATACGTCGCAGCATCAGCAACTAGTTGACGTCCAATTTCTATTGGAACAGCAACAACAACAATTTTTGAAATGGCAACAAGAGCTGCAAGTGCAGCAGCAGCATCAATTTCTCTCGTGGCTTCAGGCGCAACAACGAGAACAACAACAACAAAACAAGAACAAGAAAAACAGTAAACGACTAGAACGGCTCGAAAAAATGGTCCACGAAATGGCCAGCATGCTAAAGCAATGGACTGGGTATTCATCGACTCACCAGCTTCATAACAACGCCTTAGCCTCACAATGAACTCTTTAAAGATCCTCATCTGGAATGTCAATGGCATTGCAGGAACAGCCAGAGATGTGGAGTTATTCGCGCATAACAACATTCTACTCATAAATGAGATCAGACTGAATCGAGGAGATATAATCAAAATATATGGTTATATCTTTTACCCGGCTTAGAAACCTTCAAGACACAACCATGGTATGGGAGGAGCGGCTATATTTGTCAGAAGTTCTCTCCGTCACTTCCCACAAAGGGTTATCGAAACCCCAAATATACAAATGTTTGCAATTAAAGTTGCCACAGGATTGGGAGAAAAACGCGCAAAACGCCATATACTGTCCACCAAGGAACAGAATAGAAGAAAGGGATTTCAGCGATATACTCATTTCTTGCGGCCAAAGGTATCTTATTGGTGGCGATTGGAATGCACGACACTGGCTGAGGGGAGATTCATATAATTCACCCAGGGGCAGAGAACTAGCAGAAGCCATCACAGCCAGAGGCGCTAAGATTCTTGCTACAGGATCTCCAACTAGATACCCATATATATCCAGCCACACACCCTCTTGCATCGATTTTGCATTATACCATAGCTGCCATAGCTGGGACTTAGATTCTGACCATTTATCCCTTATTGCTGAGTTGCACATCGACGGTTCAAATATTAGGCCAAGTCCAAGGCTAATAACCAACCGTACTGACATCACGGCTTTCAGACAACATTTAGATGACTCAATTCAATTAAATTCGTGTCTGAACTCTGGAGAAGGCATCGAGTATGCAGTTGATCATCTCTCGGAGAATATATATAGAGCTGCTGCTGCTGCTACAACGCCGCTTAATCCTGAACCTCGACCCACTAATTATGGAATTGTTCTAACGAGAGAAGCCAAAGGACTTATCAGAACAAAAAGGTGCCTCCGTAGAAGAGCAATTCGATCCCAAGACCCTTGGGACCGAATTTTGTGGAACCGTGCAGCAAGGCAGCTTCGTAATCTTTTAAGGGAACTCAGAGGTGATTTCATCGAGCAAAAACTGGCTTCCATGGACTACACTATAGATGCAAACTACTCCCTATGGAAATGCAAAAAATTGCTCAAACGACAACCTTTTAGACAGGTACCTGTCCGATGCCCCAATGGCGAACTTGCTAAATGCGAATTGGAACAGGCTAACGCATTCGGATATCGTCTAGAGGATCGTTTTACTCCTTATAGTTTTGCTACGATGGAGCAGACCATGGAAACACATCTTAACTTGCAGACCCCATTGCAGATGTCCCTGCCTATTCAGCCTATAAGAATCGAGGAAATAACAGAAGCAATAACTATTGCCGAAAAATAAAGCTCCTCGAATAGACAAGATTTGCAATGCTACGCTGAAGGCCTTGTCTACAAGAGCGCTACTATACATTGTACTAATCTTTAATGCCATCAGGCTTCAAGTTTTCCCAAGACAATGGAAATTATCTGCAATCTTAATGATTCATAAGCCAGGCCAACCGGAAGAGGAGTCTTATCGGCCTATAAGTCTATTGCCCTCCCTGTCTAAATTATGGGAGAGGACCATTGCCAAACGAATTAATGTCATAATAAGACAATCCAATATCTTACCGGATCACCAATTTGGATTTCGGGAGGGGCACGGCACAGTGGAGCAAGTTCACAGATTGGTGAAACACATCCTGCAGGCGTTTGACGACTCAGAGTACTCCAAAGCGGTTTTCATTGACATGCAGCAAGCGTTTGACAAGGTGTGGCACGATGGATTACTGAGCAAAATAAAAATCCTTCTACCTGCTCCGTACTATGGCCTCTTAAGGTCTTATCTAGAAGACCGTGAGTTTAAAGTAAAGGTAAAGGATACACTATCGTCCACATACTCTATGAGAGCAGGAGTGCCGCAGGGCAGTGTTCTTGGTCCGCTACTGTTCTCCTTGTATACGGCAGACATACCTAGGCCGTCCTCTCAACATATGGACGCTCCCTCGAAAGCTGTCATTGCCACTTATGCTGATGATGTTGCAGTCATCTACAACTCCAACAGTTGTGATGAAGCAAGTACAGGACTACAGAGGTATCTTGATACTCTCGCTAATTGGTGCAAGCCCTGCTTCACCCTAAAAAGGCTGATAATGCATACAGCTGGAGGGAGTAACCCTACAGCAACCAGCGCAGGCGAAATATCTTGGCATCACACTGGACAAGCGTCTCACCTTTGGGCCGCACCTTAAAGCTGCGGTGAAAAAATGTCGCCACAGACTGCAACAACTGCGATAGCTCAACAATAAAAAGAGCACCTTGCCGCTGAGATGTAAGAGAGCTGTATGCGTACAATGCATTCTGCCGATATGGCTCTATGGAGTGCAAATCTGGGGGATTGCTGCCAAATCCAACTACAAACGGATACAGGTACTGCAGAACCGAGTACTTCGACAAATAACTAACTCCCCCTGGTATACGCGGTTCTACAATCCATAGAGACCTCAAGCTGCCTACTGTTGAAGAGCAGATAGGCAGACATACAAGCCGATACTCGGATAGATTGCAACGACACCGAAGCCTACTTGCAAGGGGTCTAGTCCCTGCCAGACCCCTAAGAAGACTTAAACGGCAAGGCTTTGGCAAAACGCTGGGAACACCTTAAACCTATAATTAATTAATCTTTAATTCCTCACAATACAACTGAGGTTTGGCCCGTATATATGTATATATATAAGCCATGTGTTGTTAAAGTACCAAGTTTTGTTTGTACAGGTTAAATAACAAAGGCCCAAAAAAAAAAATTTAATTTCCCATAACGTTGGCAGACCAAGCGCAGTTGACGGAGCGATTTGGTCTTGTGTGTGTGTGTGTGTATGAGTGTTACATGTAATATATATAAATATACATACATATGTACATACAATTACGACAATTTGCAGTTCAACTCAACCAAACTCATTATTTCAAACCCGTTAAGGCGTCATTAATCCATTACTTATTATACAAAAGCAGCCCCAAAAGCATATTAACTAAACTGCCGGCAAAGTGTCGCATTGTTAACCATTCAGGCAGAAACCCACTTTAGCCCGAAGACAGCTTGTACCATCTCAATAACTATTATCATTTTCAAATTTCGTTACATATTATTCGATCCTGAGGGCTCGCACGAAGGCGTTGATTAAAATTCCCAAAGCTTAAACAATCTGATGAAATTAATGAAAAATTCATACAGCACATAAGGCTGTCAACATGATAAAGAGGGCCATTTTCGCGTTGGTCCACAGGCTCTAAGGCCGCCTACTCTAAAATGCTAAATAGCCACTTTTGCGGCAGGGCACCACCAACCACAATTTGTATTTTCGTTTTAATTCTTTGTTCTTTAGCAGGAGTCTTTGTCATAAAAGACTGAACAAGTTCATATAGCTAGAAGGGCCCAGCCGAGCAAGGCACATGCCAACAAAGTCAAGAGTGTCAAGCCCAAAGAAGACAACAACAACGGTAAGGAATAGGAACATTTTATAATCCAGTCAAGTAGATTTGAAAATGCCCTGTAAGCTTGGGTCAAACTGCCGCAACATTTGAAGTTTTTTTTTCTCCTCTTAGACTTTAACAAAAATATTAAATTGAGAAATATGCATACGGATAATATAAAGCCATCATATGTACATATGTATATTGTATTCGTTTATCAGCAGCATAGCCGTATCTAATACAAATGTCCAATGGGTACATGGTACAAAGTACACAAAGACAACGAAGTTGTGACGCTCGAAGTACCGGAAATCCGTTTCATGACAAATGCCGCACATTGTCGTGCCGGAGCGCGAACAAAGCTTGAAGGAGGGGTGAGAGGGTGGGGTAAGGGCTGAAAGGACAACTAAGCCGGCAAACAGGCAATGAAATTCCGTCAATGGCAGCACGTGACTTGTGAGCAACGGTAAGCTGAAAAGAGAGCACGAAAAACAAGAGAGTGCAATGCCGCGACATTGACATTGAGAGAGGGCATGAACAAAAGAGAGAGAGAGAGAGAAAGAGAAAGCGCGCCTGCGCTGCTTTCAATAAACATACGCGGCAATCGCGATGTGCCGGCAGTGAGGCTCAGCTTCTTTTTGGCATAACTTTGGCATTTTAATGAGAAATCCATATTTATTGTGTTTGTTTTGCCGAAAAGAGCACAACTTTTTGTTAGTAGAAAGGAACGTTACGGGTCGCATATGCGACAAAAAGTGAAATTACGGGGAGAGTCAAAGAAGGGTAGCAAACATTCTTGTTGCTCGAGACACTTACCGGGAACTGTGTAGCGGAATTTTGTAATCATTTTTAATGGGCATCGACTGGAGGCGCCATATGGCATTAATATATATTTATACATATGTATGTATGTAAATATACAAAAATAGATACACATATAATATATACACACAGATTACCGTCTTGTCCACTCTTAGTGAGAAGCAATACGCGGATAGACAATGAGCACTAGAAAATGTTAATGCTTACTGGGCCAATTTAAATTTTAACATACATATGAATTTCTAAATATTTCATAATAATATAATGTGTTATAAATTTAATAACTAAATTTGATAGTATTGAATGCACCTTATATCTAAATCATCGTTAATCTAAAGTACGGATGTCTCTGTGGTTTCTTTGACAATCCAGAAACACGTATTCTCTATCTGGATTAATAGCTCTAGTCCTTTGGCCGTCCTTTCGGCAACGGAGAAAACCGTAACTTTTCGTCCATAGTAACCACAAACCGGGGCTGATTAAATTATTAAACAAACAAGTTTTATTCGTAATGTTTAATGCATCTCTTAGTCGCACACTCCCGAATAAACGAGTAGTACTAGGTTGCCGAAGTATAAATGGACTTTTAATTGTGGCACGTCGGAGGCGTGCCAAAATAGAGTCATAACGTCATCCGTCAGTCCGACAAAAGCCATAAAAATAGCGGCTTAAATAGCAAGCAGCATGTCTGGCATTTCGTTGGTGCTGAGTCCTATTTGATCTCTGCTAGTCAGCCGACGCATCTTTGCAAAAAGACGAGAAACAACAGTAACAACCATTTTATGCTTTTATTAAGCAAATACAAACACGCGGAAACTACTTAAAAGTCAAAACTTCATAATTCGAATTATAAACTAAAAGATAAAGATATTAAAATTTTTAATTTTTTTAAAGGAAACATATAGAATGCTTACTTATCATATTTAACATCTAAATGATGACATAGTATGTTACCATTAATAATATTTATCTTATCTTATCCACTTCCTGTACCCTCTTTAGCATAGGTGCATTGCGTTTCACAATTCTAATACACCCCATTTAGCTATTAATCCAACCGCCGCAGTCATTCTACGAATATTTATTTCGAACTCGAGCTCAAATTTATGTTAGCAATTAATGGGCAAAAGGGGCAGGACTGTAACAGCCCCATAAGAACACAAGGCTCTTCAATTAAATTGTTGAGCTGCTCAGACAGCAGAAAGCGCGCACATCAATCAAGACGAGGTCAACAGTGGAAGAAGTGTTGGTTAGGCTCGAGCCTCGCTAGTGGGTGTGAAAATGGACAAATGGGAAAAAGTCTGGGTAGGTGGGTCAAAACTCCCAGATTCGGTCGCGTGCCACTTGGGGCAGAAGCTTGTAAATAAATGTCTTATTTTTAATTACCGCACTCAACTTGAATTTTAAATGGTCGGCGAATTTCTTATACATATATAAAATATATGTAAATGTATGTATACATATATAATTGTCTTTTTGTATACAATTTAATTGGGACACTTACCTGTATTGTTTCCGTTGCGGAATATTTCCGATTGTAGTCGACATGATGAAGGTTCGGCATGCTGGCCCGCTGCAGACTAATAATGACTATCGATAAGGAAGTTTAGCATGTGTCCATGTCCTTGGAGTCGCTCAAAGGCTCTGCGCTGTTAGAGTGTTGCTTTCTTTTGAGTAGTTTCCATCGAGATATGTCACCTTATGATACATTCGTGTTAATTTTTGTTGTCCTCACAGCGAATGGTTTAATTTGACTGTAAAGTAAGGGCGGAGACAAAAGTAAATATGAAAACGAATCCGAATTCAAGTTGAACAAGTAAGAACGTTGCTGTCGGACGCAACCGACAGCGAAATACTATTTCACGACCCAGCAGCACACAGGGGCATCTATCACATTATATTTTTTAAAATTTAACCTTAAATCCTAACTTTCGCCGCTCAAATTGGCTGCAGACTAAAACTTTTAATTGGAGGTGGCCAGACAGTTTCAATTAGGATCGAACCCTTACCTTAGCAAAAACACGCACCTAAATCGAGAGAGATGGCATCTCTCAAAATGAGAGAGGTGGCAACTCTGAACATGTGATTTAAGTAGCGAGCGTAGAGGTGTGGGCTCGAACCCCGGTGCGGTCATGTTGATATTTTTGTTATATTTTCCTTATTTAGTTATTTTGTATTAATAAAATATTCTTTTCAAACATATATATATAATTAAACAAATCAAAAGACAAGGTCCAAGGTCACAAAGTCATTATGTGGCGCGTTATTGGCTCAGAAGCTGCAGATGTTTCAGTTTTGATTTGCCACGCCCCCAGTTGCCGTAGACAAATAATTTTTGGCATGTGCATAGAGTGGGCGTTCAGGAATATAACTGTAAAGTTTGGATGCTTACATTCGAAAAATGCGAAAATTACAGGGTATTTTTCTGTATGTCATGCCCCTTTTGGGTCGTAACAATAATTTTTGGGGCATCGATAGAGGAGGCCCCCAGTAACTTAACATTCAATTTTGAAGCTTCTAGCACTAAAACTGTGGGAGATATAAGCTGATATTAGTTGCCACGCCCCCTGAAGGCGTATATATATCCGCCATAGCTTTTCGATTGTGGGATGTTAACCCGAGTATATATACCAAGTCTCAAGTCTCTTGCATCAATAGTGCTCAAAATATAACGAAACTAGTAAAATCACTATGTCTTCAGATCCGA
Organism: Drosophila mercatorum; assembly: GCA_961210405.1. NCBI lineage: Eukaryota > Metazoa > Arthropoda > Insecta > Diptera > Drosophilidae > Drosophila > Drosophila mercatorum. The sequence goes on along the minus strand of CAUIUS010000002.1, from coordinate 1,735,043 downwards.
TTTGCCACGCCCCTAGTAGGCGTGGCCGTAAAATTTTGTGGGCGATCCTTATAGAATCGTAACAGTAACCCACGTGCCAAATTTGGGCGTTCTAGCTTTAAAACTGTAGAAGATACAGTTTGATCCGATTTGCCACGCCCCCAATGGGCGTAGATATATCCGCCATAGCTTTTTGATTTTGGGATATCGACATGAGTGTTCAGTTAAAATCTCAACTCTCTGGCTCTTCTAGAAGTAGTGTTTCTGAGATACAGGAAAATGCATTTTCTGATTTGCCACGCCCCTAGTGGGCGTATCGGGAAAATCTTGACACTTTATCAGACGAGGGTATACACGAGTATATATTTCAAATTTCAAGTCTCTAGCTTCAATAGCGTGGAAATGGTTTGCGTTCATACGGACAGACGGACAGACGGACGGACAGCATGACGGACATTGCACAAAACCAATATACTATATCACTACGTGAAATAGTATAAAAAGTGTAAATTACTTTCACTCCCCCAGTTGGCTGCGAATGCTCACCCCAGGGCTTGTTTACCCATGTCGATAATGTTAATACGTCACGTGTATAGAAGCGAGCGCTAAGCGAGAGAGAGTGAGGGAGATGAAGAGAGAGTTAAAGAGAGGCAAGCATTGGCACGGACGGTTGGGTTTTTGCGGACTTATTGCCAAGTTTACGCTACGTGCTTTGACTAAATTTATAAACCAAATCCACACTAACAAAAAAAGCAATATTCCGAGCCAGACAAATCTGCAAAACAATATCATTCAGTTGCTTAGAAGCGGTCCAATACTACCAACAATGGAAAAATACATATTTATCATGTCAGTCATATTTCAGAATTACATTTTTGTTTAGTTTATATACATATGTATGTATGTACATACATACATACCGTATATACCGTATATTTAGATCAGTAAAGTTTTTATTTGCAGCCTTCCATTGCCATGACCTACAATGTGTTTGTATGTATCTTATATTAATGAACGGGCTTATTATTTGCTTATCGAAATTTCATATAAAGCAACTCGTGCAGCTTGTGTTTATCTCGCTTATCGTTTGACAAAAATGAATGGTTTCACTGAACTCTTTATACAATCAGCAGACATCCTTTTCAATCCGTGCGCCTTAAGTTAACCACAGAAGCTTTGCCTAAATTATCTACTTTACAAGTTTATCATCAATCACATTTCTCATCTGAATGTTTTCCTACCATTTCCCCATTTGCTCATACAATTGTCTATGCACGTATCAACTGTTTAGGCATTCATCAACATGTGTTAGACGCTTCAACTAACCAATTAGGCAGCAGCTTATTTCAAGCGATGTTTCTTGCATGTCAACAAGAGAAGACAGATTGAAGCGAGATAAATAGAGAGAAGCTAGCCTTAAGCAGCATAAAACAACGCCTATACGGAGGGGGAGGAAGTCTCAATTTTTGCCAAGGCTAATTGACTCTTGTAGCTGTCATAAATGCTGACACACACAAAACGCATGCCACAAGGGCGGCAGCCAACGGCAACCATTAAAAGACGCGTAACAGCTCCCGCAACAAGAACATTTTAAAGCGCTTATTAAAATCTGCGCATAAATATTTTACAAGCCTAAATTACGATATTTCAAACAACATTAACAAGTTCCTCTACACTAGAAAATACATCGAGTCAAGGCATTTAGCCTACTCTGATTAACGCTTCTCGGCCTTATGGCTAAGATTAAAGTGTAGGGTATGTTCTTATCATCTTAACATCTGATAGTTTCTCCATTAGAGAGTAGCAAATGGTATACTGATTTTTGGAAACAAACAGAGTGCTAGGGGCTTGCTCCGCCCTGTCACGGGTTGGTCCGGTATTGCAGTACCGCTGGGACTTTAGCATAGCTTAAAAATATATGAAAAACTAGAAAGTATATAAAGGGGCCTATCCACTTCCCAACATGTTCGCTGAACACAATCAGTTTGCCCACCAACTGGGCGAACATTGTTCGTCGGTCATCATTTTATAAAATTTGTCGATGGGGAAACATGTCTGAAGAGTGAAATAAAATCTTTACTCTAATAGCAACCAACCGACTGCACTGCAATGATTTTGGGAAGCACCATAAGCTAGATGGAAGAAAAATAAGCTAGAATAAGCTAAAAACAAGTAAGAAAACTCTAGTCGGGGGTCCCGACTAGGAGATACCCTAAACCCCGCTCTACCTGCGTTTTTTAAAATACTGCATAATTAGCATTTTGTATAAACGCACAGAAAACTAAATTCAATTCATTTTCAATTGTTTAGCCAATAGCGCCATCTGTGGTTCGATAGAAAGCGCCATCCCTGTTTCGATTTATTGAACAGCTGATAATTAGCAAATTATAGCGCCATCTATTGGAAATATGTACACTAAAGATTGCGGGTTTGAGAATTTGCTAGATGTGTATGTGTGTATGTGTGCACATGTATAGGAAAACAATTTGTTTTGCGTTGCTGGCCACGTGTTTGGCCGATTGGCCAAATGTTTTGTTTAATAACTTCTGCGCGAATTAATGGATTTGAATGAAATTTTCAACTTATGTTCATCATATTTTATTACATTTTTCCAATTTTTAAAAATGTCAACCCATTCTTTTACTGACTTTGAGTGCAACTAACCTCAATTTAAATATTTGGGGAAATTTGGAGCCGGTATCCAAAATTTAACAAAAATCAAAATTAGATAAAATAAATATAAAACTTACAAAAAAAAAATCGATAACATTAAAACTAAAATAGTTATCGACCTTTTTAACAAACTCGATCTTTTCGTGCTATTCACGGACCTACATAAAAAATTTCAAGTCTCTAGCTCTTATAGGTTCTGAGAACGACGCGTTCATACATACGGACAGACAGACGGACAGGGCTAAATCGACTCGGCTTGTCTCCCTGATCTAGGATATATATATGTCGAATCGATATTATTATTAATTTGAAGCACCGATATTTTGTACCATCGCCAAATAAGTATCATCTCTAGCAAAAGAAATAAAGAAAACGAAAGAGAACCAATTTGTTGTTTTACCGTTATTGGTTTCTATCCCTTTCCTTTGTGTGTATCTGTCTCACGAAATCATGTGATTCTTTTGCGAGCCCAACAGATCTTTCTGTTCTGCGTAGTCTCGGCCAGACAATGCAACAGAGTGAGACAACTAGATCATATAGCAAAAACGTAACTGTATTGAGCTTGGTATGTATCCACGCTGGCAAAAAAGAAGAAGTGAAACGACGCGCATTAAGATAAGAAAACTCGAAGCGAAAAGGTTGCATTATGTCTGGGCTGAGAAAACGCAAGGCACGCGCTGCTGATGAGCTTATGGAACTGGACGAGAACGGATCTCCGACATCAGAAGTGGGATCTCCTCCACACCAATCAACAGGAGAAGACCGTTTTGCTACACTGCTGGAAATTCAACAACGATATTTCATGGAAGCTATAAATGCGTTCAAAGAAGCGCAATCAACGTCGGGCAAACAAAAAACAGTTATATTGCCAAAGTTTAAACCCGATTCCACTGATGCTAATGCAGCCGCTTGGTGTTCTACGGTAGACCTCATCCTAACAGAAAATTCCTTGGATGGCAGCGCCTTACTCATCGCGCTTAGTAAAGCACTTGAAGGTGACGCTTCGAGATGGCTGTCACAAATCTGTTTTGAGGGCATGACATGGGGCGACTTCAAGGAATTGTTCTTACAACAGTTTGAAGGAAACGAAACTCCAGCAGCCACGGTTTTTAATGTGTTAAGTGGCAAACCAAAGGAAGGCGAATTCGTCTCCCTGTATGCAAGCCGTTTAATAACAAAGCTCATGGCAAAATGGAAATCACTAACACATGAACAAATTGCCATGTCGGTTGTGCTGGCGCATGCTGCTCATGTCGATAGCAGACTACAACGCACTGTTTTTACGGCCAACATCCAAACACGCAGCGAGTTACAAAACGCGCTAAGATCTTTTGATTTTCTCAAAAAAAAAAGATCGCTCAGCGGAGGAAAACTCAACCAGTAAGAGACAGCGATTGCATACACCCGTTAAATGCCATTTCTGCGGAAAATTGGGCCACAAATTTGCTGACTGTCGATCAAGAAAGAACAACGCCAAACCTCTGCAAGGATCCAATTCAAATTATGGCCATTCATCGGATACGAAGAGTAAAGTCATTACATGCTACAAGTGTGGAGCTCCTGGACACATTGCATCGGCTTGTACTGGACGACAGGAATCAACTCATCCAAATAAAGCAGGCGAGAAACGGGTAAACATGTGTCAACTGGCCAATCCAATTGGTAATCTGGTATCATCTGGTGAGTCATACCCATTCTTTTTTGATTCTGGATCTGAATGCTTACTGATAAAGGAATCTGTGGCTCAGCGACTTTCTGGCACCCGAGTCAATAATGTTGTCGCTTTAAGGGGAATCGGAGATAGTGCAATAACCAGCACATTACAAATTTTGTCAAATGTAATTATCAATGAATATTCTCTTGAGGTTCTTTTCCACGTAGTTCTTAATAGCTATATTAATTACGACATAATTATTGGCAGAGAAATTCTAACCCAGAACTTTGGTATTAAGATAGCAAACAATACTTTGGAATTATATAAGACAAAATCTGTGTACACCCTATCTGCTTTGAAAAGTCGTGACAGTTTGGCCGTTATTGATACCGAGTTGCGTGGTACAAGTAAAACGCGTTTGTTGGAAATCTTAAGCGAGTTTTCAGAAGCTTTCATAGATGGGTTCCCAAGAAAACAGGTTAGCACAGGTGAGCTGGAAATTCGTTTGATCGATCCTAATAAGACTGTGCATCGGAGACCATATCGTCTTAGTATTGAGGAGAAAGAAATAGTTAGAGAAAAAATTGACGAACTATTAGAATCAAATATTATCCGTCCTAGCTCTTCTCCTTTTGCCAGCCCAATACTACTCGTTAAAAAAAAAATGGCTCTGATAGACTTTGTGTGGATTACCGAGAATTAAATGCAAATACTGTTTCCGAAAAATTTCCATTACCACTTATTAATGATCAGATATCTAGATTGCGAGGCGCAAAGTACTTTTCATGCTTGGATATGGCCAGTGGTTTTCACCAAATCCCTATAAAGCCCGATTCGATTGAACGAACAGCTTTTGTTACTCAGGAGGGTCAGTACGAATTTTTGACTATGCCGTTTGGGTTAAAAAACGCACCCACTGTGTTCCAACGTGCGATAATGAAAGCATTGGGGGATCTCGCCCATTCGTATGTCGTGGTATACATGGACGACATCATGGTTGTATCACAAACACAAGAGGAGGCAGTCGCGAGGCTTCATACAGTGTTGCAAGTTTTATCTCAGGCTGGTTTTTCATTTAATGTGACAAAATGTTCCTTTGTAAAGTCGAGTGTTGAGTATCTTGGGTTTTTAGTTAGGGATGGCAAAATCCGACCCAATCCACGGAAGGTGCACGCGTTGAATAATTTACCGCCTCCACAGTCGGTTACACAAGTGAGGCAATTCATAGGTCTAGCGTCATATTTTCGACAATTTGTACCTAGATTCTCTGAAATAATGAAACCTCTGTATGGTCTTACCTGTAAAAATAAAACATTCCTTTGGAAATCTGAGCACGAACAACTTCGTCAAAAAGTTATAAAAATTCTTACAGACGATCCTATACTTGTCATATTTGATCCTCAATACCCCATAGAACTACATACGGATGCCAGTATGGATGGCTATGGAGCTATCCTCCTCCATAAAATTGATAATAAGCCTCGTGTCATAGAGTATTTTAGTAAGCAAACATCGCCTACTGAATCTCGCTATCATTCATATGAGCTTGAAACTTTAGCCATTTATAACTCAATGAAGCATTTCCGACACTATTTGCACGGCAGACATTTTACTGTTTATACCGACTGTAACTCTCTGAAAGCTACGAGAAACAAAATCGAACTCACTCCAAGAGTCCATAGATGGTGGGCATACATGCAGTCTTTTGATTTCGATATTCAGTATAGACCCGGTGTCAAAATGGCTCATGTTGATTTCTTTTCACGTAATCCGGTGGCAAATGTAGAAAAGGCTCAATCTCGTACAAGTTTGGAAAATAAACATGTTCTGTTAGCTGAAATAACCGATAATTGGCTATAAGCCAACAGAAAGACTCAGAAACGGCCTTAATCATTCAAAAAATTCAAAATAATGAATTAGAAGAAAGTCTATCAAAAACTTACGAAATACGTTCGAAATTGCTTTTCCGTAAAATTCAGAGAAACAGTAAAACTATGTGTCTTCCAGTTGTTCCTAGATCTTTTCGATGGTCTGTAGTGAATCATGTTCACGAAGCAATCGTACATCTTGGTTGGGAAAAAACCCTAGAGAAGATGTACGAGTTTTACTGGTTCGAGCATATGGCTAAATATGTACGAAAGTTTGTAGATAATTGCATTACTTGCAAATTGACCAAATCTCCATCAGGAAAGTTGCCAATTGAGCTTCACCCTATACTTAAAATAAACATTCCATGGCATACAGTCCATATTGATATCACGGGTAAATTAAGCGGTAAAAAGGATCAAAAGGAATATATTATAGTACAAATAGATGCATTCACTAAGTTTGTTTATTTGTATCACACCGTAAACATTAACAGTGAAAGTTGTATAGATGCCGTAAAGTCGGCAGTATCAATATTTGGCGTCCCAACACGTATCATTGCAGATCAGGGTAGATCTTTTACTGGGTCAGGCTTTTGTGATTTTTGTTCGATACAAAAAATAAATTTACACCTAATAGCAACGGGAGCCAGTCGTGCCAATGGTCAGGTAGAACGCGTTATGAGCTTGCTTGAAAGTAGTCAACGATCTTGGCAAGACGCTCTAGGCGAAATACAACTGGCCATAAACTGTACAATAAATCGTATTACTAAATCGAGCCCTTTAGAATTACTTATCGGAAAAGAAGCAAGGCCTTTCAATATGTTGCCAATAATCGAAGAAAATAATAAATCTGTAAGAAAAATGGCCACAGAAAACATGGCAAAGAATGCGATATATGATAAGGAACGGCAAGAATAAATCCAAATTTAACAAATTTAAAATTGGCGATTATGTCTTGCTTAAGAACGAGGAAAGGCACCAAACAAAGTTAGATCAAAAGTTCAAAAGTCCATTCCTGGTGACAGAGGTGTTAGATGGAGATCGATATACTTTGAAATCCTTAGTAAACAAGCGAATTTATAAGTACTCGCATGAAGCCTTGAGAAGCATGCCGGAAGAAGAGATTCCTAGAGAGTTAAACGTATACAGTGAAAATGAATGTGAAGACTTTGAAAGTGACGTCATGTAAAGTTGGTGGATTCCAACTGGGACGTTGAAAGAGACGTCACGAGATAGTTGGTGGATTCCAACTGGGACGTTGAAAGAGACGTCACGAGATAGTTGGTGGATTCCAACTGGGGCGTTGAAAGAGACGTCACGAGATAGTTGGTGGATTCCAACTGGGACGTTGAAAGAGACGTCACGAGATAGTTGGTGGATTCCAACTGGGGCGTTGAAAGAGACATCATAGATGAATTGAAATAACATTGATGGACTTCAATGTGATCCGTACATTCAACTTCGGTAGCGCCGGAGTGTAGGGCTGCCAGTGCTGGTAGGTACACGAGTTAATGTGTTGACCTGTGAGATGTCTGGTGGCTAACACTATGGTAGAATCCGTCCTGTTGAGTGTACTGGATGTAATGCTAACTTAGGAATCTTCTGTCTAATGGATGTTGAAAGGTTGTTGATTATTTTCTGTCACCAGTGAGATCAGACAAAAAAAAAAAAAAAAAAAAAAAAAAAAAACATTTTGCAACACACGAGGACGTGTGAAGGTCAGGAAGGCCGTGTCGAATCGATATTTTTATTAATTTGAAGCACCGATATTTTGTACCATCGCCAAATAAGTATCATCTCTAGCAAAAGAAATAAAGAAAACGAAAGAGAACCAATTTGTTGTTTTACCGTTATTGGTTTCTATCCCTTTCCTTTGTGTGTATCTGTCTCACGAAATCATGTGATTCTTTTGCGAGCCCAACAGATCTTTCTGTTCTGCGTAGTCTCGGCCAGACAATGCAACAGAGTGAGACAACTAGATCATATAGCAAAAACGTAACTGTATTGAGCGTGGTATGTATCCACGCTGGCAAAAAAGAAGAAGTGAAGCGACGCGCATTAAGATAAGAAATCTCGAACGGATCTCCGACATATACTTTATGGGGTCTGCTACGCCTCCTTCTGCCTGTTACATACATATACATTTGAACAAAAACACTATACCCTGATTTACCATTTTCTATGGGTTCAGTGAATAAAAAAAAGCTATCCATAAAACATCAAAATAATTTTTTTTTTTTTAATTTTTTTTGTATATATACATATATTATAATAATGAAATGATTTGATTAGCTTCATTAGTAGACTCCAAATATTTGGTGAACTCATCCAACAGCAAGCTAAATTTGGACGTTCCTACATCCATCAGCAAAGTTTTATTAAGACTCCCAACACATTGTTTATTATTTGCGTACACTTTGTCCGCTTTAGCTTTATGTCGGCACAGCCGTTGCACGCTTTAAAGTGTTCGACACATAGTTGGGACAAATGGTCAATGGGTGCTATGGCCGAGTGTTCCCCAATGTACAAACAAAATGCAGACTCCTGCTCTTCTGTTTTGGTGATCTTTCTAACAAAAGGATTTTTGTCGTATTTATCGATAAAAATGACAAAAACTTACAATGCCATCAATAATATAAATGATTTTGTTCTAATTTTTTTTAAACCGAAAAAGTTTGAAATTTGAAATAAGCTGGATTTCAAACTATAAGAGTTTCAATTATTTTTTAAGTTATTTTATTTTAAAATAAGCTTAAAATAAGCTAATATGGCAACACTGCTGTCCTGTTTCATCATGATCATGTTCTTTGCATTTTGTAAGAGTTTCCCAAGATTTGGTTCTCTGATTCTAGTCCTTGTAGCTATCATTATTATTTTGCCACAAGCATGGCTCATTTTAAGGCATTCAATAAACACCTCAAGAAATTGTTCTGTCATTTTGCACGTGTTACTTTGACAAATATTTTTTATACCCTGAACCCATTGAAAATGGGAATTCAGGGTATAATGTTTTTGTTGAAAGGCGTATGTATGTAACAGGCAGAAGGAGGCGTGGCAGACCCCATAAAGTATATATATTCTTGATCAGGATGACAAGCCGAGTTGATATAGCCATGTTCGTCTGTCCGTCCGTCCGTCTGTCCGTCTGTATGAACGCGTCGTTTTTAGAACCTACAAGAGCTAGAGACTTGAAATTTTGTATGTAGGTTCCTGTATAGCACGAAAAGATCGAGTTTGTTTCAGAAATTCGATAGCTGTTATCGTTTTATTGTTATCGATTAAAAACGAAAATCTAAATTAAGCTATAAAATTATATTTAATTCATATTTAGAGCCTTCAAATGTTGCATTTAGTGTTATGTAAGCCTTACGCAATTTTGGTTTTTGTTAAATTTTGGATGCCACGCCCCCTTCGCCTCAAATTTGTAACACCCGTATATCAAATACTAGAAACTTGTGCTTTGGCACATACATACATATGGATGACATGATCACGCCCAACAAGTTTGATCAAAATCGTTGCTCTAGAAAAAAAGATATTAAACATTTAAATTCCCATAATATTGGCATGCAAACAGCAGCCAAAGAACAGCTGACGCACCGACTTGCGCTTGTGTGTGCTTGCGCCTGTGTATGTGTGTGTGTATGTTTTGCTTGTAATTAACGTACATATGCATGTGTATATAAAAGAAATGAAGAATGCTTGGAATAGCGGTTCTTCGCAGGGTTCAGGGTATACCCTAGTCGAGCGGTGTCGACTAGAGCTTTCTTACTTGTTTCAAATGATGTTCGTGCGAACATGCCAATCCATTGTTGAACATGTTCGCACAAAGTGCAATGAGCGGCTTTGTGCAAAAAAAATAAAATAAAATTTTTTGCCTTTTCGTTGCTCAGCATACCGCAATCGCCCCTGTCAATCAGTTAAGTGACCTTTGTCGCGTCGAAAATTAGACTCCACCGCGCCAAATGCACTTACACTAGGAACTACCCTGTACCAAGGAATAAAAAAATTCCTTTATTATGTTGAGAAAAAAATTAAAATATATTAAAATAAAATATTTATTTAACAACAAAACATTCCCTTAATATAAAACTTTTTTTTATATATTTATACAAATGTAAACTAATTAAAACAAGTAAGAAAACTCTAGTCGAGACCGCTCGACTAGGGTATACCCTGAACCCTGCGAAGATCCGCTATTCCAAGCATTCTTCATTTCTTTTATATACACATGCATATGTACGTTCATTACAAGCAAAACATACACACACACATACACAGGCGCACGCATACACAAGCGCAAGTCGTTGCGTCAGCTGTTCTTTGGCTGCTTTGCATGGCAATGCTATGGGAATTTAAATGTTTAATAACTTTTTTTCTAGAGCAACGATTTAGATCAAACTTGTTGGGCGTAATCATGTCATCCATATGTATGTATGTGCCAAAGCACAAGTCTCTAGTATTTGATATACGGGAGTTACAAATTTGAGGCGAAGGGGCCGTGGCACCCAAAATTTATTAAAAACCGAAATTGCGTAAGGCTTACATAACACTAAATGCAAAATTTGAAGACTCTAGCTAGAAAGATGATTTAGATAGAATTTTATAACTTAATTTAGATTTTCGTTTTTAATCGATAACAATAAAACGATAACAGTTATCGAATTTCTGAAACAAACTCGATCTTTTCGTGCTATACAGGAACCTACATAAAAAATTTCAAGTCTCTAGCTCTTGTAGGTTCTGAGAACGACGCGTTCATACATACGGACAGACGGACAGACGGACGGACAGACGGACAGACGGACATGGCTATATCAACTCGGCTTGTCATCCTGATCAAGAATATATATACTTTATGGGGTCTGCCACGCCTCCTTCTGCCTGTTACATACATTTCAACAAAAACATTATACCCTGATTTCCCATTTTCAATGGGTTCAGGGTATAAAAATGTATTATATACATTTACATATATTTATAAATCCTTAACCCTCTAACGCTCATAAGTGTCTTGAGACACTTATTTTATTATTAAATTTAAATTTAAAAAATGGGAGCTTTCTTGTCATTCAAACATTTCTTGATCGTTAATAAAACATTCAAAGTTACTGAGAAAAAAGCTTTAAAAACTCTCCAGTGCTTTTAACGGTACTTTTTATTTTCATAAACACAAAACATATGTTTTTTTTTCGCGCGAGTTTAAATTAAATTAAAACAATTAAAACTAGTTTACAAAAATAAAAATAAATAAAAAATGTTCGTTGTAGCTTAAAACCAGTGAATAGTGTCTTGAGACACTTTTGGGGCTGCAAGCAATTTTTTTTACCAGCAGCTATTTCACAACTGCTTGCAATTTTGTGTGTACACTTATTCATACTATGGATTTTTTTTTACTAGAAACTGACATATTAACTATATAAAGATGGCAAACCGGGTACGATTCAAATTATCCGATTTAACTGATGAACAGTTGTTGGAATTGTTTGAGAGTGTCGCTTCCGATGCAGAGTTATCCGAGTCAAGTGACGACGAGGAAGATGACTTAAATGTGGCAGAAACTCTAATAGCTGCTTTGGAGGATATTAGCACAATATCATTTGCTTGTAATGATGAAGAGAATGTGCCTGATACTGGTCAGTCTGAGCCTATTAGGAAATCTCTGAAAAGACAACGATCGCCACTACCAACTATTGAAGGTATAACATGCGTGGCTTTAATTAATGTCTTTTAGGTATTGAATTAATAGCAAAGGAGCCGAGCAAAATTATGTGGCGACAGCCCTAGCAAGATGAAAGCCAGCGGATCAAAAAGGGACAACCAGGCTACGATCCATTATTTCGCACTAGAAGACTTGTCGATAATCTTAATACAAGATTTGAATCAGTGCCAAAGCAACCACGCCACAAAGATGAAACATCACTTACGACAATATATGCCCAATAAGCCATGAAAATCGGGTATTAAGCTGTTCGTTTTGTGTGATTCATATGGCTATGCATACCGATTCGAAATATATAGCGGAGCAGGCGATAACATTGTCTTACCTGGTCACCCAGATCTTGGTGCTTCGGCCAACATAGTAGTACGTTTGACCAAAGCAGTACAAAGCTTTAAGCACCACATCGTCTACTTTGACAATTTTTATACCTATTTGCCTCTAATGGTATATTTGCGAGAAAAGGGTATTTATAGCCTTGGCGTGCGAATCGAATCCCCAATTGCAAGCAACCGATGATACAATCATTAACAAAAAGCCGAGAGGTTTTTTGACTGACTTCGTAGTCACGTAGTCACGTCAGTCAAGAACACTTAAGACTGACCGTTATGACAGGAAGAACAAGTAAGAAAACTCTAGTCGAGTCCGCTCGACTAGGGTATACCCTGAACCCTGCGAAGAACCGCTATTTCACGCATTATTCATTTCTTCTATACACATGCATATGTACGTTCATTGCAAGCAAAACATACACACACACATACACAGGCGCACACAAGCGCAAGTCGGTGCGTCAGCTGTTGTTTGGCTACTTTGCATGGCAATGCTATGGGAAATTATATGTTTAATAACAGACGGACATGGCTATATCAACTCGGCTTGTCATCCTGATCAAGAATATATATACTTTATGGGGTCTGCCACGCCTCCTTCTGCCTGTTACATACATACGTCTTTCAACAAAAACATTATACCCTGAATTCCCATTTTCAATGGTTTCAGGGTATAAAAAACACACAAAACAGAAGATTAGAAACAGAAATGCAAAAAAGCGCAAGGCAAAGGGAGGATTGTGTTGAGAGAATCAACTTACAGCAACAAAACAGCTGATGTAGAGCACGAGCGAAAAAGCAAACGCCAATCACCCACACCAACTAATGTAAGAGGAATCAAATAAAGAGAAGAGCAGTGATAGATAAAAAGCAGGATGAAAATAAAAAATAAAATTACCAACGCTGCACAAATCACAAGCACCTCTCAAAAGCAATTACAAATCACAAATCACCAGTGAGAAATTAAAATATTAATGTTTAATCAAAAACAAAAGACAAAAGCCACGGAGAAAAAAAAGCACGTATACAACTTTCGAACTAAGAACTCTCTTCTGCGAACTCCCAAAGCTAGAACTCCCAAATTTGGCACGTGGGTTACTGTTACGATTATATAAAGATCGCCAAAAATTTTGTATGGTCACGCCTACTAGGGGCGTAGCAAATCGGATCTGAATATATAGTGATTTTACTAGTTTCGTTATATTTTGAGCACTATTGATGCTAGAGACTTGAGATTTGGTATATATTCTCCGGTTAACATCCCACAATCGAAAAGTTATGGCGGATATATCTACGCCCACAGGGGGCGTGGCAACTAATATCAGCTTATATATCCCACAGTTTTATTGCTAGAAGCTTCAAAATTGGATGCTAAGTTACCGATTCCCAAAAAATTATTGTTACCCTTTACCCCTTTACCCTTTAATTTTCGCATTTTTCGAATGTAAGCATCCAAACTTTACAGTTATATTCCTGAACACCCACTCTATGAACATGCCAAAAATTATATGTCTACGGCCACTGGGGGCGTGGCAAATCAAAACTGAAAAATCTACAGCTTCTGAGCCAATAACGCGCCACATAATGACTTTGTGACCTTTGACCTCGTCTTTTGATTTGCCATATTTTATATATATATTGAAATTAATATTTTATTAACCCAAAATAACTAAATAAAGATAAAATAACAAAAATATCAACATGACCGCACCGGAGTTCGAGCCCACACCTCTACGCTCGCCAACGAACTTAAATCACATTTTCAGAGTTGCCACCTCTCTCATTTTGAGAGATGCCATCTCTCTCAATTTAGGTGCGTGTTTTTGCTAAGGTAAGGGTTCTAAGCTTCTATCCATATTGAAACAGTCTGGCCACCTCCAATGAAAAATTTGAATCGGTAGCTAATTTGAGAGGCGACAATGGGGATTTAGATTAAATTTAAAAAAAGATAATGTGATAGATGCCCCTATGGGGTGCTGGGACGTGAAAAAGTATTTCGCTGTCGGTTGGGTCCGACTGCAACGTTCTTACTTGTTTTATGTAATTTTGATTTTTGTTTAATTTTGGATATCGGCTCCAAATTCCCCAAAATATTTAAATTGAGGTTAGTTGCACTCAAAGCCAAGAAATGAATGTGTTTGCATTTTGATAAATTGGAAAAAAATGTAATAAAATATGTTGAACATAAGCTGAAAATTTCATTTAAATTCATTAATTAGCGCAGAAGTTATTAAACAAAACATTTGGCCAATCGCAAAACAACTGTATTCCTATACGTGAGCACACACAAGTTATGTAGTCTAAGTGCTGCTTCCCAGTCTCTGCCTACTTTAACATTGAGAAAGAAAAATCTCGATCTGTATGTTAACTACTCAAAAGCTCTCTCGAGCAGTAGAAAACTCTCGAGCTCACTTTTGAGGTGCATGTCGAGAAGAAAAGAACATGAAATGAAATAAATACTTTTATTTAAATTAAAAACACAAAGAACATTATTAATAAATAATTAAATGTTAACATAACTGTGTTAACAAAACTGGCGCAGCCGACGGAGTAACCAAAATCATTAAAATACTCACTTAAGTGCAGTTTTAAACGAATTTGTGCTTGTACGCAATTCTATACATACACTTGCTCACATATCTCTGCGTACACCCAAAGAAATTTTTATTTTTCAAGTTTGAGCATTAATGTCTCTCAGTATAAACAAGATATCGAATTTTTTCTTTTTGTATTTGTTTCTTTAATTATTAAACTTAAGATATAAATTAATTTAATTTGTCAAAACAAAAAACTTATGCATAATATAACTGTTAAAACAAAAACATAGCAAAAAAAAACAACTATCAAAAGTCTGCGTACACACAAAGAATTCTGCGTACAATGACGGATTTCGCGATTACCGTTAACTTTTTCAGCTTCTTCTTTCCGTTTATAATTTTCTCAGAAATTCGCAAAAACATTTTTTAAATACAGTCGCCCAACAATGTCTTCGTACACTTGTAAAGTTAAATTTCACTGTCGAAAAAAAGTAGTTTCTGGTTGATTTTAACTATTTTTTTTTATGTAGACTAATAAATTAAACATTTTTCTCGAAATATTAACAAAAAGAAAACAATTTTATTATTTCATGTCACACTTACAGTCTAAAAACAACAAAAGTATATAAAAATGGCACCAATAAAGTCTTCGTTCACTTAATAGATTCACAGGTGTTTTAACGATATTAAACATTTTTTTAGCTATTTCAATACTTTGTTGGGTAACCTTTATTTTTAATAACTGCCTTAAGACGGTCTGGCATTGATTTTACCAGTTTCTCAGCATAACTGGGTTCTATTTTGTCCCATTCTTCTAATAACACCTGCTTTAATTGATTTTTTGACGAAATATTATGTTTTCTTATATTTTGCTCCAATTTATTCCACATATGTTCAATGGGGTTCAAATCAGGGCTTTGAGGTGGTGTATTTAACATGTGTGGAACATTGTAAGCCAAGTACATCTTCGTATTATGAGCAGTATGCTTGGGGTCGTTGTCCTGTTGAAAGTAGAAACTTTGTGTAATTCCTAACTTTTCGGCACTTGGCTTCAAATTTCTTTTGAGGATATCGATGTAGGCACGATGGTCCATTATGCCCTCTATTATTTCCAGGTTTCCGACTCCACTGGCAGCCATACAGCCCCATACCATAACTCCGCCACCTCCGTGCTTCACAGTTTTAACTGTATTTTTCGGGTTAAATGCTTCACCCGACTTTCTCCACACCCGGAGTCTACCATCACATCCAAAAATGTTGTATTTGGACTCGTCGGAGAATATAACGTTCCTCCAGAACTCGGGGGTAGCGTTCAGATGCTCTCTGGCGAAGTCCAACCTCTTCTTCCTATTTGTTGCATTAACAAACGGTTTTCTGCGAGCTGACCGAGACTTATACCCGGCATCATTGATGGCTATGCGAACTGTTTCCGGATGGACGTTAATCTTCCGAGATTGAAGCAACTCTGCACTAATTTTTGGAGCACTTATAAAGGGATCGTTGGCAATTATTCGCTTTATTTGCAAGTGATCACCATGGGACAGAATGGGGGGTCTGCCTGTTTTTGGCAAGTTCTCCACTCTGCCTTCATTTTTGAAGCGCCCGATCACCGTTTGTATAGTGGAACGGCTTCTTGAAAGTATTTTAGCAATTTCACTGTATGATTTTTGTTGTTTAACGTGCAAATTCAAGATTAACTTGCGCTCTTCGATAGACAAATATTTTCCAGGCATTGTGTAATTATTTAAGCCGAATCTCTTGAACAACAAAACCGAAAATGAACATACGTCGCAAAAATGTGTATTAGATTTATCTTCTGAAAAATTGTATGCATAAAACCGTTATTATCGAAGAGCTGTCTGGGCTTAGTGGCGCCGATCGTGAAACATCGCTCAAAATGTACGAAGACTTTTTTGGTGCCATTTTAGTGATCTATTGTTAGTTTTAGCTTACCAGTTGCGATTGAAACAATAAAATTGTTTTCTTTTTGTTGATATTAGGAGAAAAATATTTCATTTATTAGTCTACATAAAAAAAAATAGTTAAAATCAACCAGAAACTACTTTTTTTCGACAGTGAAATTTAACTTTACAAGTGTACGAAGACATTGTTGGGCGACTGTATTTGTCACGCGTTGTATCATGGAGACCAATAGAAAAGAAATCTGCGTTGAAGAGCGCAAATTAATTTTAAAATTTCGTTTGGAGGGAAAATCCTGGCGAGAAATCGGTCGATTGGTTGGCAGAACGCATTCCTCGTGTCAGAGAGTGTACGACAACTATATTTTAACAGGCTCCATATTATCTAAGCCCCGATCTGGTCGCCCTTCCCTGCTGACAGACAGGGAGAAAAAGCGGATTGTTCAACTGGTGCTTCCAAATCCAAGGATTACTGCCCACCAAGGAAGTCTTGAAGTCGCCGAACGTTTTAAAAAAACAGTGTCCGATCAAACTGTTCGCCGCATTTGGAAGGAGGCGGGGTATAATGGAAGAGTTGCCCGTAGGAAGCCCCATATATCAGTGATAAACAAAATAAAGCGTATGGACTTCGCCAATGACCACATTTCCAAGCCGGCTAGCTTCTGGAACAAGGTCATATTTTCGGATGACAGCAAGTTTTGCATGTTTGGAATTAAAGGGAAGAAAATGATTTGGAGAAAAGGAGGAGCAGCCTTCGATAAAGAAAATTTGGTGCCTACGGTAAAACATGGAGGAGGAGGAGTAATGGTTTGGGGGTGTATGGCGGCTAGTGGTGTTGGGAACTTGACATTTATAGAATCTACCATGGATCACAAGGACTACATACACATTTTGAAGCAGAATTTGCGACAGAGTGCCGAAAAATTGGGGATCGCTGATGATTATTTCTTTCAGCAAGATAATGATCCGAAGCACACGGCTCATAATGTGAAGTTATGGCTCCTCTATAATGTAAAAAACAGTTGTGCACGCCACCCCAATCACCTGACTTGAATCCTATAGAGCATCTGTGGGATTTACTTGAGCGCAGGATTCGGCAACATTCCATTACCTCAAAAACAATGCTGAAGGAGGTTATTATGGAGGAATGGAGCAAAATAACCATCGAGGATACCCGCAAGCTTACAGATTCAATACCTAGACGTCTGGCGGAGGTTCTGAAGAAAAAAGGCTACCCAACCAAGTATTAAATTAAGCTGAAAAAGTTATTGTACGCAGAATTCTTTTTGTGTACGCAGACTTTTGATAGTTGTTTTTTTGCTATGTTTTTGTTTTAACAGTTATATTATGCATAAGTTTTTTGTTTTGATAAATTAAATTAATTTATATCTTAAGTTTAATAATTAAAGAAACAAATACAAAAAGAAAAAAATCGATATCTTGTTTATACTGAGAGACATTAATGCTCAAACTTGAAAAATAAAAATTTCTTTGGGTGTACGCAGAGATATGTGAGCAAGTGTATCTACCTTGTGCTAAAGACACATAACTTGAAAAGTCACGAAAAAACGTGCCAGCATTTGCAACCGTATTCATCTCTGTATGTATGTGTGAATGTGTGTTTAAATCAGCAATTGCACACACATACACCAGCACCTCGGAGTGAACTTATTCTGTTCACAATTGGTTCGATGACAAGTTCAGAAGAACATTTGGCATCGATTGGCGACGAAAACTATCAGAACTAATTCTGTTAGCATATTATAAGATCTAAAGAACTCAACGGATATTAATTCTTTGATAGCGATGGCAAACGACTTTACTTTATCGTTTGGGGATATTCTTAAGGATGCCCACCACATTCACGAGTACAGAGGAGACAACTCAAGGGCTCTATCATCATTTATTCGTGAAGTCGATATGATATTTTCATTATTACCTCCCACATCTCCCGCAGGAGTCTACGTCTTTCGCCGTGTCATCCTCAATAAAATTCAAGGCGAAGCTCTACATGTTGTAAGAACCATCGAGAATTCCGAGCCGTCATGGAATGACATCAAGACGATTCTTATTCGGAATTTTGGCATAAAGGAGTCTAATAATCAACTTTACCAAGAGGCGTTTATGCTAAGTAACAAAAACAATATCACAGAATATTTTAAGTCTTTAAGAAGTATAATGTGTAAAATTAATGAAAAATATGAATATGATAATGTAAAGCATCCTGAGTTTAGTCCCAAAAATGTCGAAGATACTATGTTAAGAACATTCTTGAAAAATATCGATGTAAATTTAGCTTCAGTCGTAATTAATAGAAATGTTAAAAATTTAAGAGAAGCTTTCGATTTATTAGAAACCGAAGGCCTCATTAGAACTCAAAATCTTAAACCAAAATTTTCACAAAATAATAATACATATAATCAAAAAGAAATTTCAGCTTATTACTGACGCTGGCAACATAGCTTTAGGTGCTGTTTTGCAACAGGATGGTCATCCCATTTGTTATGCAAGTCGTACATTAAATGACCATGAGAAAAACTATTCTTCTATACAAAAGGAATTACTAGCTATAGTGTGGGCAACAGCTTATTTCCGCCCATATCTCTATGGAGTCAAATTCGACATTTTGTCCGACCACCAACCACTTAAGTGGCTGCTAATTAAATATAATAGAAAAGAACTTAATGAAACACTTTATAGATGGCTTGTGAAGCTTAGCGAATTTAATATAAACGTATCATACATTAAAGGAAAGAATAACCAGGTAGTTGATTTTTTAAGCCGAATAAGCAACGACGAAATTTGTGCCGTAAACATAACTAAATCTTGTAACTCTTTAGAAAACAATGTTGATGATATTAGTACCCAACATACACAAGCCGAAGACTTTGTGGACACACCTATTTTAGGCTGCTTAGAAACAGTTGTTAATAGATTTAAAATACAAATCATTCTAACAGATAAAAATAACTACGGAGTTTGAATATAAGAATAGAAATAAGAAAATTTATTTAAATTTAAATGATCTTGAAAATGGAATGGAAGAAATTTTGAAGAATTATATCATAAAAGGCAAAGTAGGAATATTCAGTGAATATAACGACCACCAATACAATAAATTTCAAAAAAAAATCATCCAAATTTTCGAAGGCAATAAAAATGTTAAATTTGTCAAATGCTCATTTCACGCAAAAGACATTGAAAACCAAGAAGATGTGTATAAAGAAATTGAACGATTCCATAAATATTACACTGGTCATTCAGGTATAAATGAAAATTACCAAAGTTTAAAGAAGATTATTTACTTTCCAAAACTTTAACATTACATCCAAAAGTATATCAACAATTGTGAAATTTGTAATCGGTGTAAATATGATAGAAACCCGGTAAAAGAAAAATTTAAATATACGGAAACACCAACTGATATAAGAAAAATTGTTCATATGGACATCTGCACAAATTCAAAATGTTATTTCCTAACTTTTATTGACCGATTTTCAAAATTTGCTACTGCCTTCTACCTTGAGGATCGCAATAATCAAACTAGAATCGAAAAAATGCGCTTGTACAAATCCCAAAGAGGAAGCTTTGAAAAATTAATAACAGATAATGAATTTAATAGTGTAAATATAAAAGAATATTTAAGAAATGAGAATATAGAAGTTCATTTTGTGAAACCGAACAGCCACACTGGCAATGCAGACGTCGAAAGATTCCATAACACTCTAACAGAAAAAATAAGAATTATATACCTTGAAAACAAAGATCTATCAATCAAAGATAAAGTTAGTAAAGCTATAGAATATTATAATAACAGCTATCACTCAACAAAACAAGATACGCTAATGAATATTGAATATGGAAACTGTGACAAAAAAATTATACATTATAACATTATAAATTATAAGAAACATTACATTACATCCTTAAATCAAACAAGAGAAAATTTTGAAGAAACTAGAAAAGAAGGATATATAAAAAACAATAAGTCTCTAAGACACAAAAATGAACCGAAATATAGAAAATTTAATTTAAGTAATGTCCATAGTTCCAACATAAAAAGAAAGAAGAAATATCAGACTTCAAATGTAACATAATCTACCATAATTGTATTCCTAACCCTTACATATATATAAATGAGTTGTAAAACACAGGAGAGTCTTAATTTAAGCGATGGGGAAGTTCTGTAGTCTAAGTGCTGCTTCCCAGTCTCTGCCTACTTTAACATTGAGAGAGAAAAAGCTCGATCTGTATGTTAACTACTCAAAAGCTCTCTCGAGCAGTAGAAAGCTCTCGAGCTCACTTTTGAGGTGCATGTCGAGAATAAAAGAACATGAAGTGAAATAAATACTTTTATTTAAATTAAAAACACAAAGAACATTATTAATAAATAATTAAATGTTAACATAACTGTGTTAACAAAACTCACACACGCATTGAACTGCGCTCGCCTAGAAAATTCTAAGAACCGCAAGTTTTAGTGTACATATTTCCAGTGTACATATTATCAGAATTATTCTATCGAAACATAGATAGCGCTATTGGCTAAACAATTTGAAATGAATTGAATTTAATTTTGTGTGCGTTTATACTAAATGCTAACTTTGCAGTATTTTTAAAAATGCAGTTAGCACGGGGTTCAGGGTATCTCCTAGTCGAGCAGTCTGGACTAGCGGTTGTTGGCTTGCTTATTTCTCATTATTATTTTTATAGTGTTCTTTATTAAAAAGAATTATTATCGAACTTACATAATAAAACTGTCAAAATTTATATATAATCTAACTATAACTATAGTTATTCCTCCAATATAGTGAATTTATCAGCGGCCCGGCAACAAAAGCTGCCGGACACTACACAAAAATTCATCTAGACTCATTAGAATGATTCGCTCCACGGAAATCTTTAGTAAAAGGCGAAAGATTTATTCGACAACTGGAGAGAAAATTGAGTGATAAGCACAGCACAAACATTCTGACTCCACCTCTTCTGTACGTTAATTAGTTGTGAATTGCAGAAAGAATGTTATACCTAAGCAGTCCCTGAAGTATGCAACAGACTATACATAACTCCATCAGGTAGACAATGGATTCATTTCAATTGCTTCGAATAGGACACTTTTGGTAAAGTAAAGGAGCATTATTAAATCTACTTGGAATCACGACTCTTTTATGGCAAGATCCTATATTCAAAGGAAACTAATTTTGTAGGGATATATTTTATTCGATATTCTAAAAATAATATTGCCTTATTTATAATATACTACGAATATACAGCAGACTTCAATGTAGAAGATATTCGGTATTAAAACTTAACTTTGTTAATAATTTTCGATACAAACTACATTGCCAAATACTGCTACTACTAACCCTGATACTCCCACTAAACCTGTTTATATTGTTTACAATATTTTCGTTTAAAAGGAATGTCAGTTATAAATGTTGTAAGCACAGCGTGTGAATACTATTACTATATTGAATTTACATGTGCTCATGGTTTTACACGTCACAAAAATACAACGGAAAGCTTTTAAGTTACGGAATACAAATGCCGGTTTTATAGTACACAAATTATTCAAAGTTAAACTTCATTCATTTCAAACATCCAAAATGCGTTTTATTGCGTCCAATCTAGCTTTGCTGGTATAACTAGACGGACACAGACTAAAAACTTTTCACAAATTTCTAATATTAAAATTTCAGAGCTTAGTTAGTGCTGCATTGCTGCCTGGCGAACTCAAAGAAAACCTCTCAAAATCTGCTCGAAATACTAAGAAACTCATACAACAGGAAAAAGTGAAATTATATCTGTCGTTGGCTCGATCGATTGTCAGTTCAGAGGTTGTGCATAAAGAGGAACTAATGAAGTGGATAGACTTTATTGATGACTGGACTCCACAAATGTCAAATTTAGAAGAAGATTATTCCGCTCAACATAAGTTTACTTCGCAAAAGGACATATTGCTGCTTGGGAAAGAAGATGACTTCCTTGACCGATGTACCAAGGGCGAATATCAAACACTGTACATTCATTATAGGGAAAACGTCAACAGACTGTATTCTTCTTTCAAGTTTGCGGCTCGTAAAATGATTCGTGAATCAACTGACTCCGCGGGACATTCAAATTCTATAATTCGATACTTTAATATCTTTGCCAGGTCAAAGCCTAACGCTCGTGAACACCATTTTGAAAATTTGTTCAAATTGCTCACCTTAGAAGGCGTCGAGTTGGACGAATGGTTATCTATTCAATATATGATGTAGATATGTATATTATGTAAATAATATTGTGATTCATACCCTATAGCGCTCGACTGAAATCATCAATGATAAGGTATGCTATTTCTAGATTTCTGCACTAAGTTAAGAAAGTTTTGCATTATGAAAGCAACCGAGACAAAGTTTTTAGTACCAAACTCCAATAATAAACACCATATTTTATTTCCATAAGCTGAAAATAAGAAAACTCTAGTTGGGCGTCCCCACTAGAAGATACACTAAAAATAGTGCAGAATTTGCATTTCACAAGTCTCTAGTACTTGAAATACGTGATTTAGAATTTTGAGGCGAAGGGGCGTGGCATCCAAAATTTAACAAAAACCGAAATGTGAAGACTCTAGCTATAAAAATGAATAAATATAATTTTATAACTAAAGAAAGATATCGGTTTTGAATCGATGAAGATCAAGAAAATATATACTTTATGGGGTATGCCTGTTAAGTAAGTACGTTGGAGTGGGGCGCTACCAATTTCGAAATACTTATTTACGTCAGTGATGTCATTTCAGCTTTTTACCCGCCAGATTTGGCTGTTTTGAAAATGAGATTGCGGGATAAATTTGAAAACAGTGAGTTGTTTCTATCACGTTTGATGATTGAAATGGTAAAAGAAAGAAAGAGCGACATACAAAGAGCTCAACAGAAAACATAAATGAAGACAGCAAGGGTCTCTTGCACAGAGCAGAGAGTATGAACTTTTTCGATTGTGCTCACCATGAGAGCGCAAGAAAGAAAAACCGGTCGACAGTTATTTGCGAGCTATAATTATACCATTTCGTCTGTCCGTATGAACGCAAACCATTTCCACGCTATTGAAGCTAGAGACTTGAAATTTGAAATATATACTCGTGTATACCCTCGTCTGATAAAGTGTCAAGATTTTCCCGATACGCCCACTAGGGGCGTGGCAAATCCGAAAATGATAGAGAGCTGAGATTTTAACTGAACACTCATGTCGATATCCCAAAATCAAAAAGCTATGGCGGATATATCTACGCCCATTGGGGGCGCGGCAAATCGGGTTAAACTGTATATTCTAGAGTTTTAAAGCTAGAACGCCAAAATTTGGCACGTGGGTTACTGTTACGCTCCTATAAGGATCGTCCAAAATTTTATGGCCACGCCTACTAGGGGCGTGGCAAATCGGATCTGAAGATATAGTGATTTTACTAGTTTCGTTATATTTTGAGCACTATTGATGCTAGAGACTTGAGACTTGGTATATACTCGGGTTAACATCCCGCAATCGAAAAGCTATGGCGGATATATCGCCCTCAGGGGGCGTGGCAACTAATATCAGCTTATATATCCCACAGTTTTAGTGCTAGAAGCTTCAAAATTGGATGCTAAGTTACCGATTCCTCTACCGATTCCCCAAAAATTATTGTTACGCCCCAAAAGGGGCGTGACATACAGAAAAATACCCTGTAATTTTCGCTTTTTTTGAATGTAACCATCCAAACTTTACGGTTATATTCCTGAACGCCCACTCTACGCACAAATTATTTGTCTACGGTCACTGGGGGCGTGGCAAATCAAAACTGAAACATCTGCAGATTTTGAGCCTATAACGCGCCACATAATGACTTTGTGACCTTTGGTAAATTATATATATATATAAATTTATATATATATAAATTTAAATTATATATATATATATATATATATATATATATATATATATATATATATATATATATATATATATATATATATATATATATGTTTTAAAAGAATATTTTATTAATACAAAATAAATAAATAAAGAAAATATAACAAAAATATCAACATGACCACTCCGGGGTTCGAGCCCACACCTCTACGATCGCCAACGAACTTAAATCACATTTTCAGAGTTGCCACCTCTCTTATTTTGAGAGATGCCATCTCTCTTGATTTAGGTGCGTATTTTTGCTAAGGTAAGGGTTCTAAGCTTCGATCCTAATTGAAACAGTCTGGCCACCTCCAATGAAAAATTTGAATCTGCAGCTAATTTGAGCGGCGACAGTGGGGACTTAAGGTTAAATTTAAAAAAATATAATGTGATAGAGGCCCCTATGGGGTGCTGGGACGTGAAAAAGTATTTCGCTGTCGGTTGCGTCCGACAGCAACGTTCTTACTTGTTTTTATTTTATTTTTTTTGTGCTACTGAAATATTATTTTGAATACATTTATAAAATTCGTCAAATCAATAGAGAAGGCCAAAGGTCGCAGTCATTATGTGGCTAGCTTATGGCTCAAAAGCTGCAGGTTTTCCGTTTTGATTTTCTACGCTCCCAGTGTGCGGGGGTCCCGACTAGGAGATACCCTGAACACCGTGATATCTGCGTTTTTTTTTTAAATACTGCATAATTAGCATTTCGTATAAACGCACAGAAAACTAAATTCAATTCATTTTCAATTGTTTAGCCAATAGCGCCATCTATGGTTCGATAGAATAGCGCCATCCATATTTTGATTTATTGAACAGCTGATAGTTAGCAAATCATAGCGCCATCTATTGGAAATATGTACACTAAAACTTGCAGGTGTTAGAATTTGCTAGATGCACGCAGCTCAATGTGTCTGTGTATATGTGTGCACATGTATAGGAAAACAATTTGCTTTGCGTTGCTGGTCACGTGTTTGGCCGATTGGCCAAATGTGTTGTTTAATAACTTCTGCGCGAATTAATGGAATTGAATGAAATTTTCAGCTTATGTTCATCATATTTAATTAGATTTTTTCCAATTTTTAAAAATGCTCACCCATTCATTTACTGGCTTTGGGGGCAACTAACCTCAATTTAAATATTTGGGGAAATTTGGAGCCGGTATCCAAAATTTAACAAAAATCAAAATTAGATTAAATAAATATAAAAGTACAAAAAAAATTGGGGACTCTAGCTATAAAGACGTGGGAGATATAATTTTATAATTAACATTCGATAATGTTTTTAATCGATAACATTAAAACTAAAATAGTTATCGACTTTTTTTAACAAACTCGATCTTTTCGTATTATTCACGGACCTACATAAAAAATTTCAAGTCTCTAGCTCTTATAGGTTCTGAGATCGACGCGTTCATACATACGGACAGGCGGACGGACGGACAGGGCTAAATCGACTCGGCTTGTCTCCCTGATCAAGAATATATATACTTTATGGTGTCTGTCACGCCTCCTTCTGCCTGTTACATACATTCACATTTCAACAAAAACATTATACCCTGAATTCTCATTTTCAATGGGTTCAGGGTATAACAAGTAAGAAAACTCTAGTCGAGACCGCTCGATTAGGGTATACCCTGAACCCTACGAAGAACCGCTATTCCACGCATTCTTCATTTCTTTTATATACACATGCATATGTACGTTCATTACAAGCAAAACATACACACACACACGCACAGGCGCAAGCACACACAAGCGCAAGTCGTTGCGTCAGCTGTTATTTGGCTGCTTTGCATGGCAATGTTATGGGAAATTAAATGTTTAATAACTTTTTTCTAGACGAACGATTTTGATCAAACTTGTTGGGCGTGATCATGTCATCCATATGTGTGTATGTGCCAAATCACAAGTCTCTAGTATTTGATATACGGGAGTTACAAATTTGAGGCGAAGGGGGCGTGGCATCCAAAATTTAACAAAAAACGAAATTGCGTAAGGCTTACATAACACTAAATGCAAAATTTGAAGACTCTAGCTAGAAAGATGATTTAGATAGAATTTTATAGCTTAATTTAGATTTTCGTTTTTAATCGATAACAATAAAACGATAACAGTTATCGAATTTCTGAAACAAACTCGATCTTTTCGTGATATACAGGAACCTACATAAAAAATTTCAAGTCTCTAGCTCTTGTAGGTTCTGAGAACGACGCGTTCATACATACGGACAGACGGACAGACGGACGGACAGACGGACAGACGGACATGGCTATATCAACTCGGCTTGTCATCCTGATCAAGAATATATATACTTTATGGGGTCTGCCACGCCTCCTTCTGCCTGTTACATACATTTCAACAAAAACATTATACCCTGATTTCCCATTTTCAATGGGTTCAGGGTATAAAAAGCGCCCAAAAATCTTTATAGGTCCGAAATTTGGGGATGCCAAATTTGTAGACTTAGATCTAAAGAAGAGGGAAATATAATTTAATAACTGAATTTCGATAACGTTTTTAATTATAGTTTTTAGTCAGTTTCCAAAGATTGTAAGTTAACGAGTTAAAGTTAGAGTTAGTAAGTAAATCGTGAATTGCCTTTCTTTGTCAGCTAGTAATTGAACTCTGATTAAGCCTCATGAAGAGGCGAGCAGATCTTTGGGTCGTAGTACCTAGACGACTGCCCAGGTTGTCTTAATTGTGCACGCACAGCCAATTTATAAAAGATTTTTTTTTGTTCTTCGCTAAGTTAAAGTATATTTTTTGCCAGCAAATTCACTCGAAACACTTAGATCGTAAAAAGGGAAACTCTTACCAAATTTTCCGTTTTAGTGATGGGCTAAATTAATGACGCATTTCCTTGGCAGCTTTAATAAATTTCAGATGAGCTACTGCCGCCACAGCCATAGCACTAATTAAGTGCAACATGAAAAAGAAAAGTTGGAGCAACTTCTTCCAAAAACAACAGCAACACATTTGATGCCCTACGGGTGGGCAGCAGATGGAGTGGCCAAGGGAGGTCCTTCTGCTCTCCATATGTTTAAGTCCAACAATTTATGAGCATTGTGAGTGTGTATGTACGTGTGTGTATGTCTGCGAATCTGTGTTTGTATGGCCTCTCTTGTAAATCTGTACTGTACTGTCCATAAATGAAACGGTTGAATAATTGAGTTAGTGCCGCACTTCGGGCCAGTTCCAATTGACCCGCAGCGCTTAAAGTGCTGTTGGACTTATGCAAATGCATGTGCAGGGGGATATCAATCGCATCGAATGGCTGTTGATTTAAAAGTCCTGCCACGCACTGTAGCAGCAGACAGACGTCTCATGCCATTCCATGTGCCGTGTGCCAAGTGGCAAGTGGCACTCAACTTGCGGCATCGGTGGTGGAGACACAAAAAAGCCAACTGCAACTAAGCAGTCATAAATTATGCAGCGACATTGTCAAAGGACACTAAGAACCAACCAACCAACCAGCAGCAAGCTAGAGGAACAACAGCCAGAAGCAACAAGGACATGCACTCCAAATGCCAAGCCATTGCTCTCAGCTGACCCCTCTCACCCTTCCTGACTCTCTTGCTATATTAACTCCAAATGGCTCAGCAGTTAATAAGAACAAGTGCAACATGGTAGTTGCTGCAATGCGCTGCAGCATTTGCAAATTATGACAAACTGCAACAGACAAGAAAACTTGCCGCTACAATGGCAAACGGATAAAGAAAACACATGCAAAGCGCTTTAAAAAGAAACTTTAATCGAAATAAATTACACTGAAACTTAAAAGGAAGTATGCCAATAGTCAAGACAACCTGCTTTAGAATAAAAAATCAAGTTTGCTTATCAATCAGTATATAAATAATATAAAAACAAGTAAGAACGTTGCAGTCGGACGCAACCGACAGCGAAATACTATTTCACGTCCCAGCAGCCCACAGGGGCATCTATCACAATATATTTTTTATTTAAAATTTAACCTTAAATCCCCACTGTCGCCGCTCAAATTAGCTGCAGATTAAAAATTTTCATTGGAGGTGGCCACACAGTTTCAAAAACACGCACCTAAATCGAGAGAGATGGAATCTCTCAAAATAAGAGAGGTGCCAACTGTGAAAATGTGATTTAAGTTCGTTGGCGAGCGTATTAATAAAATATTCTTTTCAAACATATATATATATATATATATATATATATATATATATATATATATATATATATATATATATATATATATATATATATATATATATATATATATATATATATATATATATATATATATAATTTGACAAATCAAAAGACAAGGTCAAAGGTCACAAAGTCATTATGTGGGGCGTTATTGGCTCAGAAGCTGTAGATTTTTCAGTTTTGATTTACCACGCCCCCAGTCGACGTATACATATCATTTTTGGCATGTTCATAGAGTGGGTGTTCCGAAATATAACTGTAAAGTTTGGATGCTTATATTCAAAAAAAGCGAAAAGTACAGGTTTTTTTAGTAAGTCACGCTCCTTTTGGGGCGTAACAATGTTTTTTGGGGAATCGATAGAGGAAGCCCCCAGTAACTTAGCATCCAATTTTGAAGCTTCTAGCACTAAAACTGTGGGATATATACAGTGCTGCCAGAATCTCCTAAGCAAAAATTGCTAGATTTGGGAAAAAAAGTGGCTAAAAATTGCTAAAATTTTTTTAAAAATTGACAAAAAAAATTGCTAAACCATTAAATGATGATTTTCAACAAACATGCATATGTATTTAAGGAGAAATAAAAATAACAAGTAAGAAAATTTTAGTCGGACGGAGATCCCCTGAGCCCCGTGTCATCTGCGTTTTTTTAAATACTGCAAAGTTATCATATAGTACAAATTCACGCAAAATTGAATTCAATTCAATTTAATATTTTGAGCCACTAACGCCATCCATGTTTTTATTTAATAAAGCAGCTGATAATTCGCAAACCATAGCGCCATTTATCTCTAAAACTTGCGGTTCTTAGAAATCTGAAAAATTGCTAGATTTGTGGCTAATAGCATTTGAAAAATAAAAGTTGCAAATTTTTTTAAAAGTTGCCAGATCTAGCCACTAAATGGCCAAGCTGGCAGCACTGGATATATAAGCTGATATTAGTTGCCACGCCCCCTGTGGGCGTAGATATATCCGCCATAACTTTTAGATTTTAGGATGTCGACGTGAGTGTTCAGTTAAAATCTCAAGCTCTTCTAAAAGTAGTGTTTCTGAGATACAGGAAAATGCATTTTCCGATTTGCCACGCCCTTAGTGGACGTATCGGGAAAATCTTGACACTTTATCTGACAAGGGTATACACGAGTATATATTCCAAGTTTCAAGTCACTAGCTTCAAAAGCGTGGAAATGGTCTGACAGACAGAATGACAGACGGAAAGACGGATGGACAGCATGACGGACATTGCACAAAACCGATATACTTATTTGACTTCGTGAAAAAGTATAATAATTATAATACAAGGTCAAATTGAATATGTCGGCGCGGGCAGTTAGTGCTGCGTAACTTTGAGGCATTTCGCAGGAATGTGATTTCATCATAATGTGTGTGAGGCATTTCGCAGGAATATTATTTCATCATAATGTGAAGATTGCATCAGCCTTTATTTGAGATGCGATTGGCTGATGGTATTTTGTAGTTTTGAAAAGTACCGTTGTAGCGCGGCGACAGCGTCGCGACGCTGTCGCTGAGCGTGGTTCGATGGTAGGCACAAAAGAATAAGTGTGCGACGGAAGTCAGTTCTATGGTAGACTTCGGCCACCGAAACTCGCTGCGCGTATAACAATAGAAAATGGAACAATCTAATGACGCGTCTATATCAGAAGTGGGATCGGGCTCGGCACCTAACAACGAAGCTGAGCCATGGAAAGCTCTAATAGAGTTGCAAAATAAAAACTTAACAGAACTCGTAAAAACGTTTCAAGCAACGATTTCTCAAAAAACAAATGAAAACGCGGTTGTTCTGCCAAAATTCAATGCAGATCTAGCTGGCGCCGATGCGTCGGCATGGTGCTCTACGGCAAACATTATTTTGGCAGAAAATGATATAAAAGGTAGTGCCCTTGTGACGGTGTTAAGTGCAGCAATGGAAGCAAAATCGTTCGTCTCTTGTTGTGGACCGTAATGACAGCAGCGCACTAGGTCACCGTCAAAAATCTGGATCTGTAATCTGTTTCAAGTGTGGAGAACGTGGTCATATTTCAACACAATGTAGTAAACCCAAAATGGACAATAGCAAGGATACGCATTTTGTAAAGAGAGTGCAACTGTGCGGAGTTGTTGAGCCTAGAGGAGAGATGGTTCATCAAGGAATGACATTTGCTACAACGTTTGACTCGGGCGCAGAGTGCTCATTAATAAAACACCAGATAAGTACTAAGCTAGCTGGTAAAAGGTTAAATAATGTTGTGAGGTTAGAGGGAATTGGCAATGGCAGCGTTTGTAGCACATTACAAATACTAACCAATCTAAATGTTAATAATTATCAAATTGAGATTTTGTTTCATGTTATAGACAATAATTATATGAAAAATGACATAATTATTGGTCGAGAAATATTGTCACCTGGATTTAATGTCATAATTTCACCAGGGAAATTTGAAATTGTTAAAACAAAAACTGTTAATCATTGTGTTAACGAAGATAAATTTTATGACTTAGACACAGATCTTGTTGGTGAAGACTATAATGAATTAAAAAGTTTATTGAAAAACTATTCAAAATATTTCATAAATGAGATTCCTTTGTCTAGAGTTAGTTCGGGTAAAATGAAAATTAAACTAAATGACCCAAGAAAAATTGTCCAAAGGAGGCCATATAGACTCAGTCCAAGTGAAAGGGAATTGGTTCGAAATAAGATTAGGGAGCTATTGGAATGCAAAGTAATAAAGCCGAGTTGCTCACCCTTCGCAAGCCCCATAATGCTGGTGAACAAAAAAGACGGCTCCCATCGCTTGTGTGTGGATTACCGAGAATTAAATGGTAATACCGTTGCAGGTAGATACCCTTTGCCCCTTATATCAGATCAGATAGCCAGGCTTCATGGGGCAAAGTATTTCACATGCCTAGATATGGCAAGTGGATATTATCAGATCCCCATGCATGAAGACTCAGTAGAGTGTACAGCGTTCGTCACTCCAGACGGACAATATGAATTCTTAACAATGCCGTTTGGGCTTAAAAATGCGCATTCAGTTTTTCAGCGTACAATGATACAAGCCCTTGGAGATCTTGCACATACGTTTGTGGTCGTTTATATGGACGACGTAATGGTAACGGCTTCAACGAAAACTGAGGCTTTAGAAAGATTACAGATTACTCTTGACTGTCTTACGTGTGCAGGATTTTCCTTTAATATAAAAAAATGTTCTTTTCTTAAGTTAACAGTACAATATTTGGGATACGAAGTGAGTGCAGGTGAAATTCGTCCAAATCCGCTAAAAATTGCCGCGTTAACTGCATTACCACCTCCTCAGTCGGTCCCAGCTTTAAGACAATTTATAAGGCTGGCATCTTATTTTCGGCAATTTATGTAAGGATTTTCTTGTTTTATGAAGCCTCTATATCTGTTGACCTCAGGGAAGAACGAGTTTGTTTGGGAACCAGAACATGAGCAAATAAGGAAGAGAGTTGTTTCGATACTTACACAGAAGCCAGTCTTGGTAATTTTCGAACCACAGTATCCGATCGAATTATATACCGGTGCAAGCAGAGCAAATGGGCAGGTTGAACGCACCAGGGGAACTTTGAAAAATTTATTAACCGCAGTCGAAACTAGCAACAGGTCTTGGCAAGATGCCTTGGGAGAAATCCAGTTGGCCTTAATCTGTACGGTGAGTCGAGTGACAAAGGCAAGTCCCTTAGAATTATTTATTGGAAAAGTTGCTCGACCATTGGGGTTACTTCCACTCTGCGACATGGCTGATGAAATTGATTTGCCAGCAGTACGAGCTCAAGCAATTCAAAATATTTCGGCTTCAGCAACATATAGCAAGACACAATTTGATAAAAACAAGCAAGAGTTGTGGAATGCAAAGTTGGCGATTTTGTATTATTAAAAAAATGAGGAAAGGCATCAAACAAAGCTTGACCCAAAGTTTAGAGGCCCTTTTGAAATAATTGAATTATTAGGAGGGAATAGGTATGTGCTGAGGTCATTGACGAACAATAGAAAATATAAATATGCTCATAATGATGTGCGGAAAATGTCAGATGGTTATGTACCAGTTGAATATGAAACTGTTGAAAGAGACAGTAGTCAAAATATGGAGAATGAAACTGTTGAAAGAGACAGTAGTCAAAATATGGAAAGTGAAACTGTTGAAAGAGACAGTAGTCAAAATGTGGAGAATGAAACTGTTGAAAGAGACAGTAGTCAAAATATGGAGAATGAAACTGTTGAAAGAGACAGTAGTCAAAATGTGGAGAAGGAAACTGTTGAAAGAGACAGTAGTCAAAATATGGAAAATGAAACTGTTGAAAGAGACAGTAGTCAAAATATGGAAAATGAAACTGTTGAAAGAGACAGTAGTCAAAATGTGGAGAAGGAAACTGTTGAAAGAGACAGTAGTCAAAATGTGGAGAAGGAAACTGTTGAAAGAGACAGTAGTCAAAATGTGGAGAAGGAAACTGTTGAAAGAGACAGTAGTCAAAATATGGAAAATGAAACTGTTGAAAGAGACAGTAGTCAAAATGTGGAGAATGAAACTGTTGAAAGAGACAGTAGTCAAAATGGGGAGAATCAAACTGTAGGCAATACAGGTGCGTGAAGGGCTGGAAATGAAATGTAAGCACAAGTGCAAAACAGTTGTTTTGATCACGGCGTGTAGACCATAAGATATAATGTTTAAAATTTGTTAAGTTAATGAAAATATTTGAATTATGTTAAAATAAAAGGTATGTTAAAAAAAAAAAAAAAAATAGTGAATGAATTTGAATCGCAAAGTACATTCTGGAAGTATTGCACGAGGTCGTGTAATGGTCAGAATGGCCGTGTCGGCGCGGGCAGTTAGTGCTGCGTAACTTTGAGGCATTTCGCAGGAATGTGATTTCATCATAATGTGTGTGAGGCATTTCGCAGGAATATTATTTCATCATAATGTGAAGATTGCATCAGCCTTTATTTGAGATGCGATTGGCTGATGGTATTTTGTAGTTTTGAAAAGTACCGTTGTAGCGCGGCGACAGCGTCGCGACGCTGTCGCTGAGCGTGGTTCGATGGTAGGCACAAAAGAATAAGTGTGCGACGGAAGTCAGTTCTATGGTAGACTTCGGCCACCGAAACTCGCTGCGCGTATAACAATAGAAAATGGAACAATCTAATGACGCGTCTATAAATATAATAATTTAGTAGTTGTAGAGCAGCATGCTAAGAGAGTATGTTTACTTCAAAGGGAAAGATTTAGTCGCTCGGCATCTAACTCTTATTAAGCTCAACCCTGTAAAAGTCGTAGTGGCAGAATCACGCTTCGCTGAGCTTTACACAGTAAAGTTACTGATCAGGCCACGCTGAGCTTTGGAACGTCAAAATCGGGCGATGCGTGAGCTTTATCGCTGCTAGCTTTCGGCGCTCACTATTTGTAACATAGTTAGGATTGGTAGACAATCAAGTTCATCAAATTATAATCCACATTCAATGAACTATTGCCATTCATTCCTTTAAACGATTTAAAGCTAATCCGCTTATATTTCACATGGCATATTTATTGAATTTAATCCGATTACAGCAAGCGATTCAAATTAAAGGCTCTTAATTGCTTTAAAGTGCGCGCATATATACATACAAATGTTTATAAATTTCGAATATTCCGATTGTCTGAAATTTGAGAGACCTAATTTCAAAACATGTTGTTGCCCATTGTACTTTAAATGATTTTAGTCAAACGTTGCTATGCCATATCTTGGCAGCAAAAACTTTGCCCGAAGAGGCAACCTCCTGAAAAACTATGCAACAGACTTTTATACCAAAAAGTTTTGTTGCAAACAAAACGGGCTAAGGGCAGAGGCAGCTGCCGACTGAAAGCTAATTACAACTATAACTTCAAACAGCTCTATATTTTTGACTGAGTAGAGAATGAAGCGCCCTCGGTGAGACGTTCGGGGACATTAACTTGCCTCATTATTAAAGGTGACGACAGATGGAAAACTTAATGAAGTTTACTGTTACTACGTAGTAATTTAATAAGCTTAAAAGAAGTTTTTCGTTGCAACAACAACTGGAAAAAAA
Organism: Drosophila mercatorum; assembly: GCA_961210405.1. NCBI lineage: Eukaryota > Metazoa > Arthropoda > Insecta > Diptera > Drosophilidae > Drosophila > Drosophila mercatorum. Next base: position 1,700,191 of record CAUIUS010000002.1, on the reverse strand, counting down.
TGAAAAAATAAAAATATTTGACAAAGCCAAAACATTTGTTAGCCAAAAAAGTTTATGCGAACATGCCAGCAGAGTAAAAATAAGTCGAAAATCAATAAGTAAGACAGATCCAAACCACGTTTCGAAAGCGAAAACCCCTAGATAAAAAAGGAAAGGAAACGAAAAAACAAACCGAAACATAAACAACAAACAATAAAGCGAAAAGCGAGCGAAACAACAATAAAAATTTATTGTCATCCTCAAAAACAAGCGAAACAATCAGCAATAAAAACAAAACGGCAAGGAGAATTTCCAAATGCTGAAGATTTAATACTCTTCAACATATGTATATATTTTACTTAACTGACTTACTTACTAATTAATTTACACATTAAGGTATAAACTCAATAACCTGACCTATATTAATTCTAAAAGTGCTTTCATACTGTTTCCCTTTTATAACAAGTAAGAAAACTCTAGTCGAGACCGCTCGACTAGGGTATACCCTGAACCCTGCGAAGATCCGCTATTCCAAGCATTCTTCATTTCTTTTATATACACATGCATATGTACGTTCATTACAAGCAAAACATACACACACACATACACAGGCGCACGCATACACAAGTGCAAGTCGTTGCGTCAGCTGTTCTTTGGCGACTTTGCATGGCAATGCTATGGGAAATTAAATGTTTAATAACTTTTTTTCTAGAGCAACGATTTTGATCAAACTTGTTGGGCGTAATCATGTCATCCATATGTATGTATGTGCCAAAGCACAAGTCTCTAGTATTTGATATACGGGAGTTACAAATTTGAGGGCGAAGGGGGCGTGGCATCCAAAATTTAACAAAAACCGAAATTGCGTAAGGCTCACATAACACTAAGTGCAATTTGAAGACTCTAGCTAGAAAGATGAATTATATAGAATTTTATAACTTAATTTAGATTTTCGTTTTTAATCGATAACAATAAAACGATAAAAGTTATCGAATTTCTGAAACAAACTCGATCTTTTCGTGCTATACAGGAACCTACATAAAAAATTTCAAGTCTCTAGCTCTTGTAGGTTCTGAGAACGACGCGTTCATACATACGGACAGACGGACAGACGGACGGACAGACGGACAGACGGACAGACGGACAGACGGACATGGCTATATCAACTCGGCTTGTCATCCTGATCAAGAATATATATACTTTATGGGGTCTGCCACGCCTCCTTCTGCCTGTTACATACATTTCAACAAAAACATTATACCCTGATTTCCCATTTTCAATGGGCTCAGGGTATAAAAAATTAGAAACGGGTGCCAAGTTCTTCTAAATGTAGAAATAATTAACGCTTGCAAAACCATGCAAATAGCTGACAAAAAAATTTAAGGAAAACTCCACACATATAAGTGGTGTATGCTAAGTAATTTAGGCCTCGAATACTTTTAGGCCGCAAAGAGCGTGCAAAGACTTTTTGAATGGCGTTTGGAAGTTTCACCAGAACTTAGCGCGGCTGTTAGGTGTATTAAGCGGATGAAAAAGGGGGAGGGCACAGCCACAGAGAGAGAGGCAAGGCTGTATTTAAACCTGGTCGTAATCGAACCCTGCCATCTGCGATTTTCAATTCGAGTTTTCGAAAAGGCAGCCAAGAGCACAGCACACCCCAAAAAACGAAATTTTGACTCGAACAAGTGGAAAAGAAAACACTTGAAAATTGAAGTGGAAGCGATACAAGAGCTGGCCATGTTTCCCACTTGTTTACGCTTGTAGTTTTTTGATTGAATTTTTGGCTACATCAATTCAGGAGCGGAAGGAGCGAAAGGGCGCCAAGTTCAGAAGCAACAATTTTAGACATACGTACACAGTTAGGAGTTATGGGCACGTTGCAGACAGACCTGCAACGAATCTAATAAAAAATTAACCGTGCTATAGATACAACAACACAAAACACATAGATATAGCTGGCCACTTGCAACAGCCGCTAGCTTACAGGCTACCTGGACCACTACGGACGACACAAAGCGGAGGATACCCCAATCGCCATATGAATTGCTATGCACAGAAGGATAAAATCGAAAGGCGCGCAAAATGCAGGCCAAATGGGGTTACCAAACAGCGCCAGCAATTCCCAAGGGACAGCAGAATCAGTTGCACAGTGGGCAAAAATCCTTAATCTATACCCTTTAAAATTTTGTATTATATTATTATTGTAACTTAACTTTAATAGTAAAATATATAAACGAAATTCGCTGTAAATTTGATCTAAAATACGAAGTATTTAAGGTATTTCTTTCTATTTCCAAGGAGAACGTTGTTGGCGGGAGCCACTGAAATTTTTTTCGGAGTTCCTGTATTCTGCTTTGTTTGTTTCAATAAATCTCTATAACACCTTCCGTTCTAATGTTATCGGTTAAAAACGAAAATCGAAATTCAGTTATGAAATTCTATCTAATAATCGTGATAACTAGAGTCTTCTTCTTTTGCTTTTAGTTTCATGTGTACTTTATACAATTTTGACTATTGTTAAGTCGCAGTTATCAGAGTCAATTCAACTGCGCAGTTAGCAGAGCGTATGCTTGTGCGTGAGTATGTGTGATTGTATGTATTGCTTGTAATATACATACATATATACATATAAAAGAAACGGAGACTGTTCGGATTAACGGTTCTTCGCAGGGTCCTGGAGATTTGTTAGTCGAGCGGTCTTGACTAGAGTTTTCTTACTACTCTTATATTTTGAGCATTTATTAGTTTCATTTTGCACCACTGTGCGTTGGGCATGTTAGAGGGTCGGACTTATGGGTCGCTTCAAATGACAGCAACTCAAATTGAAGTTGGCAAGCGTTTTGTCGAGGGTTGATTTTAAAATGCAAACACCCAAACCCAGACGCTGGCTCAGGACGAAGGTCTCAGGGTGTAGTTATTCGAACGGGTGGAGGTCGTTACAGTTGGCGTGGTTCCTGGGCCTGTGGCACATAGCTTTACACGCAGCACGTATTCTGTTATACCGTTGTCCTCGATTCCCTGTCAATGCCTCGGCCTACGTTCAACTTACATTTATCATTTCTCGTTCAAAACGATAACCAAAACAATGCGCGTTTATCTCAACGCTGCTAAATCAAGCCGAAAACAAGCCAGTTCCTTTGCGTGTCAGCAAATCAAGAGAGCCTTTTTGAAAGTCAAGCATGCACAACAAGCACCCGCTAAACAATGCAATAGCGGAAATAATTTTATACGACTTTTCGGGCGTATTTGCATCAACAAACAGCCATAAAGACGTCTGCTAAAAAGCTTTCCACTTGCCTGCTTAGTGGCCTCAATAAAAGACATTCCGAGTGCTAATGAGCAGGCGGTACTAAAGGACATTTTTGCTTTCGAATATTGTAGAGAAACAGGAAGCTAAACTGTAGCAAGAATTGCATTTCAGAGCGAAATAAGGAAAGGAGTTGCCTGTCGGAATGGGCAAAAATATTGGCATTCAAATAAATTTAAGCCTTAACAACTAGATAATTATCTTTTAATGTCGGTATTGTAGGAGATAATTTTGGAAGATAATTTTCACAAGCTGTAAGTAATGGGGCATACAATAGTTTAATTTATTTATCTTGTTCGTTTCCTAATTGCTTTGAGCAGTTCACACAATATGAATGAGCTCTACGATAATACAAACCATGCCCATACTCATTTAACTGAAACAGTAGTACGTCTTCAGTTTGTTGATGACAAAGTAACCTACATAAACCGGATACTCTTACTTTGTCTTTTTCTTTGAATAACCTTGATTCCCGCACATTGGATTCCCTGGTGATAAGCTAGTGTTTAATGGCATGATGAGACTGCAATAACATGCTTTTGACAGCTCTCTTTCACTTCTTTTATTTACAAGGCAGTAATTCAAGCGCTGAGTGATCTATATTGATACTTTTTTCGCATTACTATTAAGTAATAATATATTCAAACGTTTAAAAAAATTGTAATCTGGAATAATACAAGAGAATTGAATAGAACTGTAGAATTATAGCCCTGAATGGCATAGAAAATATGCAGCATTAACAAAGAATGCGAAGGATGTGGTGTCCCGATAGCGAACACTGTCGACATATATTCTCCTTTATTTCCTCTCAAATAATGAAAATTATATATATCTCAAAAGATTTAAAACTAAATTACATTCTGTGATTTTCTTTTTTAGATCCCTGTTGAATTATTAAGGCTAATGTTCTTCTTTTTCAGCCAGCATATGACAATCGTTTTTTTTCTTTCCAGCCTTCATGCAGCTGTCCTAAATATGTTGCCAAAAGCACATGACGATTTCTGTGTATTTTTCACGTACACAACGTTTAGGTGTGCGCCCAATTATGTATTAGAGTCAATGACAGAGGACAGAGGCAGGAAGAGCGTGTTGGATTTGTATCCTGGACCAACACGTCAATTACAAAAGCAAATAGAGCACGCACACACATACACACACACAGGAACATTCCAATATTGAAAAAGGCGTTGCACCCCTCGCACAAATCACATTAAATTTGCTCTCGTGCTCATTAGGGAAGAGCTGCTGGTCGCATTTCTACTTTCACTCTGCTTTATGCTGGCCAACCCCCAATTTTTGATGCAGTGTGTGTGCATCATGCGATGAACTACCCCCGCAGTTGTTAGCCTCGTCGTTATAGCCAGTCTAATATCATTTTGCAATTTGCACTTGGCAAATAGAAGGAGTGCGATGCTGCGGCAGATAAAAACGTTTCACTTCGCTTTTCTTTGTTCTAGCCCCCGGTTCGAACTTCAAGCGTTTACATCTCAATGGCCTGGACCAGCCAAGGGCCGTAGCAGCCGGCCCGAAGGCGCGTTGCCCGCACATTGTTTAATAAATTATCGCCTACATTGGAAGCCACCGATAAATCGAACGTTTCCCCAGTTGTATAGCCTTTGGAGCAGGCCAATCAAGGGGTTTGATAAAAGGTGTGCTCAAAAATAAAAGGAAACATATTTGATATACCACAGATACAATCCATTGAAATATAGACATTTTTAACATAAAATAACATGAATGAAGTATTTCTAGTATAAGGGCAACGAAATTAAAAACTAAAGTTACATTACCCTGCCCTTTACAATTTAGGTAAATTAACTTTTTCAAGTTATCTACGTTTTATGTTTTAATTAAATTTTAATAGCTTTAATTTATGTAATTTCAATGATGTAATATATAAATATATTTTATACAATTTCTAGAAATCTTCCAATAATTGTTCATACAGAATAGAAGAAATGTTGATTTATTACTTTCAGAATTTCTAAACAATTTTTAAATAGTAAATTTATATATCCGCCAATTACACAGTATCTGTAACAGTGTTTAACTATTCAACCATACTGTTGCTAACTTGTTATGTCTGGATGGCTTAAAAATAGCTAATCCTTTGCTCCCAGCAGGCGTTTGTTCTTGTGGCTGGATTGACATGCCCCACAATGAAACCTCATGCCATTTCCCTTTCAGCTTGAACTGAAATTTGGCAATGGCGCAGTGACAAAAACAGCTGATTGCGTGTGCATCTGCCGTGTGGCATGATTTATGTTCACAATTGAATTTCTTGACTTTGTTCTCGACACGTGTATGTGTCCACCGCCAAGGAGCAGGAATTCGAGTAAATTAGCTCATTTGCCGCTACACTTGGCTCACGTGCAAGCCAAGAGGTCATTGACATAAGCCCAAAGGACAGCAGCACCAGCACCAGCAGCAGCAGCTGCAAAAGCAGCAGCTGTTTGCATTTTGCACTACATTTTGCTCAAGTTTTTCTCCAAGTTTTTCCTGGAGTTTGCCTCTCTTATCAATAGTTGGCCAGTTCCTTGGGTTGCTCATGTCACGTACTCTGCAGCTGATTGCCTCAAATTGTTTTCGGCCATTTTTTCTGCACATTTGGCTAGGCGTTAACCCTCGACAAATGCCGTTAGGGTTGCCATTTAACAGCAAATTAATACGAGTGCCAGTCTGACTGGCAGTCAAGCAGTTAGTCAAGCAATTCGGCAGTCAGTCAGTCATTCTGCCAGTCATTCTCATTTATTGAGCAAGTGCTAGGAATCCAGCTTAAATTTTTTTCCTTAAAAAAAATTCTCTTTTCTGTTCTCTGTTCCTCACATGTGCTTGGTCTGGACTTCTGGCAGTTGCCTAGCAGTTTATCTCCTTGTTGACAGTCGCCCAAAGGGAATTAGTTATCAAAAGACGCATAAATCCATTGCAGCAAAACGCTTTTCTTTTACTAAACTCAGCTCAGCTCAACTCTCTCCGTCTGCGTCTTATTTTCTCTTATTTTACACTTTTGCTTAAATAAAATATGAGCCCAGTTGAGGACTTAAGCGAGTTGAGTAAGTGTAAAGGACTTTAAGCTACGAATTTTTAACTTGTTAAAATGTCAATATACCCAAACTGCATTTCTATGATCTCTACTAATTAAAAGTGGTAATTATAGTAAAAGGTATGATGACTTTGATTAAGTTGTGTGACTTCGGAAATTGAGTTTACAAATTTTGTTTTTTACAAATTTTGTCTTTCGAATTTCTGTTTTTGTGTCAATCGGTTCTCTTTTTGCGAGAGCACAATATCATTAGATATAATAAAAAAATAAAAACAAATTTATTTAAATGTTTGTTTCCAGCTTAAATGTAGTCTAGTATAATAAGTTTTTGCTTATAAATTTGAAATAACATAATATATGTACGTTAAAATCAAAATATAATAAAAGTCAAAACCCACAAATTAACAAAATGAAATAATTAACTTTTAAACGAAAAGTTTATTGGAAAACAATGTAATACTTTTATTTATATGCACTTTCTAAGTCGCCGTCATAATTCAACGAAAGCCATTTAATTTCCCTTCCGCCATTCAGTTCATGACTCTTGTTGTATGTCATTATTCTTGCTCACAACGATGATGATATGAGGTTGAATTAGTTATTGAGCTGACCAACACAATAAACTGACCGACCGACAACTTGTCTCGAACAAAATGCATTAAAATGATTTATGAACCGAGAGGGCAACAAAGCAGGTACAAGCAGAAGCAAGCAGACACCCTTAGACAAATTAACAAGGATATATGATGGTGATGCCAAAAATCTATCGGTTAAGTAGCCAAACGCCCCCTCACAAAAACCGGCTGTCAAAGCCACAAAGAGACACTCGACCCGGACGAAGGCCTGAGGTGTTTTCTGTCAAGTTTAAACAAAAATTAAAGCATCCCCAGCCTCAGCTCCATCCCCTTTGCACGCACACACACACCCTTAAACTTTGAGCTAATCAAAAATGTTGCAAAGTATAGCTGCAGAAAGAAAAAAATACTATCTAAAGATAGTAGGGCCAGGTTGAAATTTGAATACTCTATGACTGAACACTCGGCATGACTTTATTTAATTCTTAAATATAAAATCGATGTATATAAAAGTAAAGTCCAAAATGTCTACAAATGTTTATCATTCTATCCCAAGAATTATAGAAATGGAGCTTAGCTAACTTTATCAATAAATTTACCATACGTATTTTAACATAAGGTCATACTTAAGATATTAATCAACTGTTAAATAATTGCTCTATAACATGCTGAGAAATAATATAACAGACTGTATGACTAAGTGTTGATTGCCTCTTTGGGAAACTCCTCTTGTTCAAAAGGAAAACCAGCTTGCCTAAGTGGAAAGCGCAAAAGTTTCTCAAGCTGTTTTTTTTTTTTTTTTTTTTTTTTACCACCAAAATGAAAAAGAAAAGAAATGTTTAGGACACAGCCGTTGTGTGGCATATCCTTGTAGAAGCCGCTGTTGCTGCTGTTTAAGTAGTTGTTGTTGTTGCTATCGCGGCAACATTGTTTGTATGATTAGCATTTTATCAGCAGCTTCTTTGCTCATCATGAGACAACAGCGTGAACCAGAATATTTATGTTAATCTATCAGGCTTAGTGACTGCTGCTGCTGCTGTTGCCTAAACAGCTGACGTCGTTGCTGCAACTCTATCTGCCCCACTCAAACCTGCTGCACGGAAGTCATGTGAGAGGCTGTAATCAAACAAACGAACAAGCGAAAAAAGGACCTGCGCGTGTATGGGGCGCTTTTTATGTGGCAGGCCCATTAATTTATTGCCACAACGGCTGAGAGACACCTCACAACAAAGGGCGACATTATTATTTCATTATTATGCCAAGCGCATCCAGTTCAAATCCCCACGCACACACACATGCCCACACCCACACACACACACGCACACTTGTAAGCTTTACAGACGCGTCTCATATTACGCATTGGGGGCAAACGCAATGATTCATGCGTTGGCAAATTTTGAGACACCCCGCCACTGATCATAAACCAAGGAAGACTGCTCTAGTATAGGAGAATGGTCAACAATCAGATGCCCTGTAGTGAAGTATACGCTGCGAAGTGAGATATACTAGCGGCAGTGCTTTCCCTTTTGCTATATTAAATTTCTGTTTGATTTTAATTTTAGCTTGTTCATCTTAATTACATATTACATGGCATACCCCCTTTCTGAATTTCCACAAGTATAGGGTATTGGCCCTGTGGGCTTTGATTGATATGTTTTAAAGGAGTTGTGATCAAGACAATAGGCACTGAAAAAGATTAACTGTTATTAACTTGCACTAGATGTGCATACATAGGGTATATCCCCACTCTATTGCATACCTACAGAGTATACGAAAAAAGTGTGCCCAAACATATGTTTTGTTTACGGCGTGGCAGCTTCCTTGTAATACGTACATACATATTTTAGTCGTAAATATTTTTATAGTCCGGAGGCCGTGTTGCATGCGGGATTAGTTAGGATTCAATTTACTTGTGAGATATGCACAGGTGAGTAGAAGCTAAATGGAGTGGGGAGTTGACACTCACCTGTCGCAAAGGGCTGCAGCTAATCCCGTTGTGTGTAAACCATTTAGCGACAATTAAAACATAATTGCGGCAAATGTTGATAGCAATCAAACGGTAAATCATTTGGGCGCAAATTGCAACGCACACACATACACTCACAGTCACACACACAGATTAACACAATACACAGGCAACCGAATGGCGCGCGCGAAAGCGAGACAATGTGAAAAGCGGCAAACACATAAACACGCACACGCACACGCCCACATACTCATGCATGAAGCCAATTCACTCACAGGCTGATGCTGGCGTGCTTTAATTTTTTTTAAGCACACTTTAATTTATTGCACTTGAGAAAGAGAGAGAGAGAGAGAGAGAACGAGACTAACTGCTTTGGCACGTTTGGCGTGCTGTTGCTCCTGCCGCCGCTCGTAAAGGCTAACGGTAAATTTCTTTCAACACTCACGCCCGCAACATAAGTACAACTGAACCCCGGCGCGTACACTAACCGACTAATTCATATCCCCTTTTTCGTTGTACGCTTAGCATACTTTTTGGGAGCGCAATGTTAGCAAGAGAGCGCGCCTCTGTTAGCTAACAGTTGAAGATAACTGTTACTCACTGAAACAGGATGTTCCAATTTACAGCAACACCCTTTCCACTTTGTTTGACTTCGTGGAATATTGTCAACCAAATAAAAAATGTAAATCATTTTCTATTTAAAAAATGTAAATCATTATTTTATTTGGTGAAGGTACAAGAGGAACATATTTAAAAAACCAAACTAAAATATATTTACTTTTGTCATAGGTGCAATAAATACAGATCCACAATGCGGCTTTTCCTCACCATATCAACTGACGCGACTAGTCTTGCGCTTTTTAAATATATTAAAAAAAAAAGCGAAGAATTTTTCTGTACACACCAATTAAATATTGGCGCGTAACCTGTGCAACAATCGTTAATCGAATGGTGAGTAGAATAAAAATACTCAAAGGCGTTAATATTTTTAATACAATATATTTGCACAGCACGCTGTACCAACACACTACTATAAGTTTGATATTATTCAGTCGCGATCACAAAGCTAGTAAACAGTAACATATCGATATTTTTATCACGTAAGTACCATAGAGGAGTTTGTGTGAAGCACATCTAAATTTTCAAGTTAGTATTTTTTAAGTTTCGCCTTTCAGTATTTCTGCGCCTGCTACGTACGGTCATGTTTTTAACAGCACATTTTTAGTTGTGTCGCAGGCGTCATAATATATTTTGATCAATAAACTCCAATAAAAAAACCGATTACAATCATTAAATATGCCCGCTGTGGTGCGAATAAAGCGGCGAATCGACGAAGAGCCTCACTCGGCATTCCTATTAAATGGCAAACGGCGCCGCTTGCTCAATGATGAAAATGCGCCTGCTGCGTCGGCAGCACCGATTGCTGAAATCAAAGAGGAACAAAATCAAGTCCTTTTAAAGTTTGCCGGCACGCTGGAGAAACAGGTGAGTGCAGAGCATATGTACAACAAACATATGTACTTGTGAGCTGGGTCAATCGAGATTTGTCTAGATAGTTGCAAGGAATGGCATATATCACTAAACTCTCTCTCTTTCTCTCTCTCTCTCTCTCTGCCTCTCCTCCTCTCGTTATTAGGATGACTGCGCCACCAAACAATTTGCAGCAGCTCGTATGAACAAGGCCACTGCCAAGGAGCTGGTGTGTCAGACAATTGATCCAGCCAAAGTCAGTGCTCAGCGACGAGACAGACAGCGACAGGAGCAACAGCAATCGGCCAGGGAGCAACGATATCGAGTAGTCAACTGTCTGCGAACAACACTGAACGATGGGGAAGAGGAGCAGGAGGAGGCGAAGGGAGCAGCTGGTGGTAGCTATAGCAACCAGGATCAACGCAAGACTGAAAGCAGGCAAATAACAATCGTGGACATCGAGTCGCAGCAAAGGGAACAGGAACCGAATCTTCCTCTACAGGATCATCAGCCCGCTGATTCGGACATTGGCTATGTGTACGATTTGTATGTGCCGGAGAATGAGATGCAAGCGCATTATGTTGATATGTTCGACGACAACTACTTAAGGTTCGTCCTAAACACAAATGAAGAACAACAATTGTTGCAACTTACAAATTTCTATATGTAAAACGCATCACATTATCTTTTGGCTAGTCGTGAATCAATTCTATATCCACCCAAGCACACGCACACGCACATACATATGAATAGATTGTATTCCTCAATGTTGTCCTACCTTGTCCCTCATTTAGTTGTAAGCATCTGGAGTCAGATTTCAAATTTTTCAATAATTTCTTTGTTATTGTTAATTCGTCTGATTCTCTATATAAGGTTGTATTATCCGTTTAATTACTACAACAACTGCTACTGGTAACAGCAACAACAGCAAGAGCAAGAGCAAAAACAACAGCGGATCGATGTGCCACGCCCAGCATCCACCACCCCCTCTTGCACCCACACAATCAAAAACAAAACATCGCACGGCTTGCAGCTCTTCCTTCAAAATAGCAACTGTAATGACTTAATTAGCTTTTAGTTTCTTTTTTATGCTTTTTGCGCCTTACACACACTCACACACACCCACATACACACTCATTCTATACACATTTATATATATACTTTGTTTTTTTTTTCCAATCGGTCCCAATTTGTTGCCAGTTGCCAGTTTTTTAAGTTTTTGATTAGCTTTCAGTTTAAGTCATTCCACAAATCTTGTGCTAAAGTCTAATTAAGTGCTTAGATTTAGTTTAGCGCGGACATCAAATAAAAATATATATGTATATGTAAATGAATAGCAGTCGTTGCCCGGCTTTGCGCGGCACAAGTGTTTTTCTTCAAATTCAACTTTTTGACAGGTTTTACAAGGTAAATTTAAGTAAATTGAATTAGCTTTGCAGACGAAAGGCCTCTATGGTTCTATCTACGGATTTTCATACATCACAGTTATCTTGTTATGGTGTTTCCAAGTCTTCTGAGGAGGATCGATCATCATAAGCCTCGAGTTTCTAACCTCGTTAAGTGAATTCTGTCAAATCTGAGCGTGCTGTGAGTAGATGATCAATTGATCGGTCGATCGACCACTCAATACGTAAACTGATCAATCAGTCTTGCAATCAATCAGTCAGTCAATCAAACCATCAGACTGTCCGTCAATTTATTAGTCTGTCAATCAATGAAATACGAAAGGTATCTCATATCATTTAGTCTGCACAGAAATCATATATTCATCTAATCAATCAATCAATCTTATAGTTTGAATGGTCAATCCATCAAGCAACCAAATTATTGTCATCAATCAATTTGATCTGAAAACTTTCATTCAATCGTAGCTATTGTCCTATTCGAAAATGTTTTTGCCTTTCAATCAATCAATCGTTCAGTTGGTCAGTAATCGATCAATCAGTTAGGCATTTCAACTTAAGAAAAAAGTTAATTTACTGTCAATCAGTCAATCACTCACTCAAACAATCAGCCACCATTTGCATTCAAATAATATATTTCCCTTTTCAGTCTTCGTCCCGTGAACGAGGTTTTCTACGAGGATTGCTACAACGATGACGAGGACTACGACTCGGAAGACTCGAATCAGGAGAACTACTACACGAACGAATATCCGGATGATGACGATGCCGGTGCCGTGGGCTCCGACGAGGAGCTGTGCCAGCAGATGAACAAGTTTATGTTCGGTAGGGATAATATATATATATATATATATATATATATATATATATATATATATATATATATATATATATATATATATATTGCTACAACAATTTCCAAATTGCTTGAACTCTTCTTGCTCCCAATAGATGATGATGAGGATGAATTCGCGAGTGGCTCGAGCGATGCGGAGGACCACAATGAGTACCATGACCCTTATGTGCACACCATAGACACGGACGCATCGAGCTTTGTGGACGACGTGGACTTCTTCAATGTGGAGCGCCAAGGAAGCGCATACGAGCGATATAGGCGCAGAATCCTGCGAGAGGCCGAAGACCTGGAATCGTGCTCGGAAGACTCGGAGTCCGATGAAGCGGATGCCAACTTCGAGAGCGCAAGCGAGCAGGGCCTAGAAAGCGATTGAACAGCGCCACGCAAATAACTTATATATTGCTATTCTGATAGTATTCGATATGTCATTTTAATTAAGCTCTATAACAACAAATTTATATATTCTATTTATACACAAACACTGATTTAAATGCTTAGAAAACTAGATAGCTCATGCTCATGTTTCTCTATTGACTATATGAAATACCAATCCGATCTGTCTGACTCGCTGCGCTTAGCTTCATATAGTCAGTTTTTAATGTAGGAAACGAACATATACATATGTATACTTAAGGTACTATATAGTTTCTAAACATAACAAATTTGTAATCGGTCCATCGCTAGGTATGTGTAGCTATGCGATATAGAGTGGAATTGATGTAGTAGTATATGTATTCCTCATGAGTTACAGCTTTATTCCAAACGTTACGTAGTTCATGGCAAGCATATACTAGCCACTACTGACCGTCTTTATAGGGGGGACCATAAGCCTAGTCGGTGCTCTTCTTTCGCTTTTTAGGCTTTTTCTCCTTGAAGTTCTTGTTTTGCTTCAGTTTCTCCTGCTTTATATTATCTTCAGATATCTTAAGGTTAGGCTTAGTGGCTGTAGGATTAACCACAGGCTGGGGTGCACATCCTTCCATGTAAAGCCGCAACGTCTCTTCGTCTAGTTTCTCGTTATCCTTTGGCGGTTTATAGTCCGCCACGTGGTCCACTCGCAGCGAACGATCGATAATTTTAATGCCATTCAGATTGTCTACGGCGAGCACTGTAGACCGTTGGTCCTCGTAGCACAGGAAACAGAATCCTTTCGATTTTCCCGTCTTGCTGTCGCGAACCAAGTTTATGTTCACAATTTCGCCGTATTGAGAGAACACGCAGATAATGTCGCCCTCGGAGAGGGTATATGGAAACCCTGCGATAAAAATCCAAGCAGAGTTCCGGTACATGTCATGCCAGCTCTTGCCACTTGGGTTTTTAAGCTCGTGTTCGCTTAATTTAAGCACATTTCGCATATTTGTTAGCGGATTCATTTTGATATTTACAATTGCAGTAAGTACAGTGTGACCGTAGGGAGAAATGTTGATCACAATAGACTACTATCGAGTACAAGACATATTAATCGGTTCTGTTGTGCAACACTACTCCAACGAGTGAGTATCGTTTGTTGTAACATGGTCACACCACATTCAGTAGTACTTTTTAGTTGGTCGTCGTCGGTTCGGTGGTTGTTAATGTGTGTACCGCAATTTTTGTTTTCGCTTTTCCAATCGAAAACCCTGCAAAATTTTTGCCAGTGAAAACTGCTTGAAATGTTGTAATCTAATTATAATTACATTCAAGCTACATGCAATGTGCAATTAAGGTGTGTTTAATGCTTGTTCAATATATTAAATAAGCGGCAGTCAAACTAGCATGTCTGTGACTGAGTATGTATGAGTGTGTATATGCGCTTGGCCCCTGTACTTGCGTGTGAGTGTGTGTTTGTCTCAGTGTGTGAGTGAGTGAAAAGCAAAAGAAAAATATATGCTGCTCACAGCAGCAGCAGCAGAAATTTATTTCTTCTTCTATTTAAAAATGTGTGCCAGTGTATGTGTATTGTTAAAGAAGGCATAGTAAATAATAGACGCTTGTTTTTCTTACCCAAGCATTTCAAAACGCTGTCCGTTTTAATTGTGTTATTGTCTTAACATTTTCCCATCGGTGCGAATTGTGTGTCAAATACGGCAGACAACAAAAAACAAATAAAAGTTACCGAGTATTACAACAACGCCCCATTTTAAGAAGGGTCAACATCTTCCCTCACCCTTGCAGCTTCTGTGTACGCTTTCGTCATACGTTTTTGTCGCCTCTTACTCTCACTCTCTCTCTACCTCTCTGTGTGTCTCCTATTCCCACGCATGGATCGCCGCTCGCATAATGCACGCATTTGCCTTTTGCTTTTATTGCTGCTGCTGGTATGTAAAAGGGCAAATGCATGTGTATATACAAAGATGATGTGAGTGCATGTGTGTCTGTGTACGCATATTATTTTGTTGCTTTTTACAGTACATTTATGTCACCCCGCTGGTCACACTTACACATACTCACACCTGAGACAACTCCACCATATGCCTGCTGCCTGTTTGTCTGTCTGCCCCTCACCCTGCCTCTTGCTGTCTGTCTTTCTATCTGTTTTAACACATTCCACCCCATTTCGCGCTGAAAATGCCGCCCGACTGCTCGCTTCTATTCCTTTTGCTTGTTCATTCCACTGTGTTTGTTGTTGAATTTTGCTTTTACTTGTTTTCGAGGCTTTGGCTTAGGTGTGGCCATACTTTAGTTAGTTGTAGGTTTCCTTTACACAGCGCCACGGAAGTGGTAATAAAACATAGGTAAAAAAAACTATCGTTGACATTGAACTCGCCAGCAGTTCCAGTTACGCCTACCGTTGTCTTCGTGTCTCCCCATCGCCGACCGTCTCTGCCTCTCCCTCTGCCGCTGCTGCTGCACTGACAGTCGCCGCGTTACTTTCCAAAAATAAAGAGAAAAGGAAACAATAGTCCAACTCCTGTCGTAATGGCCTTTCCTTTTTCCTCGCTGTTGCAACAGTTACTTGCTTTTTTCCCCTACAAAGTTCACCGGGTCTGTTAACTTACAGGATATTTGTATCAAAACTTCCTTTTTATATCAAACTTTAGCTGACAATGGAATAAGAAACCCCTTTCGAAACCTTGTTTAACCCTGCAGACTGTACAATTATTATTGCATAAGTAGAAAATTGAATCAGTTCAAGATCGTTGCCTTTGTTTAGTACCCGCAGGGTTCATAATAAACGAAATTTCCCTTAAAGAGTATTTGCCGCTCGTCAGTGCTTGACTCATATTTCTCTTTGATTTCTAATTGCGCTGTCTCATGTATTTTCGTATTTTCTTTCATACTATTTTTTTTTGGGCAAGCTTTCTCAGCTGTGTATTTGTGTTATACGTTATATGCGATATAACGTATAACAAGTACTGTTATTATTATGTGCCTCACGTCTTCTCGAGCCAAAGATTCGCGCTGCGACTGCGCACGATTATGGCACATTTTTATAGCTACCAAAGCGATGAAAACTGCCTTCAGACCGAAACGTGTCAAGTTCCCAGATAACTACAGATGCAACAAATATATATATATATATATATATATATATATATATATATATATATATATATATATATATATATATATATATATATATATATATATATATATATATATATATATATATATATGTGTGTGTGTGTGTGTGTGTATGTAAAATATATATAAACAAATATGCATACATATATGAATGCATTTGCGTTTGTGTGTGCTTGGCTCGTGTTTGAAGCATAACGTGCGCATAGAGTTCGATTAATTTCGTTGCGCCTCGGTAGCTGTGCACCCAACTCAAACATCCGCTCACACACACAAACACACGCACATACACACACACACACACACAAACTCACACACATACATACACGTATAGTGTACACCTACTATTAATTGCTGTTGTTGTCGTCTTTTGGCTGGCATCGAATAACCCTTGCTTTAGGCCAACAACTGATCAACTGGCTGCTGCTGCTCTTGGTAACATCTGTTTCATTGTGGTTTATAAAAAAAAACATATAGCAACAACAAAAGCAGCAGCAGCAGTAACAAAAAAAGCCACAGTCAAAACAAGAAAGAGTTGTTGTGAGTGTTGCGAGTAAATACCCTAGTGCTGCACAAGATGTAATATTTCAGTTTACTTTACTTAATAATAAATAAATATCTCCTTGCTTAAATAGTAAATAGTGTACACTATATATATACTGTAGAACTATAGTTCCTTAAAAAAAAAAAAAAAAAAAAAAAAAAATATATATATATATATATATATATATATATATATATATATATATATATATATATATATATATATATATATATATATATATATATATATATATATATATATATAGGTATTTCAATTAACTATCCTTGCAAAAAATTATATTATAACGAGATATTTCTGCAGTAAATACAGAAAAGTTATAACAATTGGGTTTCCTTTCTGGAATTTGTCTCATGCGCTGAATGTCGTGTATACCCCATTTATATAGGGTATATAACAAGCAAGTGCAAAAACTGACTTTACACCCGTTTTTTCTGCAGTTGTTGTTGTTGTGGCTCTTGTCATGTTGCTGAGTTTATTGTTACTGTTGTTGTTGTTGTTGCTGTTGTTGTTTTTGTTAACACCTGCGCCTCGCGTTTTCGCATATTTTTAGTGTTTACAGCATGTAAATTCTAGCTCTGGTCACGCCCACATTCTTAAACATTTTCGAGGGCCACATATCAGCAAAGCCCACACACACACACACACACACACAAACACACACAGACGTCACATAGGAAAACAGAAACTTGTGGCGCGCGGGGTTTTTTTTCATCTGCGTATCAAATAATTGAGCTCAATTGACTTAAATTGAAACTGACAACTGCTGTTTGTTTGTTCTTGTTGGTGATGTTGTTGTCAGCAGTCATATGAAACAAAAAACGAAGAATATAATGTCTATTGTGCTGATGATGATGGTGCTGATAGTGTGTGATTACTGTTTGATGAACTGCGCCTTAGATCACTGTCTCTATAATTTATTTCAAATTTTCAATAGTTGAATAAAAATCGAAAATATTTAAGAAATGCGACAAAGTATGCATATTTTTGAAGAAACGTTTGTATTACACGTTCGTAATACTTTCTTCGGTATCGAAAAAGTAATTTTATTGAAAATAAAATCAAAATTACATCAAGACAACAAGTTTCCCGCAGTCCAGGTAGTTAAATATTTTGAAACGGATTAAAAATTTACTTTTACCGTTAAATGTTATTTTAAACATAATATAATAATAATAATAAAATATTTAACAAATAATAATAAGAAGAAGAATATTATTTATTATTGTTATTATTCATATAATAAAACGTATAAATTTGATAATTTAAATTGAACTTGTTATGAATACTGCTGTAATAGATAATAGCTGAATTCTTTATAGTTATTAATTTCTTGAAGCATAGTTTCTCATTTTCACGACTCACTTACGTAACTCCACATTCACTTTCTAAATAGTCTAGTTTCACAAAAGTTGACGGCGTTCAGTGATAAGAATTTCGTATTACATTATCTATAGACTTTATACAATCACGTATTATTGAGATGTTTGAGGAGCCTACAAATTTATCAGCTTATTTGATTTGTATGCTGACTAAGTACCGTATACATTCTATATAGCTATAGCTCTAAGAATAAGGCAGCATATACTTAGAGCTACATTTTTGGCATTCAGTTCAGGTTTTCACCATGACTCACTTCATGTGACACACTATCTAGACTTTTCTTTGATAAAAATAATCTGCATTTGCTCATGAATCACGTTAATCGCTTTGATATTCAATATCGCTTGAAATCTGATAGATATGCATAACATTGGAAATTAATTTACAATGGAAATTAATTAATAAAAAAAAATAATTAGATGACTTTTAATTGAGAGCTTAAATGGCTGCGTGTTGTGCATATAGTAATAAATATGTAGAATGTGTATATTTGAAACGACATTTGATTTATATAACAAATAAAGTCAGTTCTTAACAGGCTTCATTTACATTTATGTACATACATATCTAGAAACCTATAAAAATCACTAACTGATTTTATTTTTAGTTCAATCGTATCTGCATTAACACCTCATTGAGACAAACATTATCATAAAGACCTTTCAGAGGAAACTATATAGTCAGATTCCTTTTCCCCTGTTTCTCAACCTTCTGCGAATTATGTACAGTGCCATCTCATTGAACCTGTGAAGTGTGGCATGTAAAGTCCGTATATAAAAGTCCACAGTGCTATTTTTATAAATTCCTGTCTAAAGTTCGTATTGATAGATATCTAAACATAGCATCGCCTGAAATGCCAACAACAACAACAAATAGCGAAAACAAATGAAACTGAAATTTCTCGTGCGAATTATTGAAATATTTATACAAAATGTCTAAATATATATATATATATATATATATATATATATATATATATATATATATATATATATATATATATATATATATATATATATATATATATATATATATATATATATATATATATATATATATATATATACATATATCTAGAGTACGGCTGAATAAACAAGGCATTTGATACAACCATAAGGCAGGGTTCAACTTTCATTCATTCGTATTTGCATTCCGATTTGTTTATTTGTAATTGCCAGCGCGTTCTCTTCTACTTTATTTAAACAATTCATATGCGCATTGAATAACAATTAAATTAAATCAAAACTATAGAAAAATGTTAATATTTGCTGACGTTTGCCTCGCTCGCGCTTTATTCCAGCAGCTGTTTCGCATATTTCTTAATGTGCAATTTTTATTGTTCACTTAATTTGTTGTTTATTTATTTTCATTTTTGGCCTGCTGGCGCTAGCAGCTCCAATAAAAAACTAAAAACCCAAGCAAATAGAAGAAAAAAAATGGAAATGCAAATAAAAACTATTTAGATATTCGGCTTGTGTGTTGGGCTATTTTGTTGTTTTTTATGCTTTCTTTAGACACTGGCTTTGCGAAAAAAAACTTTCACTTCCATTAAAAAGTTTTGTGTGTACCTGTGCGCTTGGCTTAAGCCGCGCCAAATGTCGACGCTGACGCGTGCAGCGGCTGTGACGGCGACGGCGACAGCGACGGTGGCGTCGTTAAATGACATTAGGTTAGGTTTTATGGCTCAAAGCGCTTAGCCTAGCTTTTAGAGCCCCAGCGAAATTCTGCATAAAATGTCAACATCTAAAGATTAACATGAAAACACAACGATTTCGCTTTTATTTTTGCATTTCTTTCTAGCATATTTAGAAGCATAAAAATGTACATAATATATAACAAAAACTTTGAGAACATCAATTTATAGGTATTTTTATATATATACATAAAGTTTAATTAGCACTATGTGCTTCAGTTGTTCTTTAACTTAAGAAAAGGTATTCTTAACAGAATAAAAGTTAATTTGAAAGTCACTCAAATTATTTTGAAAACATATCTCGATTATTTGTTTTTTTTTTTTCTTTTTGATTCTGTTTATTATACAAAATAGTGTGTATTTTTTAAAAATAAAAACATAAATTACTCATTTGTAGTATTCTTTAGTATTATAATATTTGAAATGCTATATATTTTTGTTTTAAAAAGTCGTTAACTCTTACCTTTAACTTTTGCAATGGATTGGATATCCCAATGAGCATAATAAGGGCATACAAAGTTCGTTATTTAAAGCTGAAGTTAAGTGCTTTCAATTTAAACGATTTGCGACTGCACCTGTGTTATGTGACCGGAAGTCGAAAGCTGCGCAATTACGAGGTATGTCTGTAATGAGAGAGTTGTCTAAAGTGTTGGTTGGCTGATTGGCTGGCTGACTGGGAGGGCAGGCGGTCGGCCACAACTAAAAATAAACGCAACGAAAGCGATTGCCAGTGTTGACTAATATGCAGCTACATTTGGACTAATTACAGTGCACGCCCTGTCCCCAGCCTTCAACAAGTTTATAGATGAGTCAGCACACCGAAGAGCTGGAGGGGGACACAATACAAAAGCTCCCTCGAAAAAGGTTCAACATATGTAAACAAATGCACAAATGTGAGTCAGTAAGAGACAACCAGATCAGATTTCGCGATTAGCAAGTGTTTCGTCCCGAGTCTCGGGCCTCCAGTCTCGACTTTTTCAACTGCTGTGCAGATTGATGCGACACAGCCTCGAGCTGCAAGTGAAAGATAAGCAACCAGTAGCTCGGCAATGGAACCGGAATTAAAGCAGCCTTGGAGCAGCAACAATTTGACTCTCAGTGGGTTGCAAGACATAGTCTATTTATTTAACCATATACTTTAATATGTATATAGTATAGTCATTGAAATCGGTCAGCTTAATGACTTTTTATGCACACTCATTAGTCATTGTCCATGAGAAATTTGAAATTCGCATTGTACTCAATTGTATTGTTATTATAGATCATATAGTTCGTATAAATATCATTTTTATTGGCCAATGTGTGAATCATCAGTCATCGGTTGATGTTAATATAAATATCTATATACGTATTTATAGCGAATGGCATAATTACGCCGTTTTGTGGTGCAGTTAAATGAATTGTAATAAAGCCGACACCAAGTGGGAATATTTAAAAAGCTGTTTAACCACAAAACCAAGCATTAGAACACTACGACTAGGGCTAAGGCTAAGGTACTCCAGTGATCTTTCAAGATATAAATATATATTAGCTCAGGATGTCTTTAAGAATATTATTTGGCGCTTTTTTAGGCTGTTGGCATACATTATAATTGAAATTTAATTAGTTACTTAATGATTAGATGTAATGTAGACATTTAGTTTATATGGAACTTAGTTAACAATATGATCCCATAGCTGGGAGGCCTTAAGAGAGTCATATACGCTCATATCTCAGGATCTATTTTAGATATCTATCCAATTCGGTATACAGACAGATTGTGCAAAATTCACATTAATAGCAAACAATTTAAAATGAGCACAAAAAGTTAACAATGTTATCAGTCCATCTGTTGCACCTAATCATCAACTGATTATTTCTCACGCTGTGCAGATCTATTTTCTTTGGTTTTGCACTGTTTCCTAGAAACCATTAGCACCTAATGCACTAGAATCAGAGCGCCACATTTTCTGCTGGGTTGTGCTTTCAACTCCTCCTACTTCCTCTGCTCAGATGTGCGAGGAACAGGCAGGAGCTCCTCTTCCATTGTGTCGCACACGTTGAGCTTGTTTGAGAATCAGCAGCAAAATGAACTGTCGACCAACTAGCTGACTGACAACCAAGTTAAGCACGTTATGCATGCCATCTACACTATATATATATAATATATATATATATATATATATATATATATATATATATATATATATATATATGTATGTATACGTATAAATGTGTGTTGCTAGTCTTTTATGGTTCGCAACATCATTTGTTAGTTCATCTGTCTGTCTGTTTCTCTGTTCTCGCTCTAGAAACGCCAACAGAGGCAGTTGTGACCCAGTTAGTGTCGTAAATTAGCGCAAGCCTCTGTCTGCAACAGACAACTTGCAACATGTGTGTGTGTGTGCAATGTGCATTTATTAAATGCGAGTCTAAGTATCTCAACATACTTAGATACTCTCGCACGCATAGTAGCTCAACTCAGTTCAATTGAACTTAGTCTGGCAGCCAAAGCGGTTTTCATGTGTTTACCCTGTAGGAAGTGGGCAATAGCGGGTATTAGCGTACACTACTAAACATATTTCCTAGCATTAGCTTATATACATATATAGTAGTATTGAGCAAAGGGCATTACCGTGCATAAGTGTATAGATATACCCAAACAGTTATCATCTTGCTTAGTATTATTTATTTTTACAGGGTATCTGTATCAGTCAATTCTGTTGCATTTTTTGTTGATGCATTTTACTTGTCTCAATTGGGTCAGTCGTGCGTGAGAGATAAAACAAAAAAGTAAAAACCTGGCTATTAAAAAGCCATCAACTATTGTTCAATATTAAGTTATTTCATAGCATTAATTAGTCTAGCCTCTATAGAGGCAGGCCGATTGATATCACAAACACACACACACACCCATAGAGAGATAGAGAGAGAGAGAGAGAGAGAGAGAGAGAGAGAGAGATACAGACATACAGCTAGTGTACATGAGGCTTAATTGATTGGAGAAAGTGAGGTACATGATTTGGCTGACCGTTCGGCCGTTTGGGTTCGTTTTTCGATTCGGTCTTTTGCCTGGGAAAATGTCTTCATCATAGCAGCCAAAGCGCAACTGCAACTGGCAATTGCAACATCCTACAGCAACAGCAACAACGACTAATCAAGCGAAACATTGCTAAGGCGAGAGAAAAAATTCATTTGATATATGTACATACATACTCGTATGCATGAAATAACTGAACAAAAAAAGCCGATTGTGGCAATTGCAGCAATACAAATTGTGGATTGAAAAAAAAATCATTTGACGAAACAAAACACAGTTGGTCGAGCATATTGCTTATTTAATATAACTATTTCTTAATGTAGGTGAATGGGGATGGGATAACCCAACAGTGCTAAAAAGAGTTGCGAATATGTTCTGTCATATAGTCGAGCGGTTCATGCACAATACTAACTGTTCATCCGATCATGAACTATTCGCATTCGATTCTTTAGTCGGTCATCGACAGCATGAATCGTAATAGATCAGATATGTACATGAATCAAATGTAAGCGATTTTAATCATCTAAAAAATCAAGACCACAAAAACCATCTATTATATATGTATATATACATACATATATTAATCAAAGCAATTTTTATTGATCATTAATGACTATTTTTTATACAAATATACCCCATGGAGCATAGTAAATGTTTATAAAGCCATACATCAGCCCATATCAAAGCTAACCTATAATACAATACATGTATCTATCATGATAAAACTCCGTCCACAGTTCACTTACTCAATTATTCAATGGGGCTATTTAAGTTCATTAAAGATCGGCGCTGAAAGGCCCTAAATGATATTAGAAACAATCAAGCCGTACACTGTATAATGGACCGAATGTCAAAGATATCATTAATAATGCTTAATCTAACGTATTTATTCACGATTTTATCCCATATCCCGTTTTTTACAGCTACATTTGACCGCATTGATCGATGCTCATTTCTTATGTCTTTCCATTTTGTCTGCCTCGCTTTTTGTTTCTAGTTTTTTTTTTTTTTTTTTTTTTTTTTTTTGTCTTTGTTTCCAATTTCCCAGCTCGGTTTGCCGTTTGTTTTCACCAAATTGTTTATTTTGTTTTATATTTTGTGTGCACATGGTGTTGTTGTTATTGTGCATTTTGTATTTCTTTATGTGCTGCATTTTCGGACCGTTAGCGTCAACGATTTTAATCGTTTGTTGTTGCATTTGATAAACGGAGCCGGTATCCCCCCTCCCCCCACACCCACTGCATCTCTTTCTCTCACACACCTCTGCAGCTGATCTTGCTGTTGCTGCAGCAACCCGGTGTCCAGTGGCCAGTGGCCGACTGCTCAAACTCGTTTCCGTCTCGCTCTACGATTTCGCTGCCGCAAGTCTATATGTGCCCATCTATCCCTCTCTCTCTCTCTCTCTCTCTCTCTCTCTCTCTCTCTCTCCCTCTGTCGTTGAGTTTTGCGTGCGTCTCTGTCTCAATCGCAGACACCGAGTGCAGTACTCCTGCCGCCGCTAGCTTAATTTATGAAAGTTTAAATGCATGCATTTGGTGTCGCCTGTAAATCAGAACTGCCGCTAGGCGGCGCTGCCAACTGGTTGCTTATAAATATTTATCGTATCTGTTTATAGATGGGATATACTCTCAAATATACGTACGTATATGTATGTTGGTGCGTCTGTGTGTGAGTCTGTGTGACTGCGTTGCATCCTTAAGTCTGAGCCAGTGGCCTTATTCCAAATAAAGGAATTCCAGACACGGCTCCCAGCGTTTGCCCATAGAGAGTTTTGAAAGTAGAACACGGCTTGAGGTAATTGATAAAAAAAAAGAAATACAAATATATATGTATATATACATATATATGTAAGTACGTGCGTGTTGTTAGAAAGTAAACGCCAAGAGCCGCTCATACACTGTCACAAATTACGCGAACATCGCACACATAGTTCACGTTATTTAAAGCGAAGTTTTTGTGCGAGTGTTATATATATTTATATTTAGTGAAGTATGCAGAGTAAATTGAATAAACTTGACTTGAATAAAGTTGCCTGTCTTTTGCATATAGTTAGCCACGTTTTCAAGCTCAAAACTTAGAGATGTGATATTTACCATATTAATGTAAGCAAACAGCTTTCTTTACAAGTGTAAAACAGTCTGCAAAATCTACAAAAGCTTTTTGAGTAGCTGTGGATTTAAGAGTCATGCAAGTGTTCTATGGGGTCTGTCTACCTCCGACTTCGGCTTCCGTCATTAATTTGATACAATAACATCTTTTACATACACATACTTAAGACATATATATGTAAGTGTGTATGTGCCCCTATAAATTAGCAATGAAATCCCAATGAGTAATTGGAAATTTATTGCCGGCGAGTCATATGTATGCAAGCCAGGCATAGGCTAGCCAACATTACAGTTCACTTAAGGTTCAAAGAATAGTTTGTTATTATTTAATTTCATTATTTGGTCACATTCAGATAACTAATCAAATAGTTTGTCTATCAAACGAAGATTTGTTCAGTATACTGCACAATACTAGCGTTATAGGTGCTTTTAAAAAATGGACTCAACGTTCTTTCATATGCAAGATATAAACGTTTTACAGCTAACAATCTATGAATACTAGAGCCGTTAAGTAGCTTCATGGTTGAAATTAATTGAACTGATGACTATATATTAATCAGACTACTGTATTGGAGTTAAAGTGATTTGAAGACAACTGTGATAACACCTATCTAAAGAATATATCACCATTTTCCTGATATTTGTTATGATTATTGATTAATTATTGCTCTTTAATTGCAGATGACAAAATCAGTATAGTCCGATAGCAACAACCATGTCTGAGAAGGTGAGCAGCGCTCTAGCTGCACAGCTGCATGCGCATTCGCTTGCGCTGGCTAACAGCTCCAACGCCTCCACAGAACTGCAGCAACAGCAGCAGCAGCAGCCATTGATTGGTTCTAGGGAGACGCCGCTGCCCTTCGAGACAGATGCACCGGCAGCTGCGATCAGTGCGCAGCTGAACTTCAAGATTGTGCCCGTGGATAGCTTAATGGCGAGTGGCATGCACTTGGGACTGGGCAGCAGCCAGGAGATGTTCGGCTCAATGAATACATCACAAATATCAAATGCCTCTACAGAGTCCAGCTGCAGTCCACCAACAACTGCGCCACCTAAACCTAGCAGGCACATGGCCGTGCAGCCCTTGAATAGCGTAAGAAAAAAATACTTGTTATATATAATCTATATAATAACCTCCTCCATTTGATTCGCAGAAATCGTGTCGCTTTCCCAAGTTAGAGGAGTGCGCTCACTTTCATTACGAGCGTGTTCAGCTGGGCGCTCTCTCGGTGCAGCTGCTGGATGACAAATCGGAGCAGCAGCTGGGCAGCAGCATTGCCTCCCAGTCGATTGGCGGGGAGCTAGCGCACAGTTCAATGCGCTCGGCTTCTTTTACACCTGAGAGCTGTTGGTTCATTATACGCGTCTGTCCGCAGGGCTGCGAACCGTTCCTGATCAAACGTAGCTACGAGAATATGCAAATGCTCGACGAGATGCTGCATCGTTGTGTCTACGATCGCAAGATAAGCGGATTGCGCAATATGTGCGAACTAGAAGTGGACGAGGAGCTCCAATCCGAGCTGGATGTGGAATATGCGGTGGCAAAGTATTTGGAACGCTTCTCTAAAATCGCCTCTGACTCGCTAACTTGTGGCACAATACTCACTTGGCTTCAGCTGGACAACAAGGGACGCCGCCTGCCCCTTGCCGATGGAGAAACGCAGAGGACAATAAATACTCCCGCTGTGGGCGCTGCCTATGGTGTACGTCGCTACCAGGCCCAGGCGCCGGATGAGATTAATATTGAGGTGGGTGACATGATATCCGTCATAGATATGCCCAGTCCGGCGGAATCGATATGGTGGCGTGGCAAGAAGTCCCATTTACAAAAGTCCCTCTACGAGGTGGGATTCTTTCCGCAATCGTGTGTAGCCACAATTGGTGATAAGGTGCCAAGGAATTTCCCCATGCCTGCTCCACTGGTCGGTCATTTGGATGCCTCGCCTACGAAGCCGGTTTTGCGCAAACATGGGAAACTTATTGCCTTCTTTCGTTCGTTTATTTTATCGCGTCCGTCGAGACGACGTCTTAAGCAGAGTGGCATCTACAGAGAGCGTGTGTTCTCTTGCGATTTATCGGAACATCTCCTGAATAGTGGCCAGGACATTCCAATGGTACTGAGGTCCTGTGCTGAATTCATTGAGAACTATGGCGTCATTGACGGCATCTATCGTCTCTCGGGCATCACATCGAATATACAGCGCTTACGACGCGCTTTTGATGAGGAACGTGTCCCAGATTTGGGCAATCCAGAGATGAAGCAGGACATTCATGCGGTTAGCTCTCTATTGAAAATGTATTTCCGTGAACTACCCAATCCACTGTGCACCTATCAGCTGTACGACAACTTTGTAGAGGCTATCCAGGTGAAGGCCGACGAGGCCGACGAACGGCTGCGACTGATGAAGGAAACGGTGCTGAAGCTCCCTCCTCCCCACTATCGGTAAGTGTTTAGCTGCTCTCAACAGCATATATTATATAATAACATATAACAGTATAACAAAACGAGGATCTCTAAAATGTTTCCTATCAGTCGCAAACATAATTGATATCATGGCCAGTGCAAGATCTGTTAATATCAATTTTTATCTCTTTACAAACAACAGGACTTTAAAGTACTTGTCGGAGCACCTGCACAAGGTATCGCAGCATCACGAACGGACTGGGATGACGGATAAAAACCTGGCTATTGTTTGGGCGCCCAATTTGCTACGTTCCCCAGCCCTCGAATCGGGGGGCGTAGCAGCACTACGCGGCGTGGGCGTACAGGCTGTAGTCACCGAGTACCTGATACGCAACTGTCACAACATCTTCGATGCGCTTGAGGATCACAATGCCCGACTAAGTATAGTGGGCAACGCAACAGCGGCAGCTGCAGCGACTGCTGCACCTAGTGAGCTGCGTTTAGAGTCTCTGACAGATTGTGAGAGTTTGCTGGTGGAGCAACGCGAACAGGATCAATCGCTGGGCTTGATGGAGCGACCCAAAAGCCTAAGCACTGGCGGTGCTAAGCTTATTAGTTTAGAGGAGGCACAGGAACGACACTCGCGCATAGAATGCAGCTCAGACCTAAAACAATCGCTGCCAATTAACATGATAATGAGTAACAGCACAGCGGCCGCTTCCAACATCGGCTCCTATATAGAAGTAGGAGGTGGTCCGTCCAGCTTGCCAGATAAATATCATACAGTATTGTCTGTGCCACGCAGCTGGCAGAAACGCAAGCCGGATAAAACTCCATCTTGGAAATCTATATTCACGCGCAGCCAGCGGCAGGGCAATGACCCAGGCCATAAGTTAATCATCGACGGAGCGGCGAGCAAAGATGCAAATGTCTCCACACGAGTCTGCTTTGTGCAGGCTTCCCATGCTCATACTAGCAAGGAGCTGTCCAAGCACGACAAACCCAAGTCCATTGAGCTGCTGGAGACTACGCGCGATGCACGTCGGGACTCATCACTAGGCATTATTGGCAAGCCAATGGAGCTGTGCATACGCTCTAATTCCATAGACAGTCTGCGCACAGTGGGCCATTCGCGCAGCGTTTCGCATGACTCTTACTTCGATCTATTGCAGTCGCCGCAACGTGGCCACATGACCACCTGCCCATCGCGTGAGCTCTCCGAGCTGGGCTTAAACTTTGATCGCGAGGAGCCGGAGATGCGCATTTTCTCCGAAAGCGAATCGCTGGTTAGTTCTCCGCGGGTGGGTAAAGAGAATGTCCCACCTGCAACGGGCTGTGCAACACGTCGGATTATGCGCGCGCGACCCGAAGAGTTCTCCAGTCAGACAAATAGCGTTAATCCCAGCCCTAAGAAGCAGCCACGTCTTAATCTTTTGTCGCCCAGTGCCGCACGCACGTTACCCCAGTCTGTAAATCCACAACAGCAGCAACATCAACAGCCACAGGAGCAGCAGCAGGGAGGCTGTGGTCATGAGCCCGCTGGAGCAGAGAACTGCTGCAAGCGCTATAAATTAGAGGATCAGCTCTCTGATATACAATTCATTGATTGCGGCACACCAGAGCACCCGCAGCAGCAATTCGCCAGCGTTGAGGTGCATCAGCCGCCTCCACCGCCAAAGCCAGCTCGTGCCCAGCCATTGTCCTCACCTACAGCGAGCTCTAACGCTGTTCGCTACAGCTATCCTTCAGTGCAGTTGGGTGCCAAGCGCAAAGAGCAATTGGCGGCGAAGGAACGTTTCAGCTATCAAGGCACCTTTACACAGCAGGGTGCAAAGCCGGAGGCCACAACAAACAGAGCCATGCAGTGAGTTTCCATCTATTAATATAGTATGTCACTTTTACATTCTATCTAATCTTTAACAGCAATGGCAGCAAGCTGCCTGTGCCGACGCCCACGACCCCTTCGCATAGTCCACGCTACTCGCTGCTGTTGTGCGATACGGAAAGTTCTGAGAATAGCTCGGCCGTGAATACGCCACAATATGATATGGAGCCGTTGATGGTGAACTCTGTAATGTCTGGTATATCGGGCGTTTCTTCCAACATGCAACAACAGCAGCCGTTGCTGCTGGGAGTAGATGCTGTCAGCTATCTGGGTAGCTCGCACGAGAGCTTGGGTCAACCGCAGCAACAGGTGAGTTGTAAGGGAAATTTAGAAATTGAAGCCGGATATTTATTGTCACTCTTTTTGACCGTCCCTTACTTATAGTTTCATCCAGAGCAGCGCGATATGCATGCTTTGAAACGTGAGTTATCGCTTGATTTGCAACCTCAGCAACAAGCGCGTAGGGGTGCTACGCTGCCCGTCAAGGAGCTGCTGCAAGCTGCCAGCTCGCCTAACAACTCGAACTTCACGGACAATACTAGTCAGTCGGTGACGCCCAGCGAGTTTGGCTATCAGCATTTGCAGCGGCAGTTGAGCATGCACTCACTACTGGCCACCGAAGAGGGCTCGCCACTCTACGAAGACTTTGAACAGACGCCCAGCAATGCGCTGTCGCCCGTAAAGCAGCTACCGGTAACTTCCATTAGCAGTCCTATAAAGT
This sequence comes from Drosophila mercatorum, assembly GCA_961210405.1. Taxonomy (NCBI): domain Eukaryota; kingdom Metazoa; phylum Arthropoda; class Insecta; order Diptera; family Drosophilidae; genus Drosophila; species Drosophila mercatorum. Next base: position 1,670,316 of record CAUIUS010000002.1, on the reverse strand, counting down.
CGACTATTAGCATAACGTACAAGTCGCCAGAAAAGGAGAAGCCATCAACTAAGCCTGCGCTGCTGCTTGAAACGAATTTCGACGAGAATATTGTGTATGAACAGGTGAAGTTGTTCAGAAATTCGGTGACAGAGGTTAATCAGTTGCTAAATGAGCGACACGGTCAGGCCCTAAAGCAAATTGAAGAAGAGGATGGTAGCTCACAAATGACGCAACAACTGTTGCAGTTGCAAAAGGAGCAAGAGGAAGATGGAGATGATGAGCAGCGTGGCCAGGAGCAACTGTTGTATGAAAATATTGAGCTGCGTAAACCAAAAACAGTATATGAGAATCTACGTGGCGAGGAAATGAAACTCAACATAGCAGACAGCGACGTACTGAAACACGAAACAGATTTGGATTTGAATTGGGAGTCGGAGTCGGGGGCGAAGCATCAACCCAGTTGTGATCGCATTGAGCTGGACAGCTTGGACAGCTTACCAAGTGTGGAACACAATATGGAACACGAAAAGCAAGGGCAAATTGAGCAGTTGCCGCCAAGTAAATCGCCATCGTTCAGTGTGAAAGAGCTGGCAACCAAATTTGAAAGCTCACCCGTTGAGCAATTGCCCAATTTTGATTTTAGCCAACGTGTCGGCTCGATAAAGAAGCCCAACAATGAGCTCAGCCTGCCGTCCGTTGCAGTGCCGCCAAAACCGTTGCTAATGCCTGTGCCGCTCAAGAAACGTAATGCGAATGCACAGAAGATAACACGTTCTTTGGACGAGAATGCTTTTGTGCGTGAATTCGGTGGTAAGCAATTGCAAGATCTGACCGCATGTAAGCAGCAACAACAGCGGCAGCCAGAGTTGGACAATCGCCGTAAGAGCTTTGATTTCACGCGTCCCAAAACGCTGAATCCACCCAAACGTTTGCCGGGAATGAGCATCACCGAGGAGATATGCCAGAAGCGCAACAATGAACCGGTTGAGCAGCAGATCATCACGCCCACCACCGAAAATCGTATTTCATTGATACAACAGAACAATGTGCCACAGAATCCGCCAGCAAGTAACGGACGTAAGAGCGTTCTGACTGGTGTGATCCTTGATCGCGAGCGCATCGATAAAATCAAGGAGGAGCGCCGCCAGCAGCTGACGCAAAAGTATTATGGGGACACCATCAAGTCGCGCTCAAAAACAGAACTCAACTCGGCTGACGATAACAATTTCCAAGCATCCGATTCGCTGCGTGTCAAGTCCAAGTCTCGCGGCGACATGCATTCGCTGCAAAAAGACATGGATATGAACCTTAAGCAGTTGGCACGCGCTGGCGCAGGCTCCGAGAGCACATTGCATCAGCAGATCGACTATAGCACACAGCATCGTGTGCGCAGTATCTCGGACGAGAAGAATCAGAATTGTGATAACACAACCAACAGCAGCAGCAGCACCAATGGAGGCGGGACCAATCAATCCAATCTGGTCAAATCGGTTGCTCAAAAATATGTGCAGAATAATGCGCCAGTAATCACAGCAATCACTACATCAACGATGCCTGGAAAGTTCGAGCGCGGCATAGGGAATCGCGAACGTCTCTCTAGGAATTCTGTACCCCATCCGATAGCATCCACGGAGAGCAATGCGAGTGTCAAGTAAGTAGCTTAAATTGAAATGAAAACGTCAGATATTTAAGAGCAAAACTGTTAGTTGTAGTATATATTTAATGAATTGCTATTAGCAGACATATGATAATAGCTGTTAGATCTTGTAGCATATTTAAATTGTGCTCATGTTAATACTTTTAAAGATAATATTAAAATTAGCCACCCAATGCTGTTGAAGTTAAATTTTAAATTAATACTATAATAATTATTATGATTTTAGATTACTGCGATTATTAACACAACGAACCTTTATTATATTTGCAGCAACAGAGAAAAGATCTCACCACAATTCTCAATACGCGATGTGACTGCGATGTTCGAATCTCGTTCACAAAATCAATAGATATGTAGGCAACATCGAATACAAAATAAATAGGTAGCAGATAACAATAGAAGGAGCTGAAGAGAAGTATAATATAGAATAAAGGAGCTGCCGCGTTATATAGTTTATAGTTTGTAAAATTCTATATATTAATCGCAAATATGGAGAAGCATTCTCAAACATGCATATATATATATAAGGATAGTGGATCAAGCGGCACCAAAGACATGCAACACAAAAATCGCCGCTGGATTATGATATATATAGACGATATATATATATATATATATATATATATAGAGCAGAGCAAAATTCAATTTTGTTTTCTTTCAAGATGAATATGACTAAAAAAAAGACCCAGATCCTAGGCGTTAAGTTTATCTATATGTAGTATACAGAGCATATATTTATATAATCGTTTTTTTATAATTGCATTTAATTTGACTTGATTTTTTGGGTTTGTTTTATTGTGTGATTTGTTTCATAAATGTTGACTTCAAAGATTTGCAAGAAAGAAAAAAGAAAATTTAAAGTTAAGTGTACAAGCAGAGCGCAGAGATTTTTATTCTTTAAACTTGACTTAATTTAGATTTTTGCATTTCGACGCAGCTTTGAGCAAGTTGCTTTAAGTATATTATTATTATTATTATGACTATTTTTATTACTAGTATGCAATTAATTTATATAGATTTTTTAACAAAATCACAAAGCTTAAAAATAAATTGACAATTTCAATTTTAAATATGAACTATTTTTATTTAAGACTAAACACTTGTAAATACTCAATGCTTGCTTTTACTAAATGCGGCTTACCCAAAATATGGCGAAAAAGAAAAAATAAAAACGAAAATAAAATCTAAGCATTTTTTAAGTGTACAAAAAACTGGACTTAACAAATCTGTCAGAAATGATATACAAAAGATATGCAAATCAATTCCAACTGAAAATGTTTACAATTCTCTCACAAATATTTTGTAAAGATATATACATAGTATATATCTTGTAGAACCTGGTAGCGTAACACTTTGCAAACAAAATGGTTGTTTATAGGCTAATTATGGTCAGAGTTTGCTATGACGAGAACAATAGTATAAAGAAATTTTAGCAATTCATTCATTGATAAAGAATAAAAAAAGGAAACCGGTTTTCAGAATTCCGAAAATCTAAATTGACATATTTGTTAAGTCCCGCTGAAGACATGCAAATGTATATGTATTATGTAACAAAGCTGTCCTATCTATGCATATGCATATATATATATATATATATATATATATATATATATATATATATATATATATATATATATATATATATATATATATATATATATATATATATATATAAAGACCAATGAAAAAGCTAAATCAAAAAAGAGCAGAACTAAAAACTAACTTATTTAAATGGTATCGCTCGCGTATATATTCAAATTTTATCTGCTAGTGAAATTTCAGCTATATAACGTTTTTATTGAGGAGTTTGCAAAAATCGTTTTACTTAATCTCGAGACAGCTGCCAAATTTTTTACAAAAATTAAAAATATTGAAAAACGAAAAAATAGAAAACGAATTGTAATTCAAACAATAACTAAATAGAAAGCTTTAAAAAATAAAACAAATAAGTTAGCATTTGATATATTTTGATAAATGAAAATAATACTTATAAACAATAATAAATCCACAACTTAGTTATAAACAATTGTATTGTATAATGACTGACAGCTAAAGCGAATAAACAGTTGCGGAGTGAATTACATTACATACATATATGCGTTACTATATACAAATACAAAAATACACACATAAATATATTTATTATAATGTATTTGACTAACAATCAATCAGCTTGGCTGCAGGCAATATCTCAAGCGGAAACATTGTTCTACAGCGGCTGAACACAAGCAACAATAACAATAAACAAATAATGTAATGCATATATATAAACAAATATATGTATCTATATATATATATTTATATGTATATACATATATATCTTTTTCATGGTGAATGATGGGTATTTTCAATACGTTAAGTATGTTACAAAAGATCTGAGTGCCTAACAATATATTTATGTACGCTAGCATCTATGGCAGACTCAGTTCTCGGTCTTCGATGTATGACAGCTTAGTGAAAAGTTGACTTAAAATATATTGCCTTAAGTCCTATTGTTATTAAATCCAGCAATCAGCCAGTCATCGAAATCGTTATAGTCTTTGCAAATATTGATTACATTTTTCAGGCTATTATCTGTGTAACTGCAATGTAAACTAAATATACATACATATATGCGCATATAACATACATAAAATATTTGATATGCTTTGATATTGACCACATTTTACAGTCATTCAAACTGCGCTCTTTCTGCCTAAGTATATTGATTTTCAATCGGCCTGATTGACTGAATGCCGTAAATAAGTTGAGCTACCACTATCGCCAATCGATGGTATTGAAATAACTATCGTTGGCTTTCTATCGATAGTACGCCATCTCCACTTTCGCACTAACACTAATCATATATCATGGTTATATGGTTAGTGGTGCTACTACATTGATAGCGCGAAACTTACTTTGTTTATTAGAAATTATATTGAACGGTTTTAGAGCTGTTTTATTTATCAAACATCTTTTTACATGCTCCGACAATTATTTTTATAGACTATCAGCGACTATCGATGGCACTATCGTCGACTATCGATGTTCTTGACAATTATTGTTGACTATCTACGGCGTCGATATATCAATAGTGATCATCGTTGGTCCTGCTCTACCGATAGTATTCGATAGTGCATCCGATAGTTCGGTTCACACATGTATGTAGTTCTGAGTGCATTCCTTGCTGGTTGAAAATTTGTTTTTACGCTTTTTTAATACTCACCTGATTGATAAAATACAAAGAAATGGATCGCTTCCTTCTAAAAGGTAATAATACAGTAGACAGCGCTTTTGAGCCAATCGGGAAGTATTTGATCGACATTTGCGTCTAATTTAAGGTAAACGTCGGTGCTCCATGTCGGCTGGTGATTTCAGCGCCACGGACCTCGAGAAGTATTCTGCGACCGGAAAGTCACAAAAAAAAAAGAAAAAGATTTCTGAGGTTTGGAAATATTTTCAGAGGTCTGACGACAAGAAATTTGCAATTTGCGCATACTGTGCAAGAGAATACAAGACAAGCGGAAACACATCGAACTTGCGTGACCACCTAAAAAGATTCCACAAAGATTTGACTAACCATGCACCGGAGATCAGCATACCAGCTATACATACTTCGGCTGACAGCGACAAAGTCGCGTCGGCAAGCAACAGTTGTAGGTCCAGTAAGCGTTCAATGGAGTCTTGCATGGAAAGAGGCCTAGATGACACAAACTCGAAGCGACAGAAGGAGATTGACAGAGCCTTGACCGGGATGGTTGCCATGGATGTGCAGCCATACGCTGTCGTGGAAGATGAAGGTTTTATAAACTACACTCGCGTGCTGGATCCCAGCTACAAGCTTCCAAGTGCAACACATTTACGCGATGTGCTGATGCTTCACATGTTTAAAGAAACCTCGGCTAAGCTGTCAATCATTTTGGAGAACATTTCGGATATTGCAGTCACATGTGACTTGTGGACATACAGTGACAACGTTATATTTTTAACCGTCACAGGGCACTTCGTTCATGACTTTACGATGAAAACCGCATCATTGGCCACAAGAAAATTAATTGATCCAACCAATCCCTGTGCACAAAATATTGCAAACACCTTGCAGGATATACTGATATTTTGGGGCGTCCTCGATAAAACTGTTTGCGTTGTAACGGATAGCAGCTCAATTCAAAGAGCATGTGAAATATTAAAGATACGGAATATCCCATGCTTTGCTCACACCTTAAATTTGGTGGTTCAAGATGGGCTAAAGCTCGACGTTGGCGATGCAACCCAAGCTTTATTCGCAAAGTGTAAGGCGATAGTAAGGTTTTTGAGGCAAAGTTCCCTTGCGGATGATACGTTTAAAACGGTTCAAGAAAACTTCGCCCATATCTTGACGCCAGAAACACCAACCAGATGGAACAGTTTATACCTTATAATAGAGCGCATATTATCCACCCACAAAGCCATTGCTTCAGTTTTATCATCAACAAAAAATTCACCGCAGCCATTCACAGACAAAGAAATCGAAATATTAAGAGACATTGAAAAAATATTGTCATTTTTTCAGAAAGTTGGTGAGAGAATTTATGGTGGGACCCATGTGACGATTTCACTAATAATACCGTTGGTATACGGACTTTATCGCAAAGTTCACAGTCTGTCACACTTACAAACTTTGGTAGGAGAAACAATAAAAAATACTTTAGTGGAGTCCATTTCAAAGCGTCTGTCTATATATGAGCAACGGACAGTGACCAGAATGGCTACAATATTGGATCCGCGCTTCAAGAAGGATGGGTTTCAGCAAGATTCGAATGCCGAACAAGCAGCAACATTTCTTGAAAAAGAGTTGGTGAATTTGACTAGGGATGAATCAATTAATTCTGACTGGGACTTGCGAACCACAACTCGAGACTCATTTTTTGATTTTTTGCCTCAACAAACCATTAGAAAACAGGGAATCGCGCGACCGGATGCTACAATTATCAAGAGGCAGTATCTGGAGAGAACCAAAGCCCCTCTAGAAATGGATCCTCTATTATGGATTAAGGTAAAATTAACTTATTCGGTATCTTTCAGTATAGATATATAATCAAAATTTTATATTTAACTTCTTTGCAGGTGAACCAGACGGATTTCCCATTTTTAAAATCACTGCTGTTTAAGTATTTGTGCATCCCCGCAACGTCTGTAGAGTCACAAAGGGTGTTCACCGAGGCGGGTCAAATAGTCTCTGAGAGGAGAACAAGACTCAAAGAACAAAATGTTAATGTCGTGTTGTTTTTGAACAAAAATCTTGGTTTGGTATAACCTAGAAATATAAAAAAATTAAAAATTAAGCAATTTTTATGTATGTGTTGGAGAAGTGTTTGTTTTTATTTATCATTTAATTTCGAATATACACAATATGTGAAAAAGAACATATAATAAACAAGTAAGAGTGCTCTAGTCGAGACTGCTCGACAAAGAGATCCCCTGAACCCTGCGAAGAACTGAGATTGCTAAGAGCCGCTAACATTCTCCGTTACTTTCATATGTACATATGTAGCAAGCAATACATACACACACAGTCGCACGCACAAGCACACAATCTGCTAACTGTGCATTATGACTCATCAGCTTCCCTGAGGCCGAAAATATGAGATATTAAATTTTTAATAACTTTTTTTCTAGACGAACGATTTTGATCAAATTTGTTGGGCGTGATTCATATGTATGTGTGTATGTGCCAAAGCACAAGCCTCTAGTAGTTGAAATACGTGATTTAGCAATTTAAGGCGAAGGGGCAATTTGAGGGTGTGGCATCCAAAATTTAACAAAAACCGAAATTGCAGAATGCTCAAATAATACTAAATGCAATTTGAAGACTCTAACTATAAAGACGAATTAAATAGAATTTTATAACTAAATGGAGATATCGGGTTTTAATCGATAACATTAAAACGATGATAGTTATCGAATATTTGAAACAAACTCGATCGAATCGTGATATACACGAGCTTCCAAACAAAAATTTGAAGTCTCTAGCTCTTATATCTTCTGAGATCGACGCGTTCAAACATACGGACAGACGGACAGGGCTAAATCGACTCGGCTTCTCTCCCTGGTCAAGAATATATATACTTTATGGGGTCTGTCACGCCTCCTACTGCCTGTTACATACATTTTCACAAAACCATTATACCCTGATTTCCCATTTTCAATGGGTTCAGGGTATAACAAGTTAGAAAACTCTAGTCGAAACGGCTCGACTAGGGTATATCCTGAACCCTGCGAAGAACCGTTATTCCGTGCATTCTAAATGTTTAGTAACTTTTTTTGTAGACGAACAATTTTGATCAAACTTGTTGGACGTTGCAGTCAGACGCAACCGACAGCGAAAAACTTTTTCACGTCCCAGCACCCCATAGGGGCATCTATAACATTATATTTTTAAATAACCTTAAATCCCCACTGTCGCCGCTCAAATTAGGGGCGTGGCTAATCGGAAAATGCATTTTCTGGTATCTCAGAAACACTACTTCTAGAAGGGCTAGAGAGTTGAGATTTTAACTGAACACTCTCGTCGACATCCCAAAATCAAAAAGGTGTGACGGATATATCTACGCCCATTGGGGGCGTGACAAATCGGGTCAAACTGGGGCCTTCTACACTTTTAAAGCTTGAACGCCAACATTTGGCACGTGGGTTACTGACGAGGTCAAAGGTCACGAAGTCATTATGTGGCGCGTTATTGGCTCAGAAGCTGTAGATTTGTTTTGTTTTTCCCCGCCCCCAGTGGTCGTAGACATATAATTTTTGGCATGTTCATAGAGTGGATGTTTAGGAATATAACTGTAAAGTTTGGATGCTTATATTCGAAAAATGTGAAAATTACAAGTTTTTTTTGTAAGTCACACCCCCTGTGGGCGTAGATACATCCGCCATAAGTTTTCGATTTTGAGATTTTAACCCGAGTATATATACCAAGTCTCTAGTCTCTAGCTTCAATGGTGCCCAAAATAGAATAGAATTAGTAAAATCACTATATATTCAGATCCGATTTGACACTCCCCTAGTAGGCGTGGCCATACAATTTTTGGGCCATCTTTATAGGATCGTAACAGTAACGTAACAGTAACGTGCAAAATTTGGGCGTTATAGCTTTAAAACTGTAGAAGATACAGTTTAACCCGATTTGTCACGCTCCAATGGGCGTAGATATATCCGCCATAGCTTTTTGATTTTACTCACAGACGGACGGACAGCATGACGGACATTGAACAAAACCAATATACTTTTTACACTTCGTTATAGATGCCCCTGTGGGCTGCTGGGACGTGAAAAAGTATTTCGCTGTCGGTTGCGTCCGACTGCAACGTTCTTACTTGTTTGTATAGATTTTCTGTATATTAGCGTTGACAACCGAAGATCAAAAAGATATGGTGCATATACCTAAGTCCATTGGTGCCGTGCCCAATCCTGTAAAACTGTATCTTGTTTTAAAGCGGGACTTACTGAAATGTACTCGGAACGATAACAAGTAAGAGTGTGCTCGAGTCGAGACTGATTGACTAAGAGATTCCCTGACCCTGCGAAATTTTTAACGAAAAGAAAACACTTATTTTGAGAGCGAAGAAAGCAGGAGTGAGATTCGCTACTCGAGTCCGAGAATAAGGGGTCCGAGCAATTACAAAATTGAGAGGTTAGTTTTCAAATGTTATACGTTGTATTAGTTCTTTCTAGATGCCCCACAAGAGTTGGAAATGATTAGTGTTAATACTTTTATTTATTATTAATTGGCCCGGCAACCTAAGTTGCTGGGCTCTACAAAAAATTCATTTTAGACTCATTAGAGTGCACCTCTCCACGGAAATCTTTAGTAAAAGGCGAAAGATTTATTCGACAACTGACGAGATGCCAGAGTGAAATACAACAAGCAAGCATCCTGTCTCTACCACTTATTTCCGTGAACTAGTTGAGAATTTTAGAATGAACGTTATACCTGAGTAGCCCCTAAAGTATGCTTCAGACTTTATACAACAAATTCAGGTAGGCAAAGGTAACACGTGAAGTTAATTCGCTTATAATTCTCAACTGGTTTTATATGTAATAACATGGAGTACTGGCTATTTACTCTTTGTAAGTTATCGCTTCTCGGCCTTATGGCTAAGATCAAAGTGTAGTATCTGTTCTTATCAGCTTAACATCTGATAGTTTCTCCATTGGAGAACAACAAATGTTAAACTGATTTTTGGAAACAGACGGAGTGCTAGGGGCTTGCTCCACCTCTGTCACGGGTTGGCCCGGTATTGCAGTACCGCCGGGATTTCGGCCCACCTAAATAATACATGAAAATAAAGGTTAAGAGCGAAATATTATTGACATATATTTTCGGTTGAGAAAATGATGAAACTGAAAGTACAGTGCTGTCTGGGTATTGTGGACTAATTATTGCACTGCCTCGGTTTTAGCATACGTTTCCTAAAATAGTTCTCAATCAAAAATTTAATGTTAGCTTCTCTTTCAATTTTCTCAAAAATTTCTGACTTCCTTTAACGAAAGGAATTTACGCGCCTACATGATCCCACAATGATGTTTTAGCACTCTTGTGTGCGTCCATTCGTTGTGATATTGCCAAGGAATTTCCCATTTCCACTAAAGTATTGAAATAATTTTGTTATCCTCATACTATTCGTAGTTTATTGTTTTTATTGATTGGTGGAATGTATATTATTCTCAAGTATTTCTCCGCTCTCTATCTTTAGCAGCAGTGCTATTTTTGAACCTCATCTACCAGCTACCCGAAAATCGCAAACAATATTTATAGTTACAAATGTTGTATTTTATATGAGCTTCTTTATTTGTTTTATTATCGGAGAGTTCCTTTTCAATCAATTAAGAATGAATTGAACGACAAGAAACTCTTCTTGGGAAAATCGGAAATAGAACCTTAGATACCCTTTAGTGATAGCTTCGACTATTCAGCATAAATTGTTTGTATAGGGATCAGTAAAATATAAGAAATTTCTATGTGGTATTGTATATAATTCGGCTGAAATTCTTAACAACCCTTGAGAGCTAAGACAGAATGAGGTTCTTATTTTAGAAATTTAGATCCTATTTAGGTCCATTTCCTTTCTAAAGCAATGTGGTTTACTTCTCCACCTAAATACTGACTGGCGTATTTTAAAGAAATTAATCAAGCTCTGTTAAATCGGCATTGAAGTATGTTCGAAATTCCATCCAACTAAGTCATAAATCTGTGCTTACAATATGCCGAGGCTTTGTTCTTGTCCTTGTTCATAAAGGGTTTTTTGCGCGCTCTGTTATTTTTTGATTAACTCGTCTGCCTGCTGTGAGTGGGGCGGGAGGCGATGGAGATGGGATAAAAAGGACATCACGTGAGAAAACTAATTTGATTAAATTGCCACAGAAACGCACAGCTTGAGATGCGCTGCCTTCAATGACAATGACAATAGAACAGGCGCAGAGGCGAGTTCTTATCGCCTCAGAAGCATCAGCCAGAGGAAGGCATCAGCTCTCTATATAGCAACATTGCCATATAGACGGCTACTTAGGACACAAACAACCACCCGGAACAGGTACCACAGCTTATATATATATATATATATATACATACACATGTATATTTATGCGGGTTGTTTTGAATGCACTAAACGCTGTGCATAAGTGTGAAAACGTTTGCATCCTGTAGAGAACCTTGCTCTGCCTCTAACCCCGACACTCTCTGTTTGGGTTGATTGACGCTGATAGGACACGTGTTGGCAATTATTTGAGAATAAACATGAAAAGCTTCTACTGGTCAAATCAGATGACTTCTTGTTGAGCACGACAAACAGTCTGTCAGTTAGGCAGTCAGACAGAGACTCCAGCCCGAGTCGCAGACAATATGCAAAATGCCTTAACATTTTCTCATCAATAAAATTTGATGAATAAACTGATTATGACATTTATTAAATAAATATAGTTTATGGAAGGCAAGTATTCCTTTAAGATAAACAATTCAATTTAAAATAAGCAATTAAAATTTATTTTCAGCTTTGATACAATTTATTTTATTCATAATATTTCATTATTTTCCTTTTAGAGCTTTTATGGCTCTAATCAAACCACATTGCACATTTAAAAGTTGTTAACTTATGAACCAATTCGGCGAGGAGCTAAAGTTTAGCTGCTAAACCAATTCTCGAGGTCTTTTCGACTTTTAGTATGTTAAGCTTCTATACTCGGTTATATTGGTTGCCCGCTTCACCACAGCTCAAAGTCTGAAAATAATGCAGTAACTTTCAGAGTTTCTCGAGAAGCAATTCAGGTGTTATCAAGTAGCTTACTGTTGCTTGGCATGGCAAATGGGAGAGCCACTATATCATTGCCAGCTCAAAAATTAATATTGTCATATATATGACAGTAAGGTTCCCATTATCGTGCTTCACTAAATTGTTTGCTAGAGTTGTGTTTAATGTTTTTTAATGTACGATCGAGTGTATATCGATATCCATTTCTATATTCACCTCGGCTCTTTCAATAGCTCAAGGCTTGTGAGGGATGCCAAAGGGTAAGCTAGTTGTGACCTTTTAGCTGCAAGCCTTGGGCCTTGGTTGCACTTAACTAGGAAATATTGTGAACGAGTCCCAGAGGTTACGCCCACTTCATTCAGTGCCGCCCTTCTTTGCGCCAACCCCTTGTTGAACAATAGGAAATATTTTTGGTAAGTCTCATTTTATGACAATTACGCGCGGCAAATTAAATCATAGCAACAAATAGCTGCAAATCAAACAAATGTATCAAAATAATAATATATGTATATACATACATATATCTGTGTGCGAGTGTGTGCTTCGGCTGATGATAAAATCATTTAGAAAATGCCAGCAAATTACAAACTGTACCGCCCACCCACTTCTGCTGGCTCACGGAGGGTGCTGTATGCCAGAGCCCGAGCCCGGACTCGGGCCTCGTCTGCACATATTTCGATGTAATTTAATATGTGGCACGCGTTTGGTAAACTTTATTTTTTTTTTTTTTGCTGCTGGACGAGCAGGATGTGCTCGGATCTGCGGCTCAATTGTTGCCAATGAGAGCAATTGTGTTGCTGGCGAGAGAGGGCCACGAAGGCTGGCTGTGAAGGATGGCGGTAGGGTAAGGGCTTCATGAGGGGTAATTGCATTTGTTAGCGCTCTAATTGTTTGGGCGGCAAAAGGTTACTCTATGCCTAGGATAACAAGAGGCTTTTAATAAGCATAACCCCATTGGCAGGCCAAGTCCTGGCACTGAAAACTGAAAAGTGCCTCGGAACGTGGACAGAACTTTTACAAATGTGGGCGTGTAAATGGACCCACCCGAGTCCTCAGCTCTCAGAGAGCCTACAATTAGGAATATGTGAAATGAGTGGGTCTACTCGTCTCCTTGTATAACATAATTAAACACATTATTCATAAACTGAATTGGCTTTTAATTAGACCATTACAGCTGAAGTAGGTCGAAGTGATCATTCGTTTATCCAGATTTTTCGAAGTACCCCACATAAATTAAACGATACATATACATATAAATATATATTCAATGAAATTTTGTAGGAGTGTGTTGTTTGGTCCGACTTCAAAGATACGATAGTTTTTATCATAATTAATATGCACACATTTTTTGTAGCGAATTTAAGGTTTTTTATACATAAAGATTTCAATTTACTTTCATATTCGAAAGGTTGTCAGCAATAACTACACTCATTAAGTTTTTCACGTTGTGTCAACCTAATATTTTCGGACGGAGATGTTTCAATGGTAAGGAGTTAACACCCGACGCAAGTAGGCTTTTTCTCAAGTCAGACGGCAAGAGGAAACTGACGTTACGGCAGTTCATGTTCGGACGTGGCGAACACATCTCATATTCACTCTTAATCATATTATTGAAGAATATAGAATCAGGGTATAACAAAAAGAAAACACCTACGGTGAATCAAAATCAATCAATAAGAATTTGAAAACATATAATAAATGCGTAACTAGGCTAATTAATGAAATAAAGTGATGTTATCTTATTATATTTATCCAAAATATTACAATATCTGAAGACTCTTAAATATAGCCTGTATATATTTTTTTAAAGGAGCTGCCGCCTTTGACCCCAGAGGATGTTGGCACTTGGCGCGACCCTTTTTATGGCATAGGTATAGCCATAAACAGAGTACCCCTAGCGTACTTAATCGGAAGGTTTCTGTTGCTCGTTTCAGAAGTTAATTTACCGAGAATCAAAACTCAAATCCGGATGCAGCAATCGAGAGGCATCTGAGAAAGGCCGCCGCCCGTAACCTGATCTTTGACACACTCCAACCTTGATTTCAGGGAATTATGCTAAAAAAAACAATGAGAAGACGTCGCGTCACAGAAGGATTTGCCATGCAAACTGACACAAAATGTTGTAATTGCCAGAAGGCAGAGGAGCACCCTCTTTCTCTCTCTCTCTCTCTCTCTCTCTCTCTCTCTCTCTCTCTCCCACTCTTGCTCTCTCCCTTAACCGCACGACGCGATTGCAATTCGATGCCAGATTTTTATTATTATAAAAATTAGGTTTAGCACGTCTGATTGGCACGTGTATTGCCCATAGATTCAAATGGAGCTAAGCAAAATGTTCCCAAGCTTCCATTTCATTACTAATAATGGCCCTCTATTGCTATTTCTATATCATTCACTCCCTATATAAATATATTCAAAACATGCCGCAAGCTCTTCTGCACGTTCATGTCAAATGAAGCAAAAACGAAAAAAAAAACATGAGAGAAAACAATGGCACAGACACTCTGAAGTTGTCAGTTCCGGGGCGCAGTTCAAGTGCTCGGAACAAGCAGCTTGTGTCAGTTACTAAGGACCTCGGTAGTAAACAGCTTATGGCCACGCCCCAGCCCCATTTGCAGTTTCAGCTAAAGTTACCTATACCTGAGAAATAATGCCAGAGATTTCAGCTAAAGCGACTTAATTGTATGTCACTATTACACTGAAAGTAATTTTATGAGTGCTTTAAGAAGCAGAAGAGTTTTTAACAAATATTTTTGTATATATATATATATATATATATATATATATATATATATATATATATATATATATATATATATATATATATATATATAATTTCTATATAATCATTGCTTAACTTGTGGAATGAATCCCAAATAATAAACCTTTCGAATATGAAAGTATATTTGATATTTAAACTACGTATTTTTAATGTCAGTGTAGTTGTCTGTACAGACAAAAAAGCTCTATATATACGCATACATTCAAATGAGTGTGTATATCTCTGTGTGTGTGTGAGTACATCTAATGCGCCCGCTTTAGGGCTTTAACCTAATAATGATGTTCGACTTACTTTGCGTGACTTATTTTATTAATAAAACGAGCAAATTTGTCTTTCTTTTTGGTCGCAGCCATCGCGCAAGCACACACACATATACATGGAGAGTCTACACACACACAAGCACACACACGCCCGCAGACAGCATCCTTTGCGAGCTCGCGGTACCCTTCCTCCACATACCCAAGTCTTAGCTAGGTAGATTTTCATTGGTATATGCTCTCCGTGCGTGCGACAAGGACAAATAGCTGCTCGCTGCCGCAACCCCAATGCTCTAAGTGCGCTGATTGGCTGCACCAGAATGCCAGGACACACCCTCTACGAGCTGGCCGGCTGATGGGCTGCCTGTTTCTGGCTACGCTGGGCTGTGTAAAGCTATGCCAAACGATTGAATTACGGCCAAGTTTTTTCCTTTACGTCTTTTGCTTAATTGCCAGAACTCAGAGACGGCTGGCAGGAGCGTGGGGGTGGAAGAGCCGGCGAGATGGAGGGAGGTAGGTATATCTGACAGCTAAGGCTAATGCGTATTATGGGTAAGTTAGACAGATACAAGTGGATGGTGGTGGTACAGTTGTGCACGCATCCTTCAGCTGTGGCCCACATTACGCATACGCACCGTCTGCTAGACGAAAACTCCGCCTGTCGGTCCACCCGTCAGGCAGCAATCAGTCAATAATTTAATTATAATAATTGTGGCATTTAATGTATTTAATGCATGCACAACACAATGGCGGCCATCACACGTTAATTATGGGGCCAAAATGGCGGCTGCAGCCGCAGTCGCCGTCAGCGCCGGTCGCAGCTGCGATCGAGTTATTTGCGGTTAACATGAACCAATTAAACTTATCAACTACATAAGCACACAGCGAAAAAATAATAATAGTTTCAATCATAATTAACTAAACAATTTTACGAGTCTTATGAAATATTCGAATATTTTTAGACTAAATTAAACAATTTTTGTTTAGTTTTATTTAATGAAAAAAATAAAGTAGCAGAAATCGATCAATTATTTCTTGAATGATTACTTTTTATAAATATATTGTCTTTACATATATACTGTTTCTCGACTTTATTCCACCGAAATCGTGTAAAAATGTAAAACATTTATGGAAATTTAAAATTACTTTGAGTTTATATCTTTAGCAATGTTTTATAGTTAGGGAATGGATAAATATTTCAATATTATTTTGCATAAGTTATGCCTATATATTACTGATCTATATTAATAAATTAGCAATTTCTTCCAAATCAACGGCATAAAGGAATGTAAACCAGGCCATGATTTTTGACTGTGCATTATCGAAAGGGCAACATATATATATATATATATATATATATATATATATATATATATATATATATATATATATATATATTCTATATATTCTATATATATATATAAGCTTATAAATAAATAGTTGAATAGATAAAATGCCAGCATTGCGGGGCCGAAATCAAGCGGTGCAAATGGCTAAATTGCATTTGGTCGTAATGCCGTTGTTGTGCGAGAGAGACAACCATATATGCTACACATGCAAATGGGGGTGTGTTCACACATACAGATAAACGTAGACGTAGATGCATGAGATGTATATATGTGTGTGTTTGTGTGTGCTTGTGTATTTTTTGGGTGCCTGAGCAGCGAACCGCAAGTGCATTGCCTGCTTTTGGGGGTGGGCTGCTGTGCCGAGACTCAAACCGGGACATCGCTTAAAGCGATTTGCTGGTTGATGTGCGGTGATTGCCGCAAACTCAACGCGACCGTCAACGAGCAAACAACATAAGCGCGACGGCGAGGACTCGAGCAGGAGCAGGACATGATGTCAGCGCTAAATGAGAACAGCCTCAGCCCAGTTGCAACTGCGACGGCAACTGCAACTGCGACAGCGGCTGCAGCTGCAACTGTTGCCAGTAAGTGCTCCGCCACAACAACCACAATGCTAACCACAAAAACGCCATTTTCCATCGAACATATATTATTTCAAAACTTGAACAACAATAATAACAGCCACAGCAACAATAACAACGCCAACAGCAATAACAATCAGAAGTGCAATAAATATTCAGTGAAAAGTGCCAGGAGCAATGCGAGCGCGAGCTCCATCTCCGCGATATCAAATAACCTTTCGAGTGGCTGTGGCATTGTCAATGCCAATGCGAGTGCATATGATAATAGCAGATATCCTGTGAATACAACAGCAACGGCCTCGACACGCCACACAAGCAGTCCGCATCACTCGGCACCGATCTATACCAGCGACGACTATGTCAAGTCCATGCACAGCCAACGGTGAGTGTTACGGATATGTGGCATACATATATGAACGACTTTGGGTTGAATGACGTCAATTACTTGAATTAGCTGAGACCGTCTCAGTTTCTATTCGAATTTCATAAAGGACACGCGAAAGAGTAGTCTAAAAAGTTTTTACAGAGATCAGAGCAATTGACAAACAAGTGAAGAACGTTGCAGTCGGGGGCTACCGACTGCCAAATACTTATTCACGCTTCAGCACCCCACATTAGATTTTAAAATTAATCTTAAAACTTCAAGGCCGCCGCTCAAATTAACTTCCGATTACAAATTTTCATCGGAGGAGGGCATCGAAGTTTCAATGGGGATCTAAGTTTAGAGCCTTAGAAAAGACACGCACCGACAAAGCAATGCAAAAATGAGAGTTATGACCTTTGGCGAGTGTAGAGGTGTGAGTTCGAATCCCGATGCTGTCATATCTATATTTTATTTATTTTTTCTTTTATTTATTTATTTTGTGTTACTTAAATGTTATTTTGAATACATATGTAAAATTTGGCAAATAAATAGAGTAGGTCAAAGGTCACAAAGTCATTATGTGGCGAGTTATTGGCTCAGAAGCTGCAGATTTTCCCGTTTTGATTTTCCACGCCCCCACTGGTCTGTTCATAGAGTGGATCTTCATGAATATATGTGTAAATGTTGAATGCTTACATTGAAAAAAATGCGAAAATTACATGGTATTTATTTGTAAGCCATGCCCTAAAAGGGCTATAAAAATAAGGCAACTAGTAACTTAACAACCAATTTGGAAACTTCTAGCACGAAAACTGTAGGAGATATAAGCTCATATTATTTGGCACGCCCCCTGTATGCTTAGATATAACCACCATAGCTTTTCGATCTCGGGATATTAATCTGAGTATAAATACCAAGTCTTAAGTTTAAAGCATCAATGGAGCTCAAAATATAACGGAATTAGGAAAAGTAGTAGTAGTGTTTCTGAGATACAGAAAATCCATTTTCCGATTTGCCGTGCCCTTAGAGGACGCATTGGGAAAATCTTAAATATATATATATATATATATATATATATATATATATATATATATATATATATATATATATATATATATATATATATATATATATATATATATATAAATTAAATAGAGTAATTTCTCAAATAAATAAATATATATATATATATATATATATATATATATATATATATATATATATATATATATATATATATATATATATATATATTTATTTATTTGAGAAATAATTACTCTATTTAATTTATGTAACTAAAAAAATTAAAGTTTTCAAATCTTGTTTATACTATATAAATCTAAAAGGTGATAAGTTCACTCAGTTGTGTTCAATAGGGGCTGGGTGTGGCCCAGTGAGAAACCAGGTGGCCTGGAAACTGTTATTGCAATATTTTGCAGTATAAATTAAGATGATTCAAATTTAAAATATCTTTGCCCAAATTAGAGATGAAATCGTTTGTTTCCATAACATATTTATAACAAAATAAGAGCTTAATAATAATCAAATTGAAAAACCAATTGAAACAAATATTAGATTCATAAGACCCTGAACTGCCACTGAGTGAGATTCAGCGATCTATGTTGAACAGACGGTCGCTGCTTTTACTTAGGATTAAAATCGAATAGTTTAAGTCTATTGTATGGCCACACTCGAACGATATTGCTTGAACAAACACTGAGTTAGAATACAAAGTTAGAGTTATTATGCTTCTATGATATATGTAGCTTAAAGAGATTGTATAATAATTTGGAATAAATAAAAAAAGAAACTATTGTTGAGCACAGCAGAGTGATCAAAAGGCAAAATATACCCATTTTGAAGGCTGTATATAGGCCTAAACTGTTGACGCATCATGTATAAAAAGATCTTCCTGGCTATGCATTGTGCATATTATAGGAAACGAATGACACCAATCTTTGAAGATATCAGGGATAGTAGTTAACTAACCGAAGCACAAAGTTCTTTTTAAGGATATGTTCATGCACATACTTAACAGGATACAATGCGAGAAATAAAGAAATTTGCAGCATACTTTAAGGATCATACAAAATATTTGAAATTCAGACTGCAAATATGTGTTCAAGCTATATTGAAATCTATAATATATAAGTCTTAAATATATTTTTAAAAAATATATAGTATGAAAATATAGTAACACAGTGTATATTATATATGAAGAGAAGAATAATATTTGGGAAGATACTTACCCAGATTTGGATCATTTGAGATTATTTATCTCGGATATTCAAACATTTCAATTTCCCAAATAAGGTTTGAGTTTAGTATGGTTTTGATACTCAAGTATGCGGCTAATAAAGCCATACTATACAGATCAAATAACCGATTTGGCTACTGTTAACTTACAATTCTCAACTGCAGCGCACACCAACAAAGGTCAGCAGCCGCCCACTATGGTCATTCTAACTCAGGGCCATCTGGAGAGCCCAGTGTACAACAAATGACGGCAGCAGCAGCAGCGTCAGCGGCGGCTCCAGCACCACCAGCTCCACCACCACCACCGCCAGCGGCAAATGGTCCGAATGGTGTACTCTATCCAAATGCTGGGTATGGCGATCATGGCTTCCTACAGATGACCCTCGGCTATCTGTCCCCGTCGTCGGGCACGTACAAGTCGGTGGATCCCTACTTTCTGTCCCAAGGTATGTTTCCTGTTCCTCTGCGTGTCAATGGCCATTAATGACACCCAAGTGTCCTAAAAGTTGTGCCCGGAACAAATGCCTCTCTGTCAGCGTGTAATGCAATTAACGTGTGGCGCCCACTTTTTGCAGCCAGTCTGTTTGGAGGAGCGCCCTTCTTCGGCGCGTCCGGCTGCGTGCCAGAGTTGGCCCTCGGCTTGGGCATGGGTGTCAATGCGCTGAGGCATTGTCGCCGTCGTAAAGCGCGTACCGTCTTCAGTGACCCACAGCTGTCGGGACTGGAGAAGCGTTTCGAGGCGCAACGATATTTGTCGACGCCAGAGCGCGTGGAGCTGGCCACGGCTCTGGGGTTAAGCGAGACGCAGGTCAAGACCTGGTTCCAGAATCGTCGCATGAAGCACAAGAAGCAGCTGCGACGACGCGACACTGCCAATGGTGAGTCAAGATGAAAACGAAAAAGACGAACAAGAATTCAAAGGCTCTTAGTCTTAGGACCAACTTTCAGCCTTTTTAGAAGTTTCTTTTGCCAATTAGCTAGGGGCTCCTTTCGACGAAACTTTTCCTCAAGTTCTATTTGGCCCCTAATCAAATTAGTTGTAAAATTTTTGGCAATTTTCTGGCCCACAGAACCCGTTGACTTCTCACGCACCGAGCCAGGCAACAAGCAGCAGTGCGAGCCCCACAGCCCAACTGCAGTCGCCGCAGATGCCAAGTCCAAGATGGGCCAGGCAACTAGTCAGCAGCAGCTTCAAATGTGCTTCCTGCAGCATGGCTACTCTACGGATGACTATTCTGACCTGGAGGCGGACAGCGAGGATGATGATAACTCTAGCGATGTGGATATTGTGGGCGATACGAAACTATATCAGCTCACATAGGACGTACGTGTGCAAAGAGTTATCCATTCGTAGACTTAATATGTGCAAAAAATACCGCAATATTCAAAAATACACTAAAAATCTCTTAATATTTGTATTAGTTTTACTATTTTTCGTAGTATTTTGTTTTGTTTCATGGAATATAAAAAAGTCCACGACAATGTATTTATTTCTAAAAAAAAAAAAAACATAAATATACCAGATCACAAAAAAAATTTATTATTTGTAAATTTACAATAGATATAAAATTATCTTCCATAACTTCATGCATTTGTTGGTATTCTTTGTGGTATTTTTTTGCGCATAAAAAATACCATTTCGAGTCTATATAAGTTCCAAGTAATCAAACTCTGTAAATAGCAGTCACAATAAGATTTCCCAACTGAGCGCGAGTCTAGTCACAGTTAAATTTAAGCTTATTATATAAACACACATATATAAAAGTATTAAAAAACTAAATAATGATTTTATGTGTATGAGTACTTCTCTCTCTCTCTCTCTCTCTCTTCTTCTTCCTTCTCTGGGTCTCTCTATTAGTTGTATACTTATGTAGATTAGTTTTAACGCTTCCAATAAAAACTGATGTGAAAAAAGTTTCTCGAGTTCCGACGGGTAATCAAATCCAATTGACAGCCAGCAACAAAAAGTAGGCATTAATCAGGTTAAACTGTGACATTTTCATAGGGTTGAAGTCACGGGCACGCCCACCGCCCACTGCCCACCCACGCTTGCTAAGGGTGAAATATAGTATGTTGAAGAGCTCTCAACAATGGCAAAATAATTGCGGGTTATTAGCAAGCCATTTAGGGAAACACTTTGTTGCGACTCGGTGGCTCCAATAGCGAAATACTTCTTGACTACGTCCAATTGAGTTGTGAGTGTATGAGCACCAGAACCGGTTTCCGGAGTAAACATCCCCATATGTTTGCCGCTAAGGTAAGTATCCGTCTAGGACTGAGTGGGTTGGTCACTGCTGAAGCTGTCTCTTCTTTAAAGTTAAATATCATATTTAGAGTAGACCTATTACTTATTTGAAGGTACCTACATATATATATTATACTCTAAACAAGTAAGAAAACTCTAGTCGAGACCGCTCAACTAGGGTATACCCTGAACCCTGCGAAGAACCGCTATTCCAAGCATTCTTAATTTCTTTTATATACACATGCATATGTACGTTCATTACAAGCAAAACATACACACACACACGCACAGGCGCAAGTACACACAAGCGCAAGTCGGTGCGTCAGCTGTTCTTTGGCTGCTTTGCATGGCAATGCTATGGGAAATTAAATGTTTAATAACTTTTTTTCTAGACCAACGATTTTGATCAAACTTGTTGGGCGTGATCATGTCATCCATATGTATGTGTGTGCCAAAGCACAAGTCTCTAGTATTTGATATACGGAAGTTACAAATTTGAGGAGAAGGGGGCGTGGCACCCAAAATTTAACAAAAACCGAAATTGAGTAAGGCTTACATAACACTAAATGCAAAATTTGAAGACTCTAGCTAGAAAGATGAATTGGATAGAATTTTATAGCTAAATTTAGATTTTCGTTTTTAATCGATAACAATAAAACGATAAAAGTTATCGAATTTCTGAAACAAACTCGATATGCGCGCCCTATACAGCGACCTACAAAAAAATTTGAAGAGTCTAGCTATTGTAAGTTCTGAGATCGACGCGTTCATACATACGGACAGACAGACGGACAGACAGACGGACAGGGCTAAATCGACTCGGCTTGTCTCCCTGATCAAGAATATATATACTTTATGGGGTCTGCCACGCCTCCTTCTGCCTGTTACATACATTTCAACAAAAACATTATACCCTGATTTCCCATTTTCAATGGGTTCAGGGTATAACAAGTAAGAAAACTCTAGTCGAGACCGCTCGACTAGGGTATACCCTGAACCCTGCGAAGAACCGCTATTCCATGCATTCTTCGTTTCTTTTATATACACATGCATATGCACGTTTATTACAAGCAAAACATACACACACACGCACAGGCGCAAGCACACACAAGCGCAAGTCGGTGCGTCAGCTGTTCTTTGGCTGCTTTGCATGGCAATGCTATGGGAAATTAAATGTTTAATAACTTTTTTTCTAGACCAACGATTTTGATCAAACTTGTTGGGCGTGATCATGTCATCCATATGTATGTATGTGCCGAAGCACAAGTCTCTAGTATTTGATATAAGGGAGTGACAAATTTGAGGCGAAGGGGGCGTGGCATCCAAAATTTAATAAAAACCGAAATTAAGTAAGGCTGAAATAACACTAAATGCAAAGTTTGAATACTCTAGCTATTAAGATGAGTTATTTAGAATTATTTAACTGAGTATCGATTTAGCTTTTAATCGATAACATTAAAATTAAGACAGTTATCGATTATTTTTAACAAACTAGATCTTTTTGTGCTATACAGGAACCTATATAAAAAAATTTCAAGTCTCTAGCTCTTATAGGTTCTGAGAACGACGCGTTCATACATACGGACGGACAGACGGACAGGGCTAAATTGACTCGGTTTCTTTCCCTGATCAAGAATATATATACTTAACGGGGTCTGCCACGCCTCCTT
Source organism: Drosophila mercatorum (assembly GCA_961210405.1). Taxonomy (NCBI): domain Eukaryota; kingdom Metazoa; phylum Arthropoda; class Insecta; order Diptera; family Drosophilidae; genus Drosophila; species Drosophila mercatorum. Next base: position 1,646,914 of record CAUIUS010000002.1, on the reverse strand, counting down.
CTGCCTGTTTCATACATTTCAACAAAAACATTATACTGATACTGGGTATAAATATAATATTATATAAACAAATTTCGTTCACAGATTCGCTCGTTATCTTAAGAGTTTTCCGTAACTGATATATATATATATATATATATATATATATATATATATATATATAATATATATATATATATATATATATATATATATATATATATATATATATATATGCATATCTGACGTCATAGTAGCAAAGTACATTTTGTTAAAAAAGAGCAAAAATGCTTATATAAGAAATGTTTCATAACAAAGTTGCGTGTGTTTTTAATTTATTTTTATTTTCATTTCTAATATGACCGATGTCTGATTCGTTCCATGATTACTAAAACCGAGAGTTTTCATGCTCATATCAGTGAAAAGCATAAAAACGATTTAAGGTCGTCGCAATGACAAACCCAGAGAGGAACATATAAGGAAAATAAGTAAGAAAACTCTAGTCGAGACCGCTCGACTAGGGTATACCCTGAACCCTGCGAAGATCCGCTATTCCAAGCATTCTTCATTTCTTTTATATACACATGCATATGTACGTTCATTACAAGCAAAACATACACACACACATACACAGGCGCACGCATACACAAGCGCAAGTCGTTACGTCAGCTGTTGTTTGGCTGCTTTGCATGGCAATGCTATGGGAAATTAAATGTTTAATAACTTTTTTTCTAGACGAACGATTTTGATCAAACTTTTATAGCTTAATTTAGATTTTCGTTTTTAATCGATAACAATAAAACGATAACAGTTATCGAATTTCTGAAACAAACTCGATCTTTTCGTGCTATACAGGAACCTACATAAAAAATTTCAAGTCTCTAGCTCTTGTAGGTTCTGAGAACGACGCGTTCATACATACGGACAGACGGACGGACAGACGGACAGACGGACATGGCTATATCAACTCGGCTTGTCATCCTGATCAAGAATATATATACTTTATGGGGTCTGCCACGCCTCCTTCTGCCTGTTACATACATTTCAACAAAAACATTATACCCTGATTTCCCATTTTCAATGGGTTCAGGGTATAACAACCGAAAACATATGCACATATGTATATAACTACGGAGGGTGCTTATGTACATTATCTCTGGTGAGTGTTATCAAAATTCTATGGTGTGATTGAAACCTCAAATAGAAGTCGAGCCTCCACTCAAATCAGCTGGCGGTAATAACTGATTTGTGGCTAATAAGCACTCATTAATCCTTTTAAATATATTGTATTATATATTCTGTTAGGGACTTTTAAAGTTTTACAAGTAAATTTTTCTCTCACGCTGCTAAGAGCCCTCTATTAATGTCTATTAATTCAGTATACTTGCTGATAACAGAAGGTCAAAATAAAACAGATGTATTTAAACAAAAAGCCAGCTCGAGTCAATTTTGCTAAGCAAATATTTATATCTTGAACGAAATATATTTCTGTATCTTCCAAGTTATACTCTAAGTTGGCGCTGTGCTCATTCGCCGCCTCCTCTTTGCGTTGGACAACTCTGCTTATTAGCTCAGTCAGCATCCACATAATACATATTGATGCACATGTACATATGTATTTAAATACATGTATATGTATGTGTGTAATACTGAACTAGGGGCATGGTGCGCTCTGTATATGCCTCCGTCAACTCCCTTTTGCATCACTCGCTCTCGCTCTCTCCTCGTTATTGATCTTGCTCTCTCGGTCGCTATTTAGGCGTACATTGACTTGTTATCTGCTTGCAATACCCTATGCACATACGGTAATAGGGTATATGGAGTTGTCAGCTTTAAAGCATAATAATCAAGTTTTGTCTCTGCTTTTTGTGTGAAAATGTCTGAAAGTGTGTGTTTCCAGTTACTATTCTTATCTTATGTACATTTATATAGATGTGTACGTTTACTATGTAGGGCATATCCTAGTCGCGCACACACTCTTCTGTATGTTGTGACGTTTGCAATCGCTGCCCATTCCTATTTCCGTTCCCAACGTCAGCAGAAAGACAACGTCGCTCAGTCTCTGCAGTACAGCCATCGAGTGCGGTTCTTTTACTGCTTCTTTGCACTCTTCTTTCGTCTTCTGTTTTGATCGCTACGTTTATTGTTGCCTGTGTTGTAAGTGAAAGTTCTATCATATATATATATATATATATATATATATATATATATATATATATATATATATATATATATATATATATATATATATATGCGGTTATATATTTGAGGAAGCTCTACAAATTATTGTCTGCCGGCAACGGCGAGGGTCAAAGCAAAGTTATAGCCAAGTGGGCGATACGAAAAGATTTCGCATGTAGAACCATACATACATATACATATATATTTATACACATAGTATATTTACAAATATATACATATATACCATAACTAAATCAAATCATGTGCTGTTCCTACGTTGTTTGGCAAATTATATTTTGGGGCACGTGTCGCACAGCTCAGAAATTGCCAAAAAATCGAAAGAAAAATACCTTTCGCTTGTTCCGGTTTCTCTTCATACATACATATGTATGTATGTATGTGTGTGTGTATAGTCGTGCATAACAGACCAAGTAGAGCAAACAGGTTATCAGTGCTAGCCCAAACAACCACAAAAATACAAAAAAAAATGACATCGGGCGAATCTGACAAGTTTTTGATAAGTTTTCACTCGAGCTTCATTATCTGCCGTATTTTTACTGAGTTCCCATTTGACCTTCACACTTTTATTTTGGTCTGACACTTAATTTTTGTGTATGTTATTGTTGTTGTTGTTTTTAAAGAGCCACAGGAACCGCATCACATCTATATATTCACACACATATATATATACATATATATATACCAAATACGACCCAACCATGGCGGCCAGCAACGGTGATTGTAAGTGGAAAAATCAAAGACTCGCTCTGCTTTCCCTCTACCAGCACCAACTCCTCTTACGCTCCTTCGCCTCTTGCCTGCCTGTCTGCCTGCCTAAGGACTGTTTACCCTCTTAATTGCACCACAAGTTTTCAATTATTATAACTTGCATAACTAGTTGCCTCAGCTCTGCTCAACTAACTAACTAGCTGTGCACAATTATGATTCGCAGTTACTCCTCAACTCTATGCATCTTGCTATAAATCTTAGAGCATATCCCTTTAATCCTAACCCTAAACTCTTAGTAGATTATAAAACTGATAATCCCATGTTTTTTTTTTATTTTACGTTTCTGTTATTAGTTCAAATTTGATTTACAAACTTGTGCTTATATAATATACTAGCCATACTACATATATGCCGATTTTATGTCTATATAAGTTAGATACTTCTACATAAATGTAAATACCGATAATCAGTGATTATAGGTATTTATATTTATGTAGAAGTATCTAACTTATATTAGATTCAGCTTGCTCTGTAGTTTTGTTTCATTGTCTTCAGATCTATTCACTTATATAGAATGAAGCACAATATATCCGTAGCTAACTCACCCCGAATGGCTAAAGTTACTCAGAAAATTAAGTTTCTGGATAGAATTTTGCCTAACATCTGTTTTCTCAATACTTCCGACTGGCAGCCAAAATGACTCAGCAGGGACCCGCCTTCGACTCGAATGCGATGACGCTGACGCGTTTTGTTCTCCAGGAACAGCGCAAGTTCAAGGAAGCGACTGGAGATCTGTCTCAGCTGCTGAATTGCATACAGACGGCCATTAAGGCGACTGCATCCGCAGTAAGGAAAGCCGGCATAGCCAAGCTGCATGGAATCGCTGGGGATATCAACGTGCAGGGAGAGGAGGTTAAGAAATTGGATGTGCTATCGAATGAACTATTCATCAATATGCTCAAGTCTTCCTACACCACCTGCCTGATGGTCTCCGAGGAGAACGAAAATGTTATCGAGGTGGAAGCGGATCGACAGGTAAGTGAGCTGCATTTGTCTAGAGGATTATGATTAATTGATCGCATTTGTATACAGGGTAAATATATTGTTTGCTTTGATCCTCTGGATGGGTCTTCCAACATTGATTGCCTCGTCTCGATTGGTTCCATCTTCGCCATTTATCGGAAAAGGAGTACGGGAGTGCCCACTGTTCAGGATGCACTGCAGCCCGGTAATCAGCTCGTTGCTGCCGGCTATGCACTCTACGGCTCTGCGACAGCCATTGTCCTGGGTCTAGGCAGCAGTGTCAATGGATTCACCTACGATCCGGCCATTGGCGAGTTTATTCTAACCGAGCCCAATATGCGTGTGCCTACCAAAGGCAAGATCTATTCAATCAATGAGGGCTATGCCTCCGATTGGGATGCGGGCGTCTACAACTACGTCGCTGCAAAGAAGGATCCCAGCAAGGGGAAACCGTACGGCGCTCGCTACGTCGGTTCCATGGTGGCTGATGTGCACCGCACTATAAAATACGGCGGCATCTTCATCTATCCGGCCACCAAATCGTCGCCCAATGGCAAACTTCGTCTGCTCTACGAGTGCAACCCCATGGCTTATCTCATGATCCTGGCTGGCGGTCTGGCCAGCGATGGCAAGATCAGCATACTAGATATTGTCCCACAGAAAATCCACGAGCGCAGCCCAATCTTCCTGGGATCCAAATCTGATGTGGAAGAAGCGCTGAGCTACTTGAAGTGATTCTCGTTGTTTGGTTTATATGTGTCTGAATAAATGTTTTTATACTATTTCACGTAGTGATATAGTATATTGGTTTTGTGCAATGTCCGTCATGCTGTCCGTCCGTCTGTCCGTCTGTCCGTCCGTCCGTCTGTCCGTCTGTCCGTATGAACGCAAACCATTTCCACGCTATGGAAGCTAGAGACTTGAAATTTGAAATATATACTCGTGTATACCCTCGTCTGATAAAGTGTCAAGATTTTCCCGATACGCCCACTAGGGGCGTGGCAAATCGGAAAATGCATTTTCCTGTAACTGAACACTCATGTCGACATCCCAAAATCAAAAAGCTATGGCGGATATATCTACGCCCATTGGGGGCGTGGCAAATCGGGTCAAACTGTATCTTCTACAGTTTTGAAGCTAGAACGCCCAAATTTGGCACGTGGGTTACTGTTACGATTCTATAAGGATCGCCCACAAAATTTTACGGCCACGCCTACTAGGGGCGTGGCAAATCGGATCTGAAGACATAGTGATTTTACTAGTTTCGTTATATTTTGAGCACTATTGATGCTAGAGACTTGAGACTTGGTATATATACTCGGGTTAACATCCCACAATCGAAAAGCTATGGCGGATATATCTACGCCTTCAGGAGGCGTGGCAACTAATATCAGCTTATATCTCCCACAGTTTTAGTGCTAGAAGCTTCAAAATTGAATGTTAAGTTACTGGAGGCCTCCTCTATCGATTCCCCAAAAATTATTGTTACGCCCCAAAAGGGGCGTGACATACAGAAAAATACCCTGTAATTTTCGCATTTTTCGAATGTAAGCATCCAAACTTTACAGTTATATTCCTGAACGCCCACTCTATGCACATGCCAAAAATTATTTGTCTACGGCCACTGGGGGCGTGGCAAATCAAAACTGAAACATCTGCAGCTTCTGAGCCAATAACGCGCCAAATAATGACTTTGTGACCTTTGACCTTGTCTTTTGACTTTTTAAATTATATATATATGTTTGAAAAGAATATTTTATTAATACAAAATAACTAAATAAAGAAAATATAACAAATATATCAACATGACCGCACCGGGGTTCGAGCCCACACCTCTACGCTCGCTACTTAAATCACATGTTCAGAGTTGCCACCTCTCTCATTTTGAGAGATGCCATCTCTCTCGATTTAGGTGCGTGTTTTTGCTAAGGTAAGGGTTCGATCCTAATTGAAACTGTCTGGCCACCTCCAATGAAAAGTTTTAGTCTGCAGCTAATTTGAGCGGCGAAAGTGGCGATTTAAGGTTAAATTTTAAAAAATATAATGTGATAGATGCCCCTGTGTGCTGCTGGGACGTGAAATAGTATTTCGCTGTCGGTTGCGTCCGACAGCAACGTTCTTACTTGTTTTTTTTTTTTAATTTTGTATTCCGAAAGGTATTGGATGGGCCATGCTGTCTGTATACAACATTATCTTGAAGAATCTTGATACATAAGTTCACCCACGAAATGAATGAATTGAAATACTCATGATAAGTCATTGACTCTTACATCCTTTTAATAAAGCAGTTCAAAATAGTCGACAGATACACTTGTATTAAAAATACACATGATCGCCTTTGTTATATTAGTTATATCAGGGGAAGTCGGGATCTTCCGATTACATAACTTTCACTCTTATTCTGATCAAATAGAAAACTCGTTGTAACATTTACATGTTATAATGCGAGTAGCAAAAGCTGTCATAGAATCCAAAATCCCGAGCAGTATTCCACTTGGGTTTCGCAGCAATTGAACTTAATTTTTCTACACATTCTCCGTTAAAAAGCATTCGCCTTGTGCTTAGGCACAAAGCTAAATCCTTGAGGAACGGGGCCGAGCAGCATTTCGCTGAGCCGCACCCAGTCGAAGGCATTGCCGGAGCTCATGAGTGTTTCCATTTCATCGCGTCCGCGATACTTTTGTGGTCTGGCATTGATTTTCTGTGGCGGCGACAGCTGTAGCTCCTCTGGTATGTAGCGGTAAAGAAACGATTGCCACTCGAGGAGAAAGCGTCGAGTGCTCTCCACGCCCTTTGTATCGGAGCCCCAGTGCTCCAGTCCGTAGTTGCAATAGCGACGCAACATTTCGAAGCGTTGCGCCGAAGTAGGTGACCATACCTTTTTCTCTTTGATCTCCTGGAAGATCCAAGGCTTGATCAACGCCCCACGTCCAATCATCACAGAGCTAACGTGTGGAGCTAGCGCACGTCGGTCCACATAGTCCTCATAGCTCAGTATGTCGCCGTTCCCAATAACAGGCATATGTTTCGCTTGCTTGGCGCACTCCTCAATGTATGTCCAGTTGGCTTGGCGTGTGTACCGTTGCTCTCTTGAACGTCCGTGCAAGGTCACAGCCGAGGCGCCCCACTGCTCCACTAGGGGCAGCAGCTCGTGAGCAACACTCTTGTCCGTATAGACACCTGTGCGCATTTTCACAGTGAAAGGCAAACGGTCGGACAGCGCTGAACAGCTGCGCACAGTTAGCTCCAGTATATTGGTGCGTCGCATCAATGCACTGCCTCCACCCTGCTGATAGATCAAGTCAATGGGACAGCCTATATTCAGATCGAGGAAGTCCACCCGTGATGTTTCGTGCAGCACTTGCGCCGCTTGGCTGATCACATTCGGGTTGTTGCCACACAGTTGCACGCCAAAGATTTTCTCGCTCTCATGACGCTTGGTCAGCGCCCACTCCTGGCCAAGACCCTTGAGCAGTGGAACTGCGCATGCCATCTCCCCACAGGTCATGTCTGCCCCAAACTCTTTGCATATACGTCGAAAAGGCAAATTGCCTACTGTGGTCAGCGGGGAGAGCAACAGCTTTTCACGAAAATCGATGACGGGCTTTCGTTGAGCATCGCGTCCATTTGGTGCCTCATTAATAGCACTGCCAACAGGTTTACTCGCCGAAGACTGCTCCACTGTTGCTTGTTCGTGCTCTATTGATGCCATTAGCTCCTTACCCTCCTGCTGGGTTTCTTCCCGTTGCCGTTCGTTGGGGTCCTGCGCCTCCTCGCCCTCCCCCTTCAGCTGCAGATCCTTCTTCTTTTCATCTCTGAGCTGCTGCGCCATCTTTATCAACTCCTTGCTACGACTGAAGTCATAATGGTGCTTGCGCAGACGCACCTGCAGCTCTGCTTAAGCAATATCTAACATTACAATCATGCGCTACTTCAGTTCAATATCACTTCACCTGAGCTGATTCCATTGCACGTAGTCTGCGCTGCTTTTTCATCGTAGTCCGCCTTCTTCATATTTCGTCCATACTCATCTGTGTGGGCTTTAGCAAAACGACATGTGATGCCACGCCCACAATAACCCTTGGTGGCATAGACGTAGCACTGCTCACCCAAATCCGCACCCTTGGCGACAATGAATGCTTCCAAGTCGTGGACATAACGGCAATTTGGCACAGCACAAGGCGCGCCGCCAGCGCCATCTATGAGTGAGTGGCACAGGTGCGAGTAGCGCTCATCTTTGAACACGGGTCGATTCTAATAGCAAATTCTTGATTGCAACGATAACTAAATGCTAAATAAATATTTACTTTATTCTGGCCACGCTTGCGGTCTTTTTTTCCACTACCCCGCTTGCCCTGCGGCTCGTTTGTTGTTTCTGCATTCTCCAGGTGTTTTCTTTTGTTTGTTGCTCCATCAATGGGCGCATTAAGTTCGCTGTTGCGGGCACCATTAGTTTCAGCTAACAAATACCTATTTAAATTTAAAATCAAGCATATATTCTAGTCTTGAAAGTGTATGCGGGTATTACTTACTCCGGCTTAATGTAGCAAATGCCAGGCTCCATTTCACAACGTGCATGAGTGTTCTAAAAATGGAAAAAACATACGTATTTTAGTACAAACTAGAGATGCGCGAGTTGAGCTGCAATTGAGCAACCAAATAATAACAAGAAAACATGTGCTCACAAACAGCTGTTTTTATCGATAACTTTTGCAAATTTATGTATTTCTACTAAATGATATTTTTACGTCATATAGCAATATTATTTTTAAATAAGCATGTTATTTAACTTTTGTTTGTGGTATCTAACTCACAGTCGCACTTATTGTAATATGCGTTATGCTTCTATGCCAATTTTTGCCATTGCGTGTTACCAACGTACTAGCCCACAGTGACTGATCAGCTGTTCGCGATGGTGCAACTGTTTAAATTCCTCCTGAAATCTACAAAAACGGTTCGTAGTTAAACATTGAATTAAAATGCAATAACTGTAAATTATTTAAGCAGCCCGCGCGCGCTCATTTTCGTTGCAACTTCCTGGACACTTTGCGGCTGACGGTCCGTGGTGGACATGGTGGAAATGGCCTGCCGAAATATGGAGGAGTTGGTGGCCAGGGCGGCTGCGTCTACTTTGTGGCCAAAGAGGGGCTGACACTGCGGAAAGTAGCACAAACCCTGAAAGAGAAACGCGTTCAAGCGACCAGCGGAGAGGACAGCAGCAAAGTCAGCATATATGGACGACGCGGCATGGATCAAAGAATAGACGTACCATTGGGAGTGCAGGTGTATGATGAGCAACAGCAGAAATTTCTGGCAGATCTCAACGAGCACGATGCCAGTTTCATTGTGGCGGGCGGCGGCACAGGCGGCTGCATGGGCAACAATTTCATCGGTCGTCCTGGAGAGAGTCGCACAGTGCAGCTAGACTTGAAGCTAATAGCGGATGTGGGATTGGTTGGTTTTCCCAATGCAGGGAAGAGCACGCTGCTAAAAGCTATCTCCAATGCGAAGCCCAAGATAGCAGCGTATCCATGTAAGTGTTGATGTATGCACTTGTACCTTCTACTGCTAATCATTGACTTCTCTTTGCAGTCACCACAATTCGCCCGCAGGTCGGAACCGTGGAGTATACTGATCTTCGTTCTATAAGTATAGCCGATCTTCCGGGTTTGATAGAGGGAGCACACGCCAACTTTGGTATGGGCCACAAGTTCTTGAAGCACATTGAGCGCACACGTCTGCTGCTCTTTATGGTGGACATTTTCGGATTTCAGCTGAGTCCGCGCCACTCACATCGAGACTGCCTGAGTAACATTTTTGCACTAAACAAGGAGTTGGAGCTGTATGATCCAGAGTTGCTGGAGAAGCCCTGCGTGCTTTTGCTCAACAAAATGGACAGAGAAGGCGCTCAAGAGTTGCTCTCAAATCTAAAGCCATTTCTTAAGGACCTAAACAGCAGCTTATCCGCCTGTCCCGATGAGCTGCGTCCCAGTAGAGTGATCCAATTCAAGCACATCTTGCCCATATCGGCGAAAAATTCGGGCCGAATAAGTCAAGTAAAACAAAAGCTGCGCGGAACCCTCAATGAACTGGCGGAGCAACAATTGGTCACAGATTCTAAGCAACTTAAAGAACAGTTGCAGCAACGAGTGGGCGTTATAGGGCCCAAAATAACATAATGAATGCTTGAAGTTTAGCAATAAATATACATAGATTATAAAAAGAAATATTTTGTTGTTGTGTCTGGCAATGGAAAATTTGCTTAACCGCTCACATACGAACTATAATATTATGCGTATATTTTTACGATCTCTGCTTTTTATAAATGAGTTCCATTATCAAATGAAAGAAGTTTTTAATTCAAATAAGCGTTGAAAGAACTTATAATTTCCTAGCGATTTTTTTCATATCGATAACATTGCGCGAGAGAAAGCATCGAGCATTACTGTGCCACCTGGCGATTATCACATCACTAAGCAACCACACAACACACACACTAGCAAAGATACGCACATGCATGCACACAGGAGTTTGTTGTGTCGCGTCGCGCTAAACTAACGAAACGAACGAAAAAAATGTTAAAAATTTCAGTGCTCGCGCCGAATGTTATAATTTCCAATTGGTGATCAAGAGTTGACCAGTGAAAAAGATGTCCAATTGATCTGAAACCTTCTTAATTACGAATGAATATAATTGACATTTCGATACATACACAAACACATACATGCACACATCTTTGCGAGGGGGGCAGAACACTGAAAAACTGGTATATAAAAGACGACGCCAAATGAAAAGACAGCGCGCGCGAGCGAGATAGATAAAACAGTAGTAATATACTGCGGGTGTTTTTTTTTTTGCAAGTAGCTAATTGCATAGGTAAAACGAAAATTTGCCCAAAATCAAAAATTCTAACGTAATGTCAGAACACAATAATCAACCGCATTCGCATCAGCATCAACAACATCTTCACTACTACCAGCAGCAGCAGCAACAGCAACAACACCTACAACAACAACAACACCAGCAGCATCAGCATTTACAGCATAAACAAATACAACAGCAGCACAGTTGGTACTCACATGTTGCTTCCTACCCGCCCCAACAGCCGCACCCCTATACGACGCCCTGCAAGAGCGGCAACAACAACAACAATCATAACAACAGTAACAACAATATTATGAATGCATACGGAACGGGCGGGACGCACTATTACGGCGCTGCTACTGCTGCTGCTACGGGGGTGGGATATAACCTTGAAGCTAATACTGTGGCCTATGCGCACAACCAGCTGCTGCAATACCAACAACAGCAGCAGCTCAGTCAACGCTCGTATATGCCGCACGCCATAATGCACAGCTCGTATCCTTATATTAAGAGCGAACCATTGGAGCTGCCCGATGAGCGACAACTGCATCAACACCAAACGCAGCAACAACAACAGCATCAGCAGCTACAACATTTTCGAAATCCAATGGCACCGCCGCCAGGACCCGTCTCCAATCGCCACACGCTTGATGCCAGTGGCGAAATGATAATAAAATGTAAGTATCGAGCTTTGGGGATATCGATATCCATACTCACACACAGAGCCATACGAATATACTAACCAATTGGCTCTAGAGTTTGCCATAGTGATGTGCCAATAGTTGATGCATGATATTTTGGTGATTTAATATTAAAACGTTGATTTTGTATTTTAAAATAACAAATATTTTCTGAAGGATAATAATCTCAAAAGGTACATAGATATTTTCAAAAGAAAGACTCGATTATCATATTGAAATTTTTATTTATGTCGAACTCTTAACAAAATCTATGGCTATCGTGCAAATATGAATATGATCAAATATAATAATCGTTCGTGCCGTGCACGTTATTAAACTCGTGTTTCGTGTTCATACATGGATACAACCATATCTAATTGGTACAGAGGCAAGCACACAGTCAGAGCGTAACAAAAACAAAACTGAGAGTATAAATGAGAGGGAGAGAGAGAGCTCCAAGTTACTGTTACTTGGGCGCCCATATATTTTGTCGTATAGCGTAAGTAGCTGTAATTTCAGCTGCGTTTTTGGCGTCGCCGAATCAATAAAGCGTTTTGTTACGGAGTTGAGTTACGCTGAGGTTTTTAGCGGTTGATTCGTTCGGTTGTTTTTCGGTGGGTTCGCTAGGTTTTTGGTTCGTCTACGTACATATGTATCTGTATCTCTGTTTCGGAGTTCTTTTCGTCCGCTTTCCTGTGTGTATCTATTTATTCTATATATATATATATATATATATATATATACGGCTCCAATCCATTATTGCTGGACTTTTGATTAGGTGCGGGAGCGTGAGTGTGCGTTTGTTGATTCTCACTTTTAAGTCTCGAATCTTATGTAACTTTTATGTTCCCAAATAGATAGGTAAAAAAAAATGTTTACAAAATATTGATCAATTTTTAAGGAATTTATTTACATACTTCGAGAAAACTTAGAAATATTTGTTCACATATTATTTACACTTTTAGGGTTATTTGTGTATTTAGAGAAGAAAAAAGAAAAACACTCTCGCTTCTGTTATCTCTGAATTCATGCTTATCAAAGAAGCGAGAACAACTGAACAACTAACCAACAAAATGAATGAATACGTAAAACCATAGAAACTGAAAGAATTTAAGTTTTCTAGAACTTCCTGCATATATGTACATGTATGTATGTATTTATGTTTGCGTTGCATAAATAAAGAAATCTTAATAGCATATTTTTATTATAAATCCCAATTATAATTTAATTCTTTAAATAATGGAGCATTTTAATTGTACGTTTCATTTCCCATACATATGTTAAATTATTTGACTATTTTTAGCACTATATGCTACATATGTATATGCATTATATACAATATAAAATAGTATTATCTCCTAAACGCTTCTCAGTGATTTCTTTCCTTATTTATTTTTTACAACATTCGCTAAAAGAGTATAAGTAATCAAGAGAAAATATTCTGTTTGAAATCATACTATATTACCGTTTTCATATTTAAAAATATATTGAATATTAGAAATTATTTTCTGCTTTGCACATAATATTTGTGTCAATAAACTTGCCAAAATAGATTTCTAAAATTAAAATTAATTTCATTAAAGCAGAACAAAGTCAGCAGGGTGAAATTAGTTCGATGTAGAGCTGAGATAATATTTTAATTGTATTCAATATATTAGTACAAAATATTGTATTCGTTGATTTTCTCTTTGGTAGCGGAGCCCATTGACGAACATGCGTTCAAATCCAACTATATTGATGATAATACGCCGTTTGCCGATTTTAGCAAATTCCCCGACTTCGGCGACGAAATGCTGAGTCCCAAGGTGGAGCTAACTGTAAAAGAAGATGCCTATGGCATTCAAAAGGTGAGGTGGGAAAGACTAAAAAAATATTTATTATTATTTATATGTATTTTGATTTGTAGAACCCACTCAGCTGTCCGCGCCGCAAGCTGCAAACGGAGCGCTCCTCGGAGAGTCTGCCCATTTGCCAGCGCTGCAAAGAGGTGTTCTTTAAGAAACACATCTATTTGCGTCATGTGGCCGAGAGCAGCTGCACTATCCAAGAGTACGAATACAAGTGCAATATCTGTCCCATGTCCTTCATGGGGGTCGAGGAACTACATAAGCACAAACAATTGCATCGCGCTGATAACTTCTTTTGTCACAAATACTGTGGCAAGCACTTCGACAACATTGCCGACTGCGAGTCGCACGAGTATATGCAACATGACTACGACAGCTTTGTTTGCAATGTAAGAAGGCAGAAATATATCTCGTTTAAAGGACGAACCCTTATTTATTATCTATTATCCATTTGCAGATGTGCTCTGTGACATTTCCTACGCGTGAACAGCTTTATGCTCATTTGCCGCAGCACAAGTTCCAACAGCGCTACGATTGTCCCATTTGCCGCTTGTGGTATCAAACTGCACTGGAGTTGCACGAGCATCGTCTAGCGGCACCTTATTTTTGTGGCAAATACTACACAACAACACATCAACAACAGCAGAACCAGCAGCTATCGGAGCAGAGCAACTATAAGCTGCAGGACTGTCACATGGGGACGATAGAGAGTGAGTCTTGTTTTTCCCGAATTCTGTATAGATCTGTTAATGTTTACTCTCATTGCAGTGAAAGCGCCGCAGCACAAAGCAAATGTGTTACCTGCCACAGCGGCTCTTAGTTCCTTACTACAGCAGCGTCAAGCGAATGCTGACGGAAGCGCTTCTGTGTTTGCCGCTTCTTTAAAGAACGAACCGAGTGTTAAGCTGGAGCGAAGCTACAGCAACTCAACCAGCGAGTCTGGATATAGCATACACGAGAATACCGGATACAACATTTCATATGGGAGTGAAAATTCGCTACATGGGAGCGGCGTTGCAATTGGTGGACCCCAGGCTCATTCATCCACGCTGGACGATTCGGAGGATGCGCTGTGCTGTGTGCCCTTGTGTGGTGTACGGAAAAGCACCAGCCCCACTTTGCAGTTCTTTACGTTTCCCAAGGATGAGAAGTATCTGCATCAATGGCTGCACAATCTCAAAATGTTTCACATACCTGCGTCGAGCTATGCCAGCTTTCGCATTTGTAGCATGCATTTCCCAAAACGTTGCATAAATCGCTATTCGCTGTGCTACTGGGCAGTGCCCACGTTCAATTTAGGCCACGATGATGTCGCCAATTTGTATCAGAATCGGGAATTAACCAACACCTTTACCACCGGCGAGGTGGCGCGTTGCAGCATGCCGAATTGCACCAGCCAACGCGGTGAAAGCAATCTCAAGTTTTACAATTTTCCGAAGGACATTAAGAGTCTGATAAAATGGTGCCAGAACGCACGTCTGCCCGTCCAAGCTAAAGAGCCACGTCATTTCTGCAGTCGCCACTTTGAGGAGCGTTGTATTGGCAAATTCCGACTGAAACCGTGGGCTGTACCTACGCTTCATTTGGGTGCTCAGTATGGAAAGATTCACGATAATCCGAAGAATCTATATGTTGAGGAGAAACGTTGCTGTCTGAACTTCTGTCGTCGCAGTCGGTCCTCTGACTTCAACATGTCCCTCTATCGTTTTCCAAGAGATGAGGTACTGCTGCGTCGGTGGTGCTATAACTTAAGACTCGATCCTGCCGTATATCGTGGAAAAAATCACAAAATATGCAGCGCCCACTTCATTAAGGAAGCGCTCGGCTTACGAAAATTATCGCCTGGTAAGCAACAGCAATTCTAAAAATTTGTTTATTTACTGAATCTTTTAAAGTCTAATTTGTATATAAATTAAATCATTTTCAGGTGCTGTGCCAACTCTCCATCTGGGCCACAATGACACCTTCAATATTTACGAGAATGAACTATGGCCTCCTCCCACGTCTTCAACGCCCACTCACCATAATCACCATCAGCAACTACAGTTACAGCAGCATCATATGCAGCAGCAACAACAACAGCATCAGCAGCAAGCTCATCACAAATATCAGAGGCACTCGGCTGCATCCACTTCTTCGTCAGCTAGCTCTGCATCCCACTATGTAGATCCAGAGCTAAGTGCGTCCTACATGGGCATGGGTATGGGCACTGGCGCCTCATCCTCTGGGTTGCTGAATGTGAGCGATAGCATGGACGTCTGCTGTGTGCCCAGCTGTGAAAGCAAGCGACACAACAATGAGAACATTACATTCCATACGATACCCAGGCGCCCAGAGCAGATGCGCAAATGGTGTCACAATCTCCGTATACCCGAGGACAAAATGCACAAGGGTATGCGTATATGTAGTCTACATTTCGAGCCCTATTGCATTGGTGGATGCATGCGTCCGTTCGCGGTGCCCACGCTACAATTGGGCCACGACGAAGAGGATATTCACCGCAATCCGGACGTAATCAAGAAGCTAAACATACGCGAAACCTGTTGCGTGACTGTTT
Organism: Drosophila mercatorum; assembly: GCA_961210405.1. Lineage (NCBI taxonomy): Eukaryota > Metazoa > Arthropoda > Insecta > Diptera > Drosophilidae > Drosophila > Drosophila mercatorum. Next base: position 1,631,054 of record CAUIUS010000002.1, on the reverse strand, counting down.
GCAAACGCAACCGGGATCGAGATCATGCCAATCTGCATCGTTTTCCCAGCAATGTGGCTCTACTAACCAAATGGTGTGCAAATTTGCAGCGAACCGTTCCGGATGGGATTAAACTTTTCAACGATGCTATCTGTGAGGTACATTTCGAGGAACGCTGCTTACGTAACAAGCGGTTGGAGAAATGGGCAGTGCCCACTCTTTTACTCGGCCACGAGAACATTCCCTATCCTCTGCCCACCCCCGAGCAGGTGGCCGAGTTCTATGCCCGACCATGTGCCCCAAACAATGGCGAAGAACAGGGCGAATGCTGTGTGGAGACCTGTAAACGTAATCCCAGCGTGGATGACATCAAGCTTTATCGACCTCCGGAGGAGGCGCAAGTGCTGGCCAAATGGGCGCATAACCTGACGATAGACATCGCGCAGCTCCCTGCCATGCGCATTTGCAATCTACATTTTGAAACGCATTGCATAGGCAAGCGAATGCGCCCATGGGCCATACCTACGCTCAACCTGGCCACAAATATAGAGAATCTGTTTGAGAATCCCGAACAGCAGATGTTATACAAAAGACGTACCTCCCATCTTAGCATGCAAAGGGAAGGAGCTGATGGCAGCATTGTCAAACCCACTTGGGTGCCACGTTGCTGTCTGCCTCATTGCCGTAAGGTGCGCGCACTGCACAATGTCCAATTGTATCGCTTTCCCAAGCTCAATCGTGCCACGTTAGCAAAGTGGGCGCATAATCTGCAAGTGCCGATGGCCGGAAGCGCACAAAGACGTCTCTGCTCCGCACATTTTGAGCCGCATGTTCTTAGCAAGAAGTGCCCAGTACCATTGGCGGTGCCGACACTTGATCTCAATACTCCACCTGGATACAAGATTTACCAGAACCCAACCAAGATCAAAGCAACCAAGCTGTGCATGCAGCGGGTCTGCATTGTAGAAAGCTGTCGTCGGCAACGTGGTCAGGGTGTCCAACTATTCCGCCTGCCCCATAATCCCACCCAGCTGCGCAAGTGGATGCACAACATACGAATGCGACCGCGTGGAGCAATGCGGCAACAGTATCGCATTTGCTCTCTCCATTTTGAGACGCACTCGTTCAATGGTAGACGATTGAGCAATGGCGCAATTCCAACTCTCGAGCTGGGGCATCAAGACGACGATATTTACCCGAATGAGGCACAATCGTTTGTAGAAGAGCACTGTACCATCGAGGGCTGTGATGCTTCAAAAGATCAGCCAGATGTGCGACTGTTCCGGTTTCCCAACGATGACGAGGATCTGTTGTGGAAGTGGTGTAACAATCTCAAAATGAATCCAATTGATTGCATTGGTATGCGCATTTGCAATAGGCACTTCGAAGCAGATTGTATCGGTGCCAAACATCTCTACAAGTGGGCCATTCCTACATTGATGCTTGGACACGATGATAGTCAGATTGAGCTCATATCGAATCCAAACCCGGAAGTTCGCTACGTAGATCCGGTGTTTAAGTGCTGCGTTCCCACCTGTGGCAAGACTCGAAAATTCGATGAGGCGCAAATGAACAGCTTTCCGAAAGATTCGACACTCTTCCAGCGCTGGCGCCATAATCTCCGACTTGATCATCTCAATTTCAAGGAACGCGAACGCTATAAAATTTGTAATGCTCATTTCGAAGACATTTGCATCGGCAAGACGCGCCTTAACATAGGCGCCATACCTACACTAGAGTTAGGGCACAACGAGACAGAAGACCTGTATCGTGTGAATCCCGATGAGCTGCAGAGTAATCTGTTTGGAAGATATCGACGCTTGGGAACTAAGCAGGAGCAGGAGGGGCACTTTACTAGACAGGTGAGCAGGTCAGCGTTGATTGTTGATTCATCTTACTTTTACTTTTTTTTTCTCAGGTTAAATTCAAGCGATCCCAGTCGGAGGTCAAGTGCTGTGTCGCCAGCTGTGCACGCAGCCGATTTGACAATGGATCTCGTTTGTTTCCCTTCCCCACGGGCAGGCAACAGCAGACAAAGTGGCGCCACAATCTTCGACTTAAAGCTGGCGAAGTGGATAGAACGACGCGTGTTTGCAGTGCCCATTTCAACCGACGCTGCATTGATGGCAAACAGTTGAGAGGATGGGCCATGCCCACACTACAGCTGGGACATCATGAAACGAACATCTATGAGAATCCAAAGAATATTCCGGGTTTCTTTACTCCCACCTGTGCGTTGGCTCATTGCCGTAAAAGACGGAGCATTGACAATGATCTACGCACCTATCGCTATCCGCGCAACGACGAGCTGCTTGAGAAATGGCGCGTGAATCTACGCCTCGCACCAGATCAATGTCGCGGACGCATTTGTGCTGATCACTTTGAGCCCATGGTACGTGGCAAGCTAAAACTAAAGACGGGTGCAGTACCTACACTGAAGCTGGGTCACGATGAGGACATAGTCTTTGACAATGAGGCTATAAAGGTAGGTCTGCAGCAAGAGGAGGAGGAGCATGATGATGGAGATGCGGCGAATAGCTCGGACTCGCTTGTTAAGGTGAAGAATGAGCAACAAGATGGTGATCAATATATGGCAAATACGGAGCAGAATCAGGACGAAGATGGGGAAGAACAACAAGAGCAAGGTTATTTTGATCCCTTAGAGCTCGTGGAAACTTTCGCAGAACAGCACAGTGAAGATGAACAACTCTATAATGACGAAGATTACGATGTTGATAATGAGGGAGAGGAGGATATATCTGGCAACGATGATGAGCTGCTGCTGCCCGACACTCTGCCTACCCAGTTAGCATTTCCTCCGTCTCCTCCGAGACGTGAAAAAAGAGAGAAAGCCGTGAATAATGTGACACCCATATGCTGCCTCAAGCATTGTCGTAAGGAGCGTACTGCTATCCATCAGCTAAGCACTTTCGGCTTTCCTAAGGACCAACAGCAACTGCTCAAATGGAGCGCGAATTTGCAACTAGATATATCCGATTGTGTCGGGCGTGTTTGCATTGAACATTTCGAAGCGGAAATGTTAGGCACACGCAAGCTTAAACAGAATGCGGTGCCCACATTGAATGTGGGTCATGCCATACCCCTTAGCTACCGTTGCAATGGGCAAGCTATGGGCATCTATGATGCACAGCCACAGCAGCATTCGGTTTTTCGGCTTTGGAGCCTGAAACACTGCCGCAAAAGGAAACCGCTGCTGTCGACGACAATGAATCTAGCTGCGACGCCGACTAAGCGTAGCTGCTGCCTACCCAGTTGTGGCAAGCAGCGGGAGTTGCATGGCGTTCAGTTGAGACGCATGCCAAGAGAACGTTTGCTGCTGCGCAAGTGGCTGCACAATCTTAAACTTCCATCGGATTTGAACATCAACCAGGCATATGTGTGCGAGGAGCATTTCGAGGACCAGGCCTTGTTACCTACGTTACAACTGGGTCATTCGGATAGCAATATTTATCGCAGCAGCAATTCAATGGCAGTTAATAGCTGTCTAGTGCCCAGCTGTCCATGTGCACGTCTCCATCTCTATCGAGGCTACGCGCTGCCCGAACATCCCCAAGTGCAAGAAGCGTGGCTGCAGTGGCTTCAACTTCCGCCTCGTTCCCCTCAGTTATCGAGCCATGCCCAGTTGTGCGTCATGCACTATATGCAATTGTATGAGGAGGCGCCATTGCCGGAGCAGCTTCCCGAAATGGTGCTCTGCGAGCTAAGGGAGACTTATGATCATATCGCAAATTCCTCCATGGCCATGGTGCTACGTTGCGCAGTGCCGGGCTGCCAATCCAAATACACGGACAATGTGCGTCTCGCTAAGTTTCCCATATGTGAGCGTACCCGCGCCCAATGGTTGCACAATACAAAAATCGACTTTGATCCGGAACGCGATTATCTCTATCGAATCTGCTTGCGTCATTTTGAGCCCCATTGCCTTGGCGCAGCGCGTCCCAGACAGTGGGCGGTGCCTACGCTGTACCTCAACCACAACGATCCGGATATTTATCAGAATCCCAAGCTAGAAGACAACTCTGTCGGCATAGCAACCCGGCAGGGTGTACCTCTTGAAATGCCGCTGCGCATTAAGACGGAACAACCGCCTTTCCTTTCTCTCAGTCCGACGGTCAGCGCGAGCGCAAGTCCAAGTCCTCGGGGTAAACTACGCACCTGTTGCATTACTGGCTGTGGTCAGCAGGCCAACGCTCTCACCCGTCTATTCCGCTTTCCCAGTGGCGAGACTGCGCTGCTCAAATGGTTGGTGAACACACAGCAGCAGCCGCGTTTCGTGGATGCACAGCATTTGTTTGTCTGCCAGGATCACTTCGAGCCGGAAGCCATTTGCAAGAAGCAGTTGCGTTGCTGGGCGGTGCCAACGTTGAAACTAGGGCACAATGGACATATTATACCCAATGCTCGGCATAATGGCAATATTGCTGACAGTCAAGAGGATAGGCAGACGTTGCAGTATATCTGGGCCAACTTCTGCTCTGTTCTTACCTGCTTCCAACCACGCAGCGAACAGTTGCGTCTCTTTGCCTATCCTGCGGATCGACCCACCATTCGCAGGTGGGCTGCGAATTGCAAGCATCGTTCCATGCAGGCTAGCAGCGATGGATTTCAGGTAAGAGCTTTACAGTTAGTTTCATTAATCTAATAAACCCCAAATTTTCCATTTATGCCATGTAAACGCCTTCTACGGACTGGCCCAAAATATTTTATCTTATCTTGCCTTTTGCAGGTCTGCCAATCGCATTTTGCTCCAGATTGTTTTGAGCCTGCCACCGGGAAATTGAAGGAGAATGCTGTGCCGACTCTTGAACTGACCCGACCAGTCTATGAGATGCGTTGTTTGGTTAGTGGCTGCGTTAAAGAGGATTCATCGCGCCGTCGTTTGTTTAAAATGCCAAAGCGAACATCACAGTTGGAGGACTGGTGTCACAATTTGCGCCTCGATGCGTCGTCTATAGTCGGCCAGGATCCGCATGTATGTGAGCGGCACTTCGAAGCGCACTGTTTTGATGCGTACAATCAGCTACGTCCAGGTGCGCGACCCACACTCTATTTGGGCCATGATGACCAGCTAGAAGTACTGCCAAATCCGGCTAAGTGGGAGGAAGATGCTCATGTGTGCTTTGTTCCCAGCTGTGGACGATCGAAGGATATGGATAATGTGCAGCTATTCGGACTGCCAAAGCTGAAGGCTTTGCTAGAGAAATGGCTTCAAAATTTCCGCCTCGATCCGAGTAAAGTCCGATTGTGTGGCCGGCGCATATGTAGCGTTCACTTCGAGCCGAGATGCATAGATAATGAGCATTTGCATATGACCGCTATGCCTACACTCCAGCTGGGTCACGATGAGAAGGATAATATACACCAAAGCTTCCAAGAACTGCCAACAACATTGCGGGGCAAGCGAATCACTTGCGACTGTTGCTATCCACATTGTGTGGAACTGCAAAAGAGCTTTCAAAGAATTACATACGAGTTGCCACAAGATCTTTCGCTGCGTGAAATGTGGTTGTCTTATATGGGATTAGAGCAATTCAATCAGCAGCCGCTCAAGCTCTGCCCGCTGCACTTGATCATGCTATACGAGCAGTTCCCTGAGCAATCAGCTGAGGAACGGCTGCTAACGCTTAACTACAAAGCATCTCGCAGTAGCGTGCGCATACGGCTTGTCAGCTGCGTTGTGCGTGGCTGTAGAACTCTAAAGCCAAGGGATGAGTATCGCATGCATACGCTACCCTTGCGTCCTGATGTGCTCGAGCTGTGGCTCGACAACTTGCAGCTGGCTTACTACGATAATCAGCGTTATATGTACCGGGTGTGCGGCAGGCATTTCGAAGCCAATTGCCTAATGGAGACGACACGGCGTCTAAAGCCCTGGAGTGTGCCCACGTTGGAGTTGGAAGCACCACCATTGCATCAGAGTCCCACGGAGGAGCAGTGGAAACTCATGAATGAGCAGCTTTCCTCGATACAACATTTGGAATCCGATGTGAAGCTGAAGTATGTGCAGCATCAGATGTTGGTGCGGAAATTTGAGGTGCAGAAACCCGAGCTGCAGGAGCAGGAGGGTGAGCAGGAACAGAAGAAGTCTCAACTCGGACAGGAATCGCAGGTCAAGAAGGAGTTACAGCTCAAACAGGAGTTAAAGCTGGAGCAACAGACACAGCCTGTCTACGAGGATGAGTATGATGAACAACAGCCACAAGAAATGCAAGAGCTGGAGGTGCTACTCGAGGTGGGGCACGTAGAGAAGTGCACCACATATGAGCAAATGGACACAAAGCCCTCTTTAAGCTATGGAGATAACCTTTTGCATAATTCCTTAGGTCCTCCACACTCCATCGGCAGGGGCACAATAATCAGTAATGGCTCTCACTACAGTGCTCGACATTGCAGCGTGCGAGGCTGCGGTGTGACAACACTAGATGTGGATGACAATCTAAAGTTGCACAAGTTTCCCACATCGATAGATGCCATGAAGAAGTGGATGCACAATACCCAAGTAGATGTAGACATCAACTTCGCTTGGCGTTTTCGCATTTGCAGCCATCATTTTGTCTCTGAGTGCTTCAATGGATCGCGCATTAGACGGGGCGCCATGCCTACGTTGCATTTGGGCTCCCGACGTCCTGCTCATATTTACGATAATGAATTCAATGTTCAGCAGGAACAGACAATAGTGAACACAGTGGAGGAGCAGCAAGTAGTAGCTGTGGACTCGAAGTTTGATATAAATCTGCGCCTTCCGTGTCCCGCTCCACCCCGCAAATCCAGCAAATTCTGCCAGATCGATGGATGCTCGAATCATTTGACTAGTGAAAATTTGACTCTTCATAAGTTCCCGCATTCGGCGGACATGTGCGCCAAGTGGCAACACAACACGCAGGTGCCCTTTGATCCGGAGTATCGTTGGCGCTATCGGATTTGCAGCGCACACTTTGAACCAGCCTGCCTAGGCAACATGCGCCTGATGCATGGTAGTGTACCCACCTTGAAGCTGGGTCCCCGGGCTCCTAAACAAATCTTTGACAATGAGTTTTCAGCCGTTAACTTGCGCTTGGATAGAGAAAATCGCAGCGAGCAAAATTTCACTGTGAAACAGGAGCAAGTACAACAATTCGAGGAGTTTGATCAGGTGCAGGAGCAGGGAGAATTAAGTATGCTAGTGCCAGAGCTCCAGTTACTTGAGGTTGAGGAAGAAGAGGAGCAACATCAGAGCATATATTTAAGCTCTAATAACAATTGGAATGCACCGAACATTAAGCAGGAGAAGTTTAGCAACTGCAGCTACTATAATCCGGTTAAATCGGGCTATGACAAGTGCTCCCTGATCCATTGTCAGCGGCAGCGTTCACAGCATGGCGTGCACATCTATAAATTTCCACGTTCCCACCAGCTCCAGCAACACTGGATGCACAATTTGCGTATTCGATACGATGAACGGCGTCCGTGGAAGACAATGATATGCAGCGTGCATTTTGAACCGCAGTGCATACGACTAAGGAAGCTTCGTCCCTGGGCAGTACCCACTTTAGAGCTGGGCGACAATGTGCCTGAGCAACTGTACACGAACAAGCAGAGCCAACAGCAAATGGAAGTGGGCAGCGAAGGTGAGGCGGATGGCGATGATTATGAAGTGGAGGATACTCTGTTGGAGGACTGCGACGGTGATTACGTAGATAATGTGTCAGAGATGTCGCCTGCAGAACCACATATAAAACGAGAGCGTCGTGCACGCTGCGATCCAATGCCTCCCGCACAGTTACCCTCATGGAAAATAAAACAATGTTGTTTGCCCTACTGCCGCAGGCCACGGGGCGATGGCATCAAACTCTTCCGACTGCCGAACAATATTAGTGCCATACGCAAATGGGAGCAGGCGACAGGGATGCGCTTTTATGAATCTCAGCGGAACACTAAGCTCATCTGTAGTCGTCACTTTGATCCGCAGTTAATTGGTGTGCGTCGCCTAATGTCCAATGCGGTGCCGACAAGGAATCTTGGTCCAAACAGCCTAGAGCCGGAAATGCCAGCAAGTAATCCACGCTGTTGTATTATGGATTGCCAACACAATGGTCTAGTCAAGCTGCACAAGTTTCCCAGTGGTATGGCATAAAGAAATAGGGAGTAGCATTCTGTATCATTTGCTAATGTGTCTCCCACTATTCTCACAGATCCTTTGCTGCTTCATCAATGGTGCCAAGCGCTAGATTTGCCGGAAGTACAACGCTACTCTGGCAAACACATTTGTGCAGTCCATCTACCTAAAAAGGCTTTTAGTTGCCTCATCTGTGGCGTCGACGATGTGCAGCTGCCCATGCAAGACTTCCCCGAGAATCGCAACCAGCGTGTCAAATGGTGCTATAATCTTAAAATCGATCCCATTGCCAAGTGGGATAACACGAAACACATCTGCTCGAAACATTTTGAGAGTTATTGTTTTTTACAGCCCGGTCGTTTGGTCCCGGACGCAATGCCTACGTTGCACCTGACGCACAATGATAACAATATATTTCTCAATGAGAATGCTATGAAGAACACTAAGATGCTCTGCATCAAGGATGAGCCCCTGGATAGTGAGGATCTGATGCTATAACAGATGCAGTCGAAAATATCACTTTGTCACCCTTTCAAAAAGGGCAATACAGCAGGTCATATTGGCCAATTGTGCAAATTATGTAATGCGTTGTCGACCCCATTAGGTATATAGGTCTCGGGAACTGCCTCAACTAAAGATTTGATCATTTTATTGCATTGTTTTTTATGCTTTGCGCACTGAAATATTTAATTTTGTTTCATATACATTAATTTTGATCAAATTAAACATTTCGTCTTGTCTTTTAGAGATACAGTTGCTAAATTTGTTATGCTGGTTTAACCAGTGAATACTCAGCTTTAGAATATTTTCCTTTTGGATAATTTGTCTGCAATCTGAATGGTGCTCAGCAGCAACTCTTCATGGGGTTACCAGTATCTATCTAAATGTTGGGAATATCCGTTTAGATTACTCTTAGATGTTTTGAGTAGAAGGATCACGTCCTAATGTCTATAAGCCACAACATTTTAACCTAGTGTTAGTCTCAAATAATTTAAAAATATCTAATACTTGAATAAGTGTCTCTATCGATATATTAATGAAAGGAAGCATCACGTCTACCCGAACTAATGTTAAGGAGACTACTAATCGTAATACAACGGTGTAGCTAATTTATATATACATACGTATAAATATATAATACATATTTTATATATATAATATAGTCGTCTATTTGGTAATCGAGTGATTTTATATGGCCATATGATTTAACCTTCACTTAGACGCACAATGTTCCTTGTTTAGTATTGGCTTTAATTCAATTTATAAATTGTTTTACTTTTAGTTTAATATTAAGTTTTAAAAATAGATAATAGCTCCTTATATCCTAGAGGCAAATGGACAGCTGTGTGGGAAATGTCCTTAAATATCAATGGTAGTATTGACCGTCGGAAATGATCTGCAGCTACTACTTCTCCGTAATGTACGCCTCTACTCGCAACTGAAATGCAACTATTTCCTTAATGACTATCGCCCCATCATACTCTTTAATATCCAATATATATATATATATATATATATATATATATATATATATATATATATATATATATATATATATATATATATATATATATATATATATATATATATATATATATATATATATATATATATATATATATATATATATATATATATATATATATATTTATATATTTATGTGTGTGTGTAAACCTGTAGCATATACAAAAGTACTTGGTGTCTTATAAAATATACATAATAAATGAAACTCTTATATTACTAAGATACTTGCCATACAAATTACCCTTGACTTTGACCTTATTTACTATGCGTAACATAATTTATATGCTCGTATATATTGTATATAAACAATATGTTGGTTATAATTTTAAAAAAGATTCTTCGGCATGCCAAAGTTTACCTCGAAAACACATGCCCATATTTCTGTATAAGTTTCGAGTGTTTTTAGTTTCAGAAATCTCTGACCATATATATCGTCGAGAAAAAAATGTATTTAAAGTAAAATATATATCGTATATAGATAGTAAAGGCGTGAAAAAGAAACCGAAAAACTTTAATCATAGAAATATACTATTTTGAATGAATAGTTGTAAGAAATTGGATATCTAGTAGAATAGACCAACGGACAGATGGCTAGATTGTCTAGGTCCATTTTCTTTAGTGTCATATGCTTCTGCGAACAGAAGTAGAAAACTACAAATTATTTAATCAAGAATACCCTCTTAAAACTGTAGATATTAAACCTAAAAAATAAAACGCCTAGAAATTAGTCAGCTACTGCTTGCCCGATTCATTAGCATCCTCGCTTTGCATATAGCTGCTGTCCAAAAATAAATTGCGATCCGATTTGTTTGACTGGGCAAAAGGGAGAAGCAAGTTAGTTAGAATACAATGAACATATTCGCACTTTTCATAAAGCTGACACCACCTCACCTCGCGATATTTTTGCAAGTAAATGGAGAGAGGCTCTACATAGTTATCAAAGCCCAAATTGCTGAAGGCTACCAGCAAGTCGTCTCCATTCACTGTTTTCCGGTTTTCGGCAACGCTGCGCTCGATGGCCTCGCTGCTGATGAACGAGATGAATTCAGAGACACACTCCTGTATACACTCTCTGGCATCCTTGGCTATTTTACCATTCTGCGGTACAGGCACCTTCATTATCTTAATGATATTGCAGATGGGCAAAAAGCGATCTTGTTCACGCAACATGATTCCATGACCATCCTGTCTGTCCGATTCGTCTGCAATATATTTAAGTAATAAGACGAACAACAGTTGTTTAATTGACTGATCACCTCCCGATGCCTCATCCTCCTCTTTAACCATCATATCGTTCAGATATTGTTGTGAGTCCTCGCTGTTGCTCATTTTTGGTGTTTTTATTTAAGCTTACAATATGACAATTTATGATAATTTCAACATTTATACCACTAATTTATATATCAATGCTGCAAATACGTGCCTATTTTAATTTTTATCAGTAGATATATTGTTTTGAACAAGTATAAACAAACAATTCGTCTGCCTATTGTTTTTTTTTTTTCTCTTAGCAGTATCTATCGTTCTGTTACAGTTCAGTGTACACAAATTTGGCTATTGTAGTGGTGAAACGCTATCGATATGCAACTATCGTAACCAACATCTAAGCGATATATCGAAAGGCTATTCGATACAGTTTTGAAGAGCAGTCGATATCAGCTACTGATCGCAGCGGTACTTTTTTTTGCGCACTTTATTTACGCCACAAAGCGATGCACGAACAAATTGAGATTAAAAAGGAGGAACTCGATATTGATGATACCAAGATAAAGCTAGAGTTAGATGAAGATGCGTCCCAGGTGGAACTGCCGTGCGGTAAATATGCATGTCTGATTTTGCTTTTGCAATATGCCTTTGTGTGCATGTGTGTTTGTATGCGTGCGCATGGTTGTAACTTTGCATGTGTTGCGTCTATTTTTACTACGCACTATACCGTTAGCTTTGTCATAATTTGAGTTAAATTTTCTGATATTTTGCAGCGGCGAGATTTATGAAAATCATCGAGGAGAGGCCAAATATGATAACAGTGCCGGTTCACGACTACAAATCCGAGGACGAACAAAAATTTATTGAGAGTCTCAGCTCGCTCGATCAGCAGCATAACGTAGGCCCTAACCTTAGCACACCAACACATGCAAACATGTTAAGTTCTCTGTTCATTGCAGTTATTTGTGACGTCATCCTGTGAAAATGATGGCGGACTTGCATGCAACATTTGCAGTTTTGGGTGTGAAAATCGTTTAGCGTTGGCCTCGCATCAGATCAACCACCAGTTAAACCGACACTTTTGCTACCATGGCTGTGGAGCTTGGTGCGATACATTGGAGGAAATAATGGAACATGAATTTCGACAGCATGCAGGCGGCTTAAACGGATCAAACTGCAGGGTAAATTTGTTATAGTGAGAAAAATATATATTAATACCTCTGATAAAAACTGGAAGATTGAAGATTGTTGGCCAGTACTTTTTTAGTTAATATAATATAATTATTGAAGGCGTTCCCTAGTACCTCAAATATAAATTATATATTTATTTTGAATATCAGTAGCCGAGTCCGAGCAGAAAAATAAATATTTTTTTTATTTGTTTATATAATATATACACATATAATATGCAGGAAGGTAAAGATTTTGTAAGATTAAAGCATATGGATACATTCGCGATCGATAGAGAGTGATGCATGTCTGTTTGTTTCTATAACAACTTTTCTTGCGATCATAGAAATTAATTACATTACATGCAAATTAATTACATCTTACGATTTGTTCTTTGTTTAAAATCTGAAAATTTGTTGAATAATTACCAAATTTGTGACGTTGTTGCATTTACCTTTTCAAGGATATTTAATCAATATCAATATTCTTACAGATTTGTCTGTTGGAATGTAGCGATGCCGCCAGCCTAGCTAAGCACGTAAGCAGCCACTTTTTTGTTAATCGCTTTGTTTGCGCGATATGTCGAAGGCACTTTGACACACGACTGGGTCTGCAGCTGCATTGGCAGCACAGTCAGGAGCTTTGTGGACATGTAGAATATGCAGATATGCAAGGTGATTCGGGTCAATTAGTTGCGGTCAACAGGTTGGACACGAATTTCGATGTAAACATAAAAACCGAACCTCTGGATGCAGCAGAAGAGTCAACAGAGCAGGAGATGGTAATGACTGATGTTGACATCAAAACAGAACCGCATACTGATGAAGAAAAAGAAGAGTTAAAGTCTGACCAGGAGCCCAACTGGGTAAATGGTAACAGTTCATTGGACAGTTGGTCAACAAGACAATTGCGCGGTAAATTGCGGCTGCCAGCGATAAAGAAACCATTCAACGTGGAAGCTGCCAGCAAAGTTGACACTCCTGCGCTTCCAGCCGTACAGTGTGAGTTTACTTTGAACCTATACAAAATAGCCTCTCTTTTTATGATTGTTCATTTGCAGTAGTAACTTCTGACAAATTGAAGCCCATTTGTAAACCAAAGCCGTTGACTAACATTTTGAAGGCAAGCAAAAGCAACATAAATCAATCTACAATCATGCAATCCTCAAAAAATAAGCCGCTTATAGCAGGTAACATCTTGAAGGTGCTGCCAAGCAACTGCATGCTATTCAAATTGCCACCAAATACAAAGATTGTCAAAATATCGTCTAACCCGGGAGTCATAAACACAACTAGCTGCACTAGTGCCATATCGATAAGTTCGACTTCACAGCCGAGCAATAGTCAATCCGTTGCAAAAGCCCCTTGTGCAACTGCGTCACAAGCAGCAGCCACTCAAAAACCTACGTTGAATCGGAATGCTTACTTCAATGCCTTGACTTTGTTTGAAAGCCTGCCCGAATCTCGCAAGATCATTACCGAATTTCAGAACCAAATACGCAGCATAGAGCAAACACTTCCAATGCCCGGGAGTGTTTTGCAAATGCCAAAGAAAAATATAAAAGTGGTGCTATCGCAGCTGGATGTGCTTCGGATGCCACCCACTAAAACGAGCCATGCGAGAGTTCGTCAATTGCGTTTCACCTATCCCAATCATCGTTTCCACTGGGAATGTCCAAAATGTGCGCGCTGCTACGAACTGTATTTGGCATTCTGTAACCATTTGACACAGAAGCATGGCATTGCGGAAGCTGAGTTCGAGCAGATGGAGGTGAAAGTGAAGGCGTACAGGAGTGAGTAAAAGTTTTTCCTTTTGTTATGAGGTTTTTAAAAAGTAATAATATTTTTGCAGAATCAAATGAGTCTAAGACTGCTGCAGCAGCTGAGCAAATAGAAGCAGCAGCTATGACAGCATATTCTGCTGCACCAACATCCCTTCAAGCAGATGTATCTGCTCTAAACGGAGCTGTAGCTCCTGTAGTAGGAGCAGTAGCTTATGCAAAGCCAGCTTCTGCAATTTCTGTTTCTCCACCCACCTCTGCTACTGCTTCTCCACCCACCTCAACTGCTACTGGTATGACAGTACGACAAGGACCCATAGTTCGCCCCGCTCAATATAAATGCGAAGATTGTGCTAAATGCTTTACGACAGTGGGTGCGTTGCGCATCCATAAGATGATTCACACCGGAGAGCTACCGCACAAGTGCAACTTCTGTGAGAAACGGTTTCGCACGCCCGGCCAGGTACGCGTCCATCAACGCAGGCACACGGGCGAAAAGCCGTTCAAATGCAAGGTAGGAGTGCACTGTATATATAAGGGTTGTATTGGTGGAATTAAGGGTTCCCATTACTGTAACTGCACGTTAACGTTGATTTTATAGTTTCTTAAATATATCTTACAATAAAATTCTTCCTTTGCAGGTTTGCTCTCTGGATTTCACGCATCGCGAAACGCTAATTTCCCATCTGTCACGTCACATTGGTATGAAGCGTTACAAGTGCTATGGATGTGATAAGAACTTTGTGGTGGTCAGTGGTTTGCGAGCCCATCGGCGGCTACGCCCGGACACGTGCGGCAAAGTAAAATTTACAGCTCGTGCGCACGGTCCGCGTGTACGTGTTATACGCGGCGAGGTCGTTTTCGAAAGCCAACCCGAGCATAATGGTTACCTGCGCAGCGAAGATCCCTTGAATATTATGTCCGAGATTAAGCAGGCATCTGCTTCTAGCGAGTCCCGAGTGTAGATAACGCACTCCGCTATTTGTGTTTAAATTTTCATTGCCTTTATTTGTGTATTTTGTATTTTTACGGATGGAAAATCCAAAAACTAATTATTATCTACCCTACAAAGGGTATTAAAATATTGTAACATTTCTTGAACTCATCCTCAATAAAATATTTATAGATTTCATCAGTATATGTCAATCTATAACTGTGTCCTTAGGATCAACAATTCAATAAAAATTAATATACCTACACAGAACAACCATTTCATATAGTTAACATAGAAATAATTTTATCGTTTAATGAAGTTGAAAAAACAATATGACGAATAGAAATAATGTCACAAACGATTTTTATATCGATTCACGTATGTTTATATCGCTGTTATTGTAAAGAACAAGAGAAATTAAATTTGAAATTTTTATTGGTTTTATAAAGATATGATTTTTATACTATTTCACGTAGTGATATAGTATATTGGGTTTGTGCAATGTCCGTCATGCTGTCCGTCTGTCAGTCTGTCCGTCTGTCCGTATGAACGCAAACCATTTCCACGCTATTGAAGCTAGAGACTTGAAATTAGAAATATATACTCGTGTATACCCTAGAGTCTGATAAAGTGTCAAGATTTTCCCGATACGCCCACTAGGGGCGTGGCAAATCGGAAAATGCATTTTCCTGTATCTCAGAAACACTACTTCTAGAAGGGCTAGAGAGTTGAGATTTTAACTGAACACTCATGTCGACATTCCAAAATCAAAAAGCTATGGCGGATATATCTACGCCCATTGGGGGCGTGGCAAATCGGGTCGAACTGTATCTTCAACAGTTTTAAAGCTAGAACGCCCAAATTTGGCACGTGGGTTACTGTTACGATCCTATAAGGATCGCCCAAAAAATTTTAGGCCATGCCTACTAGGGGCGTGGCAAATCGGATCTGAAGATATAGTGATTTTACTAGTTTCGTTATATTTTGAGCACTATTGATGTTAGAGACTTGAGACTTGGTATATATACTCGGGTTAACATCCCACAATCGAAAAGCTATGGCGGATATATCTACGCCCTCAGGGGGCGTGGCAACTAATATCAGCTTATATCAGTTTTTGTGTTAGAAGCTTCAAAATTGAATGTTAAGTTACTGGGGGCCTCCTCTATCGATTCCCCAAAAATTATTGTTACGCCCCAAAACCGCACCGGTGTTTTAGCCCACACCTCTACGCTCCCAAACGAACTTAAATCACATGTTCAGAGTTGCCACCTCTCTCATTTTGAGAGATGCCATCTCTCTCGATTTAGGTGCGTGTTTTTGCTAAGGTAAGGGTTCTATGCTTCGATCCTAATTGAAACTGTCTGGCCACCTCCGATGAAAATTTTTAATCGGCAGCTAATTTGAGCGGCGACAGAGGGGATTTAAGGTTAAATTTTAAAAAATATAATGTGATAGAGGCCCCTGTGGGCTGCTGGGACGTGAAATAGTATTTCGCTGTCGGTTGCGTCCGACAGCAACGTTCTTACTTGTTTTTATTTACTCCGCTAATATTTGGAGCGCAATTTCAAGTATACATATATTTGTTATAAATAAATGCGTTAAACGAATTATGTTTTTCATTTTTCAAAAGATTCGTTGAAAAAAAGTTAAAGCACAGGGAAAGCAGATCTTTGCAGTGTGCCAATACTTTTTTGATTCACTGTACATATATAACTACGTTTGTGGTGTTGTAAATCAGAACAAGTAAGAATCTAGTCGAGACCGCTCGACTAAGGGATACCCTGAACCCTGCGAAGAATCGCTATTCCTAAGAATCGCTAACAGTCTCCGTTACTTTTATATGTATGTAGCAAGCAACATCAATACACACATAGGCGCACGCACAAGCACACAATCTGCTAACTGTGCATTTTGACGATTTTAATCAAACTTATTGGGCGTGATCATATCATTCATATGTATAATATAAATATATCATATGTATAAATATAAATAAATAATTACAAGTCTCTAGCTCTTTTAGGTTCAGAGATCGACTCGTACATACAAGTTAATATTGTTCTTTACTTGCGCGATGTCGCTAAGTATAAGATAATTAAAATCGACCGATTCCGTTTATTGTTCGTAAAAGACTAAAGCTTAAAGTACAAAATGTTCTTACGCTAAGCTAGCCCTGACCTATAATCGCTGTGTCAGCAATTATGCTGCATGGATCAAGTACGTCGCGACGTCCGCGCGTGTAGCGTTGTCAGCGACGAAGCGATTGCATGGGAAGCAGAAATATAGTTGCAGGTTTGCTGCCCATGCAGAATTTAGGCCGATGACCTATGTCAAGCCGGATGTGTTAACTTACATACGGACAGACGACTATATTTACTCGGCGTGTCTCCTTGATCAAGAATATATATACTTTATGGGGTCTGCCACGCCTCATTCTCCCTGTTACATACATTTCAACCAAATCATTTCAACCTTTTCCCCATTTTCAATGGGTTCAGTGTATAAAAAGTAAAATCTTCTGCAGTTTAGATTGAGAACTCCAACAAATAATATATACACCTTTTGCGGAAAAAATATATAAATTTCGCGGTTTGGGACCGTGACCGAGTATTATGTAGTTGAATGTTTCCAACTGTAACCTTTTTAATTGTTTTAAATAAACAGTATTAAGATTTGACTTGTGTTTTTGTCCGTAATATGTATTTTTATTTCGTCTTTTAATATTCATGTTCATTGGTTTTTCAGTTTTCCAAAATATATATATATATATATATATATATATATATATATATATATATATATATATATATATATATATATATATATATATATATATATATATATATTATTTATATATATATATATATAGTCATATATATATATATATATATATATATATATATATATATATATATATATATATATATATATATATATATATGTATATATATATATATATATATATATATATATATATATATATATATATATATATATATATATATATCTGATATATATAGTCATATGATAATGTGTACATAAAGAATTATTGGTATGATCGATTCTCGCTTGATTAATTTGTATGGCTTTTTCTGTTTATCTCATTAAAATTGTTTTATATCTGACTAATTGGTAAAATATAAGTATGTATATTTATATATTAAACAATTTCATATAGTATTAACAAAATTTGACAAGCTGACCAATTTAATTTTCTTGTAATTTACAATATAGATTTTTGTAATTCGTTTATATATATGTATGCTAAGTATGCTTGCAACGCTGAGGTGATAACCATTATCTATTAGACATCTATTGGTGCTAATCGTAAACGCTATAATTGTATTATTTTATTTCACTTTATAAATATACTCCAAACATGCCCCAGTACTTATTATCGGGTTCTGGCATCTCGCCAACTTGTCAATTTTCTAGATCCTAACTCCAATTCTTTAGTGGGCAACGAGCTAAATTTTGTATATAACAGTTACTTATGAGAGTCTGTGAGTGTATTTATATCTATAATGCATTATGCATAATGCGTATATATTTGTAGTGTACATACGTATTACTATTGTTGTTGTTTAACATGTGGCTAAATAGTTATTTAATATTTAATATTGTTTTGCTTTTATGCATTTGCTTGCTAACGACTTCATATATATATACTATCGGCCGAATGAACAGCATATCAAATATGTATATACACTATAATAATTCTTAGTTTATAATGCCCTTCCACGTGGATGTAGTTTTATAGTAGGTATAACTGGGGGCGATTTATATTATTTATATATATAGACGTATTCTGCAATTTGTGTATATTAAGTATTCTACAATATATATCTACAGTTATCCTATTACTCGCCTATCTCTTTAATCGGCTGGGTGTATTATCTATGCTGCCTTGTTCATACACGTTAGGTACCATAATTTTCTAGCTGTAGGATCCTATTTACTTATACATACATATGTAGCTGCACGGTTGAGTGATATATGTACATAAAAATTAAATAAATTTAAGACTTACTTATAATTAAGGTTCGATAAGAATTTAAAATAAATATTTAAATTGATTTCTGAAAGAGCATTTACATAATTCAATAATTTAAAAAAAAAACACTTTAATCAAGTATAAAGACCTAGGGGTTTGATCATTACTTTGTGAACAGCGTTCATAATGGGGAATGTCACAAAGTAGAAAAGCTGCCTGATAAGCAATACTAATTCTTAAACTAATTTAAACTAATCGCCTTAACAGATATGCACTATGCAAGACTTTTTACTAATTGCACGGTTTACATTTGCTTTTGTTTTATATAAATATATTTAAACAGAAATACACATATAAATATACATATATTGAATTTAAGCGGACTTTTGAAGGATGTCAAGTATAAAAACATATTTGATTGATTGTTGTAAACACACATACAAATGCATGCATATATATATATATATATATATATATATATATATATATATATATATATATATATATATATATATATATATATATATATATATATATATAATAATATATATAATTGTAATGATAATTAAATTTTGGACTACATTGCTCTACCATCTGCTCTAGCC
Organism: Drosophila mercatorum; assembly: GCA_961210405.1. Classification (NCBI taxonomy): domain Eukaryota; kingdom Metazoa; phylum Arthropoda; class Insecta; order Diptera; family Drosophilidae; genus Drosophila; species Drosophila mercatorum. The sequence goes on along the minus strand of CAUIUS010000002.1, from coordinate 1,611,743 downwards.
GACAATCTGCATAGATTGGTTTTTTTTTCTCGAGATTCGTTTAATAGGTAAGTTTTTAAAAGCTACCAAGTCCTTAGTTCAAATATGTATAGGTTAATCAGTGGGCGAGTCGGCCCGCCGCACCACAATAAGTTGATTGGCTATTTTGATTAGTTCGAGCAAAAACTGTATGCATTCAAATATTATATATATATATATATATATATATATATATATATATATATAGGCATGGGGATATATATGCATTTAAGTATAAATTACTGATAATTAAATTTGTAACAGTCTTTTTGAGTTTACATTTTATACCAAAATCAAAGACCGGGAGTGATAACAGATGCTAAAAAACTAATCAAAAAAGGGACAATTAAATAGGTGTTAAAATTTATATAAGCCAGGGTAGCCTGAACACTTTTCCGACTTACCAAACACTTTAAATTCATTTAAATAACTCTTTATTTTGCTACCAATCTATCTTCTTTTATCGAGACGTTAAGATCGGAAATATTTCAGACTACTCTCATACTATGCATAGTATATAAGTAAGTATTTTGTGGGCAGTATCTGGCTATAATACTTTAAAGTTAAGGTATCCGCGTTTATCGTAAATGCGTATTTATGCGTACAATTGAAAACAACGAACATGCAACATTTAACATGAACATAGAGTTGACAACGTTTTTGCTCTGTAGCCGGGACTTCGACTCCAAGTTCTGGTAATTTTCCTGCTACTGCTTCAGCTTCTGTTCAACTTCTTCAGTTTGCATAGTTGTCGAATGAGCCTAAATACTCCAAAGCAGCGCGATAGCAAAAATGATATTGATCCTGTAAAGAAGAAATTTACTTGAGTCAACCAATTCTATAGACTTTCCATGCACAGACAGAGCCTCGCTACTTGGCAACTGTGTATATTGTAGGCGGAGTATTTTTACTCACTTCCGTCTGCACCATGGCGGGTCGCTGGGATCGTAAAATGCGCACAGTTTGGAATACATCGAGCACACCTTCATATTGCATGCGCTCCAGCACAATGCTGAGTGTGATAAAGACGCCCGTGCGTCCCACACCAGCAGAGCAATGAACTGTGATGGGTCCATCCTGTCCAAATTGTTCCTTGGTCTTGTGGACCTGTCCAATAAAATCAATAAAGCCCTCTCCAGACTTTGGAACACCCTGTTCCGGCCAGTCTATGAACTGGAATTGGCGTACGGTGCGTGAAGAACCATCGCGGGCATCGGTTACCTGACAGGGAGCGAAGAGCGACATCGTACAGGTATATATAGAGATTATGAAATAGTATTGCCTACCTTAAACTCTCGCAGCTTGTACTGCGGCATATTGTACTCGGCGATGGGATCCACAACATAATACTGATAGCGTACGGAGCGCTCGTGAGGCCAATATTGGAAGCACTTTTCCTGCATAAGGAAGAGTATGCTAATTAGACGCTACACTATAAAGGCATGGAATGTATAGCCTACCCGGCCCATTTCCTTGAGTTTAGTCAACATAACAACTATGGTGGAGTTGTGCTCCCAGAGCATGCGCCAAAAGTCCTCGGCGGTATCCTGAACAGGTCCCTGAGCTGCAATGTAGGCTGAACGATAACGGTAGCCATCGATGAAACTGGCATTGACATAGTCGCTGCCCTCAATTCCATGGATGGGCGTCAAATAAACGCGACTCGATTCGTAGGGCAAAATGTGAACCAGGCGATTCTTATGCTTATTGCAGGCCAAATTAGCGGTTACAAATTTGGAAGAGTCCATCTTGACATTTGAGAGTTTTTTAAATTCCACCTCCATCCCTGAAATGCTCTCGCCCGGCTCGGTGGTAAGAAGCTTCTGCAAATGGGAATGCAAATTCCGTGCAGCTACCTCTGTCAATCCGCAGATTATGGCCTCCAGGATAGCATCGTGGATAAAGATATACTGATCCTCCGTTTGCACCATGTAGTTACGCTGGGCGCGCAAGCACGTCACATGGCCATAGATGTCGATGATCTTTTCGTGCTTCATGCGCTCCAGCATCGAGTCAATGACGATATAACAGCCAGTGCGACCCACACCCGCTGAACAGTGCACTACAACTGGCCCGGATTCGGGCGGGGTTAGGGCGCGACAGCGTCGCAGAAACTGCAGGAACGGAGCAGGATGATCTGGCACACCGTGATCCGGCCAAGCCGTAAATTGTAGCTGCTTGATTTCACGACGATCGTTAAAGCCCTGACGGCACAGCTGAAATGTGCGTATGCTGTAGGTGGCCAGCTCTTGGGTTTCGGTGATGGTGACAAAGATCTGACCGTAGGTCTCGGTGCCACGTGAAGGCCAATACTGATCGCACTTGATGCGAGTGCGTTCCTCCAGGCGCGTCATCATCACAATCGTTGCCGTTTTCAGCTCCCAACACATGCGCCAAAAATCTGCGAACGTCTCCTGCAACGGTCCCTGGGTGGCAACATAAGCATTATGCTTGCGATAGCCATCACAATAGTTGGCATTGATGTAATCCGAACCGAGGACACCCTCCTGGGCGGGCAGTTGGACACGTGAATGATCGTATGCGGTAACATTAGCATAGCGATTCTTGGACTTATTATGCTCATAATTCGAATTGTCCCAAGTGAATTGCTGGCCGGGCTCGATGCTCTCGTACTCCTGCGAGAATTTCTGATTGTCGTTGGACTTAAGTCTCTCAATGTGATTGGCGAATTCAGAGATGGGAATGGGCGGATGTGAGATCATGCCAGGTGTCTGGAAGTTTAGTCGGCGCATATCAACTGGATCGCTGGGCGTTGGACCAGCTCCCAAATCAGCGGCCATCAAAGGACGAGTAACCGCTGCCTGATCTGGTGTTTTGCAGGGCTGCCTGCGACGCCTAACCACATAAAGTACAATCAGTGTGGTGGAGACAACAAACGCGGTTATCAAAGGTAGCACTACCCACAGTATTTCTGGCTCATCCTTATTGCGATTAACAGAAACCTCCGGCTCTGAGGGCCAATTCGGATCAGGCCGATGGGGACGCTCGCCGGGTGGTGCTTCGCGCATATCAAGAGACAAGAATTCGGAGAATGGACTGGATGTATAAAGATGCTTTTGCGGTGTATCTACAACGGCACGCACAAATATACGATAGCGTTTCTCTCTTTCTAGCTTGCGATTGGTGAAATTATGGTAGTCATCACCTGAGCCAAGGTGAAACGTGAAGGGAATAGATCGCTGTGGGAATTTAGCAGCTATATATGGTGCATTGGGACGCTCTGGCTTATTGCGACCGGGTAGCAGATCGTCGGTGAGAAATTGATCGGGATTCTTGTGAAGATTGGACTTATCCTCTGGTACTACAACTAGGTAGTAATGCGAAATAGGGCCGTACTCTTCGGATGCCTGTGGCAGTATAACCAATATCTCCTCGCCATTTACCACGCCATAGAAATCGGGCTTGACCATGGGTTGTGGTGCAGCCATTTGAGTGGTCACCGTTATCTTCGTCGGCGGTCTGTAGGAATAATCCGAGGGTATGGCGCTCACATTTACATTATAAGTGGTGAATGGACTCAGTTCGTTGATCGTGTGCGTCTTTACGAAGTGCTTTAGGATTATCTCACGCTTCTGCACACTTTGTGTTTGAGAGAAACCCTGCGAGTCTACAAACACCTTCATGGCATCGAAGCTGATTTTGTAGTTAACTGGATTAAGGCGTATAGGTGGTGACCAAGAGAGAGTCATAGAGTGTGTGCTAACATCGTGAGCCCGTAGATTGAGCGGCACATCTTCTGGCTTGATGCGTACTGTTACCTTCTCACTAAGACGTCCCAGTCCATTCTTAAACCTGGCTGCGATTGCCACGGCATACTGGGCAAACTTCTCTAGATTAACCAGGTCAGCCGATTCAGTTAGACCCACGGTCTTCGTTTGCCAATCATCTAGATCCTCGACTGCCGTCATGGTGTAAAAAATCTTATAGCCTAGTAGCTTTCCACGACTTGGCACAGGCTCCCACCAGATTTCTGCTGTCTGCTCGGAAGTGGCCACCGCCTGCACGGACATTGGAGCTCGTCCCATATCCCGTTCCGTTTCTATAATCATCTTCTCACTAAATGGACCTGCACCTTGCTTTGTATACGCACGCACGCGAAAAATGTACTCGGTGTTCTCTTCCAGGTTGGTGAAAACCGCCTTGCGCAATGTCATATTTCTCTCAGAGCCGAGCCCATGATCAATTTTTTTATGGAACTGCACATCGTAGCGTGTAATAAGCCCATTGCGATGGTCCCGAGTTGGTGGATCCCAAGTGATGCAAAGAACATCAGGTGTTTGGAAGCGTTTGGTTATATTGGCCGGGGGTCCGCCGGGTGTGCCTTCAGGAGTCTGGAAGATCTTTAGTGTTTCTTGCCCAATGCCAATGTGATTACTACCAGCTACGCGAAACTCGTATTCTACACCGCGTTCGAGATCGTTGAAACGTTTTTTCGTCATCTGCGGTCCGGAGAGCATCTCCTCTTTCAATGCCTGATCCTTGACGCCCCAGCGCAGCCGATAGCCCCGCAGTTCTCCATACGTTTGCGCCGGACGTTCCCATTCCAGTTCGATAGAAACAATTGGTTCGCGTTCCATAATCTTAAGACTTACTGTCGGTCGTACGGGCACTCCTCCGGGAGTTTTGACGATCACAGCTGTGCTGCGATCGCCGTCACCTTTGCGTGTTAAAGCAGCGACTTGAATGGAGTATTTAGTGTCGGGTTGCAGACCGGTTACACTATATTCCAGCGTGTCGACCACATCGAACTTGAAGGGTTCGTTAAGGAAGCCCTTTCCCTAAGTGGGAGAATATATTACATTTTACTTTATATATTTCTTGCCCATCATTTTTCTCCTGAGCAACTCACCTCATCTCGCATTTCCTGCACATGGATGTGATAACCGCGTATAATTCCATTGCGATCTTTTTCTAGAGGCGGTTTCCAGCTAACATGTATGGATGTTGAGTTTAAGGGCGTAGCTTTGACATCCTGCGGATCTCCAGGCACTAAAGACGACGACAACAATAGATTAGCTTAAGGTACGTACAAGTTACGTGTTTGCATGGAGCTGTGTGAATACTTAGGAGCTAACTTATGTTATTATTAACACATTTTTTAAGCTAAAGTTTCTTAACACTAAGTTGCTTAAGTTTAAGACATAGATGAAACTAGAGACAGTAAACACTAAGTGCTAAGGTTGCCTTAGACCCTAGGAGCAATATACAAAAACCAGAACGAACTTAGCTCCAAGTCACCACATCACAGTTAGAAAACAAATTATATAATGTAAACTGTAAAATTTGTAAAAAGTATCAAAGAAAGTGCTGCTTAGGTGCTATATGTAAAGTATAGTTAGAATTATAGTATAGGTAGGTAGATATATGAATAAATAAATAAATAGAGCTTGCTCAGTAGCAGAAGGTGCACAAAAAGTGAATAAAAGTGCATTTGATACCTTACTAGTGTATATGTAGTATATAAAATACTTATAGAGTAGTTTCAAAATGTACACAAAAAATCTGACAATCGAATCAAGATCAAAGCAGAGCATCTGATCAATTTTAGTTAGGTTTCAGCTCTTGTTCAACTCTTTCGACTGCGCAAAAACAAAGATGTAGGCATTCAAAAAAATGTTTTTTTTTACTGTTAGTGTGCAAAACATATAGTAGTAATCAAAAAATATATATTTTATATATATATATATATATATATATATATATATATATATATATATATATATATATACATATATATATATATATATATATATATATACGTATATATTTATATATGTATGTACGTATATATTAGATCAGTAGATATTTTTGGCGGCTCTTGGTAGAAAAAGACAAGAGCCCAGTTACAAAATCCTCGCTGACATTTGGCTTTTAAAAATGTTTTGTTTTGAAATAGAAAAAACATGTCAAAAACAAAAAGAGATTTGATTCTTTAGTTCGGTCAACAATATTTGGGGACCAGTACAAAAAAGAATTGGACAAATATTTAATTTTAGATATAATATATATAAGTGTATGTATAGGGCATTCTTAAACATTATAGTCAAACCATTAAAAAATACTCACTCTTTTTCTCTAAATAGATTTAAAATGTGTTTTTTTTATAATTATATTTTTTTTGTATATTTAACCACCATCCATTAAAGGGTTGCGTTCAAAAATCAAATTTCGCAATATATTTTTTTTTATTTAGTTTTGTATTCACACGTCAAAAAAGTTTTCAAAAATTTTTGTTTTACAGTTTCCCATTTCGAGTTTGCATTCAAAAAAGGGTGCACGAAACAGAGCAAGTAGAGTGCAAGGTGCGAGTGGCCAAGCAAAGATATATTTGGTATTTTTAGTGTGTTTCATATATGAAAAAAGATATAAGATATAGCTCTTTAGTTTACAGTATACAAAAGGTATTCAGTGCAAATTACAAAGGGCATTATTAATGGGGCTTCAAGTGAACAGAGGAAATTAAATAAACTGGGAAAGGGGAAATAATTAAATGTATATATATGGGTTAATATTTGATACAAAATGTACATATTTGTTGGCACACCCGCTTTGATACTCAATTTCATTGTTGAAAATAGTTCTTATGATGTGGTATTTTGTAGAGCTTAAAACAAGTCTAAGACTTAGAGCTAAGCTAAATGTGTTACTCGGTTACACTATTCAAATAAATTACTTAATTTCTTATTATATTATATGTACGAGTATAGTTTCTCGTTTCAATATAGAAGTTGTTCACTTCATTAAAAATTTGTCGAGCCACTGCAAAATAGAAATTATTCAAAAGCGACTTGCGGCAAAAATGTTAAATTATGCTTCATTAGTGTCCTCCTGCACAGTGGGGCAAGAGTAATAAAGGGCTAAGGGCTGAGAGGTATGTCAACTGAAGAACTTTGCATCAGCTTTATCTCTCTCTTGTCATTTCACAAGCATTCACACACACACTCACACTCACCCACTCGCGCTCTCACACTGTAAGAGTGTATAAAATAATTAAAATGCTAGAAGGTCTTCTCTACATAAGTATATGTTTTTTTGTGCGCTGCTGAATAGAAATAATAAAGGTACGTGCTAGTGCCAAGCTAAGCTACAACATTTTTGAGCTGCTCCTTTTTTTACAGCTCTTACAAGGGTATACCCTAGAAAAGAGTTAGGGCATGTGCATTGACAGTTAATTTAAAAGCTCTGAAAACAATATCTGATTGATTGTGGTGTAGTAAGTCAACACGGTAACATGATTGTATAGACTTTTATTTTAATTTAAAAACTGAAAAAATAATTTGTACCTGAAAAGCAAGGGCTTCTAAAGTTAGTCAATATATTAGGTAACAGCAAAAGCATTATTTGACTTATTATTTACCAAATACCCTTAGAAGTGACAGCTTATGCAAGCTGATCATATCCGTAACTCTGCTTCTTTTGCCATAATCCAATTTTTTTCGGATATTTTTTTCCGTTCTGCATAAAACATGTTTGTATGTGTGTGTTTTAGTCTACTCTAGCACACACAAAAGGCAAGCTGACTGCATTAGGAACTGACACCGCAAGGGGAAGGGCACCGACGAGTGAGGGAAGAGCGGAGCAATGCCCAGCTTTGGGGCAGGTGCTATGTGCATTTCGCATTGAAAGCAAAGCGCAACGAAGCTAACAAGCAAAATATGTATGCGAAAAACAAAAATTTAGAAAATAAAATATACACACGTATGCATATACAACGAACGTTGCAGTCGGACGCAATCGACTGCCAAATACTTATTAACGTCCCAGCACTCCACAGGGGCATCTATTACATTATATTTTCAAATAATTCAAATAATTCACGGCCGATGCTCAAATTAGCTGCCGATTAAAAATTTTCTTTGGAGGTGGCTATCGAAGTTTCAATTTGGTTCTAATTTTAGAACCTTAGCAAAGGACACACGCTGCCAAAAATGAGAAAGATGGCGAGTATAGAAGTGTGGGTTCATGTCGATATTTTTATTTTATTCACTGAACCCATTGAAAATGGGAAATCAGGGTATAATGTTTTTGTGAAAATGTATGTAACAGGCAGACTCCATTAAGTATATATATTCTTGATAAGGGTTACAGGCCGAGTTGATATAGCCATGTCCGTCTGTCCGCCTGTCTGTCCGTATGTTTGAACGCGTCGATCTCAGAAGATATAAGAGCTAGAGACTTCAATTTTTTTTTAAAGTTCGTGTATATCACGATTCGGTCGAGTTTGTTTCAAATAATCGATAACTATCATCGTTTTAATGTTATCGATTAAAACCCGATATCTTCATTTAGTTATAAAATTCTAGCTTCATCTTTATATTTAGAATCTTCAAATTTTGCATTTTGGATGCCACGCCCCCTTCGCCTCAAATTGCTAAATCACGTATTTCAAGTACTAGAGACATACACAGATATGTTTGATCAAAATCGTTCGTTTAGAAAAAAAGTTATTAAACATTTAATATCTCATATTATCGGCGTCTTGCAGCAGCAACGAAGCTGATGAGTCATAATGCACAGTTAGCAGATTGTGTGCTTGTGTGTGCGTCTGTGTGTGTGCATGTATTGCTTGATACATATGTACATATAAAAGTAACGGAGAATGTTAGCGGTTCTTAGGAATCGCAGTTCTTCCGTCTGTCCGTCTGTCTGTCCGTATGTATGAACGCGTCGTTCTCAGAACCTATAAGAGCTAGAGACTTGATTTTTTTTATGTGGGTGTTAAAAAAAATCGATAACTGTCTTAATTTTAATGTTATCGATTAAAAACGAAATCGATGCTCAGTTATTTAATTCTATATAATTCATCTTTATAGCTAGAGTCTCCAAATTTTGCATTTAGTGTTATGTGAGCCTTACGCAATTTCGCAATTTCCATAGCATTGCTATACAAAAGAAGCCCAAAAACAGCTGACGCAACGACTTGCGCTTGTGTGTGCTTGCGCCTGTGTATGTGTGTGTGTATGTTTTGCTTGTAATGAACGTAAATATGCATGTGTATATGTGTTAAAGAAACAAAGAATGTTTGGAATAGCGGCTCTTCGCAGGGTTCAGGGTATACCTTAGTCGAGCGGTCTCGACTAGAGTTTTCTTACTTGTTATTTATTTATTTTGTGTTAATAACATATTCTTTTCAAAACATATATACAATTTGGAAAATTAAACGACTAGGTCATAGGCCATAAAGTCATTATGTTGATAGGTATTGGCTCAGATGTCGATTTTTCAGTTTTTATTTGCGATTTGTGGGTGTTCAGGAATATAACTGTTTGGATTCAAAAAATGCGAGAATTTCAGGGTTTTTTTTTGTAAGTCACGTCCCTCTTGGGACGTAACAATAATTGTTGGGGAATCGATAGAGGAGAGCCCCAGTAACTTAACATCAAATTTCGAAGCTTCTAGCACTAAAACTGTGGGAGATATGAGCTCATATTAGTTGCCACGCCAACTATGGGCGTAGACGTAGAGTATATATACCAAGTCTCAAGTCTCTAGCATGAATAGTGCTCAAAATATAACGGAAATAATAAAATCATTATAAATTAAGATCCGATTTGCCACGGGCGTGGCCATATAATTTTGCTGGTGATCTTTATAGGATCGTAACAGTAAGCCACGTGCCAAATTTGGGCGTTCTAGCTTTAAAATTGTAGAAAATACAATTTGGCCTGAGTTGCCACGCCCCCAATGGCCGTAGATATATGTCCGCCATAGCTTTTTGATCTTAGGATGTCGACGTGAATGTTTCTCAACTCTCTAGCCCTTCTAGAAGTAGTGTTTCTGAGATACAGGAAAATGCATTTTCCCATTTGGTACACACGAGTATATACTCCACGTTTCAAGTCTCTGGCTTCAATAGCGTGGAAATGGTTTGCGTTCATACGGACAGACGGGCGGACAGCATGCCGGACATTGCACAAAACCAATATACTTATTTCACTTCGTATAAAAATAAAAATACTGTTACATACTTATCCGCTGACCCTTTAACTGTGAACTGCTGTCGGGATATCAATGGAAGTCACACACATTCACACATTTACACACACACTGCAACTTTGATTGTGCTAAATTGAGTACAATTAAAATGATATATATATATATATATATATATATATATATATATATATATATATATATATATATATATATATATATATATTGTGACACAGACAGAGAGTTGAAGCAGAAGAATGATGTGCTGACTAGACACGTTGAAGTGCTTGAGGTGCATTGCTCATAAAATATAATATACATATACATTCAACTCTAAAACGGGAAAAGTAACTATTGTTGGCTACAGCATATCTGTGGATGTATGTACTTTGACTCCTCATTCTTTTTGTGCTGGGTGCATTTGCTGTTGTGTTTTTTTAGTGTGCTTAATGCTTAGCTTAATTGCGATTACTTGACTAGGTGCTTAACATTAACTAAAATTGAAATTCATTAAATTGTGCTTAGTCAAAGACAAATCAAATTAAGTGAGTGGCCTCATCATCTTCATTGTCTTCTTGCTCTTCTTTGTATTGAAATAACTTAATAAGTACTTTGTAAATCAAGATGATTAATTTAACAAGCAGTTTAACTTATCAGCTAACAAGCAGAGTTCGAGAGTGTGTGCGAAAAGCATTTGTAAACCAAAATGGGAATATAATGAAAGTGCGAAAGGGCTTGCAACAATGTAAAGTTTAATTTTATAGCTAGAGGCACTTAGTTTAACCAATATTGGATATCCTAGGCTAAATCCACAGAAATGCATAAATAGAAGCCACACTAGAATAGATAAATAAAAAATATTGATATCATAGTAGTTGCAGAAGCCTGCCTGAACTGTATACGACTTAACAATGGCTTTGCTTTACTTATAAATGAAAATAAATGTTGCAAATCACTTTTAATATTTTTCTGCTATTCTATATTTTTATCTGAAAATATATTCGCGCCTGTCTGCTATTTGGCATTCTGTCTCTTTTTACACGAAAAAAAACTTTCTGTGTGGACATCAGATTAATTATATCTCACAAATGCTGACTATCTATACTTTTTTTCAAGTTGTTGGCGCAACTGTCAAGTTTAAGCTCAGACTTAGAACAAATAATAAGCAACTCCTCTGAGTAGGAAAAAATGTGAATATAAACAATTAAAAAAATAGTTTTACATTGTTGCTTTAAAAAATGCGCAGATTAACTTCCCAGTAAGAACGAGAGAAGTGGCGAGGAGGGGGGCAAACATATGCAAATGTGTTAACTGGACAAACATGCAGGTGATGGCAAATAAAACTTAATCAAATGTGTCAACAGAATACAAATTAAATACAAAAATCAAATAATTTTTATGCGAAAATCAATTTAAGGATTTTCGCCATGTATTCGCGCATTTCCATAGCAACAACAAAAAGCCATATATGCTCTGATATTGCGGGGCGTGGGGGTCAAAGTGCAAAGGGTTTGCCCACAAACAAAAAAGAAAAGGCAAATATCAAAAAACAAAAACCAAACTCGTGAGCAAAGCCCAAAAAAATATTACAACGAGCTGCTGCAAAGTGTTATTAAATATGTATATACAAATATTATATATGTATATATATATGTATATGTATATATATATATATATATATATATATATATATATATATATATATATATATATATATATATATATATATATATATATATATATATATATATATGTATGTGTGGGTACAATTAAAAACAACAAAAAAGAAAAATATACGCGTGTGTATATGTATAAATAAATGCAGCGAAACGATTTGCATTATTTGCCTTGGGTAAACCACAATAAAAGAGCTTATGCATGGCGGGGGCGGGGAGGGGAGCCGGGGTATTCCAGGGTAGCGGGCAGTTTTCAGGCTTAGCCTTTCATTATGTACATACGTACATATATGACATTTGTGTACAACTAGGCCTTATTTAGGTATACTCTTTAGGGGTTGGGCGCTTGTTTACATTTATAATTGCAGAAATTTAATTATGTAAACAAATCAATTTAATATTTTATGCGGCTCTTTTGGTGGTTCGTTCGCAATAAAAAAGAAAAAAAAAAAACAACAACAAAACTAGCTAAATTCACGAAAATCATAAATTTGTGTTTGTTTAGATTATATTTATATTTGTTTAAGATAAGTGTTTGTTTATAAGTATTTGGTATCTGGTGCGCTTACAAAAACACAGAGCTCGAATTATGTTTTGTGCTATACAAATTACCACAAAAAGTTGATGCATTATATCATAAAAAATTATCGTATATATATTTATATGTATCCAATTTTTTTTTTCAATTGCATGTTCACATTTGAGATTCAATTAACTAACAAAAATTCATTGTTGCATATATTACACAATACAGGAGTTGTGCTAAAAAAGAGTTTCGTTTGCGTTTTTATTTGGATAGAGATACAAGTGCAAGAAAGTTGTCAAAAATTGCGCCAAAAAATATGCAATTTTATAGTACCAATAAAAATTTTAATTTTTAATATTTTCAATTTTTAAGCAAAAATTATTGAGAAATCATAACTGGGTTTCAAATAAAACAATTGAGAGTTGATAAAGAGAGGAAATATCGTATTAGGAACTGATCAATGATAAAGAACTTAACGAGAGACATTTAAAGAAACAATGAAAAAACTAAATATATTTTATTTCTAAAGTATTTCTAAAATTGAAAATCATTTGGGGAAAGTAAAAATTAAAGTTAGTTGAAATTTGTTCTTATTTATATATTTAAATTACTTATAAGAAGTTAGTCAGGAACTTAAAGATCTCAAACATGTTTTGAAAAAAAAAATAAAATAATTATTTATAAGAACTTGATCTGCAAATCGTGTACATTTGTGAATTCTTTATTAGAAGAGAAAGAAAAGGAGTAACTTTTATTTTAGATTAAGAATTTAAGTATTCTAAGAGTTTGAGCTGAAGCTTTCGAAATCCAGAAGTACACTGCAGAAGCTGAGTTCAGTTAAAAGATAGGACACATTTTGGAAAATTAAAGAACAGTTTTTTTGAGAAGGAGCAGCTAGAGAACTTTATTAATTTTATGCATTAATTATGCATAAATCACAAATCAATTCATATATAAATATTTTGTCAAAGAATATATACATAAAAAAATAAGGTGAAAACATTTATGAACATAAATACATAGTCTACAAAGAAAAGAACGACTTAAAGTACAGCTGCATTCAAAAATAGATGAATGTTTGCAGCTTTTATTTAACATATATATGGGTTATGGCATGTGTATGTGGGAGATGGTATTTATTACCGGTCGCACACAGCTAAAACGACTTTGGGTAAATACATCCATACACCCACACATACGCATACACATACAAATATGTTTTTTTCATGTTTTTTCCTGATCAAAAAGAAAATCAAAACAAAACGCTCCATTGCGGCGTTTCCGGCAGCTCCTGCGTTTGGGATGCTCGTTATCAAAATTCAAAAATCGTACAAAAATTTGTTAATTTTTTGTTAATTAGTTAGGTTTGATAAAGTTTTAAAAATAAACTTAAAAGTTTATAAACTAAATGTCAAATATGATGGAGAAAAACAAGTGTAAATGAGTAAACGATAAATGTGAACAAAGAGAGAGAGAGAGAGAGAGTTAGAGAGACTTACGCTTAGGTAAGATTGTCATTGGCATACATACCATCCTCTTGGGTGCGCGTTATGATTGGATGGGAGCGCGGACCATCGCCTACAGAGGTGCCGGCTAGCACCCAGATCTTGTATTCAGTCCAGCGCTTGAGCTCGTCGAGCACAATCTGGGTCATATTTAAGGTCAGAGTGGACGCCTCGTCGTCCGCCCGGCCCACCTCGACGAACAGCACCTTATAGTATATGATCCGGCCGTTGGAGCGCTCCGCGGGCGGAGGCAGCCAGCTAAGCGAGATCGTTGTCGAGCTGTTTGCAATCGCGGTGATATTGCGTGGTGGAGCACCTGGTACTAATTACACAATATAGATGGGAACGTGTGGTTGTTGTTTTTTTGTGCATTGAAAATTTGGTTGCGTTATAGCCAGAGAGAGATATGTTTCATAGCGTTCAGCGATTAGCGTTAAAACCAAACGAAAATTGTTTTCAAACCAAAAAACATGTAACGAAAAAAAGCACCAAAATAATGATTGAATAAATGACATAATGGATAATAGGCATAAGTATCTATAAGTTGGCATATAAGTTAGGTAGGTGTTGTTATATTAAAAATAATAAGTTCGAAACTCAAATACAAGACATAAAAATTCGTTTTGATCGATCCAATGGTTTATGCAAATAATGTAGCGTTTCGTCTTTTTTTAAAGAGAAGTTTGCTTCTCGTTTAAATTAAATTGTGCATATTTTTTGGTTACGATTTTGAGCTGAAAAACTAGCTACACACTGAGAAAAATGTATGGTATATAATAGCTGTTAAAGTTAGCTGTTAAAGTGGCAAAAGCGTGCAGTAAACAAGATCTACAAATATTTTATATAGTTTATATAACGGTGCAAATATTTAAAGCTAGCTTAAACAAATTGTACATGGCAAACGCACACACACACATATACTATGAACATTAAATTTGCATAAACCATGTTTCTCTGGGTTTTTAATTTGTTTTTATTTCTTACATAAAACATGAAACTAATAGCCAGAACATGAAAGTAGAAACTAACATTTATTCGAATATACATATATATATGCTATCTCAAGTGCACAAAATTGTTTAAGCTCGTATGGAAATAATAATGTTATGCTTAATTGAAAGGCAATGACTACAAATTGACATTTGGCAAAAACACAAATTGCAAAACCATTTCAAATAACATTCATGACAAACTGCGAGGAATAAGTCAATGTGGACCACCGAGTAGTAATCCGCATGCCAAACTCTTATCTCATTTGGTTTGTTCTTTCTCGCTCAGTCTCTCTCCCTCTCTCTCTCTCTCTCTCTCTCTCTCTCTCTGTGTCTCTGTGCCTCTCCCAGATTGGCAGCCACAAAACAATTGTTAAGCCAGAGAACCACTGAAACCACTTAAACTTTAATTATGCGCCAAATCAAGCTAAGAGTATTCAGAACGTGCAAATATGAAAACCAAAAGTGCTGCACTACAAACATAGAATAAAAGCACACATATATATTACAATTATATGTATACAAATATAAATAATATATAGTATGTAATACACAGAGGTGTATCTGCATATGAGCTCTAACAGTATGTTTGCCTTGAACATTTATCGTGGCGCATATCTCTATTAAAGCGCATTTCAAAACCAATTACGAACTACTAATACAAGTGTGTGTATGTGAGAGAGAGAGAGAGAGAGAGAGAGAGAGAGTGAGAGTGAGAGTAAAAGAAAGTGCAGATTTGCAAGAGAGCGTTGCATATAGAAACGGCAAAGTTCATTGTCTAGAAATTTTGGTTTGTGGTTTTTTTTGCAGTTGCATTCAAATTTGGGCATGCAAAGGCTGGTCAAAAGTTGCAAATATCTTTAAAAATAACTTGTTTAGTTCAAGACTTCAAATAAAATGGCATACACATTCACATTCTCTATGTATATTTTATATTTTAAATATAGTGTTTGAGTATAAATATATTTTGCAATCAAAATAATCTTACAAATACATTTTTTGTTTGTTTTGTTTTTTTTTTTTTGTACTGAAGTTTGTGATGTGGTGTTGTTTACAGTGTTGGCTAAAAGGTGAGGTTTTTGTGTTTGAGATTATGTTTCATCAATAGAGCGCCGACTTCTATATAACTCAGTTCGGATCGCGAATTTACTAAAAAAAATCATTCGCATTTTAACATTAAACAAAAAAAAAAAATAAAAGTAATAAAAAGAAAATGAATATATATATATATATATATATATATATATATATATATATATATATATATATATATATATATATATATATATAAGTTGCAAAAGTATCAAACATAGAAATTGGCAAGAACGACAACTGTTTTGAGTGAAAATTTTGCTGCTCTCGCGATGTCAGTCTCTATTAATGCTTACATTACTCCTTGATCTATTGATGAAACATACTTAATTGTTATAAGCCCTGCCTTTGCCAAACTGCGGCTTATACATAGGTGTTTGTATGCCTCACTAACCTGTTGTATGTATGTTTTATGTATTAAATAAACTAGGTTAACTTGGAGTAAATGTATTTAAGTGTAGACTAATGTATATATAAGTGTATAGGTATAAAGTATGTATATAGTTTATAAACTGAACTGTCAGTATATGGTAAATATTATATAAACTTGCAGTTAACTAGAAACAATCATACATCATATAAAATATATAGTAAATAATTATCGTATAAGGATGAAAAGTGCAAGTCATAACACACCTGAATCCCACACACACACACACACGCATGCGTACGTTTAATTTTTTGTTTACCTGTTTCCTCGGGAATGCCATTACACACAATGGAAATGATCACACACACATTTGCCCACACATACTTAATCAATAAACAGTTATTTGAACTGAATAATCAACTACATTTATAGGCATTAAATATGACATATAAGTAGTTATATATAAATGTGTATGTATAATTTATAGGTATATGGAACGAAATTTATGTTTCGAGTTCTGAATTTGTTTGTATATTTGTTCTTAAGCTAGATAAACTCGTACTACGGCTTAGTTGAGTTTTGTTTCTGTTTCTTTACGGATGTCCGTTTACTTAACTTAGGATTAAAGAGTGTCAGTCACTTACCATATTGCTTGGTGCGAACGGGAATTGGGGGGGTAGTTGCGCCCTCGCCGCGCTGCGAGCGTGCTGCCAGCCAAATATAGTAAAGGGTATCGGGATACAAACCATCAAGCGTGTAAGACTCAGAGTTCGAGATGCGCCTGCAAGAAGTACTCGATTTTACATAACTGATAGCTTTATACATTTATGTATGTAACTCACTTGTGATGATCCTGATTGGCATATGTGTCATTCCAGTAGAGCTCGTAGTGCACAATGTTCTCGCTGGAATGAGTTGGCTTGGACCACTGTAATGTGACTGCGGTCTCGCCGATATCAGTTGCCCGGAAATTGCTCGGTTGTGATGGCACACCTGTACACACATATAGACACACATATTCACATATATATATACGTATACAAATACATTTACATATTGGCATATCAAATTGTATGTGTTTCGCATCCACGTAGGCACATATTTGGTTTTTGGTTACGGTTTTGGTTGGTTTGGTAATAATGAAACGGAAATTAAATAAAATACACAAACAATTTATATATATATATATATATATATATATATATATATATATATATATATATATATATATATATATATATATATATATATATATATATATATATATATATATATATATATATATATATATATATATATATATGTATATATACGAGATGTATACCCGAAATATGCGCCCATTCAGATATTATGATTCAAATACACTCGGGAGACATGCAAACCAGCTGTCCACATGAACACATAGTGTAGTTCAAGCCTACAAAATTGATTGGATTATTTGCTACATCCAAATATTAAAATTCGTAATAGAGTAATATATTTTTGGAAGTCTCCCCACATTGTACACCCTATAAAGATGACATTATTACAATTGTGCGAAAACTGTATGTGTTTATTCTAACTACGATTAACTTGAATAAGGAGTGCCTAATTAAATATGCATTGAAACTAGAGTACTGCAATATACAAAAGGAACTACGAACTGGGAATCAGAAAAACCAAAACTAACGCTCTGACTATGAGTGGAAATCATTTGTAAGCTGCGCTCTTTATACCTTTTATACACCAATACAATCAATTAAATGCCAAGTAATTTGATAGAGCAACGCAATGAGAAACTTAAAGCTTTCAATTATGGTTTTTTCCAATATCTGACAAATAAATGAATCTACGTTGCGTACATGCTGGAAATCCTCACTAGGCGCCGCACAAAGGACTTACGGTCAGAGAGGTTGGCCCAAAATGAAGTTAAGCGCATTAGGCAGCGCAACTGCAAATTCAAAGTCACACTATAAACTGCCACGCCCCCTAGCATATGGGGAGCTCTGCTAAAGCTCTCTGCCTGCCAGTCGAATACCTCAGAAGCCACAAAGCTGCATATCAAAGTATGGCAAATGCAATTGCTTCAGCAGTCAAATTTAATGAATATTTGCTGCACACCAGAATGCACAAGAGCACATAAATACACAAACAAACACACACACACACGCAAACATGTAAGCAGAAGTAAATAAATGTTTTAAACGGATTTGATCCGGAGTCAACTTAGTATTCAGCTAAAAGAAAGCAAATTCTGTTTGAGGGCTGCAGAGTATGGAAGATATTTATGCGTGAGGCAGTCTGGTATTCAAAATAAGTTAGGCTTGATGACAAGAAATGTCAGAAGTTTACAAAATGCCTTTAAAATAGACAAGCCTGAGCATACTGATAATTATTTATAACCTACCTCACAAAATTGGAGATTGGCTAGATTATTGGGCGCAAGCCCATTTATAACGGATCTGGCAAATCACGCCATGCCAGAGCTGGCAGATAGATTTACCTCTTACATTATAATCACTTATTTAAGTCATACAAAAGAGTATAAAAAAGCTTGGTGAACGCCTCTGAGAATAATACTTTCTTTTATGTTATATAACTGAACTTTATTCTAACTTTGACTGAATGGATAATATTCCATATTGCCACCAAATCAAAGCCGCTAACTACCAAATCATGTCACTCAATACAACTAGTTAAACAAGTTAATGCACTAAGAGTTGTCAGATAGTCAGAAAATATTAATTATCTGCATTTTGAGCTCTAATTAAATAATTGGTGTAATCTATGCGGGTTGATTTAAGCAGTCAACTTAATTGCGTACGATTGCCCATAAATATACGTGGATGCAGGCTGGAAGCTACATGTTGAATGCAGAATGATGAAGGCTGAAGGCTGTAGGCTGCAGACTGTTGGCACTCACCTTGCTGTGTCTTCACCTGCACAGGGGTGGACATAGGACCGGCTCCCATTGAGGTGTACGCCTGCACACGAACTGTGTAAATGGCGTGAGGCGTTAATTCCGAGACGGTTGTCAATTCGCTATTGTCAATCATTTGGGAGTTCCAAGAGGCTTCCGGCTGGTTCGAATTGGTCGTATAGTACACCTTGTAGCCCTGCATTGATTTTAGTACAGGAAGAGAGGGAGATACAAAGAAGATTATTAAAATTAATTTCGTAATGTGTAGGCCAATAAAAACAGAGGACAGCGAGAGTGGGAAAGATATTCAAGGCGTCAGAAAGAAGAACTGATGAAATGGGGTCAAAGGAGCATATAACTTAAGAAAATGTTTATTTATTCAAAAAAGAATGTATTCTCTGAAACCTCTCAAGAAATTGCGCTTAAGCAAGCATATTCCCGTAACACTCAATTAAAGGTCGCCCCTCTTGAAATCTTTTGCCAACCATAAATTGGTGGTTCGAATGTAATATGGCTTGTGGTCTCAGATTTGCGTACATTATAATTTTGGCCTTGTGCCAAGCACTGTTTCCAGCTGCAGCTGCAGCAGGACGTGCCACGAGGCACACAGCCGCAACAGAGGCAATAGAGACCGACCACAACAATTGCGGCCTAACACTTGACTCGATCAAAGTGCGGCCCACCAGCCAGGCGAGGAGCAAGCAGCAAGGATCTGGCTTGGTGCATACAAACTACGAGCTACAAGCCAACTGCTGGCTAACTGGCTAACTATGTGGCTTTGATTTCATTCGCACATTTGCATTTAAGCGCTTGTCTTGCTCCCCTTGCGCTGTCTTCTGCTCCGCCTGCGTTTTAATGCCAAACACGGTTACAGTCATTTCCCTGCAGCCCCAGGATCTGGCCTTTCAACGTGACAAAGTCTCGACCCTTGGCCTGGTCTGTCGTGCAGTTTGAGCTGGAGTCTGTGTTTCTGTTCGTTCTCTTGTTTAATATGCGTACCCAATGCCAGGTACTTACGGTCACTTGTCCATTGGGCGTCTCTGGTGGCTCCCAAGTAATAACCATCGTCGAGGAGCTCAATGGTCGCACTTGCACATTACGTGGCGCACTTTCCATTTCTGAAAAGAGACAAGGATAGAGAGAAAGAAAAAAATGAAGAGAGAGATAGTATGAGAGAAAGTGTGATAAAAAGGATTATTATCATTGTAAACACATTTAAAAAACAAAAGCCAGAAAGTTTATCATCTACTCTTTGAATATGCGAAACCTGAAGGCGAGAAGAGAGAAACGGAGGCAGAGGGGGAACCTTAAGGACATTGACTACAAAGACAATCTCATCGAATACTAACTCAATTCTTGCTTATTCAATATGAATATTCAATCATAATTAAGCGATACTGCAACAAATTGGAATGTGTAATAAAGTGATTTAGTTACGAATAGTTTTTAATCAGTTAGAAATGTTGTTTAAATACATAGAGGCAAGCAGGCAGATAGCCAACCGATTGATGCGTTTCAATCAGATGAAATTTTTGACATTTGCAGCAGGACTTGAAATCAAATGCAGAGCTAGATTAAAAATAGACCAAAACATGGAATAATAGCGACAATGAAAGAGAGAGAGAAAGGGAAAATTAGGTTTATTGCAGACTCCACACAAATGTTTTACAATGCAAACAATCATCCATCACAATCACTGGGAATAAAGTTCTGCTAAATGCACGCCTGCGTCCGTCCGCCGGACTCGGCATTGTAAACATATTTTTGCTCTGCTCCGGCGCATTAGAGTGCGAATTTTGCATTTATAATGTGCAACGCAATGCTGCTAAAACACATTTCAACATTTTACACACACATACCCACACCCATAATCTGTTTTTCGATGAGGGAAATACAATGCCAAAAGATCGCAGCGAGCATCGGTCAAAGTGCTAACAACTGCCTCTTGCTTGAACAACTATGGCCAGTAAATGAATAAGATTGGGTATTTCAGTGAGTGTCACAAGATTTATAAGAATACAAACTTAAACAAATTTGTCTTTATTGGGAACTTTAGCTCGAATAATTGAAAAGAAAAACAAGATTATGTTTCCTCTTCCGAGGTATCTCTTGCTTTCAATAGACAGGGATCTCACTTTTACGGGCTTCCATCTTTTCTATATGAAAAATTCTTAAGCTATACTAATTTATAATAATTGTTCCAATCTTTGAAAGTGTTCGGCTAATAGCAACTTTTTTTTATACTATTTCACGTAGTGATATAGTATATTGGGTTTGTGCAATGTCCGTCATGCTGTCCGTCCGTCTGTCCGTCTGTCCGTCCGTCCGTCTGTCCGTCTGTCCGTCTATCCGTATGAACGCAAACCATTTCCACGCTATTGAAGATAGAGACTTGAAATTTGAAATATATACTCGTGGATACCCTCGTCTGATAAAGTGTCAAGATTTTCCCGATACGCCCACTAGGGGCGTGTCAAATCGGAAAATGCATTTTCCTGTATCTCAGAAACACTACTTCTAGAAGAGCTAGAGAGTTGAGATTTTAACTGAACACACTCACCCAAAATCAAAGAGCTATGGCGGATATATCTACGCCCATTGGGGGCGTGGCAAATCGGGTCAAACTGTATCTTCTACAGTTTTAAAGCTAGAACGCCCAAATTTTGCACGTGGGTTACTGTTACGATTCTATAAGGATCGCCCAAAAATTTTACGGCCACGCCTACTAGGGGCGTGGCAAATCGGATCTGAAGATATAGTGATTTTACTAGTTTCGTTATATTTTGAGCACTATTGATGCTAGAGACTTTAGACTTGGTATATATACTCGGGTTAACATCCCACAATCGAAAAGCTATGGCTATATATCTACGCCTTCAGGGGGCGTGGCAACTAATATCAGCTTATATCTCCTACAGTTTTAGTGCTAGAAGCTTCAAAATTGGATGTTAAGTTACTGGGGGCCTCCTCTACCGATTCCCCAAAAATTGTTGTTACGCCCCAAAAGGGGCGTGACATACAGAAAAATACCCTGTAATTTTCGCATTTTTCGAATGTAAGCATCCTGAACGCTCACTCTATGCACATGCCAAAAATTATTTGTCTACGGCCACTGGGGGCGTGGCAAATAAAAACTGAATCATCTGCAACTTCTGAGCCAATAACGCGCCAAATAATGACTTTGTGACCTTTGACCTTGTCTTTTGACTTGTTAATATATATATATATATATGTTTGAAAAGAATATTTTATTAATACAAAATAACTAAATAAGGAAAATATAACAAAAATATCAACATGACCGCACCGGGGTTCGAGCCCACACCTCTACGCTCGCCAATGAACTTAAATCACATTTTCAGAGTTGCCACCTCTCTCATTTTGAGAGATGCCATCTCTCTCGATTTAGGTGCGTGTTTTTGCTAAGGTAAGGGTTCGATCCTAATTGAAACTGTCTGGCCACCTCCAATGAAAAGTTTTAATCTGCAGCTAATTTGAGCAGCGAATGTGGAGATTTAAGGTTAAATTTAAAAAAATATAATGTGATAGATGCCCCTGTGTGCTGCTGGGACGTGAAATAGTATTTCGCTGTCGGTTGCGTCCGACAGCAACGTTCTTACTTGTTTTAAATTCAATTTATTTGCTGCTTTGTTGTCAGAGACTCTATAGCGCATTTATCAATTAAATTTACTTTAACTTATTTTGGTGTACATGAAACATAATCATCCAACGGGATTCCAACCGGGGCCTGCTTTCTCACTGGGCCACACCCGGCCCCTTAATAGCAACTGCAGAGAAAAAGACCTGCAAACAACTGCGACTCAATTTTTGTTTTGTATTTTAATATTTCAATAACTTTAGAAAATCTGAAAGTGCTGAGTCACATAATTGTTATTAGCCAGCTGTCTCAAGTACTCAATTAGCTATCCAATCGTGCAAATAGTTTAGAAATGTTAAGGAAATGTATGTTCAGCCATGTTTGAGCATACAAACGCTCGAAATTTGTCAATGATCTGTTAAAAGGCTTTAATTTATATACTAGTGTTAATTCCCAGTTTTCTATTAAAGAATATATAGGCAAAACTGTTATGTTAAAGGGCTACTGCGATATTAGATATTAGACTTGTAAATGTTCAAATAGCTATATCTCTGGCAAAATATATTTTATTTTGAGAAGGTCTAGTGGCTTGCACTTGTGGAAGTCTGTAGAAGCAGAAGAATAAGTTTTTTATTTAATTTTGAAGCGTGACTCACGGAAAAGGTTGGGAAATTATTTGTATTTCTGAACAATTTCCATTTGATATTCGCAGATATTTGGCTCTGTAGTTTTACCTAGACTATATATAGATCGATTTTTTTATTCTTCAGCAATTTGTAATTGGTAAAATAGAAAAAGGATATTGCTAACGGTAACTCAATATTGATTGTGTCTATTAATAATATGTATATTTAGTTACGTTTCTGATTTTTGTGGAATTGGTTTCAGTTATGACTACTTGAACTTAATTTTAGCTGTTTATTGGGTGTCCTGGGCCAAAACCGCATTCGCACATGTTTGAAATGTATTTGCGAGGTGTGAAATTGGTGAACAACTGAAATAGCAACAGAAATTGTGGTTGGCATTCGAGATAGATAGAGGGATAGAGGAAGGCAGCTAAAGCTAGGTTTTACTAATTAGTGGGTAGTAACAGTGGATCTCGCCTCAATTGCTGCTCCATGTTAGATGGTGTGCAAGTGTGTTTGAGTGTCTCTCTGTATGTGTGTATGTGCATGGGTATGCTGGCTGCAACATTTCCTTTTCTTGTGCTCCTCAATTGGTTAATGGACAATCAATAAATTCCAATTCGCACAATTTTACTGCAATATCTTGTACATGGGGTGCCACTGCAGCGTTTTACCCACAATTTATATCTCAGCCATCTCATCTGTTACACTAGTGTGTGTGTGTGCTGCATGTGCACATGTGTGTGTATGGGTGTGTCCTATAGATAGAACGAGCTGCCATTGCCATTTGCCGGGGCTAGGCTAAGATTTGCATGCACAGCACATGGGGCACTCAAAAATTGCAATAGCTTCGCCTCTGCCACCTTCTGGCCGCCCGGCAGTAATCCTGGCAGCTCCTTTTGCTCGTTGTGTGTGGGAGCATCACGTAAGCTGCATTTAAGAGCATATACATTACATACAGATAACCGCCATTAATATGTATCCCTTGCATGCCTGCTCAAGCCTACTGCTTTCTGCTTAGAGCACATAGCACTAAATTCGTAGCAGCCACACATATTCACCCTCACACACAGCCACACACGCTCCCCTACACACACAGTCGCCCATGCAAAGACATCGGAGCAGGCCCCATGACCTATTACATGACGAAAGGAGCTGTTAAAGAGTTGCCAACACACACAATGTGTGTGTGTGTGTGTGTGAGCATTAAACTGAAATGTATTAGACCATATTAGCTGTATACATTATAGCCAAATTGCAATATAAGGCAGCAGCTACTTCAAAAGCTTGAATGCAGACAATCCATCAAAAGATTAAAAAGAGAGGGAGAGAGAGAAGTCTTGAGTACCTGCGCATGTACACACACACACAAACATATATATATATATATATATATATATATATATATATATATATATATATATATATATATATATATATATATATATATATATATATAGCGTGAAATTCGTCAAGTTTCTGATATGCTGAAGTCAGGCAAAGGCTCAGAGTTTAGAATTAATGAAAAGCATAAATTACTGACTCAAATCTATATACATATATAATATTAACAAAATATAGTTGACAATTCGACCAAGCGGCAGTGGATAGTGATTTAGGGAAACTTAAAACGGCGAAGGCAAGCTACAGAACTTTATGCTTAACGGGCGAAGATGAGAAGACGTTTATCGATCTATGATAAAATGAATGCAATTACCAAAGCAATGTTTAGATCCCAAATGTACTGTGGTAGAAATGTTTGTGTGAGAGAGTACTCGAATGCCGAGCTAAAAAAAAAAACGAAAAGATTTATCCGAAGAGTGACCATTACTACGATGCCTGCTATTTGGTTTGCGAACGGCCTTTAACTTAACATAAAGTTCTTAGACAATTATCGTTGATTAGTAGACTGCTCGTTCAATAACTATCGTATACTATTGAAAGCATTCCATTCCGAATTGCTATTAGCCTGGGCAGAATAATTAAGTATTTAATATTGAGTAAAAACGCGTACACATTGTATTTGCTTGAAATATGTAACTGAGAAATGGAAATGGAATGTTCAATGCGAAACTCTTAGCTATGCCTCAGGTAGGTTCCATCTAATGGTCCTGGCCGTTAAGCTGTTTGGCGTTTATGGCATTCGACTGTTGCACTTGCAGACCGTAAATTCTACCTTCTCAGCTGCTACCTACGCTCAAATGACACGTGTCAATATCTTATGCCTGCTGTTGGATTCTCCAACAAATTTTTACTAGTTTCTGTCCGTTTTCTATTGATTTCTTTGTGGTCTAGCTGTAAACTGCGCTATCGAAATAATATAATTTCAGCAATAAAAGTTTTCCACTTTTATACGACGAGCAACAAAAATCTAAAAAAAAGATAGGTGGACAGGCTAGATGAAGAGTAGGAGCGGCAGAGAGAAGGGCCGCGCGCAGCCGGCGGAACACAGTTGCAAGCAGCGCTTGCTTACGCGCAATTGTCGTGGCTAAAGCGCGCCTTGCACATACACACACATATACGAGCACACATTCATACATACACATATGCAAGGCACTTGAGAGCAGAGAAACGACATTGATGCGCATTCATATGAACGCATAACAATGCAAAGTTTATGCGTTGCTAACCACATTCGGGATGGGGCAAAGAGAGGGGCGGATGGGTTCTAGGCGACGTGAGCCAGTTGCCTCTTAGCACATACACACATACATCAGCCGAGCAAGTGTGCGTGAGTGTATGCGTATGTGTAAGTGTGTGCTTGAGCAGTTGCGTATGCAACGGGTTTTTTTGTTAACCATTGCAGTTACCTTTGATTTCATGCGAATGGAAGGGACGAGTGTAAAAAGAGCTAGGGCGCAGAGAAGGGGGCTCAGTGCTACAAGGAGCTAATGTCATGTGAATGTCGCTCAAGAATTGTTATTGAAATTGTTTTTGCCGTAAAATTTTGTTGACAGAAGAAGAAGAAGCAAATGCTATGCTAAGGATACTTACTTGTGCCACCAAATGAGAAATCGCCTGAAATGCGGAGAGCGAAAGGAAAAGAAAATATAAAAGAGAAAAGACATAATGGAAACGGGTGAGTACTCTTGATTATATAAAATTCACGAAAAAACAAAATCTAAAAAGTCCGAAGAAACAAAATCAAATCGCCGAAAAATCCTGGTAGCGTTTATCCAAAATGTAAAAAGTAGACAGAAGAAGATATGGAAAACAGTTAGTGGGTTTATCTTTTGTTATAGTACGGTTGAGGGCGGGCATACTCACTTGTCTCACCCGTGGTGCAAGTCGCTGGTGCCGAGGGCGGGCCACGGCCAATGTTGTTAACAGCTATCACATAGAACTCGTATTCCGTGTAGGGACTCAAGGCTCGGACCACATAGTACATGGTTATAATGCCGCTGATCTCGCTGAAGGCCTGATTGGCATTCTTCGGCTTGTACTGAATGACATAATACTGCAGATCTTCGGGTCCTTTGTACGACCACTCCAGACGCACCGAAGTTGCTGTTACTTCGGAGATTTGCACATCCGTCGGCGCCGTTGGCAGTGCTAGCCATAGACAAAGATAGATAGTGAGAGAGATAAAGTTAGTTAGTATTTAGTGCTGCATTGCAGGGTATTTTGCAGTTCAGCAATATTTATTTGTATTTTAACTTCTATAGTTTTCGAATTCTACGTACATTGCACTTTAACAACGGATACCGCATCGATCTGACCCAATGAGGAGGCAGCAATACAGGTGAAGTTCGCGCTTTCCTGTATGTTATTTAACTGTAAAACATTCCGACCTATGGGTATATCATTCTCCGGTGTCAGATCTTGTGCACCTATTGAAGAGAGAAGTTAGCTTGGGTATTCACGTGATTTTTACTAAATATTACCCTTCATCCACTTGACGTGCGGCATGGGTGAACCGACGGCTACGCATGATAGATTTAGATTAGATCCGAGCATCACTTCGCTTATGTGCTCTGGTGGCCGGGAGAACGTGGGCGGGACGCGACGTACCTTCACATACAAATTGGTAGCCTTCGAGTGCTCCGTACCGATTGAGTTCTCTGCCACGCACTCGTATTTTCCCTGATCCTCTTCGCTGCTATTGTTGATTTGCAATACGCCTGAAAGAAACGAAACGAGAAAAGGAAAATCAGGAAATGTCTTAGATTACGTTGGATAGATCGCACTAGGTAATACTATATTGCTATAAGCTAAAAAAGGATTATTTTCCAATCCCTTCTTAAAGGTAAGAGAGTGGTAAAGAGAGTTTAGGTTGCACACTACCTAACTTGAATCATGTCTCCAGCTACCTGTTCACGTATATAAAGTACACCTCGGCCAAAAGTTAGCTTAGTTACTTATTGCCCCCGCGAGAAGAACGACTTGAAAATGCTTCGATCACTTCCATTTCTATTACTCTTCAGGTGCTGGGAAATCGTTCTGGCCACGACCTACGTAACAGTTGATAATCCTATCCAGCCTGCGCTTGCCGAGCAATTTGAGATGCTCGATTTACTGGATTTGGGTGACAGACCCAGACGTATGGCCCGACCCACCGAGCTTCACAATTCGGCTTCAAAGTTTCTGCTGGAAGTGTATAACGAGATCAACGAAGAACAGGAGCCGCAGGAGGTGCTTCAGCAGAGACACAAACGTTCGCTGGAAGATGACATATTGCTCACTCGAGAAGATCGCCAGACGATGGCCAGTTGCAATAGCATACTGACCTTCTCCAGTCGTGACCATCAAGAGGAGCAGGATCAGACTGACATGCACATTGATTTCAATACCAACGATGTTCCTGTCGATCTAATTCTGATGCAAGCCACCCTGCGCATCTACAAGCAGCCCAGCGAGCAGGAGAGGCGTCAAAATCTTACTGTTTCTGTTTACAAAAAGATTCACAGTCATCAGCAGGGTATAGATGCTACTCCTGTCTATCGCATTGTTAACTCTGTGAACACCACGGTACATTACAAAGGCTGGCTCGAGTTTAATCTGACTCGCACTCTGCGAACCTGGCTGCTCAATAGGAACCCAGAACGACACAAGCTGCGAATTTCACTGGGAGAGGAGGCGGAGCTAAGTGCTTTGCATGCAGGTCTGGTAGCTCCACAGAAAATCCAGTCAAATCTGCAACCCTTCATTGTGGGCTATTTCAAAGGACCCGAGCTGTTGGTGAAGGTGCAAAAGCTGCGGTTCAAGCGGGATCTGCAGAAGCGTAAAGCCTCGCAGCCACGCCCGCCGCCGCCGGCTGATCTGTACAAGCCGCCACAGTCGTGCGAGCGTCTTAATTTTACAGTGGACTTTAAGGAACTACAAATGCACAACTGGGTCATTGCGCCAAAGAAGTTCGAGGCGTACTTCTGCGGCGGCGGCTGCAATTTTCCACTGGGCACCAAAATGAATGCCACGAATCACGCGATTGTCCAGACTCTGATGCATCTGAAGCAGCCACATCTGCCGAAGCCTTGCTGTGTGCCAACTGTCCTAGGATCCATAACCATCTTACGATACATCAACGAAGACATTATAGACTTGACCAAGTATCAAAAGACGGTGGCCAAGGAGTGCGGGTGCCATTAAAGACTTTTCAAATTAATTTCAGTTGCCTTTACCGTAGTTTAATACAATAATTGTAATTAGGTCAGTTAGTTTTAAAGATCAATAAAAATATGTATTTTTTAAATTTTACTTTCAAATTAGTTCTGCAGTTAAAAAGATTGGAATGAAGTAATTGAGTTAATTAAAAAAAAAAGCGAAGTAAAGTCGGTATTTGCACTTTGAACTCTTTAAAACAAGTAAGAAACCTCTAGAGGAGATACCCTGAAACACGTGCATTCTACGTTTTTCAAAATACCGCAGAGTTTGCATTCAGTATAAACGCACACAATATTAAAATCAATTCATTTTCAAATGTTTAGCCAATACTACCATCCATGATTCGATTTGATAGAGCAGCTGATAATTCCCAATCCATAGCGCCATCTAGAAGACTTGCGGTTTTTAAAAGCTGCCCGATGCACCCAGTTCATCTTGGTGTGTGTGTATGTGTGCACACGTATACGTAAACTGTATGCTTAGCGCTGCTGGGTTTGTTTAATAGCTTTTGTGCGATTTAATGGATTGCATTAAATTCTCAGCATTGAATCTACACATTTTATTGCATTTTTACATCTACGAAAAATGCAACAACTAATTCATATATTGGCTTAATTTGCAACTAGCTCCAATTTAAATATTTGGGGAAACTTGGAAGCGCTATCTAAAATTTAACACAAATCAAAATTGCATTAAATATACATATATAAAACTAACAAAAATTACTGTACCCAAATTTTTTTTTAGTTTTATATATATTCTACTGAGCTTGCAAATAACAGTTGAGCGTTTTTTCTTCACGCTCAAAGTCAGAGCAGGAGCGAAAAAGAGAAAATATTCCGCTCTCGCTTTGAGCAAGAGCGATTTTTTCTTGTCTGAATCGGTCTTCGCATGAGGGTTGTTTTTCGGGTTTTTTGCGTCGATCGTTATTGCTGAACATCTGTTCGCGAGCGAAATTTTTTTTGGTCGCGAGCTGAGCCTCAGTAAGTGAGCAAATGACTGAAAAAGTCAATGCAAAAGGTCTTTAGGTACTCTTACATTAATTTGCCTTGTTGGAAAAAAATGATTTTTTTTTTGGTATTAATGTTATTTAACTAGTACTAAACTTATACTGCCTATTGTTAAGTTAAATAACTAATTATACATTTAAATTGTCTGCGCTTATTGAACTTCGCCGTTCATTTAATATGAAATGCAGGGCTAAAAATGAGTTGCTGGTTAGAACTACTTGTGCAAGCGCATTTAGGTTGATATCATTAAAAAATTAAAATATTTAGTAAATGTAAAATGCAAACTTGCGACACAAGAATATTTTGCGTACTTTGATTAATACCATACACAAAGTACGTTTGCATCGCACATGAACATGCAGCAGTCGCTAAAGACCTTTTCTTAATTTTACTCAAGCGTTCGCTCGCGGTCTGACCGAAACAAATGAGAAACGAAGAAAACGGTTGTAGTCCGAGCGCGAGCGAAGACCCGTTTTTTGCTCACTCGCGAGCATTTTCGTCAAATACTCAGTGAAAACTGTTATTCGAAGATCACGCAAAATGCTCCACTGTTATTTGCGAGCTCTGATATTTTATGCAATTTTGATTTTTGTTCAAAGACGTGGGAGCTATAATTTAATAACTGCATTTCGATAACGGTTTTAGCCGGTAACATTAAAACGGGAGCAGTTACGAAAAAAGGAAAATCAGAAAAAGGCTTAGATTACGTTGGATAGATCGCACTAAGAAAAACTATATTGTTATAAGCATAGAAAAGGATTATTTTTCAATCGCTTCCTAAAGATAAGAGAGTGGTAAAGAGAGGTTATGTTGCACACTCCTAACTTGAATCATGTCTCCAGCAACCTGTTCACATATATAAAGTACACCTCGACCCAAAGTTAGCTTAGTTACTTATTGCCCACGCGAGAAGAACGACTTGAAAATGCTTCGATCACTTCCATTTCTATTACTCTTCAGGTGCTGGGAAATCGTTCTGGCCACGACCTACGTAACAGTTGATAATCCTATCCAGCCTGCGCTTGCCGAGCAATTCGAGATGCTCGATTTACTGGATTTGGGTGACAGACCCAGACGTATGGCCCGACCCACCGAGCTTCACAATTCGGCTTAAAAGTTTCTGCTGGAAGTGTATAACGAGATCAACGAGGAACAGGAGCCGCAGGAGGTGCTTCAGCAGAGACACAAACTTTCGCTGGATAACATTAAAATGGGAGCAGTTTTCGATATTTTTCAACAAACTCGATCTCTTTGTGCTATACAGGAACCACCAAAAAATGTGAAGTCTCTAGCTCTTATAGGTTCTGAGATCGACGCGTTCAAACATACGGACAGACAGATGGGCGGACAAACGGACAGGGCTAAATCGACTCGGCTTGTCTCCTTGATCAAGAATATATACACTGTTACATACATTTTCACATTACACCCATTATACCCTTTTCCCCATTTTCAATGGGTTCAGGGTATAACAAGTAAGAAAGCTCTAGTCGAGATCGCTCGACTAGGGGATACCATGAACCCTGCGAAAAACCGCTATTCCGTGCACTCTACGTTTCTTTTATACACATATGTATATGTACATATGTAGATTACAAGCAACACATACACACAAACAGACGCACGCACAAGCGCAAATTGCTGCGTCAGCTCTGCTTGGGCTGCTATTTGCATGCCAATGTTATGGGAAATTAAATGTTTATCATGATCATGTCATTTATATGTACGTATGTGCCAAAGCACAAGTCTCTAGTACTTGAAATACGTGTTTTGCAAATTTGAGGCAAATGGGGCGTGGCATCCCTAATTTAACAAAATCGAAATTGTATAAGACTCACATAACAGTAAAAGCAAAGCAATTTGAAGACGCTAGCTATAAAGATGAATTAGATAGAATTATATAACTGAGTGTCGATTTCGTTTTTAATCGATAACATTTAACTTAAGACAGTTATCGATTTTTTAGCAAACTCGATCTTTTGCTGCTATACAGGAACCTACATAAATAATTTGAAGTTTCTAGCTCTTATAGGTTCTGAGATTGACGCGTTCATACATACGGACAGACGGACTTCATTCTGCCTGTTACATACATTTCAACAAAAACATTATACCCTGATTTTCCATTTTCAATGGGTTCATGGTATAAAAAGAGAATTCACGCTCAATGTAGAACAAATGAAGAGTGCCCACGTCGGGTATGCCCAGCTTGCAGATACCCCGAACCTTGCACAGAGTTGCTATTTCATTAACTCTACGCTACTTTTATATATATATATAATAATTGTGAATTTTGTACACAGATATTATTATCGATAATAAGGAAATAAGGAAAATTTAATAAATTCATGTCTCAAATGATATAGACATATACTTCTGAAAATGATTTCAATTTAACTGGGATATACATATAAAAGGACAAAGAAACTAGGTGAGAAATACAGACAAATCATATAGCTCAATATTTGTATGCCCACAACATATTACAAATTAGTTCCATTGCTGTAATTTTGGTCAATAAAAATAGAAAACTGGTTGTTAATAAACAGTGATAACAGTAGAAAGTCCTAGGGCGATACACATTGATGAATGTTTTAGTGTACCCAGCCCATAAAATCAACTCATCACTTAGGTAAAATTTCTATAATAAACTTTATATAAGCAAATTTGGAAGGTCAGCAAAAAGCTTTAATGATTTATAGCCAAAAGGGAAGGCATGTGTAAGTACTGCTTAGATCTTAGATTTATCAAATAAATTTGAAAGTCGTGTGGGCTTCAATTTCCCTGGGCGAACCCACATGATACTCATTGTAGCCATAAAATGGCCAATGGAATTTACCTTTTTATGAGAGAAGACGAAGGATGTGGTGAGGATGGGGATGGAGATGGATACAGGGACAGAGGAGGCAGCAACACATGAAAATTAACACAATCTTTTATATGTATATGATTTTAAAGGCCGCATAAAAGTTATGACAGTGCAATCTGCCATGGGGGTCTATTAAATATCGAGCGCACTTTTCCGGCATATTAAGCTAATGCGAATGGCACATATAAAGAGTCATAAACTCAGTGCGGGAAGACTCGCATTATATTTATATTACCAATAAACAGGACGAAATATGTACGCCAAACGAGCTAATTCCGACACACATTGAATAAAACTCCCGCTCAACAGTTTGTTATGGATATATGCAGACGATGAATACTTGGCTTTGGAATTGAAAATATCAATTTCCTTTACTCTATAATGAAGCAAAAAAAAAAAAAAAAACAAATTATGCTGCCTATGCTCCGCTAATAATTCGTTTCAATTTGCGTGCAGGCCTCAGTCACCAATTAATCTCCCGTCTTAATTTCGGTTATTTTCAAATTCAAATTTATTCGCGAGTCAATTTGAGAGATATTTATGCGAAATTCGCACATGAAATATGCACGATATATGAAAACAATTCATTTGAGCACATTTCCACACAGCCACGCATCCACAAATGTATCAAATATTTTATTTGTGTGAAATATTCGCAGATTTAATCGTTTCATTATTTATAGAACGATACGAAATGTCGCATTGTTTCGTTTGGGGCGACCAGATTTTATAGCGTTCTCTTTTTTTTAATTACTCTTTTTTGCACTTTTTTATGTGAAGGTTCTTTGAACGGAATTGACCGAAGAGGCGATATTCTAGTGCCCACTATTTAGGCAAATATGCCTTGTAGCTTGGAAAACACAATCGATTAAATTACGCGAGAATCGCGTCGATATATTAAAATGTATGAAAGATAATATACTTTATATAATATGCTATTTTATTTGATTGTTATTAATGTTAAAATATAGATAATTTCGAAGTACTGAAGCCTTCTAGGCTAGTACATTTATCTAGTAAGTCAGCGTTGGCAAAAGGATTACATCTGACATGCAGTAATTATTTCGCATAGAGTTGACTCAAATACTCAAATGAGATTATGTCGCTTGATTTATATGACTTGAAATAAATAAAGCATATTCTGATTTATTACAATGTCGCTAGCCACACTGTTATTAACATAGCAGAGAGCCTACAATACATATATCGGCCTTAGCTGTGAAAAGCATGACGCTGTAATACTGCTCTCCTTTGTGATCCCTTTTTCATATTGTGTACTGTGAGTGGGTCAGCTACAGAGAAGGATATATAGCGATAATTGGCAGCAGCTATCCCCTGCGTATCCTTTACAACTGCTCTACTGTTATATGGATACTGAATTGGATCACCGGTAGAAAGTCCTATATATCATTCGATTGAACTTCGCTCAATAGTTCGTTTTTAATTTTTAGGAAAATATTTCACCAACTGTTATACTAAATAAAATATATCATTTTAAACGTTTACTCTAAACAAAAGAACTTAAATGTTGAATGCTGATTGAAATTGACAAATACGTCCATGATTTTAAATGTCAACAATTTACTCTTTCCTTTCCATATTCTTTTTCATTTTTGAACCAACTGTAAAGAGTGAAAAATGTTGAGTTGCAGCTAATGAAAATAAAGTATTCATAGCTTTAGATTTTTCACTTTTATTCTGCTAGATAACTGTTTGTTGCCCGTTTTGTTCCTCTTATGAAAATGTGCTTTACGCCTTACCCCATTGCCAAAAAAAAAACAAACAAGAAATGAAAAATCAACCACAGCGAAAGAAAATACAGCAAAATACATACACCCTCATATCCTAAATACAGTTGAGTGAATCATTTTTAATGACTCGTGTTACTTTTGTCCCTGCCTCCCTCCAGAACCGACCTCTTCCCTTTCCCTTGCCAGCTCATGGCAAGTGTCTGTGTATAAATTGTACAAATGTCGAGCCGTGCTAAATGTTGCAAAAATGGTTCTACTCCTCGTACGTGGTAGAATAGGTAACAAATAAAATATAAATAAAAATAATAAAAAAGGAAAAAACAACTAAAAATGATGATGTCTGCTGCTGCTTCTGTGTTGATGATTGCAGCGCGTTTTTATGTTGCCTCACTGTGCAAAGTTTCCTTTTCGTCATGTTTTTGTGTATGTGTGCGCATGTGTGAGTGGACGTGTTCACCTACATGCATCAAAGTTGATTGTTTCGAAATTTATTGCATACTTTTTGGCTGCACAGTTATTACGCTTGTTGCGCTTTCCGGGCCGCGCAATTGCAGCTCTTATCGTCGTTGTTGTTGTTGTTTCTGTTGTTGTTTAGGAATCGCTGAACCGTTCAAACAACCATTAAATGCCGTTGCATTTTAAATATTGCTATGCTTTTTTTTATATGTGCGTGTTCACATCTCCCCTTTACACACTGCCTTTTGGCCTTCTCTCTCCTTTCTTACTGTTTCCCTGGACATTTGCATATGTTCTGCAGGTGGAATCTTTTGCGCCCAAAAAAGGAAGAAATGTGATTAAAATTTATGGCAAGCAACTTTCATTAAAATTGCTGGCAAGCTGGCCAGCTTGGAAAACACAATCGATTAAATTACGCGAGAATCGCGTCGATATATTAAAATGTATGAAAGATAATATACTTTATATAATATGCTATTTTATTTGATTGTTATTAATGTTAAAATATAGATAATTTCGAAGTACTGAAGCCTTCTAGGCTAGTACATTTATCTAGTAAGTCAGCGTTGGCAAAAGGATTACATCTGACATGCAGTAATTATTTCGCATAGAGTTGACTCAAATACTCAAATGAGATTATGTCGCTTGATTTATATGACTTGAAATAAATAAAGCATATTCTGATTTATTACAATGTCGCTAGCCACACTGTTATTAACATAGCAGAGAGCCTACAATACATATATCGGCCTTAGCTGTGAAAAGCATGACGCTGTAATACTGCTCTCCTTTGTGATCCCTTTTTCATATTGTGTACTGTGAGTGGGTCAGCTACAGAGAAGGATATATAGCGATAATTGGCAGCAGTATCCCCTGCGTATCCTTTACAACTGCTCTACTGTTATATGGATACTGAATTGGATCACCGGTAGAAAGTCCTATATATCATTCGATTGAACTTCGCTCAATAGTTCGTTTTTAATTTTTAGGAAAATATTTCACCAACTGTTATACTAAATAAAATATATCATTTTAAACGTTTACTCTAAACAAAAGAACTTAAATGTTGAATGCTGATTGAAATTGACAAATACGTCCATGATTTTAAATGTCAACAATTTACTCTTTCCTTTCCATATTCTTTTTCATTTTTGAACCAACTGTAAAGAGTGAAAAATGTTGAGTTGCAGCTAATGAAAATAAAGTATTCATAGCTTTAGATTTTTCACTTTTATTCTGCTAGATAACTGTTTGTTGCCCGTTTTGTTCCTCTTATGAAAATGTGCTTTACGCCTTACCCCATTGCCAAAAAAAAAAAAACAAACAAGAAATGAAAAATCAACCACAGCGAAAGAAAATACAGCAAAATACATACACCCTCATATCCTAAATACAGTTGAGTGAATCATTTTTAATGACTCGTGTTACTTTTGTCCCTGCCTCCCTCCAGAACCGACCTCTTCCCTTTCCCTTGCCAGCTCATGGCAAGTGTCTGTGTATAAATTGTACAAATGTCGAGCCGTGCTAAATGTTGCAAAAATGGTTCTACTCCTCGTACGTGGTAGAATAGGTAACAAATAAAATATAAATAAAAATAATAAAAAAGGAAAAAACAACTAAAAATGATGATGTCTGCTGCTGCTTCTGTGTTGATGATTGCAGCGCGTTTTTATGTTGCCTCACTGTGCAAAGTTTCCTTTTTGTCATGTTTTTGTGTATGTGTGCGCATGTGTGAGTGGACGTGTTCACCTACATGCATCAAAGTTGATTGTTTCGAAATTTATTGCATACTTTTTGGCTGCACAGTTATTACGCTTGTTGCGCTTTCCGGGCCGCGCAATTGCAGCTCTTATCGTCGTTGTTGTTGTTGTTTCTGTTGTTGTTTAGGAATCGCTGAACCGTTCAAACAACCATTAAATGCCGTTGCATTTTAAATATTGCTATGCTTTTTTTTATATGTGCGTGTTCACATCTCCCCTTTACACACTGCCTTTTGGCCTTCTCTCTCCTTTCTTACTGTTTCCCTGGACATTTGCATATGTTCTGCAGGTGGAATCTTTTGCGCCCAAAAAAGGAAGAAATGTGATTAAAATTTATGGCAAGCAACTTTCATTAAAATTGCTGGCAAGCTGGCAAAACATTAACATAAGCCACACACACACCTAGTTATCTATGTGCGCGTGTGCCTTTGTGAAATGGTTTCGGCTTTGCAATAAAAATTAAGCTTTGAAGCAGCTGAGAGTTCAGCCAGTGTGTGTGTGAGTGTATCTGTGTGTGGTATATAACTCTTATGAAAATTAAAAATTCTTTTGAACATCGTAAAAGTAAAGAAATGGCCAACGCAATGCTCTGCAAAAATTGGCCGGAATAGCAACTGCTTGGCATCAAATGCAGAAAGTTGACAACGCAAACAAACTTCTGTAAATTCTGTCATGTACCACATTATGCAAGTGTGGCAAGCTTCAAATATTTTGAAACAATAACTTCGACGGACCTCTACTAAATTTGTTGGACATATTTGGTTGCTACTGGCAATGAGGACTATATATTATAAGATTTAAGTGACTTGAACATTATGAATACAATTTAATTGAATAAGAACCTAGATTTGAAGTAATAGCATAAGCGGGTCGAGCCTGCGACTCTTTTTAGAATAATAATGAACTCAATAGCTAAATGGGGAACTCAATTAATACTATTTCGATTCGATGCGCATTAATAAATAAGCCAAATCGCGTAATTGGCCTGATTTTGCTTGCCATTCGAAGAGGAAGCTCCTGCTGAAATCCCCTCTGAATGGCTCTGTATAGGAGACTGCGTAACCACTTAGACAATGCCCGAATAGTTTGCATCGTTCGGTAGCCGGCGCTTAATTTGCTGGCGCTTTTAATGGCCGCAACGACTATTTAAGCCAAGTCAATCACAGAAGGGCCAGCTTACTGGGCTGTACCTCCTGGCAGCAGAAGGGGCAGCTCCGACTGGTTTGTCGTCTTTTGCGGTCGTGTTGCCATTAACAACAGCGGTGAGACAATGCCGCCTGCCAATACGTACGACGAGGACCTATGCCCCAGCCAGACTGTGTTTGGCTGCGCCCTAATCCCGCTTTCAACTGGCCCTCCTTCGCCCGCTCAGCTATGGCTACATGGCACACATGTGGCATGCCACAACTGCACTTCCGCTTTCGCGGTCATTTTCATATTTTGCAACTTCCGTTGCCAGACACACACACACACACGGATACTATAGTGAGAAGAGTGAAGGGAAAGCTAAAGTTATCGCCTGGCTGAGTCCCACAGCCGCTAAGGCGTGTGGCGCACATCGCGTGGCCAAATGGGATTATTAATTAAATTATGCTTTAATTTAAGTAGTCCACATCTTTAGCAACAATATGAGACAGACGACAAAGAGAGCCAGTGAGCGAGCGAGAGAGAAAGAGAGAGGCGCTGAAAATAGTCGTTGAAAACTTTTCAATTTTGTAGCTAGCGAGTGATCGCTAGAAAAACTTGACTGGCCTCGCCTCAAAGTAGGACCCGCCCCCTCGCGCTGAGGCCAACCCTTGCAAGTGCCAAGTGCCAAGTGCTTACAGTCATGCACATTTTGGGGCAATTACTGTCTCATTTTCAGCAAAAGTGACTGTCAACTGAAACGAGACGAAAGGAGTTGGGCGCAGAGCTCATAATTTAAGCATTAAACTTTCTCAAATGCTTTCAAGTTGACTTGGTCTTAACTACACTTTTACAGCTCAAGTAAATAATTGCGAACGAGCGTCCCAAAGGAGGGCGCCTGCCCACGACAAGTGGGTCGGCCAAAAGGGGGCGTGGCTTGTAATGATGGGCATAGCAATTAAAGTTATAGTCGCATGGTTATTTTTGACGGGTCTGCTAAGGGAAGAGTAGAGAGCGGGGAGCTGGTGTGTGGGCAGCATGGGTCTTCGCCCGTTCTTAAAGAGGCTGCACATCTGCGACCAAAAGCTTTGTAGTTGAAGTTTAACAGCAACTTAAATAAGAGCACATAAAAATGCCAAAAACAATGCAGGCAAAGGAGATAAAGACAGAGAGGGAGGTGTGTGTACAAATGGTCAGAGCGGAGAGACTGCGACAAGGTGTATTCTTTTACGGCAATGGCCAAACATAAAGTTTAAACAGTTCCATAGAAGCTTACGACATGGGCATTACGTATTTAACATCTAATCGACGTAGTTAAGATTTAAGACGTAACTACTTACGAGAGAAGGAAGCTTGCTAATATATATATATATATATATATATATATATATATATATATATATATATATATATATATATATATATATATATATTTATATTTATATATATGTGTGTGTGTGTGTGTGTGTGCGTGTGATATAGAAAAAGATTTTAATCAGTATAATTAGCCCAACTACATTTTTCCAAATTAGTATACATAAAAAAGCTTTAAACTCTATAAAAAAAACTTAATTTGTATAAGATAGTAATATTAATAGTAATTAAGTTAATTAATTAAGTTACAGCAGTCGGTGCTATTTTCATTTCGTTCTTTATAGTTTATTTAGAATTAATAAGAAAAAATTCAACGAAAAAAGAAAAATTTATTTTAAAACTTCTGCTTAGGAGAGGAATGGGAATTTCAAACTTTTTGGTTGCTTATTTTTCTGCCTTTAACTTCTCATCTTAAACGTCTTCTGTTTGCTTTGGCCTGTTAGAAAATCTTATACCATTTGTTAGACTACCCTTAATGCTCCACAGTGACTAACTTGTGCATTATATTTCATAATTATTCTTCTTTTTTTCGTATTTTAACCCTTGCTAAAGAACGGCTCCCTTTTGCTGTAATTCCACTTTGTACTCCAGTTAAGGGCTCTCCAGTTTATTTTCCACTCAATTCCCTCGGTTGTCATACAAATCATTAAGTGCTTGCGACTAGCCACTTGTCGCATTCATTCGAGGAAGAGCCCTGCGACAAAGCCCTGGTAGGTATTACTTCGTGCTAGCTTCTCTCTGATAGCTGTAAGCTTATTGGCCATTCCACGTGCTGGCCATT
Organism: Drosophila mercatorum; assembly: GCA_961210405.1. NCBI lineage: Eukaryota > Metazoa > Arthropoda > Insecta > Diptera > Drosophilidae > Drosophila > Drosophila mercatorum. The sequence goes on along the minus strand of CAUIUS010000002.1, from coordinate 1,571,763 downwards.
AAGACAATTGGCCAAGCAAAACCAATTTCTGATAAGCCTCTTTTGCTTAAAAGCCAAATTATGGTATTTGAAAATATTCGCAATACCTTTTCACTTCTTTTCTCTTCTCACTTCTCCCCATTTTCTCGTATTGCCTTTGTGTTATTGTTGTTTTTTCGCAATAAGCAGCCCGCAACCCACACCCCCAGCCAACATCTCGGTTATAAAGTAATTTCCCCAGACGCATCGAACCCTTCTAAAAATGAAGAGTAGGAAGAAGTAGTTCAGCTCGAACAGAACACAGCACAGTTGAGGTGCCTGGCTTTCTTTTTATTATTTTTTATACTTTTTCACGAAGTGTAAAAAGTATATTGGTTTTGTGCACTGTCCGTCATGCTGTCCGTCCGTCTGTCAGTCTGTCCGTCTGTCCGTATGAACGCAAACCATTTCCACGCTTTTGAAGCTAGAAATTTGAAATATATACTCGTGTATACCCTCGTCAGATAAAGTGTCAAGATTTCCCGATACGCCCATGTGGGGCGTGGTAAATCGGGTGAGACCGTATCTTCTACAGTTTTAAAACTAGAACGCCCACTTTCTAGGGGCGTGGCAAATCGGATCTGAATATATAGTGATTTTACTAATTCCGTTATAGTTTGAGCACTATTGATGCTAGAGTCATGAGACTTGGTATATATACTTGGGTTCACATCCCACAATAGAAAAGCTATGGCGGATATATCTACGCCCCTAGGGGGCGTGGCAACTAATATCAGCTTATATCTCCCACAGTTTTAGTGCTAGAAGCTTCGAAATTGAATGCTAAGTTACTGGGAGTCTCCTTTTCCGATTCACCAAAAATTATTCGTAAGCCCCAAAAGGGGCGTGACTTACTAAAAATACCCTGTAATTTTCGCATTTATTGAATATAAGGATCCAAACTTTTCTGAACACCCACTCTATGCACATGCCATTGTATGTCTATGGCCACTGAAAAAAACTGAAAGATCTAGAGATTCTGAGCCAATAGCGCGCCACATAATGACTTTGTGACCTTTGACCTTGTCTTTTGATTTGCAAAATTTTATATATATATTGAAAAAAATATTTTATTAATACAAAATAACTAAATAAAGAAAATATAACAAAAATATCAACATGACCGCACCGGGGTTCGTACCCACACATCTACGTTCGCCAACGAACTTCTATCTCATTTAAGAGTTGCCACCTCTAACATTTTGTGCGTGTTTATGTGCGTGTTTTTGCTAAGGTAAGGGTTCTAAGCTTCTATCAATTGAAACTGTCTGGCCACCTCCAATGAAAAGTTGTAATCTGCAGCTAATTTGAGCGGCGACAGTGGTGATTTAAGATTAATTTAAAAATATAATGTTATAGTTACCCCTATGGGTGCTGGGACGTGAAAAAGTATTTCGCTGTCGGTTGCGTCCGACTGCAACGTTCTTACTTGTTTTTTTTTTTTATTGAACAAATGCCCTGAGGGACTATTTGGCGGCCATCGAAAAAAATAAAGGTATTATGCTCAATATTATTATCGGACTTCTGTCTGTCTGCCTGTCGGACTTCTTGACTGCCCGCGTGTAGCCGGGCCTCTGCTACAGCATGGACAAAATTAACTATCAACGGCAATGCGGCAATGCCCCGAAGTAATTTTAAATGAAATATTTATAAACGAATTTGCGCATTGAAGTGCGACCGTTGTCATTTGCCAATGCAGATCCGCTTCACTACGAAACACCTTATACTCTTTTTGCAGGGCTACTTACCATGCTTACTACTGAGGGACTCGGCACTTAAAACAGTCATTGCCATCAATGTGAATGACTCGCAATTGTTATAAACTTTTATATTCCATTTTAAACAATCAATCGGCGATTCGCAAATGTACTCAGAGAAGGGACACGCTTTCAATCTCACACACCCATCTCTTTTTTACCGCATTTGAAAAGGTTTGACTGACAACTGATAGATATTAAACCCTATCTCCCCTGAGAGTTCTAGCTAGAATGATATTCATTTCTTCAGCTTCGAGTTAACTTTGCTGAGGCCCGGCCCAATTAGTAATTGCCTTGCACATTGCGTATGCATTAGCCGTCTAAGAAAAAGGATCCACAATAATCATATTAACGGGTCTTGAAGCAAATGGGGCGTGACCGAAGGGAAAAATGATTGTAACTATGACAAAGACAACAGAGAACATGGCAAAGGCAAATCAGAAAGAAGGCAGCCCGTGGGGTTTTATTAAAATAATAAAGTTCTAATTTAATTATGAAGCAAGCACAAAGCACTGAGACACTGAGTAGGCTGGCAGGGGGGAGAGAGCAAGAGAGAATAGAGATGGGGGAAGTTACATACTTTTCGTTTTGATAACTCACGTACCCCTCCCGAGGGCCCTAATTAGCAGGCGACGGCCGTATAACCGAAAAATCAACGCGCCCTCAAGCTGTTGGGCTTCGGCTAGGGGTTTTCGGGTCTGCGGCAGAGTGGTTTGCAAAATAAAGGACCATAAAGTGCTAATTGAATAAAACGGCACATGACTTGCATAACTTATTATCAAAAATACATATATATGTGTATATAGCCGATATTCCTGTTGGCCCATCATTTCTATGCAGGTCAGAGCTGAGAAAAGGCGAAGCGAAAACCAACCCGTCCGCGCCTCAAGCATAAATTTATTTCATTTTCATAAATTTAAAACGTACTTTAAGACAAAAGCATGGGCAAGAAGAGTATATATATATATATATATATATATATATATATATATATATATATGCGGCAGCAGAAGGCGCCACTTAGAGAGCTTAAGGGCGCCCAAAAGGATATTTAGCTGGCGGAAACATTTTTACGTTTCGTTTAACGTGCCAACCAGGCGACCACCCAAAAGCCTGGCTATCTTCTAGCCATCCAGCTTAGATCCCTGCCCACCTGCTATCAAAAGTCTGTGGGTAAAAGTTGAGCGGCCCACGAAAAACTAATTTAACCAGCAACGTTCCACGGACACTTTTGTTCGTGTTACGCTAAATTAGTCGACCTGCCGCCCAAGCCGAAACCAAAAAAAAATATATATATATATATATATATATATATATATATATATATGAATACAAAAGCGAAAAACGAAAATTTTCTGTATCAGCTGAAATAGAAATACGAATAACAACAACAGCAACAAAAAGAGGGGCACATAGTCTACTAATACAATAAAAAATTATTTTACCTTGGGGAAATTTTTGCAACAGTTTTTAATTTGTAATGCGCTACGGCCACTAAAACAAAGTGGTTAGTTCTTAGTGGGTAATTGCAACAGACCATGAGTGTAGGGTATATCTGTCGATAGTGAAAAGTTGCCACGACTGCATAAGCGACAAAGGTATTCTTGAAAGCGAAGCCTATGAATAGAGAGAGAGAGATAGAGAGAGAGAGAGGGAGGGAGAACAGTTCCAAATGAAGAACTCAAAACGAAACTAGTCAAGGTATCCAATAAGCCAAAGGCAGTTGAATGGACATTAAGGAAAGAGACATTTGATTCTAACTAAACTGATTTAAGATATGAAGAAGTGAGAAGTGACGGAAAAGTGCACTGACTGGACTGTAAAGAGAGAATCTTAAAATTGAATAGAACGGGGAAGGAAATGGTTATACCAAATCTATCTATCTATCAGCTAAAAGTTTTATCAGCATTTGAATGTTCCTTATGAATAAAATGAGCAAATAGTTTTTCTTACCATTGCCACTGTAAACACCAATTTGGCAGACCGATTTGTGCTATCAGTGTAGGGTATTTAATTTGTGGGCTGCTGGCCGAGGGATTCTGTGTGTCGACGACGAGTCAATTGTTTAGTGGGTTGTCATTAGGCGAGCGTCCATTTCATTAGCATTGCGGGCTGGTTTGTGAACAGCCATACCAGCTACTGCAGCGCCGCTTCAGCGCCAGCTTCTATTTTTGCTATTTTTACTATGCCCGACACGTTTTAAATTGTTAAAGCGGCTGCCGCAGACCGGACCTATCCGGAGCTCGGCTTCCGGCTGTGGTGCCGTGTCCTGGTCAGGGCCAACAGTTGGCCTCCGATCGGCTGGACGCACTGTCCAGAGCACTTGAAATGGAAACGCGAGGGTTAGACACGCCCCCCTTCACGCCGACTTCTGTTCGCAAATATAATCATTGTTATCGGGGCTGTCACTGGGTCTGTCGCGGCCATTGATGTCATTTTAAAAGGACTCTTTTTAATGCATATTAACGTCAATATTAATGTCAATATTTGCGCTTCTAATGAGCGTTCACGCTGTAGCTGCTGTTGACAGCTTTGTTAGTTTTTCGTTGTCGTTTGATGTGTCCGCTGTATCGAGAGCCTAAGCCGTCATAATTAGAAATTCTTACTTTGAGAGCGAGCTGAAACCTGAAGCGTCGCCTGATTAAAGGTCGTGGCGACATTCTGTTGACATTTGTAAAGTTTTCTACCTAATAAGATCTCAACTAGCTGGCTCATAAAACAGCCGCAGCTGCCCAGGCTGCTCCTGGCTTCAACCTTAAAGGACCAACTTTGCCATTTGTCAGCTTACAGAGTGAGAAAGAAAGAGAGAGAGAGGGAGGGTGGGGTACGCAGAGGCTCAGGTACGCAGCTGCTGGCAAAAGTCAAACGTTAACTAAGCGCCGAAAAACTTATGACACAAAGTGCGGCCAAGCATAACTAAACTCCTAAAAATTTAAATGAGCGTAAGCGCAAAATACTAAAAAAAGATGGAGAGAGTAAGTGGGAGCTGGAGTGTGGGTGTGAGGGCAGTACGGCAAAAGGTAGCAGCAGAGACTTAAGTTTTAATAAATGAAGTCGCTTCGCAGCGAAAAATAACTTGACAAAAATAACCTAGCAACAGAATGCCCTTTTTTCTACACGTGTGCTAAACACATCAAAGAGATGGCCGAAAAGGAATATACCTGTATATATACAGGATGTATGAAAGTCGTACGGAAGGGAATAACTGTGTTTTGTTTTAACTTTGAAATAGGAAAAGTTGGCCTTTATCACAAACATAACTCACGCTTGAGTTGAACGTAAGCAGAGACGCGAAGTTGACATTGATTGCATACTTAAATAGTACAGTTATGAAACACAAATATAAATGGCACAAAAGACGACCAATAAATAGATAGCCTTTGAAATGCTGTATGTGTAATTTGTGCAAACGGCAGACGGTTGCTCAACTCTTCGTTATTGCTTCGTTATTGCTTGTTTAATGATAGTACTAAATTGTTGAACTTACCATTGTTAATGATATATCGAGGATTGCTCATGTCTACTTTGGTCTGGTTGATGATCCAATAGATGGTCGGCATCGGATTGCCAATGGCTTTGCATTGCATTTGAACGGTGTGACCCACCTCGATGACGCGTGTGCCTGGTCCCTGTGTTATAACCGGAAAGCCTGCGGGTGTTTTATCGCCTGCAGCGAGAAAAAATTCACAAAAAATCAGAAAATGTACGGTTCACAAATAAAAAAACCAGTACAGAGGACCGGATTTAAAAATTATGTTGCATAGTGAAAAATAACAATAAATGTGTGTGGGGGCCGTGCGAAAAGCTTGGCACGGCTGCGGGTGGAGTTTTTTAAAAACAATATGCCACATATAGACACACTTACCCACACCAACAGCAGCACATATATAAAGTATTGTTTTACATGAAGCTTTTATAAGCGGAAGTTGACGTTTTTTATATATTTTTTTTTAAAGCTTGCCTTTCTACGCCATTTTGTTAGTCAAACAATGGCGTGCACCACACATGCATAAGTGTGTGTGTGTGCGCGTGTGTGTGCGGGGGTCAGCATATTCCCTTGTGACAATTTCTTTTCTGCGGCACACTTTAAGGGCTTGGCATTCGCATTCGCAGTCGCTGCTGCACTCGCATTCGCATTGTTTGGCCGGTGGGCGGGGCACAGTTTAAAGCAAATCCACAACAGGCAGCCAAGTGGCGGTTGTTTCCACTGTTGTCGACTGCATCTTTCAAATGAACAAAGCTCATTTACATTTTCCAATTAAATCCACCAGCCAAGCAGCCAGGCAACAGCGACGTTTTCCACTCCGGCGCCCAACTTCCTAGCCACGCCCACTCGTCGCCTTTAGCAGCCAACTCCGGCAGCTGGCATTGCACATCTGCCGGATGCTGTTAGCGCTCCCACGTTCTGCCAGCACCCCAAAGGGCACAGCTGTTGGCGTAGGGGTATGCCAACTATTTAATAAGCAATGTATATCACATAAATATCTCGCGTCGATCAGCTATATGCAAATTGCATAATAATGCGAGTTTAAATCCACAAAAGTTTCATACTTTGCTGAATGGTTAACAGTTGATTGAAAATATTTTGGAAAAGTTTTTCCCTACAAAGTGTTTCATACTGCACATACAAACTGCTAGAAACTCTCAAGGCATATTCCAGAATTTATTTCAAAATATTTCTGCTATACGGATACCAGTTATTTGAGATAATTATCCGCACATCGACAATAGCTATCATATCGCTTGTACGATATCTTTTATAATATTTTGTAAGTCAGGCTAAAGTGCAGAAAGCTTGATTGATCCTTATCAATTTACAGTTGAATTTCGAAACTACTCCGTTTAAACATTATTATTTACTAATTCAGGAACATTTTGTTACTCTTGCCTATGGTCAGATTATAGAATACCAGATTATAGAATATCGAGCATTGCAGTTCATAGAGTATGAACAAAATTCGCTGAGTTGATTCTTTCGGTTCGACTTGCTATTATCATTTTCATTTGCGTTAAAAACATTTAACAGATGCAGCATCTGCAATAAACAGCACACGAGTTAGCTGCAGCCCTATGTTAGTCTCTCCCCTCCCTCGCCTTTCCACCAATCTGCTATCCTGAACATTTTCTTACCAACAGACAGATTTTCGTTGTTGTGTGTTTGTGTTTTCAGCGTGAAATTAAAATTTAACAGAGGCACAAAAAAGGAACTGCATATGTATGCATTATAATGTATACACACACAGACATTCGCACATATGCATAAATGCAAAGTAAGAAGAAGCAGTGCAACAATGGCAACAGCAGCCTGAGCAACAACAACAACATTTACGTTGACATTTGACGACGGCTCTCAGCGTTCTCTTTTATCCGTTAGAGTCTCTATGCTGGCATTTGCAGCCGTTTTTCCTGCTCCTGTCCATTGCCACGCCCCCTTTTGTTTTTGTTTTTTTTTTGACGTTTTATTTATTATTGCAGTGTCGCTGCTTCCCAAACGCATAGCGAAAAGCAACAATAACAAACCTGACTGAAAACTGTGCCAAAATTAACAAATAAAATTTTTTATTAAACAAATGCACAAAAGTCTATTTGGCTTGCTTAGCTAGCTTTGTGCGTGTGTTTGTGTGGTTGGTTTTGTTGTGGGATAAAAGAGAATATGCCAAACAGACAGACGAGCAAACAACATACAAAGTACAAAAGCGGAGCGTAAATATGAAGTTGCATCGCTACACAGGGAGAGAGACAAGATTTTTTTACCCAAGCAAAAGGGTTATAAAATTTTAGTGGAATCGTGAGCCCTTGTATAATACACACATATATGGTTCATACAACTTAGTTTCCTCATAAAATATATGTTCTATTACACAATTTTATGAGGCATAGCGGAGGGAAAGGGTCGAGATGTACGATTTATACTGCGCTCTTATTTTCATACCCTGAACCCATTGAAAATGGAAAATCAGGGTATAATGTTTTTGTTGAAATGTATGTAACAGGCAGAAGGAGGCGTGGCAGACCCCATAAAGTATATATATTCTTGATCGGGGAGAAAAGCCGAGTCGATTTAGCCCTGTCCGTCTGTCTGTTTGTCTGTCCGTCCGTCCGTATGTATGAACGCGTCGATCTCAGAACCTACAATAGCTAGGTTTTGTAGGTCCCTGTATAGGGCGCGCATATCGGGTTTGTTTCAGAAATTCGATAGCTGTTATCGTTTTATTGTTATCGATTAAAAATGAAAATCTAAATTCACCTATAAAATTCTATCTAATTCATCTTTCTAGCTAGAGTTTTCAAATTTTGCATTTAGTATTATGTAAGCCTTACGCAATTTCGGTTTTTGTTAAATTTTGGGTGCCATGCCCCTTCGCCTGAAATTTGTAAGTCCCGTATATCAACAAGTTTGATCAAAATCGTTGCTCTAGACGCACTGACGCAGCGACTTGCGCTTGTGTGTGCGTGCGCCTGTGCGTGTGTGTGTATGTGTTGCTTGTAATGAACATACATATACATATGTATTTAAAAGAAACGGAGAATGCACGGAATAACGGTTCTTCGCAGGGTTCAGGGTATACCCTAGTCGAGCGGTCTCCACTAGTTTTCTTACTTCTTATACCCTGAACCCATTGAAAATGGGAATTCAGGGTATAATGTTTTTGTTGAAATGTGAATGTATGAAACAGGCAGAAGGAGGCGTGGCAGACCCCATAAAGTATATATATTCTTGATCAGGGTGACAAGCCGAGTTGATATAGCCATGTCCGTCTGTCCGTCCGTGTGTATGAACGCGTCGTTCTCAGAACCTATAAGAGCTAGAGACTTGAAACTGCACGAAAAGATCGAGTTTGTTAAAAAAAGTCGACAACTATTTTAATTTTAATGTTATCGATTAAAAACAGAGCTCGCAAATAACAGTTGAGCATTTTGCGTGGTCTTCGAATAACAGTTTTCACTGAGTATTTGACGAAAATGCTCGCAAGCGAGCGAAAACAACGGGTCTTCGCTCAGTTCGCTCGCGCTCGGACTACAACCGTTTTTTTCGTTTCTCATTTGTTTCGGTCAGACCGCGAGCGAACGCTTGAGTAAAATTAAGAAAAAGGTCTTTGAGCGACTGATGCATGTTCATGTGCGATGCAAACGTACTTTGTGTATGGTATTAATCAAAGTACGCAAAATATTCTTGCGTCGCAAGTTTGTATCTTACATTTACTAAATTTTTAATTTTTTAATGATATCAAGCTTAAATTGCCACATTTAAATTGCACAGGTAGCAACTCATTTTTATACCCTGAACCCATTAAAAATGGGAAATCAGGGTATAATGTTTTTGTTGAAATGTATGTAACAGGCAGAAGGAGGCGTGGCAGACCCCATAAATTATATATATTCTTGATCAGGATGACAAGCCGAGTTGATATAGCCATGTCCGTCTGTCCGTCTGTCTGTCCGTATGTATGAACGCGTCGTTCTCAGAACCTATAAGAGCTAGAGACTTGAAATTTTTTATGTAGGTTCCTGTATAGCACGAAAAGATCGAGTTTGTTAAAAAAAATTGATAACTGTCTTAATTTTAATGTTATCGATTAAAAACGAAATCGATGCTCAGTTATATAAATCTATATAATTCATCTTTATAGCTAGAGTCTTCAAACTTTGCACTTAGTGTTATGTGAGCCTTATACAATTTCGGTTTTTGTTAAATTTTGGATGCCACGCCCCCTTCGCCTCAAATTTGTAAGTCACGTATTTCAAATACTAGAGACTTGTGCTTTGGCACATACATACATATGGATAATATGATCACGCCCAACAAGTTTGATCAAAATCGTTCGTCTAGAAAAAAAGTTATTAAACATTTAATTTCCCATAGCATTGCCATGCAAACCGCAGCCAAAGAACAGCTGACGCACCGACTTGCGCTTGTGTGTGCTTGCGCCTGTGTATGTGTGTGTATGTTTTGCTTGTAATGAACGTACAAGTGCATGTGTATATAAAAGAAACGAAGAATGCAGGGTTCAGGGTATACCCTAGTCGAGCGGCCTCGACTAGAGTTTTCTTACTTGTTAGTCCTACATTTCATATTAAATGAACGGCGAAGTTCAATAAGCGCAGACAATTTAAATGTATAATTAGTTATTTAACTTAACAATGTGCAGTATAAGTTTAGTACTATTTAAATAACATCTTAATACCAAAAAAAATCATTTTTTTCCAACAAGGCAAATTATTGTAAGAGTGTCAAAAGACCTTTTTCATTGACTTTTTCGGTCATTTGCTCACTTGCTGAGGCTCAGCTCGCGAACGAAAAATTTTCCGCTCGCGAACAGATGTTCAGCAATAAAGATCGACGCAAAAAACCCAAAAAACAACCCTCATGCGAAGACCGATTCAGACAAGAAAAAATCGCTCTTGCTCAGAGCGAGAGCGGAATATTTTCTTATTTTAGCTCCTGCTCTGACTTTGAGCGTGACGAAAAAACGCTCAACTGTTATTTGCAAGCTCTGATTAAAAACGTTATTGAACGTTAGTTATAAAATGATATCTCCCACGTCTTTATAGCTAGAGTCCTCAATTTTTTGTTCGAACTTTTATATTTTCTTTATCTAATTTTGATTTTTGTTAAATTTTTGATACCGGCTCCAAATTTCCCCAAATATTTAAATTGAGGTTAGTTGCACTCAAAGCCAGTAAATGAATGGGTTTACATTTTTAAAAATTGAAAAAAATGTAATAAAATATGATAAACATAAGCTGAAAATTTCATTCAAATCCATTAATTCGCGCAGAAGTTATTAAACAAAACATTTGGCCAATCGGCCAAACACGTGACCAGCAACGCAAAACAAATTGTTTTCCTATACGTGTGCACACATTAACACATACACTTTAAGCTGAGTGCATCTAGCGAATTCTAAAACCCGCAAGTTTTAGTGTAAATATTTCCAATAGATGGCGCTATGATTTGCTAATTATCAGCTGTTCAATAAATCGAAACAGGGATGGCACTATTCTATCGAACCATAGATGGCGCTATTGGCTAAACAATCGAAAATGAATTGAATTTAGTTTTCTGTGCGTTTATACAAAATGCTAATTATGCAGTATTTTAAAAATAGCAGATAGCGCGGGGTTTAGGGTATCTCCTAGTCGGGACCCCGACTAGAGTTTTCTTACTTGTTTTAATTTGTGCTTTTCACATTGCATTAAGAGAAAATGCATAATAATATGTAGAATTGCAAAAACTAAACATACAAAATATAATGGCTTTCTCGCCACTCTCGTCATTTTTCGCTTTGACTCGCTCCGCGCTTCGCCCGCACTCTGACATGAGATAAGCGACCACATGTAAATATGCGTGCAGAGCTTTCTCACTCATTATCACTCATTCTAATTCAGAAGTAATGCAACGAAAGTTTCTAAAATACTTCAAAGTTTCAAAATTACTTCTTTAAAATATATATGTAAATAAAGGATTATATCTATCAGTTTTATTCTCCTCCCTGTTCTCGATGTTAAATATTTGATAGTCCCGCTTTGAATAGTGACTCGTATTATTTTTTTTTGTTTGCAGTTCCTTTTTAAGCGCTATTCAAGCATTATGCTTGTGCAAATATTTGCCATTGTTCTAAACTAAAAATATGCAGTTTTTCAGTGGCTCTCAGATGCGGGCCACATGCAGCACACAGCCAACATTGACACCATCGATAAAGTCAGTAACAACAACAGCAACAATAGCAACAACAGCAGCAGCAACAAAAACAGCACCACTCGCTGGTTTAACGACATTTAAGTTAAAGACTAAAGTTGTTGATTTTGCTGTTTTTGTTGTTGTGTTTAGTGACTAGCCTTTGGGCACATTGTTGTTGTTGGTGTTGCTTTTGTTGTTGTTGTTGTTGGCTATGCGTTGCCAATTTTGAAAATGCAATGAAAAATTCTAAAAGCGAAGGACAGTGAAAAACTCAAAGCCTGGCCAACTGGCGAACACTTCATTTACAGCATTACGAGAAGGCGTCAAGTGATGAGAGAGAGAGAGAGAGAGAGATGGTGAAAGAGTGGAAGAGGGAGAGGCAGCGCAGACAGCAGCCAACGCATCGCTGACCAAATGCAACGCGTCAGTGCGTGTTGTGTGTGTGCTGGATGTGTGTGTTGGGTGTGCGTGTGCATTTATTATAAAGCCAAACGGAAAAACAGCGAACGAGAGAGAGAGAGAGAGAGACCCAACAGGAGCGAGAGGGAAATGGACAGAGCGGCTGCTGCTGTCGTTGACTGCCAAATTCCTGTGGCTTTTCATGCATTTCAATTAAGCTGCTGCTAGTTGGTGGTGGCTGCTGCGAAAAGTGTTGGAAAATGTGCGAACAATGTATGCAGTAGCAAACAGCACAATTGCAAGAGGGAGAAAGAGACCGCTCGAGAGGGAGCGAGAGAGACAGACAGACAGCCAATTCTGTCGCTTTTAATGAATTAGCTAAGTCGTCTCTTGACTTGTGTCGAGTGCCTGCACCTGGTCACACTTTGCGTTCATTTCATTTTATTGGGATCAAATACACTCTCACACCCACACAGACACACACATGTAAACGACACACACCACTCAATAGACTATGTGCTGGCAATGTCTTGGCGGCGATAAACATCATTAGACGGCACAAAAGCGACGGCACATAAAGCGCTTTATTTGCATGTTGTCTGCTTTTAGATGCCACTGACCCCCTCCAACTGCCGCACAATAAACAGCCATAGGCCGAGGGAGAGGCGGGGCAGGCACACAAAGCATACGCCCAGGTGGCAGGTGTTTGCATTATTGAGTCACTTTCAAAGGCGCATTTTCACGCCGGACTTTTTTGTTTTCTCGCTCTTACAGTTTTACTCTGATAAATATGCTGTTTACCCAGGCTTGCCACAAGGCTAGCAGGGGGTGAAGGAAAATGTTTTGAATACCCTGCCTGCTGGGCTGCAACCATTTACCGGCTGACTATGACACATGTTGCTGATATATGAATAGAAATGATTAAAGGCATTTACTTTATTGAATCTCGTTGCTTTACCATAGAATCATAATAATATTATTTATATATATATATATATATATATATATATATATATATATATATATATATATATATATATATATATATATATATAGTAGAATAATAAAAAAAAAATATTACTATATTATAAATTTGTATTTTTCGACAAGCTCAGCAGTTCATGGGGGATGCGTCCTCTTCGGTCTTCGATCTATTATACCTTTATTCACTGGAAAATTTTAAGGTGCTGAACTAAATTAGTTCATTAGTTGGTTTTCAACTTTATTTCAATGCACTGAAAGTAACAGGTAAGACTGTATTCGACTGCACCAAAGTTCTTAACTGAATATCATTCATTTAGTAGATGTAAGAGCATTTCATAATCGACTTTACATATTAGCAAAGGCATTTCTTCACGTTCGAGCTGGCTTCGTTGTGTTGGCAAATATTTTAGAGACGCCGAAAGCGAAAGGCAGATACTAAAGCAACAGCAACACAAATTTCTCTGGAGTCAGTTTAAAGAGACTTTGTGACTTTGGGCTAGGGCTTGGTCTTGGTCCCGGGTGCTTGCTCCGTTCTCGAGTTGAGACTTGGGATAGCCGCGCTGTGCCTTTAAGGCAGCCAGCAACTAGCCACAAGTAAATTTACATATTTTAATTATTCATGCATTTTTAAGATTGATAAGAGGCGCCTTTTTTGCCACTCGAACGGAGCTTGTGGCAAGGGTCGATTGCGACTTGCTGCCTTGACTCGTAAGTTGACTAGAAGCGCCATTTTTCCATTAGTCAGCTTCTGAGAGCATTAGCTGGACTTTCAAGATATTTGCATCGAGTTGTTATCATTGTTAAATTATTAAATAGCTGAGACGACAAAAGTATGGACAGTTATTAATGAAAGACAAATTGCAGACAAAGGGGTTTAAAAAGAAAATGTCAACAGCGTGTTAAGCTAAAAGAAAATTGATAAAATTATAGATTTCTAATATGAGTTGGTGGCAGAGAATGAAGATTACAAAAGATTCTCAATACTTAATGGCAACTGAATTGGCTTAGGCACACGCTGAATATTGTTCTCGGCATTTCCTTAACAGTTGACAAGTGAAAAACATTTGGTATTTAAACACGCTTTGTATTCACTCGAAAAGTTGGTGTCAACTTTTCTTTGGGATGATTATTCAGAAAACTTTCTGAAACCAGCAATTGAAAACAAATCGAAGCAACTCAAGCCGAGCCGAGCCAAGCCATCGAACCCAAAACAGTCAACAATTGGCGCGCTGTTCACATGTATTTATAGGCCTCGTCGAACTCTTGTGAAAACACAAATGCGGGCAGCTTAGCAAAGTTTCGAGCCCAAAGAAGTATCTGTGACAAATTTCAAACAAAACATGCTTCAAAATTGAGTGTTTATTGTGTTAAGTAGACACACACATATATGTAGAGGGTGGGAGCCAGAAGCTGTCGGATAGAGTGAATAGTATGCGATGCCTGTGGCAGCAGAGTAAATAAGCAATTTTTTCCCTTTTTGCTCTTTTAGTGGTAGCAGCCGGAAAAAAGCAACTGGCTGAAGATGTTAGACAATGCCAACAATAAAGCCGGAGGCACAAAAAAACACAAAAAACACAACTGAGAGAGAACAGCATAAGAAGAAGCTATAACAAAGTTGCATCCGCAAGACGCTAGACAGAAATTTGTGGGCAGTCAACACTTCCTGTGAGCACACTTCTTCTCCCTCCCCCTCTCTCAGTCCCTGCCTCTGTCTCTTAATCTGCCTGTTCTTATCTGCTGTCTAGGCGTGACATCAAGCAGCCCATTGATCAGCCTAATGAAGGGCCAACGTTTGCCTAATTGCTGTCTCTTCCAACTCCTCTAGTCCAACTGAGTACAGAGATATGTATATAATACACATCTTATACTGCACTTGGCTGGGGGACTTCGCTTGCAGTACAATTGAAGAGTCGAGTGAGTGAGTGGGCTACAAGGACTGCCCAAGTAGTCCCTAATGATAGCAGTTAATAGTTATGTCTACTACCAAATTGATTGTGAATAAGTGAAGAATGGGAATGAGAGTGGGAATGGGAAGGGGCGTCAGGCGATTGACAATGGATGTAGAACTAAGCACAATGTGAGCATGATTCGAGTAGTTCATAAACTCGAGTCGAGTTTCATGTGGGCCAAAGGAAACTTGAGTTAAGTGGCGAAGGGGACATGTTATTGAATACAGCGAACAATAGCTAAAAATATTTCATTTCGTATGCTTAAAGGATATTTTTATACTTGAATGTGCTCGACGTTGATAATCGAATTAGCTTATTTCACTTCAATTAGAAAATAAATTTATATATAACATAGGGCTGTTTGAGCAGCCTAAATATATACATTGTTATGTGGTACGGCTACAAATACTTGATCTTGAAGATCCTCAATTGAGTCTAGCCAGCGATATAGTATTTACTTTCGAAAAATAAAGTTTTATGGCTAAGCACCTCCTTAGTGCTAGACATATATGTATATATCATTTGATGCAGTGCCCACATCATGTTGTCTAATACAAAATGCAGTACAGTTGCGACCATAAAATGTTTACTGATTACAGTTATAGGGCAACAACTTGGCAGGGGCAACAAATTTTGCTGACTCGCTCACTATCGCCATGTCTCCCTCTGTCTGGCTGTCTGTCAGTCAGTCAGTTTCTCCCTCTCTATCTCTTTTTGTGATAACTGACGGCCAAGCTGACGAAAGTGGATGTATGTATGGCAATGGCTTCTTCTGCTGCTACACAGTTTGTCTAACTGTCAGTGCATCCGTGATAGTTGCATGTGTATCCACTGACAGACGACATGCAGCATGGTGAGAGAGAGAGAGAGAGAGAGAGAGAGAGAGAGAGAGAGAGAGAGAGATATAAAGCGTGTGAGAAGGTGGCTTACATCTTATTAAGTTTGCATTACGAAGCGGCTGTCCTGATGCTGGTCTGGTCGCCTTCTAGATGCCAGAGTTTCAATTTCGCTGTCCAGGCCATGCGCCTGTCGAAGACGATTTTAACATATATAGAAATGGAGCAAACTCTCATCTTCTATTACTATCTGCCTTCGTTACCCCCCCCCCCCCTCTCTTCTCTCTGACTACTCAGTACAATTTAATTTAATTTTTTTTCTGCTTGTCGTAGACATTTGATAATGCTGCTCCTGCTGTTGCTGTTCGTCTGACTGACTGGGCAGTAAAATGTTGCAAGAGCGAATCTGTTGTAGCAAATGGCATGGAGCCACGCCTACTTACTACCCTCAGTTGTCTGGCCCTTATGCACTAGCGCACTTTTATAAATTTTTAAGCTTATGACTCATTTTTATGCATTTCCAGTGACTGCACTCTGAAACAAATGTCTGCAAGGGCTGCGGACGAAATTGGAGCTCAGTCGGGACACCCAACTAGCAGCACTCCTCCCTGACTGCTGCTGCCTGTTGGCAATCTTTGCCTAATGCGCTCTAATGCAACAATAAATCATTGGAATTCCATTAATATTGTCAACACAAGTCTGACAACTGGCGACTCGCATGCTCGAGGACCATTAAACGCCTGCTGGCAAGCAATAAAAATGAAAACAACCAAAACAAGTTAAGACAGTGCGAGGCATAAACACCTCCGCTTTGTTGCTGACCTTATTAATGAGCTAACGAACCAAGGCAGAAAGTTAAAGCCAAATGGACAGGCAATCCAAAATTCAATACGAAAAGGCAAAAAAAATTCAAGATACTCTAGAAACGGGCTCAGCAAACACAAAATAATAATAAAATACTTAAAGAAAATTAAGTTTTTTTATGTATTTTCATTTACAGAATATAGCCCAGCTTTTTGTGAATAAAACAACTATAGATTAGACAATATATTACCTAATCTGTATAACCCACAATCTTAAAGAAGTAAGAGTGGCCTAGTGTGTGCTCCATAACACATAACACAAACGCCAGTCAGTGCGTCAGCTGTGATTTGGCTGATATTTGTGTGCCAATGTTATGGGAAATTAAATGTTTAATAACTTTTTTTCTATACGAGCGATTTTGATCAAACTTGTTGAACGTGATCATGTCATTTATATGTGCCAAAGCACAAGTCTCTTGTACTTGAAATACGTGCAAATTGAAGGCGAAGGGGACGTGGCATCCAAAATTTAACAAAAAACAAAATTGTATAAGGCTCACAGAACACTAAAAGCAAAATTTTAAGACTCTAGCTATAAAGATGAATTATATAGAATTATATAACCGAGTATTTTTAATCGATAACATTAAAACGGAAGAAGTTATCGATTTTTTAACAAACTTGATCTGCGGAAGCTTTACAGGGATCCACATAAAAATTTTCAAGCCTCTAGCTCTTATAGGTTCTGCGATCGACGCGACATACGGATGGACAGACGGACATGGCTATATCAACTCGGCTTCTCACCCTGATCAAGAATATATATACTTTATGGGGCCGGCCACACCTCCTTCTCCCTGTTACATACATTTCAACAAAACCATTATACTGATTTCTCATTAAATCCATTAAGTCGCACAGAAGCCATTAAATAAAACGTTTGGCCAATCGGCAAACACATGTGACCAGTAGCGCTAAGCATACTGTTTTCCTACACGTGTGCACACATACACATACACGTGAACTGCGTGTATCTAGCAAATTCGAAGAACCACAAGTCATAGTGTTGTGCATGTTTCGTACACTAGATGGCGATATGGATTGCGAATGATAAGCTGCTCTTCCGAATTGAAACGAAGATGGCGCTATTGGCAAAACATTTTAAATTGAAATAAATTTAATATTGTGTGCGTTAATATCAAATGTCAGGGGTTCAGGGTACCTCCTAGTCGGGACGTCCGACTAGAGTTTTCTTACTTGTTTCTTTTCTAAAATTACGCTAATTTGCTTCATTAACATGAATGCCATTAATAGATTTGTCATTAATATGATTTCTCGTAGTTTCTAATGATATTTAACTTAAGAAATACGATTTTCCCACTCTTGTATGGCTTACTGAGAATTAAGCTGTTTTTCGGGAATATTTAGTAAAACACAGTTCAATAGGTGCACAAAGTATACTCTTAAACACACAAATACATACACATGTGTATATATTTATATATGTAGGCAGTGTGCGGGTGAGACAGAAAGACATATAGAGTCAGTCGAGCAGACAGACTTAACAAAACAGACGCTGAAATTAATAAATAAATTAATAAATTACAAATAATTTATCACAAAACACACGCGTATTGGCAGGCAGTTGTTCTATAGGTATTTGTGTGGGTGTGTGCATTGTTGTTGTTGCGTTTGTTTGTGTGTTTCTTAATAAGTCTATTAGAGAAATGAAAATAAATTGCGTGCTTTCAGTCGACTGCCAGTTGGCAACTGGCAGGACAGGCTGCAGAGCCCAAACCTAGCCATCCCATCGATTGCCAGAGCTGCCAACTTGGACAGACAGCGTCAAAACAATAACAACAACAAGAACAACGACAGCAACAACAAAAGCCAAATTCAATTATAAATGCGTGTAACAGGCATCGACCCGCTGTGTGTGTGCGTGTGTGTGTGTATGGCTACTACTAAGTGCAAGTGATTAATTTTTGACAGGCACATTTGTTGTGCGATATTGAAAACAATCAATGTATGGCCACGCCCCCTAAATGGCCATAGATACACACAAACATATATATTTATATATATATTTAGTATATATTTACGTATATATGGGATATATTGATTGACTCCCGCATAAAATATGTATAAATGCTGCGTGTTTTAGCCGCAAGTCAAGAAACTGATAAACAATTAGTATAAATATAGCATAAATATATGTAGATAGATATGGGCCAATAAAATGTTGCAAGCATCTGTCGAACATAGCTGCAAATGTAGTCAAAAATAACAAATAACATAAGTGTACTTGTCTTCTGGGAATAAGCAGCTGCACAGTATGCCTCGGAGAAGAAAACGTGGAACATTTACATATTTGAATAACAATCTGCGAATGGAAACATCGCATTGAATATATATTTATGAAAAAGCAAATAACTTGACTGAAGGAGGGGAAAAATATCTTGCTTAGACACTTAACAGCCTATTTCAGCTACATAGGCCTACTTGTATGAGTCAAGTCTCAAAGGAAAAGACAAAAGTAGCTAAATGCTGATTACTTCTTAATTACATTAACCAGCTAAATGATCTGATAATTTGTCTTAGTTTTGTTGTAGCTTGGCAACATGTTTTGTTTGAAGACAAATTTAACAGCTATCGAGTCGACTTTTAAGTGCAACTGTCAGCATGTATTCCATTATTAAGAATACTTAAGTGCAGCTGACAATTTGTTCGTTCTCTTGAGCGCGAAGCGTGTCAACTATAGCTGTAGGAAAAGACTGCCAACTGGCTCAGATAATTTCTCTTGACTGGGCTAAATGGTGCTCAAGCGGAACTGTCAACTTCACTTGACTTATAACGGAAAACTAACTTGCTTAAAAGGTTATCTGTGGTACCAGTTGGAATAAGCCATCTCAAGTGCAACTGCCAAATTGTCTCTCCTCGAACACACTCTCAACTCGACTTGCCTCAAAAATATTGTATATTTGCAAAACTATGTGAAGTGACTTAAAGTATGCTTTCGAAAGGCTTCCAACTTGTTGTTTTCTCAATGAGTCAAGGTAAGTGAAGCAGTCATCTTGTGTGCTCTGTTTTTATTATACCCTGAACGTATTAAAAATGGGGGAAAAGGGTATAATGTTTTTGTGAAAATGTATGTAACAGGCAGAAAGAGGCGTGGAAGAGTATATATATATATATATATATATATATATATATATATATATATATATTATATATATATATATATATATATATATATATATATATATATATATATATATATATATATATATATATATATATATATATATATATATATATATATATATATATATATAGATATTCTTGATCAGGAGAGAAGACGAGTCGATTTAGTCCTGTCCGTCTGTCTGTCTGTCCTTCTGTCCGTATGTTTGAACGCTTCGATCTCAGAACCTTTAAGAGCTAGAGACTTCAATTTTTTCGTGTATGGCACGAAAGGTTCGAGTTTGTTTCAAATAATCGATAACAGTCATAGTTTTAATGTTATCGGTTAAAACCCGATATAATTATTTAGTTATAAGATTTTTTCTAATTCATCTTTATAGCAATTTCGGTTTTTGCTAAATTTTGGATGCCACGCCCCCTTCGCCTCAAATTTGCAAAACACGTATTTTAAGTAATAAAGACTTGTGCTTTGGCACATACACACATATGAATGACATGATCACGCCCAACAAGTTTGATCAAAATCGTTCCTATAGAAAAAAAGTTCCCTAGTTGAGCGGTCTCGACTAGAGTGTTCTTACTTGTTATGCAATGAAATGAGGTCAAATAAATAATTTTCTACTGCCAACAGAAACTCAACTTGATTCAAATGCTCTTATTGAATGGATATACAAATTGCAATTGCCCACTCGATCCAAATGCTGTCGGTTAGTGAAAAGCAGGTGACTCAGACAAGTTGTTTTTAAATAAGTGAAATAAAAAAGTGAATACGGCCAGATACGTTTATAAGTCAAATCTCATGTATATAGCTTCAATAGCAACAAAATGTATCTATTATTCAGATAGACAGCAGGATACATAAATGGACACATTATATTCTACGCAATATATTCTTTTCTTAGTATTTTAGTTTGGTCCCTACATGTAATAGTTGCTTGTTTATATTTTATTTGTGTTTATTTGTTGGTACCAATTGTTGCAGCATGGAATATTGTGTCTTATTTTTTGGGAAATTATGTTTGTTATGGTTTTGTTGATGTCTATGTATTAAAGTTGGGGGTGGCATTTTTATTGTCCTTATGATTACAGGGTATAGGTTGTTATTGTTGATGTTGGAGATGGATTTAATGGATGAGAGGGAGTCGGAGCAAATTATGTAATTTCCTGCTCTTCTCTTTTGGATTAACTCTATTGCATGGAGGATGACTATTGTTTCGGCGGATTGGATAGATGAGTAATGGAGTAGGATGCATCTTTTTAGGGCTTCGACCTCTGTTGTAATGGCGAAGGTGGCTGTGTTGTTTTGAACTGAGCCGTCTGTGTGTATAAATATGTGGTTATTATACTTTTTCACAAAGTGTAAAAGTATCTTGGTTTTGTGCAATGTCCGTCATGCTGTCCGTCCGTCCGTCCGTCTGTCCGTCTGTCCGTATAAACGCAAACCATTTCCACGCTATTGAAGCTAGAAACTTGAAATGTAGATATATTCCACTCGTGTATACCTTCGTCAGATAAAGTGTCAAGATTTTCCCGATACGCCCAGTAGGGGCGTGGCAAATCGGAAAATGCGTTTTCCTGTATCTCAGAAACACTACTTATAGAAGGGCTAGAGAGTTGAGATTTGGAAAGAACACTCACGTCGACATCCCAAGATCACAAAGCTATGGCGGATATATCTACGCCCATTCGGGGCGTAGAATGTTAGAGTGTGGGTTACTGTTACGCTCCTATAAAGATTGTTTAAAAAAAATTATGGCCCCGCCTACTAGGGACGTGGAAAATCGGATCTGAATATATAATGATTTTAGTAATTCTGTTAAATTTTGAGCACTATTGATGCTTGAGACTTGGTATATATACTTGGTATATATACTTGGTATATATACTTGATATATATACACTTCCCACAAACGAAAGGTTATGGCGGATATATCTACGCCCATAGGGGCGTGTCAACTAAAATGAGCTTATATCTTCCACCGTTTTAATGCAAGAAGTTTTAAAATTGGATAATAAGTTACTGGGGGCCTGATGATGCTGGAGAGTTTGTTACAGGCTATTAGAAATAGAACTATGGATATTGGGAATCCCTGAGGAATGCCATTATGGAGTGAATAGGGGCTGTTAAATATGTTTTTAATTTTGATACCCTGAACCCATTGAAAATGGGGAAAAAAGAGAATAATGTTTTTGTGAAAATGTATGTAACAGGCAGAAGGAGGCGTGACAGACCCCATTAAGTATATATATATATATATATATATATATATATATATATATATATATATATATATATATATATATATATATATATACATATTAATCAGGGGAGAAGCCGAGTCGATTTAACCCTGTCCGTTTGTTTGAAGGCGTCGAACATATAATAGCTAGATACTTTAATTTTTGGTAGAGAGAGTTTGTTTCAAATAATCGATATCTTTCATAGTTTTAATATTATCGATTAAAAACCGATATCGTTATTTAGTTATAAAATTCTATCTAATTTATCTTTATAGCAATTTCGGGTTTTGTTAAATTTTGGATGCCCCGCCCCCTTCGCGTCCTTGTGTTTGGCACATACATACATATGGATGACATGATCACGCCCAACAAGTTTGATCAAAATCGTTGCTCTAGAAAAAAGTTATTAAACATTTAATTTCCCATAGCATTGCCATACAAAAAGAAGCCCAAGAACAGCTGACGCAACGACTTGCGCTTGTGTGTGTGTGCGCCTGTGTATGTGTGTTTGTATGTTTTGCTTGTACTGAACGTACATATGCATGTGTATATAAAAGAAACAAAGAATGCTTGGAATAGCGGTTTTTCGCAGGGTTCAGGGTATACCCTAGTCGAGCGGTCTCCACTAGAGTTTTCTTACTTGTTGTTTTTGACATTATTTCTATTGAAATTGTTTCATATGGATTTACGAATTAATATGGATACGTCGCCAAATCGGTTGGAGGTTTCATTGGTGTAAATTTGGTAGTTTATTGGTACAGGGATACGGATATTTATATAAAAAATAAAATATTCTTTTCTTACCAGGAACCCCTCAAACACCTGGATATAGGCATTGCATTATGGATAGCAGTTAAAGGCAACTATATTTTTGTTTTATAACTGGAAATCAACTAAATCAAAAGTTATTTTTATACTATTTCACGTAGTGAACTAGTATATTGGGTTTGTGCAATGTCCGTCATGCTGTCCGTCTGTCCGTATAAACGCAAACCATTTCCACGCTATTGAAGCTAGAGACTTGAAATTTGAAATATATACTCGTGTATACCCTCGTCTGATAAAGTGTCAAGATTTTCCCGATACGCCCACTAGGGGCGTGGCAAATCGGAAAATGCATTTTCCCGTATCTCAGAAACACTACTTCTAGAAGAGCTAGAGAGTTGAGATTTTAACTGAACACTCATGTCGACATCCCAAAATCAAAAAGCTATGGCGGATATATCTACGCCCATTGGGGGCGTGGCAAATCGGGTCAAACTGTATCTTCTACAGTTTTAAAGCTAGAACGCCCAAATTTGGCACGTGGGTTACTGTTACGCTCCCATAAGGATCGCCCAATTTTACGGCCACGCCTACTAGGGGCGTGGCAAATCGGATCTGAAGATATAGTGATTTTACTAGTTTCGTTATATTTTGAGCACTATTGATGCTAGAGATTTGAGACTTGGTATATATACTCGGGTTAACATCCCACAATCGAAAAGCTATGGCGGATATATCTACGCCTTCAGGGGGCGTGGCAACTAATATCAGCTTATATCTCCCACAGTTTTAGTGCTAGAAGCTTCAAAATTGAATGTTAAGTTACTGGAGGCCTCCTCTATCGATTCCCAAAAAATTATTGTTACGCCCCAAAAGGGGCGTGACATACAGAAAAATACCCTGTAATTTTCGCATTTTTCGAATGTAAGCATCCAAACTTTACAGTTATATTCCTGAACGCCCACTCTATGCACATGCCAAAAATTATTTGTCTACGGCCACTGGGGGCGTGGCAAATCAAAACTGAAAAATGTGCAGCTTCTTAGCCAATAACGCGCCAAATAATGACTTTGTGACCTTTGACCTTGTCTTTTGATTTGTTAAATTATATATATATATGTTTGAAAAGAATATTTTATTAATACAAAATAACTAAATAAGGAAAATATAACAAAAATATCAACATGACCGCACCGGGTTCGAGCCCACACCTCTACGCTCGCTACTTAAATCACATGTTCAGAGTTGCCACCTCTCTCATTTTGAGAGATGCCATCTCTCTCGATTTAGGTGCGTGTGTTTGCTAAGGTAAGGGTTCGATCCTAACTGAAACTGTCTGGCCACCTCCAATGAAAAGTTTTAGTCTGCAGCTAATTTGAGCGGCGAAAGTGGGGATTTAAGGTTAAATTTTAAAAAATATAATGTGATAGATGCCCCTGTGTGCTGCTGGGTCGTGAAATAGTATTTCGCTGTCGGTTGCGTCCGACAGCAACGTTCTTACTTGTTCATTTTACCCCTGTGCTTAAGCATTTTTATTTGCATTCGCAGCTACTGCTCGCCTAACTTCATCATCATCTTTCTCAGTCTCGTATATTTCGCAGCTGCCCACACTGACCCATGTCCATTGTCATTTAGATGTTCGAAGCATAAATCGTAGTATTTAATGCCTCATACCCCACTCAATCGCCCACCTACTCCGCACTGCAATCAATCAAGCTGCTGATTTCTTGGGGTTTTTTATACCCTGAACCCATTGAAAATGGGAAATCAGGGTATAATGTTTTTGTTGAAATGTATGTAACAGGCAGAAGGAGGCGTGGCAGACCCCATAAAGTATATATATTCTTGATCAGGATGACAAGCCGAGTTGATATAGCCATGTCCGTCTGTCCGTCTGTCCGTCTGTCCGTCCGTCTGTCCGTCTGTCCGTATGTATGAACGCGTCGTTCTCAGAACCTACAAGAGCTAGAGACTTGAAATTTTTTATGTAGGTTCCTGTATATCACGAAAAGATCAAGTTTGTTTCAGAAATTCGATAACTGTTATCGTTTTATTGTTATCGATTAAAAACGAAAATCTAAATTAAGCTATAAAATTCTATCTAAATCATCTTTCTAGCTAGAGTCTTCAAATTTTGCATTTAGTGTTATGTAAGCCTTACGCAATTTCGGTTTTTGTTAAATTTTGGATGCCACGCCCCCTTCGCCTCAAATTTGTAACTCCCGTATATCAAATACTAGAGACTTGTGATTTGGCACATACACACATATGGATGACATGATCACGCCCAACAAGTTTGATCAAAATCGTTCGTCTAGAAAAAAAGTTATTAAACATTTAATTTCCCATAACATTGCCATGCAAAGCAGCCAAATAACAGCTGACGCAACGACTTGCGCTTGTGTGTGCTTGCGCCTGTGTATGTGTGTGTGTATGTTTTGCTTGTAATGAACGTACATATGCATGTGTATATAAAAGAAATGAAGAATGCGTGGAATAGCGGTTCTTCGTAGGGTTCAGGGTATACCCTAGTCGAGCGGTCTCGACTAGAGTTTTCTTACTTGTTTTTTTATGCAGCACGTTTTTACGAGTATCTTTCGTGGCCCAAAAAGCTGAAATGTGCGTTTTGGGTAAAATTATGCCATAAGCCACGTGCTGTGTACAAAGCAGCGGCAGGAAAAAAATAAAAATACAAAAAATTATATCGCTGGCTGTGCCCAAAACAAAGCACAGTGAAGCCTCTGGAAACCGCCGCGCCACGTCCATAATGCAAATTTATGATCAGAATTCAATTATGTGCTTATTGGAACGCAGCTGCTGTGCTGTGGGTCCCGCCGCTGCTCCCACCTGAGAGATAGTAGTGTCCTGCTGGGCGGAAAAGGCAGTTAATGCTGCGCAGTTTAACGCTTAAAGCCAAAATGCTATGATTTATACACGCACACATACCCAGACGAACAGACAGACAGACAGGCACGCAAAAGCAATTGCATTTGTGGCTTAGAGTGCGTGGCTCGCATTTTACGAGGCGCCCACACACCTCGAAAAGGCGTGGCCCTGGCGTCATTAAACCAGTTAGCAAATAAATACTTTGAGGCCTCTCGTCACGGCCGCAGGGAGGGGGGGAGGGGGGGGGGTATTGTAAGCCCAAAAGGTGTTGCTCAGCGAGTTTACGACCTTGTAACGCTCTACAATTTTATGCCCTACACCATGGAATGCTGATGCGGCATGGGCAGTAGAGGTAGCATATTAGCTGCGGCACCACATGCATACATCGCAATCAAAGCTTAAGCTAAGGGAATGCTGCAGATCTTATAATTACCACGAAAATATTTAAAGAATGGGAGAAATATGTACAAATATTTCATATTTTTGTATGTAAGAATGGAATCTCGAATCTTAATCTTAAACTTAAAGACGTACTATAAATATATATATATATATATATATATATATATATATATATATATATATATATATATATATATATATATATATATATATATATATATATATGTACATATATATGTTCTTTGGCTGCTATTTGTATACCAATGTTATGCCATATGTATGTATGTGCCAAAGCACGTGCGTGAAACACGTGTTTTAGAAATTTGAGGTGAAGGGGGCGTGGCATACAAAATTTAATAAAAACCAAAATTAAGTAAGGCTCAAATATCACTAAATGCTCAAATAACACTAAATTTGAACACTCTAGCTATTAAGTTGTTTAGATTTATATAACTGAGTATCGATTTCGTTTTTAATCGATAACATTAAAATTAATACAGTTATCGATTATTTCGTGCTATACATAAAAAAGTCTCTAGCTCTTATAGGTTCTGAGAACGACGCGTTCATACATACGGACAGACGTACAGAACGACAGACGGACAGGGCTAAATCAACTCAGCTTCTCTCCTTGATCAAGAATATATATACTTTATGGGGTCTGCCACGCCTCCTTCTGCCTGTTACATACATTTCAACAAAAACATTATACCCTGAATTCCCATTTTCAATGGGTTTAGGGTATAAAAAAGAAACATATCAGAATTAAGTAGAGAAATTATTAGTATTTGAAAAACGGTAAGCATCAAAAGGGAGGATTTATTAGACATGAAGAATTGAGAGGAAAGTAATAAGTGACGAAAGACTAGCCTGTAGGATGTAGAAAATAGAGAGATGTCTTAAAAAAAAAAGAAATGATAGCGAGTCCGTCCAAATCACGTATAAATATTCAGCATAGAGTAAAGTTCTTAATTCATTCGTTTGTATCTCAAAAAGCTTTACATGTCACACGTAAAATACTGACACTATGCATATCTGCTTTTAGTCAACTTTTTTATTCGCCTCATTGTAGAGAATCTAAGAGCTCAGTTGCAGGAAACTGCTTTGACTGCGACTATTTGCTTGGGTTTATTGACTGCCTTGTGGTGTGCTGCGAGCCTTTTGGTTAGCCTTTAATTGAGCACGACCCATAGTGTGAACAAGGCCGCAGGCTGAGCAAAAGTTTTCCCATAGTTGATTTTATTTGTTGGCTCTGTTTTTACGGGGCAAACGCGCGCCCATGTATACATAATTTGAAATTAATCACATGTAACATGTTACTCTCTGTCTGGCCATTCGTCTGTCTGTTATTTCGTGTCGAATTTGTTTTATTCCTTTGTTGTTGTCGTCTGTCTTTCCTTTCTTTTTTTGTTCAG
This sequence comes from Drosophila mercatorum, assembly GCA_961210405.1. NCBI lineage: Eukaryota > Metazoa > Arthropoda > Insecta > Diptera > Drosophilidae > Drosophila > Drosophila mercatorum. Next base: position 1,544,422 of record CAUIUS010000002.1, on the reverse strand, counting down.
GGAGTTATAAAATATATACGACTATACGACTGACTATATATGCGTTATGCGAACACAAATGGGCAAAAACTGGCGATGCCAGCTGCCAGTGCGAGTTTGAGGTTGACGGGGCAGAGGACGACTGCTGCACACAGATTTATGGCATGCAATTAACAACGCCGGACATTAAGAGCAAATACAACAAGAGTCTCATATTGCGTAGAAAGCGAATAGGTGTTAAGGGCTACAAGTTATCCTTCAGCCAATTAGATAAACATTTCAAGCAGCCTGCTTTAGATAAGCTCTTATACTGCTTATATGCTTAGAGAAATTCACTTGCTTACAAAAAGTAGATGCTCAAATTGAAAAGTAGGTGGAACAAATTCGATTTCAATAAAAGTGAGAGACTTTTAGTTCATTCTTTCACTTAAGTCATGGTAATCCAAAAATTCGGTTACTCTGAAAAATGTCGAGTTAGTGCTCGTTAGACTCAAAGCTTAGAAGACTGATCGATTTTTAAAGCAATTTGTGCTATTTATTAATTATGCTATTTATTAATTATTATTATTAGTGTATGTCTAATTCGACTAAAATTGTTCTTTTTATGTGAAAGCTCTCAGCCTAATCAGCCCTTTATAAATACTTTATATTATTATATCAGTTTGGTTTTATGGATCATCTATATCAGCTGGAACCCCACTATGCCACTATTCCTCTGTTTTACAGGATATCACAAGCAGTTACAGTTTACAAAGCCAGTACATTGATAGCGAACGGAATGGACACGAGTATATACATACACTAAGAGAGAGACATTCACACACACACACACACACACACAGGCGAACACACTTTATAGCATACTTTTATGGGCAACAGGAGTTTTTATGCGTTTTGCATTCGTATTGGGCTTAAATGTTTTTGAATTTAAAGTTATAATTAAAAAACTTTGGGCGCGCACGCTGTTGGCCATTTAATTGGCTCTTTGTTACGCTCGCTGTATGGTCGCATCCCAAGCCACGCCCCATCCTGCCTGCCCCTGCAGCACCTCGCTCGCGCATGTATTTCTGAAATTGCTATTCAATGCTGCGCTGCCATTAAATCTTTCATATGTAAATGACATGTTAAACATTCAAATAGACTTGCATAAAGTTGCATAATTGCAATTTTACGTAAAGCCCGAACCACAATTTTTGCTGGCCATACAATTAAGTGGCAGCCCTATGCTCATTTTTGGTAGCCCCCATAACTATCTAAAAGAGTATGTGCAAAAGTGCGTGTGTGTGAGAGAGCGTGTGCGTGTATTATTTATGGGAATTATGCTCATTAAATGTGGAGCTGCCAGGCAACACTGTAAAGTGCATATCGCAACAGTCTGGCAGCACAAAAGTATGCTATGAAATATTATTAAGCGCTGTCAAAGCGAATGGGATTTATTTTTGAATACTCTGCTGAAATCATGAGGCTCGGGGTATATTAAATTTTAAGTTTTTTGACAATCACATTAATTTGAATATATTTTATCATACAAATTGTATTATTTTCTAGACCAGAACTGATACGTTAAAAGTCTGATCGACTATTTCCTTTCCTTGAAATTGCTGCTTATTTGCTGTATTCGCACACATTAACTCTACTGTTGGTTGTGCATTAAAGAGTCAACAGTTGCTATAAAACATTTGCATTTATTTATAGTTCGCATCATATTTTGGCTTTATTGTTGTTTTAATTAACCGCTGCAAGTTAAATTAAGACAGTAACATGACAAAACCAATAAAAAAGGCCAGCCTTGATTCAGCCCAGGCATACACACATGTACAAAATGGCACAAAACCACGCACACACAGACACGTGGGGCATAAAAAATGCCGGAAATAACGCTGAAAAAAACTAATAACCAAACGGAAATACAGAAATGCACAGTTACATACATTTCTCTCCAATGCTCTACCCCTTTCTCTCTGTCTCTATCGCTCACTGCCTATAGCTATCTCAACTGAAGGTAACAACCATGAAGCTGCGACATTAAATGCATAACGCGAGCTGACAATCCGCAAAAAATTTAATTAATTTCATATGCACGTCGAGTTTTCAGTCGCTCTTTCATTTTACCCCTATCAATCTTTCTCTCTCTCTCTCTCTGCTTCTCTGCACAAGTGCCAGTTACCTCTTTTTTTTTAAATATATATCCAATGTGAAATATTTTGGCGGGGTTTATTTGTTATTTTGTTGTTTTGGCATTCGCGGTTGCATTCGCATTTCCATTTCTGCTTGACATCTATTAAATTTTTACTTTTTATCATTCAATGTTCAGCAGTTGCCCTTGCCTGGTCTCCTGCTCTCTGCCGCCTTCACTGGCCCGTTCGTTATTTTTATAGTCTCACATTTACATAATTAAATTTAAAAACATTATTGGTCGCATGCTTTTAGCTTTATTAATTTTTGTGCTCCATTTTGTTGCATATGTCAGAAATATAAGGTCAGCATTTTTTCAGCCGTTCCGTTCCGCTCCTCAATATGTCGGGGTTCTATGTTAATTAGATTGCCTGGTAGTTCATTTGATTAATATACTACTTTACGACAGGCAATAGACAACGACAACGGCAGCAGCAACAACTGAATCAATGGGGAATTCATCAGTAGCCGATCAGATTTCAGTGCCTTCTGCTGTGCCCGTCCTTTGAGTCGTTGACTTTTATTAGTGCATTTGCTAATGTACTTTCCGTAGACATTTTTAATTTATCTTAATTATACATTACGTTATGAATGTGGTCGGTGCACAATCAAAGCCTAAGGGAGCTTTACTATTTTCTTCCTTTAAATTTGCTTTATTTCTCTAGCTGATAGAAGTTCTAAATACTCTACATAGTTCTATAGTAAGATTTGTTATTGACTTTTATTAAATCTAATTGGTCCAAGTAACTCACATACCCAATTTTAGTTAACTTTTAAATTTATAATCGTGAAATAGTTTTTGTTCTATTTATATTTATGTATCTATCTATATGAAACTTTGAATAACACCCCTTACAAAATTCTTCTTAGTATTGCCTGAATAATTCTTAGCTTGTAATACGTAAAAACTCAGACCTGTGTGCAAATGTAAAAATGCTTCAAAAATGAATTTAAATTGCATTTATATAAATTAAAATAAATGCCATACTGCCTTGTTCGAAAGCTATTTTAAGTTTCGAGTGGTCAAGTACTTTTGAACAAGGCTTTAAATATTATCTCATAAACTTTTACCCTATTTATTGTATATATATATATATGTATAGATTTCGAGAATCTTTAAAGTGTGTTTTATGCTCGTTGGGCAGTGGGCGGGACAGTTGCCTAGTTATGAACTTCCACTTCAAACGCTGATTTACGATTAAATGCGCTTTTTTTGCTGTTGCTGCAGTGCTGCTGTTGATGTACACTTGGCGCATGAACAACTTGGCAAGTGGCATACAATTAATTGAAAATGTGGGAGTGGGTCGGTATGGCTGTGGGTGTAGATGTGACACCAACATTAAGCCTTGGCACAACAAATGCTAAGCAATCAAAGCTGGAAAAAGTAGTTCTTGTTTTTTTCGCTTTTTTTTTTATATTAATTATAGACTAATTAACAAATGCTCACTCAACGCTTCGCCCAGTCGTGCATGTGTGCGTGTCCACTGCAGTGACAGCTGCATGGCAGCAGCAGAAGCAGAAGAAACGAAAGTCACTCGCCAAGTCCATATTTAATTGCTTGCTTTTGCTGAGCGGAACAAAGTTGTTTGGATTGTTGCCCGGATTGTTGTTGCTGTTGTTGTGCTTGTTTGTGATAAGAGCATCAAGCGAATGCGTAAATAAATGCTAAGAAAACTTTATAATTATGCTAATTGTGGCCACAAAGACAGTTTGATGTTTGGGAAAAAGCTTCTTGTTTTTAGGGAAATACAATAGCTGCATCTCGGCAGCCCGGAAGGCAGTTAGACCCTCAGCCTGGTATCCCCAAACCTTGCAACTTCTGTCTTGCAACTTCTGTACTCTATGTTATGTGGCTATGTCGCACTTGAACCATAGATATGCAAATGTAATTAGTTGCATGCCACAGCGGACGCACCGGACATGCAGGCGGTTACACGGCCCCAGCTATACGCTGCAGCGAAACAATTTACAGTGAAAATAGAATTAAAACCACAAAAGCAAAACAACACAACGGCGGCACAATGAAAATAAAAAGAAACATAAGAGCAAACCGAGAGCAAGAAGAGAAGAAAGCGATAGAAAAATTTATAAAACTGAAGAAAAATGCAAACTGTCAGACGGGCGGCATCAACGCACGGGCTACGGAGAGGCGAAGAGTCCGTCGGCTAAACTAAGATTTATATGCAACAAAAGAATGAACTTAAACAATTTTTGCTATTCGTGCATAAGCGACTCCTGGACACCCTGGAGAGTACATAGAACGAAGCCAAATGGAGTAAACGAATACAGCGTGACCTTTCCAATCGGATATTTTCATCTAATACATATAAATAGATCTTAAGGTGTTGTTTATAGTGTTATATTATATTATATGCAACATATTTTATTTAAACTTTCACTTTGAGTACTAAGAGGAAACTCACAGATATTAGAAGAAGTTGACTTCAATAATCAACATGTTAACTTCACAGTCCCGCATATACAATTCACATACAAAATGCAGGGTAGAACTAAAAAAAAGGCCAACGTAATAAAGACGCAGCGAAAGGGACTCACAAACAGAAGGCCACGCCACTAAAAAAATGTGCATAGATTTGGCCACAATGGCTGGCACACTACAGGAACCAGCGAGAATAACGTCGCCAACTACAGCAACAATAACAACAACACAAATTGCAACAAAGAGTGCTGGCCGAGCACGACGCTTATAAATTTGTAATTCTTGATGCAACCGCAACGTTTATTAATTTAAAATTCAATTTAAAATGGTCAAGGGTCCGCCCCCAAAAAGGGCGTGTGTGGTATGTCTGTGTGTGTATGTGTGTGTAGGTGCCTATATGGGCGGAATCAATGGACTAATGCAACAGCAATTAGTGGGATCGAGCGCCTAATAGTTTGTGCCACGGCAAAGGAAATTTAAATTGTTTGCTCAGGCTAAGGACGAGGATTTAATTCAGTGCCAGCAACAGCAACATTCACAGCCAGGACCATAAGAAGTAGCAGCAACCGCAGCAGCAGTAACAGTAAAAAAAAGACTCGCCATCAACTGCAACTGGACACATTCAAGTAGGGAGAACAAGACAAAACTCGATGATATAGGGACAAGTACTTGATTGCGTTTACGAGTTTATAGATCAGAAAAGCAGCATAGCTGAAGAGGGGACTAGACTAGCTAAGAGGAATTTCATCTGGTATTAGCTGAACTGCAAAAAGAAAGCTATCTTATGGAATATATCAGATAGCCCGAGTTTAGTTTATCTTATTTATTTATTTATATGCAATCTAATATCCTGTTTAATAGCCACCATTATCCAAATTCTAATGCCAATTAGAATCTTGACAAGAACCAATTATAAAATCATAGCTAATGAGAATATCTATATATAGAATAAAAATATATACATATATGTTTGTATATCCTTTTACCAGAATAATGAATAATGTCAAAATCAAAGATAATCAATTCTTTTCTTTTTAAATAACCTTCAAACTGAACAATATGCCAGTTTGCGAGCTTTATTTGCACATATTCAATAAGCAATGCTTCACAAAGCTTTTATGGCGACGAGAGGACATTAACAACAGGATATAATGTAGAGCTCATCTGGCTTTATCTGATTGCAATTGATCTAAAATGAACTCACAAAGATTTCGATAATGTGCTGCCCCACCTATTTGTTTTTTGGCTAGGGGGTAAAGTGCAGACTTAAACTGCAATAAGTTGAAAGTGAGAAGTAGCAGAAAAACTCAAAAGGAAGGCTACTACTACAACAACAACGGCAAGAAGAAGAAAAAAACATCCAACGGGCTGCACATTAAACACCACTGACAGCTGCAACATACGTCACGTGATGTTGCTACGAGACGAACCCCGGACGGGACGAATGCAAACACACACATGAACACACGAACAGGACACATCGATGACTGTGGGGCATTTTTTAATGGATACTCATTTTTGAGGTTAATTGTAAGCAAAAGATGGCGCGCAAGAGCGAAAGAGAGAGAGAGACAGAGAGAGAGTTGCCAGCTACAGTTTCAAATGTTACGATGGAAGAAGAGGATGGGGGACGCGACTGGGCTCTGCAGTTGGCTCAAGGCTAGTGCTGCGTTCATTGTACAAAAATATGAAAAGCACAACGTGTGGTAAACGTTAGCTGGTGCCTCGCCTGGCTTGGCTAGCTGACTGGCTGGCTGGCTGCATGCCACAGTGTTGCCTGCTGTGGAGAAACTGCACAGCATGCCACAGCAGCAGGACAAACAGCGGCAGATGAGGTTGATGTGCGGCATTGCGTTTTATAATGAGCGGAAGGTTTTAAGGCGGCTTGCGTTTTGTCCCACATGCTGTTGTTGTTCTTATTGCAGTTGCTGTTGTTTGTGTTGTTGCCACTGCTTAGTTTTCCGGGCAAAACGCTTGGCATAAGTTGGGTTCCGTATAATCGGGAAAGTATGGTAATGTAGAGCGGGGGCAAACTCGAGTTGAATGTAAAAGGGAATCAAGTGGTATGCGCTTTACTTTTTCCCTTTTTTCTGCTGGGTGTTGAAAAAGTTAAAAGCTGGCTTAAGCAGTGAAAAATAATTGTGAAATGCATAAAGGACAGCGAGCGCGCAGAGCTAGAGTACTTAAATTTGGCATACAAATCAAATGCAGTTTAGGTGTTGAGTAAGTCCATATCGTTTAATGAAAGAGTGGCTTACAGTTCACGCTTTGTGGTTCAACGCAAAAAGGCCACAGTGCTGCTGGCTATCTTCAAAACAATAGCAAAAATATTTACTCACTGAATTCAGTAATGGAGAATATGAAGCTCTCTCAAAAGAAGGAACTCATAAGAGTGTTTAACATAAAGACGCTCGGGTATATGTAACTACGAAGAATATAAACGCGTGAGTGATTCGCGATTAGCGAATGCAAAAGAAATGAGAGTTTAAAGCTTCGTGGACTGAAGAGTAAATGTGAGAGAGGGAGAGAGCACCAAAGAAAGAGACATAAAGAGAAATAGAGTTAGTAATCTATAGAGAGAACGAGCGTGAGGAAGAGATAGAGAGGGAGAGAGAGAGAGTTATAGAGATATCGAGAGAGAAAGTTAAATCTGTAAAGTGAGTTTTAGCATCAGTCTGTGAAACGTTAGCGAATATATCACAAAGAAGAACTTGAGAGCATCACATATAAATGTTGCGAAATAAATGCAGATTATTGTAGTGTACATCAGAAAAAAGATTTTAATCAAAGCGATATCGCGCACTGCAAAGATAGAGCTTAGGCGCTGAAGTACGCAACAGAAAAGTAAGATAGTTGTAGTCGGGCGCTACCGACTGCGAAATACTTATTCACGTCCCAGCGCACCATTGGGGCGTCTGGCACATTATATTTTAAAATTAATTTTAAATCCTTAGGGTCGCCAGTCATTAAAGCTTATAATCGGATAAGGCTATCGAAATTTCAATGGGGATCTAAGTTTAGAACCTTAGAGAAGACACGCAACGCTAGAGGTGTGGGTTTATGTGTCGATGCGGTCATATCGATATATCTTTTATTATACCCTGAACCCATTGAAAATGCGAAACAGGCAGAAGGAGGCGTGGCAGACCCCATAAAGTATATATATTCTTGATCAGGGAGAGAAGTCGAATCGATTAAGCCCTGTCCGTATGTCCGTCCCTCTGTCCGTCCGGCTGTCCGTATGTATGTACGCGTCGTTCTCAGAACCTATAAGAATAGGAACTTGAAATTTTATGTAGGCTCCTGTATAGCACGAAAAGATCGAGTTTGTTAAAAATAATCGATAACTGTCTTAGGTTTAATATTATCGATTAAAAACGAAATCGATACTCAGTTATTTAATTCTAAATAACTCATCTTAACAGCTCGAGTGTTCAAATTTTGCAACAAGTTTGATCAAAATCGTTGGTCAACAAAAAAAGTTATTAAACATTTAATTTCCCATAACATTGGCATGCAAATAGCAGCCAATGAACAGCTGACGCAGCGACTTGCGTTTGTGTGTGCGGGCGCCTGTGCGTGTGTGTGAGTGTATTGGTTGTACTGTACGTACATATATATATGCATATAAAATAAACGGAGAATGCATGGAATAGCGGTTCTTTGCAGGTTTCAGGGTATACCATAGTCGAGCGGTCTCGACTAGAGTTTTCTTACTTGTTTTTCTTTTATTTATTTATTTAGTGTTACTAAAATACACTTTTTATACATATATAAAATTTGTCTAATCACTAGAGAAGGTCAAAGGTCAAAGTGCAAAAATTACAGGGTATTTTTTGTAAGTCATGCCCCAATAGGGGCATAAAATTAATTTTGAAGCTTCTAGCCCAACAATTGTTTGAGATATAAGCTCATATTATTTGCCACGGCCCCTGTGAGCGTATATATATTAGCCATAGCTTTTGGATCTCGGATTATATTCCAAATCTTAACTCTCGCCTTTCTAAAAGTAGTGTTTCTGAGATGCAGGAAAATGCATTTTCCGATTTGCCACGGCTATAGTGGGCGGGAAAATCTTGATACTTTATCAGACGAGGGTACACGAGTATATTCCAAATCTTAAGTCTCTAGCTTCAATAGCGTAGAAATGGTTTGCGTCCATACGGATAGGCGGACAGACAGTATGACGGATATTGCATAAAACTAATATATCGAGTGGGAATGCTTCATTTGATCAATTCATAAACGGGATAGTTATATATATATATATATATATATATATATATATATATATATATATATATAACTATAACTATATATATATATATATATATATATATATATATATAATATATATATATATATATATATATATATATATAAATTCTAACATTTCAGAAAAAAAATTATAAATCAATTAAGCTCGCTAGCTAAAAAGCAATGATTATTTCTCGCTCAGCTCTCATAGAATTGAGCAGCAAGTTTTGCGGCCTTTGAAACGGAATGTGAATGATTACCTTTTGATGAATAACACTCATTAGCTGCGGCACACTCAAACGATATTCAAAGCGCTCGCTAGGAATGTGCTAATAGCAATAGCAAACAATGCTGACTACTAACTTCTGACTGGGTCTGGCAATCATTATCATCATCATTATCATCATCATTATCATCATCATCATCATAATTATCATCATCATCAGAGCTTGAAGTTTTGCTTTTAAGCGGCTTTAATTAGCTTCAAAGAGCAAGAATTTTAGCTCAGGCCAAAGTTAGCTGACTTTGGCTGCCCTGAGTGGCTGGCTGGCAAGTGCTTAACATTTTTGTGCTGCCTGCGCATAAATGGCTTAATTGCAGGCTTAATGACAAACTATAACAACAGCAACAGCCCCAACATAGCAGCAATAGTTAACAACAACTCGAAAGGGCCAACTACGAAAAGCTGATATTTCTTTTGCCTTTTGCCAGCTGCGCAATTACTTTAATTGTCCCTCGCATTTTTCTTGGTGTTGGAAATTGCAAATATTTATTGGTATTTATAAGCGCACAATACACACTCACAAACCTACATACACACACACACACACACACACACACACATATATAGAGCAGCGCCGTTGCTTTGTTGTCGTTTATGACAATGCGTAGAGCGCAAAATTGTTGACATTTTTGTCATTTGTTTTTAGATTCTAGTGGCAATGACACACTGCCAGAGTTGTCGCTGTTCTTGTCACACACTAACACACAAACACTCACAAACACAGACTTCTGCATAGCCATATGGCAAATGTTATTTATAAAAATGACAGACACTTCTATTTCGCCACATGCCACATTGCAGGTCCTTGTCATTGTAGCCCCACCTACCCGACCATCAACAGCCCTCCAACATCTTTTCTCCCCGCGCCCCTCCACCAGCTCGGTCCCTCACTTTTAAGCCATATGCAGAACGGAATGCTGGTGAAAAATGGCAACTGTGTCACGTCGCATGCACATCGTGAGTTTGTCACACATACCACACTAGATTAAATTATAATCGAGCTGCAGGATATACTTATGCATGGGTATCTGGGGAAGCAGCAGAAAACGACAGAGAATGACCGACTGGTATATGTCCTGTATGACCAGATGTTATAAAAACCCGCAAAGCTGTGTAATTTTAAGTTCTTATGATCAAATATACAAAGTTAAGACAAAAGAAAGAATTTAGGAAACAATGCTGATCTATGGTGTCATTACTTCATAATATTTACTTTATGGTACTGTGTTTGTTTTAAGAGTCCTCTATATATATATATATATATTAATGTATTTTCCAGTTGCTGTAGTTCACGTTATTAAAAATGGATGCAACTAAAACATTATCGATGTTTCTCTACTGTTCTATTCACGCTATGGATCTCTCAGTTAAGCCCAATATACACAGGGTATATAGAAAACCATAGCAGTTGCCACCTACCCCTGCAGTTGCCAGATGTTAGTCGCTGTTCCTTTAGCCATTTGCATCAACAGCTGCGTCTGAGATTTGCGCAATTGACTGTGTAAGTGTTGGCATAGCTGTCTTTCCATCTCCTTCTCTCTTTCTTTTTTTTGTGGAATTTCGTTTATATATATATATATATATATATATATATATATATATATATATATATATATATATATATATATATATATATATATATATATATTTATATTTAATTTTTTTTATTTTAATGAAATGTCAGCCAAGCATTTGAGCAATTTTTCATCTGGCAAAAACAACAACAAAAACAAGAACAACAGTAACAACATCAACAGCAACAACAACGATAACAACAACTGATTAACTTTTAACAGCCGCCACTTCGTTTCGCTTTGTGCATTGCATTATATTAAAAAGTATGGGGGGAAAAGTGTAGCATACTTTTGTGCGTGAACATTTTTTACTTTTTGATAAAGCATCGTAAATCATACAAGAGCACGCTACGTACCGCTCGACACCCCGCTGATGTGCTGTCAACCCTTTTGATATTTGCGCCACGAATGCAAGTTTGACATTTTGCTTTAGTTTATGCGATATTTCATATATGATAAGGGCAACAACAACGACGACAACTAGCTGACATTTGCCTTTTGTTGTCCGTTTTATGACATAGCCGTTGCTGTTGTCCAGTGTTGGTCATCGCATGCTGTACCTTTTTCGCAGCTCATTTAACACTCTGGTTAATCAGGCAAACGCATCAGCCGTAAATATATATCTCCAAATATGCTGAACCAAGCAACTGATAAATTGAACCATTTCTTGGCATTAAGCGCAGAATAATTTCACTCATACTGATAAGTTTTTTTTTCTTGTTCTATTTTTTGGCCAGTTCAGCAAGATAAATGCATTTTTTCCTATCAAGAGAGCGAAAGTTGCAGAGGGAATTCAGTGTAGGAGAAGGAAGGACAGAAAAGAGGAAGCAGGCCTGTTAGAGTGAGGTGAAGGCTGCAAATACACTTTGGTTATTTCTTTGTTAAGGCTTGCAAACTTTCTAGTTTTTTTTCTTTCTCTCTGGAGATTCACTGAAGGATGTGACTTTTAGACTTTTCCAAGGATTTGATTAAAGGCAAAGTGAAAGCGAGAGACACAGGGTGAATGAAAAAATAATATATATATAACAATTTTCGGCTAATTTGAAACGCCGAAAAATATAACAAACTTTCACTGTATTTTTTTTAAGATTTTTAGATTTACTTGAATATACTAAATAATGCCCAATATGTATAGCAATATTTATATGTACTGAATCAGGTACAATAAAAACATTGAATGTTTAGATTTTCAAAAACTGTTTCTGATCTGAGGCCCAATATATGAATCTACTACAGGCATAATAATTTATGGAATCTCATTTGGACGGTTCCCATAGGATTTCTATGGAATTTATAACCATTTCAAGGAAACATATTTACATATTTTGAGACAGTCTTACGTTCTGCATCAATGCTAATATATTGTCAAGTATGTTGCAATATTTTATTGGAATTTGGGTCGCCAAAAAACGCTGTACGATTGGCAACACCTTTCAATTTTGAATGTCACATGTCAACTGGTTGACAAGGATGACCCCGCATGGCCCAGAGGCACAACCCTTAGCAAACGCACACACTTGTGCGATAAGTAAAAACTCAAATAAACAAAAATGATAAAGAAGAAGCACATATGTATGTGACTTTTTTAATGCCAGAGACACGAGGCTCAAAGCAAATGCAAAACTTTGTTACACGTGTAATGAAAAAAATAAATAAATAAATAAACAACCACAATATGCGTGCGAGATATCATGTGACGACCCCAGCCCCTACTTCAACCCCAACTCGCGCTCCAGCCCCACCCTTAATGCAACGAATCCGCCGTTGAGTGAATTGCTCCGATTTACAATGTGATGCCTGTCGCTAAGCCGCACGCCCAAGTTGAGATATCAAAAGGCAAACAGAGAGACGAAACAAATAAACAAATAAGCAAACAGCAAAGAAAACAAAAGGACAAACGACAACAAATGTGAAGAGTATGAAACAAAGACATATCTCTCAAGTGGCATCGTATGTCAGGGCAACTGCTGGCATGTCAAGTGCACGAGGTGTGGGTAGGTAAACCAAGTCAACCTTCATATGCCAACAGCCCACCAGCCCTCAGCCCACAACCATCCGTCAATCTAATTTGCCTGTGAGGCAGCGTAGCGTGTGTGGCGTGCAACAATGGTAATATCTTTGATAAACTTGTAGACATTTCCGACTTCCTCTCTCCCGCTCACACACGCGGATACTCTCTCTCACTACAAAAAAAGTTGCAGAATACACAGAGCGTATACTTAATTTTAAACTCTGCAGCGTTGAGCATTTATTATTTAGAAATCGGCGAAATAAGCGCAGAAAGCTCTGCTGCTGCTGCAGCTGTGTCATTGTGTGTGTGCGTGCGTGTGTTTGTGTTGGTTGCATAACAACAAAGGCTATGCAGTTGGCAATGCAGTTGGCAAACAAAGCATCCAAAAATGAGTGAGGCGAAAGCCAAAGCACAAGCAAAGCCCTAACAATAGAAGACGCGCCCACAAAAGTATGCTTTAAGAATTAAGCATGGCGCACCACACGCAATACATCTTCCTGTGTGTCTCCCTGTGTATGTGTATGCTCCATCTCCAGCTCAAGCGTAGAGTTTTAATAGGAAAGCAAAATATTAGATCAAAGTAATACAGGATGCACCCTGGCATTCCACAATCATTTTTATGACCTCAAAAACTTTCAAACATGCTATAACTGATTATATTGTCAATGAAAGAGAAAGAAGTAGTCCTAGTCTGTACAACAAATCAAACTTTATATGACGTTAAATGTTGAGATAGTTTTGGTATGTCTATTGAAATATCTAAAACGTATATGTCATATAAGAATGTGCTAAATGTTTTGTTACATTTATGAATAAGCTTCGTTCCCTTTACATGTGTAGCTAATTTAAAGCCGAATTTAGACTGAGTAGGCAGCCTGGAGCAAAGTCCAACCATAAAGCATCATATACAACAGTTGCTCGGCGAGTCCTAAATTGTTTCAATTTATTGTTAAGTCCATGGATAAAGTCTAAGTTCTAATACCAACTATTTAGCAGTAAATGCTATGCGACTTTCACGTTATTCTATCTCTCTCTGTCTCTCTCTCTCTCTCTCTCTCTCTCTCTCTCTCTCTCTCTATCTCCCTCTCACTCTTACTCTCTGTGTGTGGTACGCCCCTAGTCCTATCTAAATGCCCGGGCATAGACATCAAATCCATTTTGGTGGCCACACTGCAATGCGTCAAAAACGTTTCTCATGCGAGTTTCGTGGATGCACTTGCAGCGCATCGTTTACTGTTATGATGATGGACTCCATTCAAAAGGGGAATGAGAGGCATGATATATTGCATGTGGCAAATGTAAAACATGGCTCATGACTCCTTAAACTATGCGCATGCAAGACAGATACGCTACGCCCGATGCGAAAGAAAAATGTAATTTCACTTTTTTGGAAGCCAATAAAAGTTCAATTTTTTGAAGTCGCTTCCAATTTTATTTAACGTCGTACATTTGAAACTTTAATACCGAAAAGAAAACTTTGCACTTGTTTGCGAGGCCATAGCTGAGCAGAAGGATATAGAGACGGAAAGGGACACGAGTCACGAGTCTGTTCCCAGGGGGAGGTATATTGAGTGTCTATTGAAGGGCGGGCGGCTGTCATATGAGTAATTGGGGCCACGTTGAATATGAAATGCTCTCAAGTTGAGCTGAAGGTACAAAAATTGATAAAGATAAAATAAATTTCATGAAATTTAAGAGATTGGATTTCCTACACCATCAAACGAGGAATCTCCATTTCCCATCAATATTTTATGCATTCGTGTTTCGAAATAGAAATACTGTATCGCTGAAGGAAAACGCTCATCTATCTCTTCTCACTGCATTTAATTATTTTGGCCTAAGTTCAATAACAATTTGAAATTTGTTGACTCGCTGCAATTTGTGTTTGATGACAGGGCATGGGCATGCGTCACGTCCTGTGCACGCTACTGCTTTTTTCGTGTTATCAATTTTTCAATTTGGCTTGTAACAATTTTCTGGCCAAGTTTCTCGCTTCCTGTCGCCCTTTCTCATCTCTCTGATGCATATTTCTATGGCAGCGACTCCGCTTACTTACTCAATTTAAGACGCTGGCTGGCGTCGAAGTCGCTTTGATATAGTTACGTGCGGCTACACACGCGAGACAGCGAACCTCCTACCTCCTACCAAATCGACTCCAACCCCCACCTCCACTGCTCTGCGCATCCACACGCCAGCAAGTCAGAGCTTAGTTATTGCTCCACTCATATTATACGTAGCTACACTACAGTTACAATTTCGACTATATATTTGACATTTATGTATGTTTCCTTTGCTTGGCACTTGAACTTCTTTCTGGTGGCGCAAGTCAAATGAAATTTAAGTGAGCACCTAATGAATTTCGCATTACGCATAATATATGAACTGTTGAACACTAATTCACTTTTATGGCACATAATAGCTGTGTGACTTGATAACATGCATATATGTATAACAATTCAGGGCAATTTCTTTAATTGTCTATAAGAACCTGCATATGTTATGAATATGAACTCATAACTGAATAAGCCTAAAAGAAATCACTTTGGTTAAGAAGGAAACAAATCTTGCGGATGGATTGCATCAAACCCTAAGTCATTTACATAAAATTAAACCCCATTAAATGAGACTAGCTCTTGAATTTTGAGACTTTTCTACTTTTGAGAATCTCTGCAGTTGCCAGCTTTAAGTTGTGATTTGCACTCAACAAATTCGCAAAAAATTCCAGGTCGTTATCATAATGTTGTTCGACTCGAAAGAGGCACACACATACACATATCTATATTATTAGCATAACTTTGTTTAACTTCGTGTTGCAGGCTTTACTTTAAGTTTAAAATCATTTCTGTCCCCGCTTGTCCTGCTCTATGGGCGCCATATCATATATATAAAGCGCAAAGCGCTCTAAGCCCAATAACTTTCATGCACACACACTTCATTGTGCAGAATCTCTATCCGCTCTTCCGCACTCCCTCTCCCGCATTCTAGCTATACCAGGACTGCATTGCTGCAGGGCTGGACTCTGCAGCGACTTGCCTGCAATATTTCCCATTTAAACTTTTCGCTACTGTACAATTTTCATTATTAATATGACTTTTTGGGCTGCCCGCAAACGGCAAACGGCGCCAAGTGGCTGCCAGGCCCGGGTCCTGTGACCAGGTTTTGGCCAGCTCGTTGGCCAGTTAAACGCGCCCAGTGTATTGTCAATGTTTGTTTGTGACCAAGCGAGCCTCGCAACGGGCGGTTCACAGTAAATGCCAAGGATAAAGTTTTTCGGTTGATTCCTAACTGAGAGACTTGCAGTTTAACTTGGCAACAAGTGCAGCAACGATAGAGATAGAGAGAGAGAGAGAGAGAGAGAGAGCGAAAGAGAGAAGGAGGAGGAGCGGGCCAGAAACAGCAGCCGTGTCCATGCGGCCTTTTTAATCAAGCCCAACTAATGGCTGGGCACCTAGACCCACCCAGTGAGACCAAACCAAGCCCAACCCAACCGTAACCACCAAAGCCGCTTATTACTATAAAGTGAGATTAATGAATCTCAGGGAAGAAGTCGAAGCCGGCCTGCTTTGCTTTTCATATTGTATTATTATTATTTTGGCTGGCAATTAATGAAATTTATTTGCCATATTGTTGTTGGTGGGTTTACCGCTGTAGTGCGTTCTGGTGGTGCAGCCTTTGTACACAATTTTAAAAGCAAATTGTTTGGCTTTTATGGCCAAGACGCAGATTGCCACAAATGATGCAATTTATGGCCAGCAATGGTTGAGTTGTCTAGACTGTTTTATAGACCACATTTCACAAGAAATAAAATTAATAAATTTTCAGAAGTTGTGTTAACAAACTTGGTGTTTCATTTAATCAGATTCTTAGCTAAAACTTGGATATCTTAAGATTTAGCTCAATTTATCTTAAGGGGTTCCCATAAGGAAGTGCCGATCAAATCTTTTATACCTGCCTATAAATTCAAATACATATATGTATATATAGAAATATGTTTCGCTTATAACTGATACATATATGTATATATAGAAATATGTTTCGCTTATAACTGATTTGGCTATTTGAAACTATATTTGTTGTGGTTCAGATACTCATACTATCAGAAGAAAAATGTTAGAGTTTATTTAATTGATTTACTCAATGTCAAGTATTGACTTTATTTTGACGTCCAGCTCATTCGGGTCTCTTTATGTTGACGCTTTCAAGTGGAGCAGAAAGAGCACTGAGTAATTTAAAACCATCCTCAATACACCAAACCATCGAGTATGGGGACATCGAAAAACAGATAAGGACGTCGCAGTCGGGCGCTACCGACTGCCAAATACTTATTCACGTCCTAGCGTACAATAGGGGCATCTAGAACATTATTTTTTAAAATTAATTGAAACCGCCAACCAATGTAAAAATGAGAGAGACGCCCTTTGGCGAGTGTAGAGGTGTGGGTTCGAGTCCCGGTGCGGTCAAGTCGATATTTCCTTACTTTTTCTTCCTTTTTTTTTTTAAATTTATTTTGTGCTACTAAAAAAATAATTTTTAATACATATATAAGATTTGGCAAAATAATAGAGAAGGTCTAAGGTTACAAAGTCATTATGTTTTATGTACTTAATTAAAATTTTAAGTCAAAAATTGTGCTTGGCAAACGGAGTTGAGCGACGAACCTGTTCATGTCCATATTGCCAAGCTGTATTTCGCTTTTATGGCAGTAATACAAATATAATAATGCAGCACGGCTGGCATTATAATAAATACGCAGCGACGTAGGAAGAGGGAAGTCAGAGAGGGGACTGGGGTGTTGGGATGGGGGAAAAAATAAATATAGCATGCAATAAATTTACCAAAGCGCAAGCAATCAGCCAACAAATTGTAAACAGTAAATTTTGTGCTAGACACGAGAAATTGAGGGGCGGAGCCTGTAGGAGTTGCTAGCGTTAAGTTAAGAGCAGAAGCGACTGCTGGCTTACACATTAGCACTAAATCGCAGCGACTAAACGCCGCCAGTTAGTTAAACGTTTCTCATATAAATAAGTTCGCAGACCCCGCGAGCTGCGCGAGCGCAGTGTCACGCCCATAAGAGAAATTTATCTGGCGAGCTGCGGCGTTGGCATGCGAAAAATCCCTTGCGAGCTGCAACGATATGCTGACTAATCTTTATTTCTATATTTGCATAGTGCACAAAAAAAATTAAAACAAGTAAGGAAACCCGGCTGTACCCTGAACTCTGCAAAGAACTGCTATTCCCTGCATTCTCCGTTTCTTTTATTTATATATATTATATATATATATATATATATATATATATATATATATATATATATATATATATATATATATATATATATATATATATATATATATATATATATATATATATATATATATATATATATATATATATATGTATATATATATATGTATATATATATATATATATATATATATATATATATATATATATATATATATATATATATATATATATATATATGTATGTATGTATGTATGTATGTATGCCAAAGCACAAGTCTCTAGTGCGTGAAACACGTGTTTTTCAAATTCGAGGTGAAGGGGGTGTGGTATCCAAAATTTAATAAAAACCGAAATTAAGTAAGGCTCAAATAACACTAAATGCAAAATTTGAACACTCTAGCTATTAAGATGAGTTATTTAGAATTATATAACTGAGTATCGATTTCGTTTTTAATCGATTTCATTAGAATTAGGACAGTTATCAATTATTTTTAACAAACTCGATCTTTTCGTGGTATTCACGGACCCACATAAAAAAATCAAGTCTCTAGCTCTTATAGGTTCTGAGAACGATGCGTTCATACACACGGACAGACGGAAAGACAGACAGACGGACAGGGCTAAATCGAATCGGCTTCTCTCCCAGATCAAGAATATATATACTTTATGGGGTCTGCCACGCCTCCTTCTCCCTGTTACATACATTTCAAGAAAAACATTATACCCTGATTTCAATGGGTTCAGGGTATAAAAAGTGCACAAAAGCAAGTCGTCGTTAGGTTTAGTTGCTTTGTCATTATACGCGCGTGGAGAATGTTGAGAAATCAAGGAGTATTGAAGGAGAATTTCTGGAATATTTAACCCAAAACTGTTTATACGATGTCCACGTCGAGTCAGGATAACATGAAATAATCCGTTATTTTAGGTTTATATGAACTTTCAAATTGCTTACAGGGTAGTTTCTATTCGCTCAATATTTAACTAATATGCTTATTTGTTATATTTATTTTTGTTTTACTTTCTTTTTTTGAGTGGTGCATAAAATAGAAAGCCGAAGGATTTAGTGCAGCTGCCACGCCCCCAGCGGCTGCCTGAGATATTGCCGAGCCGCCGAGGCCGGAGTCACGTTATTTGCAGGTGTTGCAATCTATCCGACAACTCCGACGTCTCCAGCTATGTGTGTGTCTCTCTGTGTGCTCACAAGGTGGGAATGGCGGCTTTGTGGTGAGTTGTAATAAGAGCATCAACACACATACTCACACGCAAATACACCTTTACACACACACACACACTTGCAATCGCTGCAAGTGTTTTTGATCTCGCGCTGCTTTAGCCTGTTGGGAATTTTGATTAAAAATGCTTCCACGTGAAGCTCAAACGTGCTTGGCACCGAGTAGCCGGATCTGGGAGCTCTCCCCCCCACACACACACGTCCTCTCTCTCTCTCGCACTATGTCTGCACACATGGTTGGCTGGGCGTTGGAGGGCGTGTCAGTGCGCCTTTATTGGCATTGGCGCGTTTATTTTAACGCGTTGCTGCCTGTCGACTGCGAGTGTGCATGTCAGTGTGTGTGTGTCAGTGTGTTTGCAAATTTTTACATTGAGATTTATCACACCAAAAACTTTAACCCAACGAAGGAAAGCGAAAAAAGAAAAGTGCTATGAGAAAAGCAGTTCGACTCAGGCAAGTCGAAGCACGAATAGCCTAACAATATTATTTAAAGAATCCTAAGAATCAAGAATTCATATCAAATACACAAATTTATATGGGTCATTAACACATACAAGTAAAGTAAAGTGAAACTGAAAATTTGTCCAATTTTCCATAAATTTATTCATTGAGGAATGGAACATTTCATTAAGCAGCCCAATCAAAATGTATGATAAATTCGATTGAACTCAGTTCTGATAGTAATTGTTAGTGTTGTCTCGTTATATCTCAATAGAGTTGTGGAAGAGCTAATAATAATAAAAGGTCCTCGCCACAGAATTGCTATTACTTCGATAAACGACGATTAATAGAGTCTGACAGAAGGAGACTGAAAAAGGGAACTTGCTCTGTAAGTGAAAAACAATACGGAGCGTTAAAGAAAAACAAACAAGAGATTGTATTTAATTAAGTCAAGTCTATAGAACTACTATCGCCCCGAAAAAAATATTCATGAGCAGATTTATATCATTCCTATTAAATATTTCAATTGCTACGAGCTGTACTAAAAGAGTTCACAATAACTCAACCGGAAGATAAATTGTCGTTAAAGCCAGCATTTAGCCTTTGTCTTCTGCATCAGCAAGCTGCACGGCAGAGCTCTTATACCCTTTGTTTTAGTGTATAAAGATGACGTAAGTATCACAATATGCGGCAGCTTTTTGCAGCAGCAACATAAAGCAATTAATTGTTAAGGCTGGTGGCACTTGTGCAGCTGCCGGTGAGTTATACGAGATATATACATTACTCCACACACATATATAGACTTATACCTAGATGATGGATATACATAATGCTAAATGCGGGCCCAGGCAAAAGGCGTAAAAAGCGGAAAACTTTGCGATGATATATTTGCAGCAATAAGCGAAGCGAATTGCATCAAGTTTAAAGCAAACGAAGATGGTAGAGCAATACACATTCACTAATATTCGCGAGTATAAGTGTGTATAACTAAAAATTGAGAAACTAAAATGTTGTCTGTTCAGGTCACATGACAAACGAGCAGCGTGTTAGTCCCCACTTTTACCCGCGAGGCTCGGCCTGTAGTCCCCGCTAAACTACACTAATTACTTCCCCTCGTTTCGTATAGCCTAACCCAAAGGCCACAAGCCCTTCGAGACGATTTGGGGCTCCATCAAGGAGCGTTACAAGCGGCCACAAATCAAATGCACACCAATTACCTGGCGCCAGGGCGCACAAAGCATAATCAACTGGCATAATTAACAGCTAAAAATGCAAAGGAGTATGTGCGAGTGTTTGTGTGGGCACTAGAGTGTATCAGCAAAAATATGCTTTTCACCTGGCCCTGTGCAATTTTCACACATTTTAGCGGTGCTGCCCCGCTCTCACCCCGATAAGTCTTTACTTACTACAAACAGCAAACAACAAGTCGCAAACAACCCGTAGACAGTGGTAAATTATAAGTTGCAGAGTCTCGCCATAAAGCACAGAACATTACTCAGACGCCACGTGCATAAATTTCTAACTTTTACCTCGCCTGATAATTATTTTCCGTTTACAAAATGACTGCCGTATCAAAAAAAAAAAAAAAAAAAAAAAAAAAAAAAACGGCGAGAGACGGGCATAATTACAATCGTCCAACTGTAAAACGGAAAACTAACAATACACAAATTTGGATAATATTTAACCATTTCATGGACTTGAGAATTAAATTGATGCATATGAGAAGGAGAAATCAGCATATACATCAAATTCTCTCAAGCCTGCAGATATTGTACTATTATTTTTCATAAAGAATTCTAGATTTCCCTAAATTGAGAGCATACAGATTTGTAAGGGTTGGTAGAGTTATTAAGCTAGTTAAGTATTGTTTTTATTTACAATATAAAGAATGATTTTTGAGGATGAACACTCCGTCAATGGTACTACAGTTTTTATTTTTATATATTATATAATAATTTATATGTGTATTTAAATTCAGTTTGAATATAATGCGACCTGATATCATGTTAAAATAAATTCTATGAATGACTTTAATATTTGTTGTCAAAATACAACAAAATATGTGTCAATTTGACTATGTAAATGTACAAATCTGAGCGATAGATAAATCAATTTTCAAAATCATGCGACAAGAAAGTGTAATCTTGTTGTCTGGCAAAGCCGTGGATTTCGTCGCTCAACATCAATATTTTGCCTGACTTCAGGTAAGTATTCGTATGAACCCGCGAATCTGTATTCGCTCTGTTTATTGCGTAATAAATATATTTATATAGCACTTAATGAGCCTAAGTCGTAATTTAACTTTAGCCCTGCAACTATAACTCGATCATAACTTTCCTCGATGCACAGTAAATAAAAGTTGATGTTTAATCAAATTTGAGTCGAGTTTCAAGCTTTTTCTGAGATTTTTAGCTTGGCTTAATTTATAAAAGTTTATGGTCACTAAATTTGTTTAGCTAAGTTCAAAACTCAATCAATATTCTACCTATAGCTATAGCTACACAGATGCAAATTTAACTTTTCAAGTTTGGTTATTCTCCGTTTTCAGCGATTAATTTTTATGGCTTTACTGCACACTTAATTAGACACAGCCTGCTTAAAGCTCATTAAAATTTTACCGGAGTCGGAGGCAAAAGTTATGACCCGCCTTCTTCAGTCTCCTCTGCTTCCTCCTGGTTATTGATTTGCATGGAGAGCAATACAAAAAGGAACTCTTAGCTGTTTATAATTTAGTGTAAAATTATAAATACTTTTCGGGCGCTCGGTTTAAGCAAATTAGTTCAATTGCCGGGGTAAGCAAAGCAGCAGCTGCCCCTCTCTCCTTCCTGCGTGCAGAGTTGATTAGGCTTAGGCCAAAAAACTTTATCCTCCGCACAGTTGTAAATAAGCAAAAGTAAATTTTGGCAAGTAATTTAAGCCACACAAACAAGCTGGCAAACAAGTTTGGAGCGGGCGGCAGTTGGCCGCGCACGCCTGCCGCCTACCGTCTAACAGTGGGGTTGTTGGCAAGGAGTTTCGATTTGCTTCTGGTCCCCCATCTCCGCCTCGCTCACGCTTCCCGAATCTGGGTAGCTATTACGCCAAAGCATGTAAAGTTCTTTAACCAGTTTTAATTCAAAATCAATGTATGAACTTTGCTTACATTACGCCAAAACTTTGCTGTGCAGCTTCAATTAAGGATATACGGATGGTTTTCTCACACTCACCTTCATATATGGTTAAAGTTGCATCTGCGGATACGGCATCGCCCACTCCGTTCTCTGCAACGCATTCGTACGGCGCATCATCTCGTCCCGCTCGCACCGGCTCGATGCGCAATATGGAAACACCACCCGGTTGCTCTAGCACCGTGTAACGGGATTGAGTGCCTGTGTTGAGTGGCGTTTGAATGCGGAATTAGTCGATTGGGTGACTTAACTCGGGGCTAATGCTACAGCTAGCCACTGCTCCACTTACCTGATACTTTCTTGCCATTCTTGCGCCACACTATGGAAGGCGGGGGATCGCCGCGAGCCGCACAATAGAAGCTGGCCACGCCTCCAACGCGCACGCCCTGATTCTGCGGCTTCTTGATGATCTCCGGTGGATCTGCGAAAGTGCAAAAGAATAGCAGGTGGGAATAAGAATCGATTTACTTTAAATTTGATGAAGGGCTCAACTGATAGGTCGAAAGAGTTGCTTGATATCAGAAGCGCTGCGTTTGGCCGAGCTTAGATATATGAAGGCTCTATGGCGATCCCGAAATATTGTTAGAATATACAGGGTTATATCTACCCGAAACTTGGAATGAATTAAGGAAGCTAAGTTACAGTTTAATATCAAATATAATATCGCTTTGCCAAAAGCCCATATATATATATATATATATAAATATAAATATATATATAATAAAAATGCAATGCGGATGACAATACAGAAGAAGTAGCGAAAGAAATGCATTTAAATAAAACGAAGCTTTTTGCCATATCACGGCAGATATGCAGTAATTGTTGTCCTCGCAACAGCAACTGTTGCTATATCCTTTTTTTGTTGCTTGTTTTATTTGTTGTCTCTTGTTAAAGCCCTTTGCCTTTTGCTTTAGCAGCGAATTCGATTTATTTTTGCCTTTGTGTGTTTTGCACACAGTCTTTCTTTTTTACATATTTGTGACAATATGCTGTCAATACAACGACGCATGTTGTTTGTGACAGAAGGAAGGAGAGGGACAGAGACAGAGGTAGAAAGAGAGAAATAGCTGCGTACGTGCTGCACACATAGCAAAAGATACAAACAGGAACCAGGCACAGCTTGCTTCTGTCTCTCCCCCTGCGCGTGGCATTAAAAATCTGGCAAAAATCACGAAACGTTAAACAAGCAGCAATAATATTGTCGTGTGCATCGTTTGTGCAGCTCCTCTTCGCCCCACCGTCGCTCCGTCTTTAATTGTCCTGTAAAGTAGTTTGCCCAACATATCAATTCGATTTATGCGTTTTACTTAACTTAAAAGTTAAATTTTCTTAGAGAAAAATATCTCTTATATATATAAATATCTCTTGTATTATCTTATCTGCGCTTTGCTGCACACAGAACTTACGTGTCAGATATTGTATATAGGGAAAATCCGAAAAATTTGCATCTGGAAATTTGATGTGGAGGTTAATATTAACCATTATTAAGACGCGACGAAGCGAGACGAAGTTTTTATCGTTTGTGATTAACGCGTTTAATATTATTATTATTATTAAATGTATTGTTACATATATGTTTTTTTATTTAATTTTATAGTTTCGAAAAAGTAGAAACTTAGTGCAAGACATTAGACCTAGACTTATATAACAAAAATGCATAAAATAGACTTAAAGACATTATTGTACTTTATAATAAATAAATTATATACTATAAATGCGATTGAAGTAAATATTGAAACATATTCAAGCCCACAGATATTTCACTAAATTTCAGCAACAAATTCTGAAATCAAAAAAATCCAAATAAAGCAGAGCACGAGCAAAATAAACTAAACATATTTAATTCAAAAGAAATAAAAATATTATTAATTTCGAGGAATTCATTTAAATATTCAAAGATGAAAAATTTGATTTATTTAAGGGATTGGCATATACAAAAGGCATTTTCCCTGTTTCTTTGAGTTCTGAGTGGGTATTAAAACTTTCTTAGCTTTCTGTGCAGATTTCGAAACTGTTATAAACTTGGCGGCCAGGCGGGAATCGGATACAAGCAAATGCCGCAGGTTGGATAAGTAAATATTTATATGTATAATAAGAAGTATATATAATAATATTTGCCGCCGAGATAGTGAAATAATAACAAAGTGAGAGAGAGTGTGTGTGTGTGTGGGTGGGTGAACTGCATTGTTATCGTAGACACGAATCTGAGGACTTTGTATAATGTAGAAGTATTGTAAATAATTTAAAGTTTCCCACAAGGCGTTCACAGCCAAAAACATGCAGACCATTTGGTTGGTAATGCGTTGCCATTGAGCCAGCTGCCAGCATTGTTGTTGCCATTCAAGTCGTTGTTGCTCTTGCTCTTGCTGTTGGTGTTGCTTTTCGTGCTGTTACGAATACTTGGTATCATTTGGCAAGTTTTGCGTTAAACTTTTGCCTCGACAAGTTGCCGACCAGAGTTTTGCATGTGGAGAATACTACCATACTAGCAGCAGCAAATTAAAAGGAGAAGAGTCTCACACTATGTTATGTGTGGCTCACCACAGTCGAACTCACAGTCTAGCAGCTGCTGGCCATACCGCTTTCGCATGTCTACCTCAAATTTCACAAAATTCACAAAATTATTTTAAATTTGACACTTTGAAAGCTCGAAGTGTGGTCACCAAATTAACTCAAAACCAAATCAGAAAGCCTACACATGCTTTCAAATTTTGAAAAACGGAGAGAATGTGCTGAAAGTGAATTCACGAAATTTTAGTTAATTAAAAGTGGACTTGGGTTTGAAAGCCACTTCTGCTTCACTACCCAAACCTAAACAACATCGAGAACGCTTGAAACCGAGAAACAATCAACAACGTGGCATCCAAAATTTAACTAAAACCGAAATTGTGTAAGGCTCAAATAACACTACATGCAAAATTTGAAGAATCAAGCTATAAATTTGAATTAGATAGAGGTATCTTAGATAGATATTAGATAGTGACTATCAATTTCGTTTTTAATCGATAACATTAAAATTTAAAAAGTTATCGATTTTTTTAAGAAACTCGATCTTTTTGTGCTATACAGGAACCCACATACAACCTTACATACCCTTTTTCCCATTTTCAATGGGTTCAGGGTATAATTAGAGTTAGTCTAAGGCATTAGATATCCTTACAATTGAATACCAAGTTTAATTTTTGTAATCATTACCAACAGGCGTGAAGCGTGAATGGTATACAATCCTGACGACGCGCAGTGCATGTCTCTCCTCTTTCTGTTACTCTTTGACTCCATATAGCATGCGAATTGGATAGTGAATATGAAATTTACAAATGACAAAATTTACACGATTTATATATTTACTTATACATTTTAAGCATGAATGCTTAAGCTTATTATGTATTTTGCAAATTCTAACAGAAACTTTCTAATTTGTCTTTAAGAGTCTTTCAATAAATATTCTTTCTCACATGTTATTAAGTAGTACTCAGCAGCAGGAGTTCGCCACAAACAATTTGAATTTGAATTTCAATTCATATGAATATCACTTCGAGCAACAATTTTCAATGCAACTAAATTTCCTATTGCTCATTATAAAACGCGAAATGGACTTTTCTCACTCCGTCTCTCTTTTCCTTGATGGGTGTCGCCGTCTCATTCTCTTATGTCGCGAAGCGTCGCTGGATTTGCGAAGCACTTGAAAGCATTTTACGCTTACGTTAACAGTTTTTATAGCCCGAGCAGCAATAAGCATATTGGTTTGTGGCTGTAATGAGCTACAGCAGCCGCCACCGGCACCCCTAACTCCCCTCCACTCATTCCCCCCTCAGCCTACTGGCTCAATGCTCAAGATGGCAAAGCAAATTTACAGCGATTTTTCTTGTTTTTTTTTTTTTTATATAGATATATATCTTCTTTTTTTTGGAGCGACGCCTTCGCAGCGCGCATTTGTAAAGTTTTATGTTTGCTTAAACAATTTGATTGCGTGGAGTGAGTGGGAAAGAGAAAGGAAAATGTGCGGAAAGAGAATACGATAGAGTATCTGCCGTGACGAGTCATAAAAATCGTATCATTATAGCCATAAAACTGGGATTTCTGTTTATTTACGGGTTTTGCCAACATTTTTGCTTGTTGCTTGGTTTCGACTAAATTTTTAAATAAATTATATTTGCGCGGGGAGGGGAGGGGGGGGGGGGTTGCGAGGAACGTTTGGACCTGTTACAAAGATTAAAGGCATACATAATGAAATTTGCAGATGTCATAGAAGATAGCACACAGTGCGAGATCTCGCTGAATTGGATTGGTTTGTATACGGATTGTGGGTTTTACAGTTTAAACTAGAGCCAAGTATGCAGCATAGCCGCAGCCTCTAGTCCTCTTCCCCTCCCACTCTATAGCTGAGCGCTAGCACTGCTGATTTTTCATTTCGCACGTTTGACTGGCGCTGGGGATTAGATGAGAAAGAGACAGAGAGCGACCGAGAGGGAGAGAAGCGAGAGGCTGTAGGCAGAGCTTTATAGAGCAAACAATTTCGTTGTTGATATGTGCAAATTGATTTCAACATTTCAAATGTACAGTTATACATAGATGCACACATGTACGCACACACACATATGCGCACATACACACACGCAGTAGGATTACCCACACAGGCGGTCGGGCAATTTATATGGAAATTAATACTAACATTTTTACTATAAGGCAAAAAAAATATATAATATATATATATATATATATATATATATATATATATATATATATATATATATATATATATATATATATATATATATATATATATATATATATATTTCTTATATAAAAAAACCGAATTGCTGCAACAAGCAGTGTCGTAGTTTAATAAAAGGGGAAAAGGGAAGGAAAAGAAAGCTGTGTGACACAAGATTCACATAGAACAAACGACCAAACAGAAAAACTTATATGGTTCGTTTAAAGAACATTTTGAAAGACTCTTTATAACCTTCTAATGCATATGTATTATTTATGATATTAACATATTCCTATTCATATATATGAATAATTAACTATATTCCTGCAAAAGATTCCCTTTCTCAAGCTAGAATGGTCCGATTTGGACTGTGTGTCAAACCTAAATTTGCTTCATGTGTAATCCTGTGAAGTCTTTTTTTCTTGTCAGAGACTCTATAGCGCATTTATCACTTAATTTACTGTAACTCATTTTGGGCAGGTAGGCCTGTATGAAACATAAGTATCCAACGGGATTCCAACCGGGGCTATCATAGTTTCCAGGCCGCCTGCTTTCTATATCAAATCAACTTTCAACTTGCTAGTAATCAATATTATGAAAATCTTTAAGAACATTCGGCAGAATCAGCTTGAGCTTATGTAATAATGCCTATCGTCTTTATGCAAGGCTTTTTAGTTATCTTTCCCCACTTAACTTTCGCTCCAAATTGAACTGACTGGCATTCCAAATAGACAGAAAGCCCTGTAACAAATCCCCCAACCAAGTGCAGCCTCTGCTTTTGAAACATTGTTCAAATATGCCCATAACTTTTGGCCTTGTTTTTCAATATGCCAAAATGCTCATAAAAATTGACCCCGTGTGGCACAAGGCATTGGCTAAGGTAAGGCCGGCGGAGGACGAGGAGCCGAGCATATAAAATCAGCATATGTTCAGCGCTGTAAAGTATGCAGCTGTTTTTTATTGCCCGAACCCTAGTTCGAGCAAGTTAGGCCTCCAAATGCTTGGCCTGGCAATTTATGGCCATTTCCCGCATCTCCTCGCCCCTTCATCAACCACTTGCTAACAAGGTTTTTCTATTTCATCTGTACGAGTTTTTAATAAGTGCAAAGTGCGGGCAGAAGTTTCTGCAAAAATTTCAACATTTAAGGGTTATTGTGCAATGGGATGTTGGCAGGGGCTGAGATGGGGTTGGTAGGATTCGGGTTTGCTGCTGATGTTGCCAAACTTTCTGTGTGTGGGTGGGTTGTGTGTGTTGAGGACAAATCATTTGCCAGCAAAAACTAGCTACGAACAAGATATGAACGAAATGAAGCAGCAGAGGAATATCCTTTGCCTGGATAGAAGCCCCATTGCTCCCCGGCTGCCATTCCGCCTCCTCAGCTCTCTTCCACTGCTGACTGACAGCTGCAATTCACCTGTCAGCAGCAGCAGCACATTTCGTTTTACTGAATTGCATTGAAATACGATGCTAAATTTAACGATTCATTGCATTTGCTGTTATCCAACACTTGCCCCAGCAAATTGCAACTTTGTTGAAATGCCCCGTCTCCATGCCCACTCTCTGTCTGGCCCCTTTCCGCTCAGCAGCCGCGCGTTGTGTATTTTTAATGCAGCAACTTTGGCATAGAATTGCTAAATCTGCTGAGTCTAAGAAACAGAACGCCTTGGCTACGGCTCCGGCACTGGCTCTGGCTCTGACTCTCGCTCTGGTTCCGCTTTCTGTAAAACTCTGCAAATAAAATATAAAGTGCAGCATAGTTTTACGCTAGGGTTTTTATAGCCAGCGTCGAGCAGCTAAATTTTAATGTTACTTCAAAGGGTAATAAAAATAAACTTTACGCAAGTTGAGAACAAGCTGCGATGCTCTCCCCGGAACAAAAGAGCCCGTGATTATATCTCATGACCGACTGCAACTATGCAATGTACAATTTTAATTAAATTGCACAACAAGACGACGATGAGTTGGCGGAGATTCTGTCGAAGTTAACGGAAAACAAGTGCAGTAAACACGGCTCAAGTCTCATTTGCAAATTGTCCCAAAAAACGAAAAAGTGCCAACGAAATCCCATTAAACAATTCATCAAATCAGCAAATCGATCGATGAATGTGCCTGGTCGCAAAGTTTTAGCATTCCGCAGCACAGGACAGGAAAGAACAGGACGACAGGCAATCGGGCATATAAGTGATGTGGGCATCCCTCTCAGACAATCATTAATCAAAATTAAAAGTGTGACCGCAGCTGGACTTCTTCGTCTTGTGCCTCTCGAATCTCACTTTCACTTTGAGAAACTAAGCTCCTCTTAAGGTACGACTCCAGGCAGCATATCTGGACCCACACAGCTGCGCTCCCGATTTCCTATTCCTATTCTTGTTCCCATGCCCAGTGACCCTTCACATTTGACAATTTAGCTAAATGAACCGATAAAAAGGTAAGCCATTAAGTCGAGCTACGTCCCATTTTACAGATCTCTCAATCAGCTGTCAACTGTCAAGCATAACAAATGCCAATTCCAAACAGCAACAATCTGCAAGTCAATAGAAGCCAAACGGCAGCCGAAAATGGGGCGGAGTTGGTTGACTTTGTGCATCCGACTATAAATTGATCATTAATTATACAACAGCTCTGCCAGAGTAGGGTTAAAAGATTTGTTGAGGTATTCCACATTAAGTTTTAATTACAAATTTATCTGACAATGGCAATTTTTTTAACTGACGTTTAGGCTTTTATTCATTTGGATCTTCTATGCTGGTTGAAATGTATTCAATTTAATTCTATAATCCAATTTAAGTGATTTGTCGTTAAGGTTTTGAAACGGAATATGATAAACGTTTATTCGTATATTATCTAATGCAATATCTATGAATTTTTCAATTACATAGATAATTAAATATTCCTCAAATCGAATTCAAAAGTAACTCTGACCCACTTCATCAGCTTCGGCCGGAAAGCAACTTTTGCGCAGCTCATCAACATAAATTTCTTGCAATTCTGTGAAACTTTTTCAAAGCTCAGTTGGCACGAAAAGTGGGCTTGGCAGATTCAACGCTAAATGGACCCAAAATTCAGCTCACACACACTGATACACATACACAGCTATACACTGTCACTTTAGTGTTGTTAACCAACACAGAAACAACTATTTCTGACCGTTGCCAACACACGAACATTTTACATGACATTTTAATATAATTAGTTTTTGCCCCGAGCATAATGTAAAGTGCGGCCAAAAAATGTCAGCACTTGCCACAGAGTAGGTGGATACGAGAGCAGAAGCAGGAGCAGCTAGCTGGGAGCTGGTAGCTCAAGTTGCCTTAAGGACAGCAAAGTTGACTTCACTGCGGTTGCCAACGGAACAATGTGGGTAGGGGCCTTAAACTATTTGAGTTTGCGGTCGGCAGGCAGCATTTTATAAGCCGCAGCATATTTTTGCACAAATTTCAAGCTCACGCCTGTTCTATTAAATGGGGATTTACCACATACACATACACACCCATACGTATACAGCCTATCTAGCAATCTATCTATATGTATCTGAGCATCTATCTATCTGCTCGTGTTTTTTGTACAAAGACGTCTCAGGCCAAGGCTACATTCATTATTTCTCTATGCGGGATTACTAAGTAAGCCGGGCTACGGCTTAAAATGCCGCAAACTTTATGAGACGCAGCACACGTGTGCTGCCCGCTCCCCATTTTGCTGGTCCGGGG
The DNA here is from genome assembly GCA_961210405.1 of Drosophila mercatorum. Classification (NCBI taxonomy): domain Eukaryota; kingdom Metazoa; phylum Arthropoda; class Insecta; order Diptera; family Drosophilidae; genus Drosophila; species Drosophila mercatorum. The sequence goes on along the minus strand of CAUIUS010000002.1, from coordinate 1,513,195 downwards.
CTTTTGTCTTGTCCTTTGACTAGGCCTCTTGTGCAATTTATGATTGCTTCTCCTGTACTCAGAGACAGAAAGATCTTGTAGACAACCTGGCAATTTCATAAACTGTGCAGACACTTGCCAAATTGGCAAGAATTCCACCCTGCCCCTTCGCTTATTCTCTATCTCCATCTGCGTACACCCCTAGATTTTTCTTTTGTCTTTCATATTACGCACGTAAAGGTGGCTGTAAGCAGGCTTTGATATTTTATTGAGCTTGTCATAATATTTATGATATATACATATATACATATGCATGTATGTATTTGATGTGTGCAGCACAGTGTAAACAGCACAAAATGCTGCAGGACTTGTCAGCCTCAATGTTACTCCCTCATCTCGCCCTGCGAGACAATGCAAAAACTTTGGCCAACAGTTTGAAAAAACTTTTATTATTATTTGCATTAAGAGGGCTCGAGCCTCAGTTTTTTTTCTGCGCTGACTTTTATTAGTTTCAACTTTTGACAGAAATTATATCGAGTTTATACACATACCAATATATATATATATATATATATATATATATATATATATATATATATATATATATATATATATATATACTGGACAAATATATTGATGATGTTGATGAAGAGAAAAAGTTTTGGTTCGCATCAAAGTTTCATTTTTCCTGACTTGCTTTCATACGGCTCGGAGCTGTGTTTTGTTTAATTTGTGTTATTTAGAAGTTCGTGGAGCAAAAGATTTGCTCGGGGTGCCAAATGAAAGGCAGATTAAATAAATCAGAAATTATGTATGCCGGCGCTTGTTACTATGGCAGGGGCTTCGTCATCAATAAAAACATATAATATGTAGTGAGAGGGAGGCTGACATCAAAGAGCAGAATGATGCGTGTAACTGTTGGCTCGAATTTATCTTGAAAGTAGAATGTATCTACTAGATACACTAATACTACTAATTACTACACACCGTCTAGTAATTAGTAGACGACTTTTGAACAATACTAACAGATAACAGTATTTTAAAGAAAGAAAAAAAATGGTAATATCAATTACATTTAGTGTTCTGACTAGATATGTTAAGAGAGATTATGAATAGCATTTGTCTTCTTCATAGCACAGCAAATATGCAAACATTGCATATACCTATGATCATCTATACGGCAAATGTGTGCTTTAAAGCTTTACTCATTTTGGGATAATAATAAAATAGCCATTTTCAAAGTATATACAAAACGATTGCTTCTGCACTGGGACAATACACACAAGATGAATAGTCAGCCAGTTGACAATGGCACTGGCAATGGCTAAATGCACACCAAGGTAAACAGGCAGCACTTTAAGCAGCAAAAACAATGCAAGAAATAGCCAAACAGTCAACAGCTAAGAGGTAACAAATAACGGCGAACAAAGGTAACCAAGCCCCCAGGCAATTAGAGAGTGGGAGATGAGGTGTATTGAGTCCGACTGGCTAGAGTCGCCTTCAAGTGCGCTCAACACAACAACGTGAAGCAACAACAATTTCCAACTTCTGCCAGAGATTTCGGAGAGCTTGAAATGTGTTGGCATTTTAGAGCCACCTTTCAATTCTGCATTGTCATAGCTTGATAAATAGGTGAAATAACTGGCAGACAGTCTGGCAACGCTCTTCTAAAAGCATTCAACTTATATAGCAAGGCGCATAACTGCTTTGCTTCACTGAACAGAACAGAGCGCAGAGAAAAAAAGATTAGGAGAACTGTTGAACAGAAGTCAGAAAATGCATCAACACAAAGCAACAGTTTGGCTCAGCAGGCTGCCGAAGAGCGTTCCCACGCTTTTGCACAAATGCTTGGAGAGAGTTTTTAGCAGCTGAAAGAGTTAGCGTGAAGGAAAGAATTTGTTGAAGTGCTTGACAAATTGTTAACTATTCAGATAAGATACGAATGGTTCGCTTGTTCGGTTGTGTCTTTTTTGCTTAAACAATTTCATTCAAGCTTTACTTCCAAAATATGAATTCCACGAGTAGATTTTGCATAGAGAGGTATGAGAAAAGGAATTGCACAATAGACTAGTTTTGTGCAAAACTTTGAACAGCTCAGTTGCTTAATTCAACTTGTGTAACAAAGCTTCGACAGGATTCAGTACGATAATAAGAATATTTCACCTATTATCTCTATGACCATTGATGTAGGTAACTGTCTTATAATGCGTACATTAAAAATGCAATTAATTAAAACGTCAACCATTCGGAATGCTCGGAATTTCAATCTGAGATAACTTTTGGCCCTTTTGTTTAGGTAAGTGATGGGGCATGCGTTTTGTGTCAGACACTCACGTGAAATTCCAAAACTCCAACAGTGCAGACCGACAGACAAATCAATCATGACAAGCAGCATAATAAAAACTTTCATCAAATCTGTGTAAAACTCACCTCAAGCCCGCAGAACTTACACAGGCATTAATATGTAACCCGCACCCTCCACGCAGAATCCCTTCCCCCATATCTTTAAGAAACTAAAAGACAAGCGCCACACACTCTGCATAATTCCAGAGGCAAAAATGTTTAGACGCCCGGCGACAAGCTGAAAGGAAGAGCCATAAAGTATGCAATGCCTTTTGGCTTTTGCCGGTTGGCGTTTGCAGTTAACTCCCACGTAGGCCATGTCTGGGGGCCTATGGGGGCGGCGCCTTGGCTCTTTGTTTTATTGTTTCTCAAATCGCTGTCGCTGCTGCTGTCTGGAGCTTTGACTTTGCCTCTTTATTATTATGCAGCATGCGTCGCGGCTCGACCAGATTATAAAGGTCGAGCCAGTAAGAGAGCGAACGAGCGGGGTGGGGGCAGGGACGGGTGCCTGACATTTGCACAACTTTGTCACGTGGTGCGGCACGCATTACTTTTAAAGACGAAAACTGAGCGAGTCGGCAGGAGAAATATTTAGGTACATTTACAATTTGATAAATGTGCCCAGCGCCTCGAGGCCTGTTCTGCTGCTATATTTACATTACTTTTTGGTGGGGCTTATGAAAAGGCATCACGAGTCAGCGCCGCAGGCTATCCGGGAGAGCACATCGGTGACTGAGTGCATAGAGTTGCCGAAAAGTTGTGAGAGACAACTGTTGCAATGGCAGCAATTATGAGGGGGGCGTGGCAGATCAGAGGTAGCCATAAGCAGCCATATACAGTATATAAAAAAGGATGAGGCAGGATACAAAAAAAAAAGTAGACGAGAAGAACTGTTGTTGCCACATTAAAGCAAAGGCATTGAGCGACCGAGACGATTAAGACGATAATAACAAGTGACAAGTTTATTGCCCGCAAGCACACACACAAGCATACACATACGCCTACTCACACTCACTCACAAAGCGGAGCCACAAAAACTCTTGCCGAACGGACGGACAGCCAGACGAAAGACTAAGCTTTTGTGGCCTGAAACATAATGTGCCAACAGCAGCAGCAACAAAAGTGCCACAAAAGGGAGACATCGTGTTGCAGGGGCGCGGCAAACATTGCCCACATTATTGGCATGCGGGGCACACAACATTTGCCGCCTTAAAAGCCAGTTCCACTAATGCCAACAGCTGGCCACATAAATATCACCAAAGACAGAGGGAGCGAGCGAGAGAGAGAGGGATGGCTCCGTAACGGACTGTCTATAAATGTTTTTGCTGCCAAGTGTTGTAGCGCTGGCCGCGCGAGCACTAAAACCACTAAGTAAGATAAGTGAGGTCAAGCAAAAGGGGTCATGTGCGCGCATTGTTACGTATACGCAACGTGCAATCCAACGGGAAAATAAAAGGAGCTCCAGGGAGAGCGGTGGGCAACTGTAACTGAACACCAAACAACAGCAAGTGAAAGCACACCACAGCTCAGCTCAGTTCAGCTTAGTTCAGTGTGAGAGATAGTAAAGACATTTTCGTAGTAAAGCAAGGCCAGCCAAATTATGAGAGCTGTCCCAGCTGGACGGTTGCAAAAGCGAGAGTTGGACCAGGGGCTGCCTATCATCTATGTATATGTATATCCTACTCTTAATAGCATTCAAGTGTTGCAGGTTAGTAGGAAACGCCAGTGATACTGAGTCTCATATAAACTGGCGGGAATGGTAAAATGATTGGAATCATTAGATTTAAATTTACTTTTCTATTCCAAATAGAATACAATTTTTTTGAAAATGTTACAGCATAAGTTCAACGAATTTCCCACGAGCTACGTTCCATTAACAGGAAGAGTCTCAGTCTGCTTAAATATTATCTAGAATCTAGCGTTAGGCAACAGTTCAAGAAGAGCACGAGCTGCTTTCCGCTTACTTTAGATATAAGTGCTCTTAAATGTTTTCATTTTCTTTTTGAGGCTTTCCATATTCCGAAGCGAATGTTGTTTTTAAGCGAAGGTCAAAGCTGTTTTCATGACTTCTTAGGCTTAGTGTGGCATATCTTGTCGTTGCTCGCTATAAATTAATTAGTTAAGCGTTGTTGTCATATTGCAGATTCATTAATTAAAGCCAAGCCCCCAAGAGCCAGATTTACGCCAAGCCGGAGATAATGAAAGAGAGAGAGAGAGCAGCAAAAAGTATATAGTCATTGCGCTGAGATTAGGGGAAAGCCAAATCTACGAGCGAAAGCCGTGCGATTGGCAGTGCTAGCGTTTTGTCAAAAAGTTACCAGCTCGACCAGCTCTCTGGCCAATAAGGAAATTATTTTACATGATTCAGCATATCAAGAGGCAAAGCAATTATAGTCAAAGTCGCGCTATCATTGCGAAGAGCATGAAAATTTTACCATGAGTAGACAAAATGAGTGTTGCCAAAATCCGTGCTCTGTTAGCCGACAGCGAGTGGATTGAGCTATAAAAATTTTCATATGAAATACAATTAGTTGTGCTATTCCTGCGCCGTGTGTAGGGTAGGGCTACTCTCAGGTAGTTATGTATATAAAATCGAGTTTTAGGTGAATCGATTATCGTTAAAGTTATCGCTGTTCGAGAAAGAAATTCCTGCTGGAACCTCATTTGAAAATCAATCAAAGACAAAATATTCCATTTGCCACAAATCCCAGTATAAACTATGAAGCCAGCAGAGGGAACAGATGGAGCTACGCAAATTGAAAAATTATGTTTTCCAGCTGCACTGAAAGTCGAGTGCAGAAGCAAACATCAAGTAAAGTCATGTCAAGTCTCTCCCTGCTAATGTTTTGAAAAGCACAAAACAAAAAAATAAGAAAAGAAAAAAAAAACGATGCCAAAAATACCCGTATGCAAAACGAATTTCAAGAACGGTGTAAAAGATATATGGTATGCATATTATGAGTGTATTTGTGCTTGTGCCTGTGTGTGTGCGCGCGTGTATCAATAGATTGATGTTAAATTGATGCCATGCCGAGTGGGTTATTGTCTGGCCCGCATATAAACAACCAAAACAAAAGCAAAGAGCTCAAGGAAAAGTAAAAACTTCAATAATGCTAAAGCATTTTGTATACCGACTTTCGAGAGAGATAAGCAGAGGGAGTGAGAGAACGAGAGGGCGAGCGAGAGAGAGAGAGAGAGAGATGAGGGCGACAAGCAGTTAGCCAACAGCAAAGGAAGTTGAGAGGCTACTTCTGGCAATTTATGGCATATGTTACCAACATGCACACACACCCAAACATACACCCACACAGTCGCCCTCATATGTAAATGCCAAAATAATACATGTGCGTATGGCATAAAAATTGATATGCCAACGTTTTTTCATGTGTGAGTAATTCACAAGTAAAATTTATAAAGTTTTTAAATAAAATATAATATATGCTCAAACACATTAGGAGTCATATGAGGCGTTTTGTATGCCCTATAATTTAAATTACATTATTATATTATATGTTATTCAATTTTAATATAAATTATATTATTCAAGCAGTCAATATTTCACAACGTACAGCCACAATTTTTTCCTGCAATACATTACAAAATAAAACTTAATTATGTAACACAAATAATTATATTGCTAGTCTCTTGAATGGTTGCTTCCATCAGCAGAAATGAATAATATTCAAGAAATATAAATAAACATAGAGTCAGTCGAGGTACATTCGCATACCAAACTTACTCTTGATATGAGAATTAACACGAAATATGACATAATACATCAAATTTGCAATATTGATTCAATGCATCCCCCTCATATTATCAATTTACAGGGCATCTATTTCCGCAGCAACTATGTGCTAAAATAATGCCAAACAATAAATTGAACTTTTCATAAATTTTTGCAAGCTGAAATTGGCAGGGTCGTCGTTGTGCCCGGCCTGTGCTCCTTTGTGTCTTCAGCTTTCCCTTTTTATAGGCCAGTCTGGTATTGTCAACGTCTTTGGCACCCCCCCCCTCCGCCGTCCCTGCCGCTGCATCAAAGTGCTCGATAGCAGCAGCTCAGAATTTATGGTTGGCAGCTTTTAGGCTTTGTTTTGCTGCTTATTATTGTTATTGGCACCAACAGTGACATATTACGAGCGCCTACTGCGCACGCTTGTCGAAGCTCATTTGCTGGCTGAAACCGTGACAGCCACGCCCCTACCCCGTCTCCGCGAAGCCTCCGCCTTCCTGTGTAGCTTGTATATATAGAGAGATTGCGAGAGTTTTTGGCCGTTGCGTACGCCGGATTATTAATATTAGAAAAAGGAAATATATTTTCTAGTGACCGGCTGCTGTTTTCGATTATTATCCAGGCCAACGCAAGAGTGTCCTGTGTTCGCCTCCATTTCAGTCCTTTTTGCCGTAAATTGTTATTGACAACGGAAGCAGCAGTGCGGCACAAATTGGGCGTTGAATTTGCGGATTGGTTTTTCGTTTAGCTGCCTTAGTTTTTCTTTTCTTTTTTCTGTTTTCAATTTTTTTCTTTTTTTTTTTTTTTTCCTTTCATTCTGGTTTTCTGTCCGTCCATTTGTTGTGGTTATTATTATGGTTGATTTAGTGGCCACAAATTGAATGAATTGTCTTACTTAAGCGCAATAAGCATATATATATATATATATATATATATATATATATATATAAATTTATATATATATCGAATATATAAATCGCATTTATATACAAGTTTAAATTCAATAAAGCCAAAGTGCGTGCTTAAATCAGATTAAAATACGACGCCGACAAGTGCGGAAATGACAGAGCCGGAATTGAATTAATTAATGCCCGTTGAGCAGCACGCAGAGGCTACAAAGAAGAGTAGTCAAGAAGTAGGGAGCAGCCAGTTGCCGAGCAAATAAAGTTGACAAATGCTGACAGTGGGCGACAGGGCGCACAAAATATTAAAATAAAGTTGTAATTAAACGCATCGCATAACTTGCGAAATGCGCGCACAAAGCACGAATTCAACCCCAGCCAAATTCTATCCTTTAGCGCTATATAACTCACACACACACACCCTCATACACACGTATATAGACACACAATCTTGAGCAACAGTTGAATAGATGAAAATCACTCACAAGATCCCACAATACGAATGGGTTGCGTTTAAGTGTGTGTGTGTGTGTGCTAGCGTGTTGAAAAAGTATGTGAGTACCACAGACACACACAAATAACTTTGACAATTAGAAAATTAAAAGTACACTGACAGAAACGATTGTGCTGAAGCCTGTGAGATGATTGAAATTATATGGTATCTTATATTTCCCTTAGTGTCAAAATGTAATTAACTAAAATCCTTGAAAGTTTTAATAAAATGAATTGTGTTAGGCATACTTTAAAGTTTGGTGTATCAAATGTTTCACGTTCTTAGGATTCTTTATACTCTTGTATTGGTCATACTATTGCATGCCAAAATGAAATTGTTTTTTTATTATACTCTAAAATTGATTCTAAATAAAGTTTCCATAAAAATCTCTGTCTCTCTCTCTGATATCTAATAGCACAACTCAGTCGTAGCTTCGCACTCTCATTACGTGTATTATAATGCAATTCTATCGTAGTCTATTGGAGAAACTCTGTCGCTGTTTCATGTTCAATTCGTTTTCACTTCCCTGACTTTTCATTCGCTTCTCTTGCTTAAACAGTGCTCAGTTGCAAAATGTAATTCAAACAATGGAAGCTGTTCGCTGCCAAGTTACACTTGCAGTTGAATTAAGAGCTCTTAAACTACATTTATCTCTTGTTAGAAATTAGTTTACGACCAACTCAACTTCTGGCGAAGATCTTACACACAATTGCTTGCAGTGTATAACCGAAAAATAAATAAATTTAACGCAGCACAATGGCAATAATTATGTTGTCAGAAAGGAGTGGGAGAGAGAGAGAAAGAGAGAGAGAGAGAGAGAGAGAGAGAGAGAGAGACAGCTGGCAATTTGCAACCACTGCCGTCATCATTACGACCACCAGTGCCACTTACAGTGGAGCCTATCTTTGGGGCGCCAGCTGCTTGACACCGCAGACACCGAAAAACCCAAAATGAGAAATGCAGACGAAGGTGTGCTGCAGGGAGTGAGAGAGAGAGAGAGAGAGAATGAGAAGAAAGAGAGAGAGAGAGAATGAGAAGAAAGAGAGAGAGAGAGAGAGAATGGGGAAGGATGGGAGGAAGGGGGAGCGTCACACGCGCAAGCATATTAAAATATTTAATTACCATGTAAACTTACTACTTTTGTTTTTGTTATTGTTTTAATTGTGACAACAACTGTCATAATAATGAATATGATGATGTTTTGCGAGACAGCTAAGGGAGGTGGTAAACACAATATGCGTCGCTTTTTGGCCCGGAAAAGTATGCTACATGTGGCCAAAGTTTGAAATGGATGCCAGCCAAAGCTTTATTACAATTGCCATACGACTGTGTGTGTATGTGTCTGTGTGCGTGATATACGACTGTGTGTGTGTATGTGTCTGTGTGCGTGATATACGACTGGTATGTGCTCCTGTGAGTCTGAATGTGCGTGTGTTTTGGCGGTTTCTCTTAGAATCGTAAAGTACTTTTGTCGCCTTGCATATTATTTGAATTTTAATTGCAGTTCTCTTCTCATTGCACACATTGTCGTGTCTGGATTTGCTTCATTGTCCTCGTCTAACCCAACTGCCTGTCCCGCACGCAGCAACGTTGGAGGAGAAATCCTCCCTCCCTCGCAGCTACCATATTTAATTAAAAATGCTTGTCTTCCGCTTCTGCTACTTCTACTTCTCGTTCTGGTGTCTTTGGTGCATCCCAGGTGCTTGCTTCTGTTTGCTCATTGGAACTAATTAGTTTTATTTAGCTCCACTTATTGACTTGCTCGCCAAACATTTTCAATTGACATTGTCAGGACCGCACGCTGCGTCTCCTGCTCCTCCCTGCTGTTTAGTATGCAGCACACAATACACATAAAACATTAATAAAGCTTGTTGTTGTCCTTTTTGGCTGGCTGAGTTTGAGCTCGTGCTCCTCGCGTCCTGCAGCTTAGTTGAGGCGCTTGTCATTACCAAACATCATCCCCGAAATCTGGCCCAGCATATGCTTAGCATAATTTTAGATCCATTCTCTGGCTTATATTCCAGGCTATAGCGTGGGATTTGATTTCTGTGTCTGCCAGGCTTAAAACGCTTGACTTAATTAAAAAACAAAGAAAATTAGAGCTAAGAGTGTTGGGTGTGTTGACTGTGATTGATTTAGAGGTATCCACGTCGTACTACTACATAATTCTTATTTTGAGATGATCAAAAATCGGGCATTCTGAAATATCCTATTTCCATATGAAGATATTTCTCAAATAAGTCCGACATTTCGGGACGCAGTTCTTATTCGTCCTTCAACATTGTCAACAAAGGCTATATATATATATTGTCCTCCAAAAATTACTGAAGTAATTAGATTTGAATTTCATTGTAAGTCTAAAGAAAATTATATTAGATATGGCTACTTCCGACCCAGACACCCGCTCCCTTCCATCACTCTACAGGGTGCTAAAAAATCGCTACGCAAGTCAAAAACGTTTAAAGGGATTTTTTATTTTTTTTTTTAATTATGAAGTCAACTGGCCGTTCGCTGAAGTGGACTGGTGGAGTCTCCTCGAACGTCACTGCTAGCGCCTGGCCCCGGGGTCACGGTTCATATCATAATTCAGTCATATAAAATTTGTCTAGCGTAAAATTAGAAATGCCGCAAAATATAACAGCGGCTAACAAGAGAGCCGGCAACAGACGACTTTGTAATTAAAATTCGAGAGCATAAAAAAATAAAATAAAATAAAATAAAATTACAACAAAACACACTAAACGAAGAAGCAGAAGGAAATCACAGGCATCCATTGATATGCTGATGAGCATAGCTGTTTTTTACCTCCCCTCCTTTGCCTATCTCCGCTGATGCTTGACATTCAAGTGACTGTGTGAGTGGCTCAGGAAATTGTGAGTAGGGTGTAGATATGTATGTATGCATGTTTGTGTGTGCGAGTGCGTGTGAGGGGACACGTCATCCACTTGTTTACATAAAAATTTAAAGGCAAAGACTCGCTGATTTTTCTTGCTTATCAACACAGAGAAATTTGAAAATGACGCTCGGGTGAAAGTTAAACACATTGGTGCAGATATACACACGGAATTAGTGAAAGTTGATAAAACTTCATTTAAGGAAAACTCCATTTATTTAGGAAATATATAAAATAATAAGTAGGGTATAAAAAAGTGTATAAAAAGAAACTAGTCCACACCGGATAGAATCTTAACAAATTTTAAATATTTTGTAATATTATTAACTAAACCGATCATAAGATTGAGTATTATTTTTTGCTCGAAGCTGCGTTTATTCATTGGGTATTATTTGTTTCAGGCCTTAAATAGTCATATAAATTTATGCTGGATTTCTCATAAGTTTGTAAATACCTGAGCTATTTTCCAAATTTGTTTTCCTAAACATAGGTTGAGCAGAGAAATTTATTAAATTAAGAAATTTTACGGTAATTCTCTGTTTATTTCTCTCTCTCTCTCTCTCTCTCTCTCTCTCTTTCTCTGTCTCTTGGTTACCATCTATAAATTTCACTGACTGTCTGTATGTCCTTCATATCCATTTTTCATATATCAAAACTATTCTTTTGTTGTTTGATTGTTAAGTACACTGAAATATTTATAAAATATCCTTTCAAGAATTCTAACTAGATATAGATATACATATACAACACATTCTTGTTTCTTAAGCAACCGCACACAAAAGTCAAAAGTAGGCCCCGGACGCACACATTCTATGGCTATATCAATTATTTGGCTTAGAGATTCGATTAGTTTTGTTTTGCCAGGCACAAAGTTGAAATGAAAAATCAATTGGAAAACAAACAAGGCTGAGCAAAACTCAATCTGATGACAACAATTTTTGTCTATCAGCCAAATTGAAAATGCAACCCCAGCTTCCAATTGGAGAGCCCGCCCGACACCCCCACAATGTGTAACCCATGTCAAGTTGGCATTTCTCAATCAGCTGCAGCCCACTGTGCGCCTTTTATTAAATTTCACAACGCCAAATAAACAAATCTGTGTGTGTGCAAACATGTATGCTGAGTATTTGTGTGTATTAGTGTGCGTTGATTTTCAATCGATGCTGAGGCCGAATTTCCTTTTTCTTGTGGCAAGAAGAAAACTTGTTTGCCAACTTTGCGGTTTTTGAGGTTGACATGTTGGCTGCTGATGTGACCCACACAAGTGGAGCAGCAGCTGATGCTTGATTATGATGATGGCTACTACTACCCCCGAAAAAGGGGACAACAGAGCGGGGTCAGCGCGGGGGCGGCAGGTGTGCCTTAACAAATTGAGCAAACCTGACGTTACAAATTTGCACCAAAAAACCTGTCGAAAAGTTGTTTTTTTCTTGTTAGACTAAGCCTTGTTGTGCGTGTCTGTTGTGCTGGAGTGAGGCGAGCCATTGAGGATTGCTAGGATATGCATTTCCTGCCACGTAATTACCTGGTGATGGGCAACAAACAAGCCGCTGACTGCGAGCCGTCATCAATTCAAGCGGCGCTCTAATTAAAGATACGAATCAAAACATGCAAACGATGTAAACGGACAACGAACTCCGCACACACACACACACACACACACGAAGTAGAGGTATATGTTTTTGAGTGCTAGCTGTAATTGATTTGCCGGCAGTTTATCTTTCATTGTTGTTGCCTGTTTGCCTAGATACAGAGCCGCCAGCGAATTTAATAAATATGAAAAACATCAAATTATTTCAAATGCTTCACTGTTTGTCTGTTTCCCTGCTCGCCCACTGCCCCCGGCCCCCGGCCCCTGACCCTTAGTGTCCACCCGTCTGCCGACCTGACTGGCTGACAAACGTTTGCCGCGCACGAGAAATATGCTAGTGAATTGGTGAAGCGGGGCGCTGTGGTGGGTGTGGCACTGCATAATTTTGCAATTGCTCCACAACAAATCGCAGTTGATTGTTTTACGTTCCAGAACATACATAACTGTAGTCCGGGGGTTGGTTGGTTGCTTCCAAAAGAGCCTTAAAATATGCAACGAAACTTTGCTCAAAGCATAAAATCAACTCGCAGCACAGCAATGCAATGCCACTTGCCACTGGCAAAGGAGCTGCTGCTGGTGCTGGTGCTGCTCCTGCTCCTGCTGCAGCAAGCGAGGCAAATAGGAAATCACAGCAACAACAACAACTGAAACGGAAATGCAAGGCATTCTTATGCATATCCTCTAAACAACTGCACACAAACCCACACAGACAGAGCCAAGCAAACAGCGAGCAAAATAGAGGATAGCTAGTGAAAACGCTTCAGCTGAAACGGTATAGACAAGCATATACCCTAGAGCGATTATAGTTATCGATATTTAGACATAAAATGAAATGATCAACATATCGAAATGTAATTTAGACTTAACTAAGCAAAGTACTCAACATGGATCGGCATTCTAATATATCCAATCACAAACAAAAAGCTAAATAAATATAAATATATTTACTATATCGAATTAATTTAATCCTCAGCTGCTACTCAACACGTGCTTAAACATTGTGCATACCTCAAATTAACGATTGGCACAGGGTGTAGGAACAACAACAGAAGCAACTGGCAGTCAGAGCTTGACTCGCATTCAGGACTTGACTTGTTTGGGGAATTGTGCTGCCTCGGCTCCGCGCAAAGCTGGAATTTTTTCATACGCAAATTAAATCTACATCCCACAGCACTTGGTCTCAGCTATGTGCCACGCCCACGCCAAGCAACAGATAGAGACAGAGGCTAAGACAGTGGAAGTGGCAGTCGCATGCCTTAACAAATATTCATTACATAATAATAAACTAAACTCAACGAAAAGTGCGGCGGCACAGCCAAAATCAAATTGCACATAAAAACAGAGAATGTTGGCAATGCGTGGCATGCCTAACAGGCTGTGGGGCAGGAGTCCAATATATTTCATTTATATATGTATGTATGTGTGAGTGTGTGTGGGTAACTGTTTGTGTTTGTGGCAAATCAATGGCATGTAAAAACTCTAATTAAACGCACGTTTCTGGCGCGCTATACTTCCGCAAATAGCAAGCAGCCCATAAAAAAGGAAACATAAACATAAATACATACAACCCTAGTATGTATCAGTGTGGGAGTTTGAAAGAGCAAGAGCGAGAGAGAGAGAGAGGGATAGAGATGGCATACCTGTCCCACTGTAATTGGGTTGCCTGGCAAATAAAGGTAATTGAAGGGCTCCAGGCGTATGATATGTGAGCAAAAACCAAATAAATTTTTCCGTGTATAGAATCAAAGCGAAACTATAATCGAGTCAAGAGTGTTGCCCACTCAAGTTATTTATAAGAGTTAATAACCACATTTGACTTAAGTCAACTCCCCTGAATCGATAAAAACCGAAAAGTATTTCTGTCACTTTTAGTAAAATTGCTGTTTCAAAATAAAGATATATATGTTTTCTGATCTTGTAACAAATTCACCAAAACACAAATCGTCTGAGTATTTTTGGATAATTTTACATATTGAGAAATTGTGGACGAATTTCTTTAATTTCCATTAAAGTGCCTAAAATTATTGAACCTGAACCCACTGAAAATGGGGAAAAAGGGTATATTGGTTTTGTTGAAAATTAACAGGCAGAAGGAGGCGTGGCAGATCCCATAAAATATATATATTCTTGATCAGGGTATATATATTCTTGTGTGTCCGTATGTATGAACGCGTCGAGAGCTGGAGACTTTAATTTGTTTATGTAGGTTCGTGTATAGCACGCGCAGATTGAGTTTATTTCAAAAACACGATAACCACTTCCGTTTTAATGTTTTCGATTAAAATGTTATCGAAATTTGGTTATTAAATTATACTTCTTAAAATCTAGAGTTTCATATTTAATTTGTGCAATTTTGATTTTTGCTAAATTTTGGATATTGGCTCCAAATTTCCCCAAATATTTTAATTGAAGGTAGTTTAGGTATTTTAATTAAAACAAAACGTTTGGCCAAACAGCAAAGAGGGGCCGGGTGTGGGCCAGTGAGAAAGCAGGCGGCCTGGAAACTGTGAGAGCCTCAGTTGGAATCCCGTTGGATGCTTATGTTTCATACAGGCCTACCTGCCCAAAATGAGTTAAAGTAAAATGCGCTATAGAGTCTCTGACAAGAAATCAGCAAATAAATTGAATAACCAATATTTAAAAAAAAAAAAACCCAAACACATGTGACCAGCAGCGCTAAGCATACAGTTTTCCTATAAGTGTGCCCACATACACACGCCCACAATGAACTGCGCGCATCTAGCAAATTCTAAGAACCGCAAGTTTTAGTATGCATATTTCCAGTAGATGGCGCTATGATTTGCGAATTATCAGCTGATCAATTGAATCGAAACATGGATGGCGCTATTGAATTTAATACCACGGGGTCCAGGGTATCCCCTAGTCGGGAAGCCCGACTACAGTTTTCTTCTTTGTTAAAATTATTAAAATAAATATATCAAATATTATATATTTAAATATTTATCCCATTTCAATAGTAAATAAATTGAATTATTTTGAATTATTAATTTTTAGAAAAACAAAACTTTTAACAAGGCAAACGAACATTAAAATACTTAAATTTCTATCCAACGTCCTTTGTAATTAGCTGGGAAACGTTAAACATTTCACAGAATTGGGCTTTTTTGATTAACCGTTTAAGGAAATTTATATTTTTGACAGCTCCACATAAATATCAGCATTCACATTTTAGCCTTTTGTTCTGGCCAATTTTCGTGGATATTATTAACTCAACCCTTTTTTAGCTCTTTCCCAAAGCTCCACAAAATGTACGCTATATTTATCATCATTAACAGCGTACTGGCCGCAGCCCAAACAGAAATTCCATTTACATAGTTATTCTAATACGCTAACAAAACAACAACAAATGAGGGGCACATACAACCCATTAACCACAGCTCAGTTAGTTGTGTGTGTGTGTGTGATGTTTGTCGCGTTGCCAACTTAGCTGGCTGACTAACTGGCCAACAGTTAGCCCTTTAGCTGGAACCCCCTACTCTCTCTTTCTCGCCCTCGCCCCCTCCTACACCAATGGCAGACCAAACCCATAATACAAATTATATTGCTTTCGTATTTATGGCTTGTGTTTCATTTCAGTTTTTCTTTAACAGCTTTTTAACATGTAAATTCGATTTTTAACGTGTACAACCACTCACTCGCGAACACACACACACACCTTAATTAAATTTCTAATTATTGTAATTAACCACATTAATATGACCTCATGCGCACCCTAATTTCCTAAAATTCCTAGCCAAACACCTCCCGCATCCCTTCCGCCGTCTCTTTCGTCGCGGCGTAAAATTGTGTAGAAAATTGTCGGTAAACATTTTTACAGTTTATTTGCAAAGCGTGGAGACCGCGACGCAGACGGCACACCCTCCCCTCTCTCCAGTTATCCCCTGACCTACACACCGCGGCCCACACTCTCAGTACTACGTCCTGACTGCCCAGTGGTTGGCGGCTTTGGCGTTATGTGGTCTCTGCTTGTTGCCTTTTATTATATAGCGTCGGCATTTTTCGTGATATAATACCCTGTAAAGTGGACTCCAGAGGGTATGCTTAGCAAACAGAGGTCATTAAAGACCACATGTCTGAGTTTCTTTTTGTTAGGCTAGATGATATTTCTTCCTTAGATTCAAGGAGAAGTCTTAGATTTGCATTTGCCGTTATTCCTCGTATTTGTCATATGTATTCCAGTTAACCTTTCTTTTCTTTTATTTCCAGGGTATCTAGCTAACTGCGTTTTCAAGCTTAGTTATTTCTTAAGGCTCTTCGATTCTGCTCTACTTTACTTTTGCAGGATATCTTCGTGTACTGCATTTTTGACGCTTCACGTCCTAACTTATTTCTGATTGTTGTTCGGCTGCTCGTTGTTGGCCAGCAGTTGGCCTTAATGAGGTCATATGTGTGTGTTAGTTGTGCGACACTGGTGATTATGATGCCATGAAATTAACATTTAATTTGAGCTGAACTGGCGAGCCATCTAGCGGAGACGTTGGCAACTGCTCGACAACGTGTGCATGCTTGTATGTATTTGTGCTTTCGGCTAATTTATGCCTCAGTCTCTCTCTCTCTCTCTCTCTCTCTCCCTCTCTCTCTCTCGCTCTTTCTCCCTCTCTCTCTCCGTTTCTCTGTCGCCTCTCCGCCCATAGACGTCTGAATGTGGCATCATTAGAGGCAACTTTGTGGCCCGGACGCGCGCCATTGGACAATGGCATGTAATTTATGTTTGTCTTAGCAGCAGGCTTGTGTGAATTGCTGTTGCCATCGGCCCATCGCAGTACCGCCGCCCAGAGCCAAACTGCACCACCTAGATCAAGCTGGGCAACAAGTATGGCCACCAACCAGTTAAAAGTTTTGCGGCCAAAGTTTTCCTTGTCTGCGTTTAAGCATCAACCAGACCAAAAGCCAGATCCCACGACCAAGTTGGCCAAAAAAAAAAAAAAAAAAAAAAAAAAAAAAAACAATTTCTACAACTCCCCCGTTTTGATTAACCTTCAGTCTCTCTCTCTCTCTCTTTCTCTAGGGATTTTTGCAGGCTAGCAAAACTTACCTTGGCTTATCAAAAAACTGCGGCCAGTGAAAATTATTGAAAACAAAAAAAAAAATCGCAACTCGGTCATTGGCAAAAGTCGCGCGCTTGTCAGCAACAAAAGTCGTCATGGAGAAATTTCTAGCCATTCGACGACTTTCTTTTTCTTTGCTATTGCCATTCGCACTCGCTTTCGCATTCGTATTTTCCATGCCTAACATTTCATTTTATAATACGCCCGTCATTATTTATTAATGAGGCTTAAGAAGCGTCTAACATTTCAAAGCTTTGCCAACCGCCGCCTAGGACTCCATCCACTCCCATCGGAGAAAGCAATGGAGCGAACTTAGGGTTTGAGTAAGAGTACAAAATAATAAAAATGTGCCCGCATTAAATATTAATTTCCATTTGGACTGATAAGTGCGCAGCTCTATGAGCTCTAGTCTAGAAATTCGCCTGTCAAAGGTCACGAAAAGTCGTGCAAACCGTGAGAGCTTTACAATTTTGGGATCAACCGCGTTTGATTAATGTAAAAAATGAATAAAAAATATGATACTAATGTCGAGTAAAATCAAAGGCAGCTGGAAAACAGCTCTTGTCTAGATTTGCTGAAGTTCCAGATCTTAAAAGATTTCAGATAAAAATGTTTATCAGAAGCCGTTTGGATGGGAAGAATAAGAAGAGGAATATCATCAAGTTCTTGAAAGGAAATAGAAGCAAAAGCAATTCAGAATCGTGTATAGATATATATCAAATCCAACTGTTTTCACTATCGCATTTGAGTTCTAATAATTGTAAACAGTAAAGATGATGAGCCTTACTATATACCATAAATATAATTTCAAATGTGAACAAAAAAAACCTTATCACATTTGGGTTTAGAATTAACTAATGATGGAATAGATCTTTTATTAGCAAATACACATTCATTCTTAGGGCAACCCATAAAGATCCACTGAAATATGAAATGAAATGAATGTTTCATCTTCTTGTTAAGGAAGCATTTCCGTTAACACTGCAGGGCTCGGCACACTTTATGCAGCGCCATTTGCAGAATCCATTTTCCGCCATTGACCCAAAACAACAGAAAATGGTGTCAAGCACATTCCCAAAAAAATAGGGGAAGGGAAGGAGTATAGAATAAGCAGTCGAAAGCCGGCAGACAAATTCCATGAACAAAATGAAATGTCAACAGTAAATTTACCTAACACTTTTGGCTATTGTCATTTGCTGTTTTTGTTGTTGTTCTTGGTTGTTTGGCTGTTGGTTTTTGGGCTGATTATTTTCGTTTCTAATGCACCGAAAGCTCATTTTTCTTATTTCGGGTAAAAATTCTTAATGGGATTTAAAGAAAGAAAAGAATAAAATCTCTGTAGAGAGAGAGAGAGAGAGGCAAACGGGCGAAATTGGGTTCTGTTTGTAAAATGGCGCATAAATATGTTGAAAATGGACTTGAGAATTTATTTACATAAAGAAGGATTTTACAAATGGAACAGGACGTAACAAATATAAATATACAGAGATTTGTAGCTGTTGCTGTTGGTGCCTTTTGTCATTATTATAAGCGGCTGAACGATCCCTTTTTCTTCCTACTACTTGAGAGCCAAAGTTGCCTTAGTGACAGCTAGTACGGAGATGTTGGGGGGGACAAAGTGATTTTTATACCCTGAGCCCATTGAAAATGGGAAATCAGGGTATAATGTTTTTGTTGAAATGTATGTAACAGGCAGAAGGAGGCGTGGCAGACCCCATAAAGTATATATATTCTTGATCAGGATGACAAGCCGAGTTGATATAGCCATGTCCGTCTGTCCGTCCGTCCGTCTGTCCGTCCGTCCGTCTGTCCGTCTGTCCGTCTGTCCGTCTGTCCGTATGTATGAACGCGTCGTTCTCAGAACCTACAAGAGCTAAAGACTTGAAATTTTTTATGTAGGTTCCTGTATAGCACGAAAAGATCGAGTTTGTTTCAGAAATTCGATAACTTTTATCGTTTTATTGTTATCGATTAAAAACGAAAATCTAAATTAAGCAATAAAATTCTATATAATTCATCTTTCTAGATAGAGTCTTCAAATTTTGCATTTAGTGTTATGTGAGCCTTACGCAATTTCGGTTTTTGTTAAATTTTGGGTGCCACGCCCCCTTCGCCTCAAATTTGTAACTCCCGTATATCAAATACTAGAGACTTGTGCTTTGGCACATACATACATATGGATGACATGATTACGCCCAATAAGTTTGATCAAAATCGTTGGTCTAGAAAAAAAGTTATTAAACATTTAATTTCCCATAACATTGCCATGCAAAGCAGCCAAAGAACAGCTGACCCAACGACTTGCGCTTGTGTATGCGTGCGCCTGTGTGTGTGTGTGTATGTTTTGCTTGTAATGAACGTACATATGCATGTGTATATAAAAGAAATGAAGAATGCTTGGAATAGCGGATCTTCGCAGGGTTCAGGGTATACCCTAGTCGAGCGGTCTCGACTAGAGTTTTCTTACTTGTTTTTATTGAGAGCTCGATATCTGTTACACACATTGGGCCGGGCCAATGACCATAAATCTGTAGACAACCAACAAATGGGAAGGGAACAAATTTGGTTGGCCCTCCACACACACAAATACAGTTATATAGACATATAAACATTTGCTGACACTCAATTGAAATGCTACTCAGTTTTGCGCAAAGTTCATTTAAAATTGTTGTCAAGGGTTGTCGCAGAGGGCGAGACAACCGAAAAGGTTTAGGAGGGGCCGAAGGCATCGGTTGAGGGGTAACGCAGAGACAAAGTCGCGCGCTCTAAGCAGCAAATCCTTTCATCCGATTTAAGTAAATGCAAACAAAATAAGTAAATAGCAAGAAGCAACAAACCAGCTCCTACTCCGTCCTCTCCACCTTGGAGCTTAGCGCCTCGCAGGCGAGTCTTCAGGCAGTCGAACCGCTATCCCCGCCCTGACAGCAGCTCTCGACAGACACTGGGACGAGGAGCTTGTTAAAACTTTAAGTCCGTTTTACTTAACTTGGCTCCTTTAGCTGACAGTTGTAACTGTTTCTGCTTTGCTCAGCTTTCTCATTCTCTCTCTCTTTCTCTCTCTATCTCTCTCTCTCTTTCTCTCTCTCTGTGTGTTTCACGCTCCTTGTCCCATTCTCTCTTTAAGTTAAGTTAATTTTTAAATGTTTTGTTTTAAGGCCTTTAACTATTTAACACATTTAGCTCTCTTTCTATGCGCTCTTCTATATGCATATTTTTTGTACTTCATTTCTGTCAGTGACAGCATCTCTAATTGACTTGTTTTGTTTCCATATCCAGCTCTCTACAGTCTCTCTCTTACTGACTTTCGCCGTCTCTTTTGCTCTTGGTTAAAGTCCTTGTAATTAGTCAACTCGCTTAGGCACTCTTGCCATTGACACTTGACCAAAATGTCGAGATTGAAGTTTGGTTTTTTAATGAACAGCTCCTTTTTTAATTAACCCCATTCGGGTTATAAATGGACATGTCATTTGCTAGTCGGCATGGCTGCTTGGACAAAGTCCACTTAAGAGGGGATTGCTGGTAAAAATTATTGGTGAGAATAAAAGAGATTTTCTAAAAATTAAAACCAAGATATTTATTTAAGAATAGTTTCATAAATATATTTGGGCGACATATATATCAAGCTCAAGGAAAACAAGTAAGGAAACTCTAGTCGGGAAAACTCTAGGAGATACCCTAAACCCCGAGCTATCTGCGATTTATAAAATACTGCATAATTAGCATTTTGTATAAACGCACAGAAAACTAAATAAATAGCGCCATCTATGGTTCGATAGAATTGTGCCATCACTGTTTCGATTTATTGAATAGCTGATAATTAGCAAATCATAGCGCCATCTATTGGAAACATGTACACTAAAACTTGCGGGTTTTAGAATTCGCTAGATGCACGCAGCTCAATGTGTATGGGTGTATGTGTGCACATGTATAGGAAAACAATTTGTTTTGCGTTGCTGGTCACGTGTTTGGCCGATTGGCCAAATGTTTTGTTTAATAACTTCTGCGCGAATTAATGGATTTGAAGGAAATTTTCAGCTTATGTTCATCATATTTTATTACATTTTTTCCAATTTTTAGAAATGTAAACCCATTCATTTACTGGCTTTGAGTGCAACTAACCTCAATTTAAATATTTGGGGAAATTTGGAGCCGTGTTTTGTGTTGTGTTTTCCTTCTCTCTGACGACCGTCAGTTGCAATTGTTTTCAACTTAAATGGAGTCCGACTAATTGAAAGACAAATTGACAGCAGCTGAAATGCATACAACACACACACACTTAGACGCAACAATTACCGAACTCAAAAGTCTCTGCAAAGAGCTATCAAAATGGTCGTATTATTAAATGCTTAAAACAGCCCCAAAATGCAGGCAACTGCAGCGCGCTTCAGATATCACTCGCACTTGAAAAAAAAAACGATATACATATGTATATGCAAAGGAGCAGGAAATTCGCCATACTGTGCGATATTTTGCGTAGCTCGGCATAATTTCAAATTAGTGCACTCAATGGCAAATGGTTTTCAGGTTTTGCAGGTTTTCAGGTATGTATGCCTGCTTTTCAGGTTTTCTAGTTTTCCACAGTTTTGCAGGTTTTGCTGCATTTTGGCCGGCATATATTTACATAGTCGACGCACGCTCTCGGCCGAAATGGAAAAATGCTTCAAAATAGAGGGCAGAAGAGCGAGAGAGAGATGGAGAGAGGGCTTCAGAGATGAGAAGGCGTGACAGAACAGTTTCTCTGACTGCGAGTGTATGTAGAGCCAGAAGCCCCATAACATCAATTTCTGCAAATGCAGCTCAAACAATTTGAAATTGCCGCTATTTTTATTGCACTGCCATGACAGCTAGATGCCCTCTAACTTATCGAGTATCAGTTTTTAAATAACTGAAAAATGTTCGTCACGAGACTCAAAACATCAATAACTAATATGCCCATCGGATGTCTGGAACGAACTCTTGAAATTCGATTCGGTATGTCAACCAGATTGGCCAGAGACATCCCGTCCAGTTTTACAGGGTATGCGATGGCAAAACGCAGTCAGTTGCTGGTGGAGCAGCTGGTGCATGCAACTGAATGCGTGTTTTGCAGCTTAACGGCAACTGCAACGGTCAGTAGGAGGTAGGCGATAGTCTGCCCGGCTTTGAGAAACGAGCAACGAGCTTTAAAGTGCTGCATAAGCTGAGGCGCACATACGCCTCGCTGCATATTGGGTAAAAATTAAATAAATAAAAAAAAAGGAGAAAACAAAAAAACAACCAAAGAATGTGGGGAGAAAAAAAGTAAATGAAATTGCTTTGACATTTTAACATTGTAGTCGCAAGTTGCGGCGCCTGGCCGTCAACTTTGTTGTTCCTGCTGATACTGCTGCTGCCTGGCCCTGAAATGGCAAGGGCGTAAAATTGCCGTAACATGACAGCGAACAACTTTTGGCGAAGGTAACTCAAAACGCGTTGCGAACACGCAAGCAAGCCCCACACTAACCCGCCTACCCAAGCATAGCCGAAAAAATTGACCCACTAAACCGCCAGCACTCCCAGCGCCGAAACCACTCGGGCGAACTGAAAATAATTTCCAAAGTATTTGCCTAATGTACTCGCAGCTTGGCTGCTCGCTTGTTGGTGTTGACTTAGACATACACAGACACACCTACTCACACACATACATACATACATACACACACACTCACTCAAGGTTAGGGTGTGTGTGGACAACGTTTATCAGTGCGCGCAAGTAGAAAGTTTTTCATAATGTGTGGAAAAGAACTTGCGCCAGACCAAAAAAAAAAAAAAAAAAGAAAAGAAAAACTGTCAACTTGACACAGGCGGTGTTCTTTTCTTTCCTGACTACCCTCCAGAACACATATATATGGGGTATATCCACTATGTTAGTAAACTTAACTTACAAATTTATTGAATGAAGATGGCAACTAAACAAAAATATTCTACTTCTTAACTAGAGTTCAAAGCAAATGCCACAAAACATATAGAATTTCAGGTTATATAAAGCCAAGCTAAATAGAAATCAACTACAGCTTTATATATTTAATACCTCCCCTGTAATCTGACTTTTGTGGCTCCAGTTTTATCCGTACATCAGCTTTCTTCTCCGCTTCTTTTTTGCTGTCATCTCTGACCTTCTACTCTCTTTTCCTCTGAATCCTTTACCTCATCTCTTCTCAGCAGCCTTTCATCTGCCAAGTGGCACATGGGAGGCCACTTGGTCTGCTAGAGAGCATTAAGTATTCGTTATTGAAGACAATTTGCCAGGTCATATTTCTTGTTGTCCGCATTCTTTTTCTTTCTTGTTGTATTTGCCCTCGTCTTGCTTGCAGTTTTCCTTCGCCCTGCCTACATTATTTATGCATTTTTCTTTTGGCTGCTGCCGCTGCTGTTGGCTTTTAATAGTTGTGTCTGCGGCAATGTGCGAGTATGTGCAATGGTGAGTGTGAGTGTGTGTGTGAATGTGAGTGAATGTGTGTGAATGAGTGTGTGTGTGTGCGCGCGTGTTTACCACATTGAAAAGTTTTCTTTGCAAAGTGCTTGGTACATGCGAGCGCGCAAATATGCCAAAAAATATGCTACACAAAAATCGCTCAAGTGCAAAGTTTTAACAATTGGAAAGTTTGCATCCTGGGCGCCGTCTGCCGAAGAAACAGCAGCAGCTGAGGTGGCAACTCCCACAGCCCCAATCCACAAACAACCCCTTCCCCATCTTCATTCAAGTACTTAGTTAGAGCGTCAAACGCAAAATGCAAACTAAGAGTACGAAAGCTGGGAGCAGGGGATCAACGTGTGCTTTAAGCACTGGCCACATGACTGCAAAGTGGAGTTGACATAAAAATAAACTTGTCCTCAATTCGAAAGTGTGGGTATGCGTGGGAAAAGTGATGGGATATATATATATATATATATATATATATATATATATATATATATATATATATATATATATATATATATATATATATATATAGTGACTATCCTATATAATGGACACCCCTAAATGGTGACAGCCCAAAATTTTTACATGGAGTACTCTATATAGGGGCAAATCGAAAACCTCTAAATAATGAATCGAATTTGTACAGTAATTTTCTTCCGAAAAAACAGCCAAAAACAGAAAATTAAAAGAGAAAAAGAAAACAATATACCCTTTTTCTCCAATTTCAATGGGTTCAGCGTATAACAAGTAAGAATACTCTGCATAGACGCAGGCACAAGCACACACGCTGCTAACTGCGCGGTTGATTTAGTCCACTATACCCAGACAGCACTATATATACATATATATAAATATATATGTATATATACATCAAAGTGTACAATGTGTTGTCTTTAGATAAGAAACTTTCAGATTGAAATTTAATTGAAAATAGTTATCCAAAATATATTACAGTTTATTACATTTAAGAGGTTGGGCAAGATAATTATAGAAGAAATCAGTCAGTAGGGTTAATACATAAATATTTTAATTTTTTTTTTTTTTTTTAGAAAATAATAAGCGTTTATACTAACTTGCTATATGGGAGGAAGTAAGTTTTTATAAAAAATATTAATGCAACTTAAATTTACTTTAAAACAGTCATTAAAAAGCCTCCAGTTATTGATATATAATCAGCAAACATAATAAATAAGACAACAGCAATCCCATTCAAGCGGAAACAAAGTTCATAAAATCTCATACAGCATTTGATTTATGCCACATCGCATTTCTCTTAGTTTTACTATAAATTTTCACACTAAATAACAAACTCCTCTGCATTCATCTTGGCCAAGTAACGGAATTAAACAAAATAATTAAATTGGAGAGCAGCTATTTCAGGAATTCCATAGCCTTTTTAATTAATTCCTTGATTGAGTTTATCTTCGAATTTTTACCCACTTTTCTCTGCGCTCTCTTCCTGCCTCGAGTCGAATGTTATTTTATTGGCAGCCAAATAAAGTAGAAATTTACTACAAAGTGCTTCCGACGAATAAATCAAGTAAAATAAATATAAATGCATATTGGCTTTAAACAGTTGACTCGACCGGCGCACAGCTCGAGCTGAAGCCAAAGCAAATATGTCAGCAAAGATATATGAAATGCAGTTGAAAAGGTAGAGAGAGAGAGAGCAAGCGACGCAGAGGCGGCAAGTGTAGCAAAAGCAAACTTTTGCCTTACAAGTGGCAAAGTGGCGCCACCTGTCGACTCAATGAGGTGTGAAGATGAACAGTCGCATGTATCTAAAGGCGTTATTGTTGCACACACACACACACACACACACATATGTATATACCTAAGCAAATATAAGGCAAAAAGCAAATCAAATGCGCTCAAATCTCTGGGTGTGTGTGTGTTTCGAGTGTGTTTTTGTGGTCGTTTCTTCACCTAGCAGCTGTTTTTCCCCTTCTCAAACACCTCTCTCATTTTCTTTCTTCCTCTGTCGACTGCCTGTTGCCTGGCTGGTCTACACCTTTGTGGAAATCCAACAATGTCAACTATGCAACACAAAAGCGACAATGCCGTCGCTTTGTCTGACTGCTAAAGCACAGCGGGGCAGCTGAGCGGGAGCGGCGGGGCAGGGCCAGGGGCAGATACTGTGCTCTTGTTGCAGTTTTTTTTATACCCTGAACCCATTGAAAATGGGAAATCAGGGTATAATGTTTTTGTTGAAATGTATGTAACAGGCAGAAGGAGGCGTGGCAGACCCCATAAAGTATATATATTCTTGATCAGGATGACAAGCCGAGTTGATATAGCCATGTCCGTCTGTCCGTCTGTCCGTCCGTCCGTCTGTCCGTCTGTCCGTCCGTCTGTCCGTATGTATGAACGCGTCGTTCTCAGAACCTACAAGAGCTAGAGGCTTGAAATTTTTTATGTAGGTTCCTGTATAGCACGAAAAGATTGAGTTTGTTTCAGAAATTCGATAACTGTTATCGTTTTATTGTTATCGATTAAAAACGAAAATCTAAATTAAGCTATAAAATTCTATCTAAATCATCTTTCTAGCTAGAGTCTTCAAATTTTGCATTTAGTGTTATGTAAGCCTTACGCAATTTCGGTTTTTGTTAAATTGTGGGTGCCACGCCCCCTTCGCCTCAAATTTGTAACTCCCGTATATCAAATACTAGAGACTTGTGCTTTGGCACATACATACATATGGATGACATGATTACGCCCAACAAGTTTGATCAAAATCGTTCGTCTAGAAAAAAAGTTTTTAAACATTTAATTTCCCATAACATTGCCATGCAAAGCAGCCAAAGAACAGCTGACGCAACGACTTGCGCTTGTGTGTGCGTGCGCCTCTGTATGTGTGTGTGTATGTTTTGCTTGTAATGAACGTACATATGCATGTGTATATAAAAGAACTGAAGAATGCTTGGAATAGCGGATCTTCGCAGGGTTCAGGGTATACCCTAGTCGAGCGGTCTCGACTAGAGTTTTCTTACTTGTTATACCCTGAACCCATTGAAAATGGGAAATCAGGGTATAATGTTTTTGTTGAAATGTATGTAACAGGCAGAAGGAGGCGCGGCAGACCTCATAAAGTATATATATTCTTGATCAGGGGGACAATCCGAGTTGATATAGCCCTATCAGTCTGTCTGTCCGTCCGTCCGTCAATCCGTCCCTTCGTCCGTCCGTCCATCTGTCCGTATGTATGAACGCGTCGTTCTCAGAACCTATAAGAGCTAGAAACTTGACATTTTTTATGTAGGTTCCTGTATAGCACGAAAAGATCGAGTTTGTTTCAAATAATCGATACCTATCATCGTTTTAATGTTATCGATTAATAACCGATATCTTCATTTAGTAATAAAATTCTATCTAACTCATCTTTATAGCAAGAGTCTTCAAATTTTGCATTTAGTATTAGTTAGGCCTTATTGGGCAAAAATCGTTCGTCTAGAAAAGTTATTTAACATTTAATTTCCCATAACATTCGCATGCAAATAGGAGCCATCGAACAGCAAACGCACCGACTGGCGTTTGTGTGTGCGTGCGCCTGTGCGTGCTTGTAATGAACATACATATACGTATGAATATAGAAGATACACGAAATAGCGGTTCAGGGTATACCCTAGTCGAGCGGTCTCGACTAGAGTTTTCTTACTTGTTTTATTTTTTGGTTTGTTTCTTTGGTGTTTTTCTTTTCTTTTTTCTTACTTTCAGTGTGTGCTATACAAAAATAGATCACTTTGCGGACTGTATTTCTCATTCTGTCTCGTGTCAATGATTTTCTCCTGGTGTGGTGTGGTAGCAGCCCCGCCAACAACACCCTTCCTCCCCGTCTTTGTTTCAGTTTCATGTTGCTTTTTTATGCCCACAATTTGCATTGCCCGCTTTGTCGACGTCTTTTGCACTTTTGCTTTTTTTCCAGCTCAAGTTGAGAGGAAAATAATGAAAATAAACCAAAAAAAGCACAAAATAATGACATTAAAATGCGCATTATATTAAACCCCGATACCCGATTTGCTGCTAGCCATGCCCTGGCGAAGCTTAATAGGCCGGAGGGTGGCAGCAGGCAGCACGTGCCGCTTGAACCTTAACCCCTTGGCGTGTGCTCTCCACACGACATGCAAACGGAAACGAACAACAACCAGCAACCAGCTACAACAACGACGCGTCTGTCGACTGGCAAACTACTTCAGTTTTATGAGGCTACCCGCTGCTAGGCCCTCAGACCCGCCCATTGCCCCCTCACAGCCATCAATTGACAATTATGAGGCCACGCCCACTGCCGTGCTCATAAATTTTGTAATTATTCCCCTGCGTGCTCCACAAAACAACAACACAGCCACACGAAGTAGAAGAAAAAACGAACACACACGCATCATGCAAAGGACCACAGACTGAGCGAGCGAAAGAGTGAGAAAGAAACAGAGAGAGAGGGAGAGAGAGAGAGAAAGAGAGAAGATAAAGAGCGGGAGGCTTTCGAAAATTTTGGAAATAAGCATATGGTTTATATGGATGATGGCATATGGGAGATATGCCATGTAGCGTGATGAAAGTAAAAACATCAGATTCTCGAGCTGAATTGTGTACAGCTCTGTACAATTGCCCAGTCTCAAAAAATAAAAAAAATGGGAGGAAAAAAACAGCTGAGGATATTGAATGAAGTTTATTGTCACGCACACGTCTAAGAAGACAAAAGGAAGGGAGAAATTGATGTCTGGGCCTTTCGTAAGGGAATGCAATTAAAATTTCATGTACTTATTGCTGCCTGCGCACCTTAATTGATTAATACGAAGATCCCCCGCCTTATGAAAAGTATAAAAATAAAAACGAAACGAATTTTGTGGCAAAAGGGCCAAACAAATTAATTAAAAATCGCGTTGTCTGCCTTTTAGGCGGGCGTCTTGTCTTAGCCATAACGCCGCTCTGTCCGCTATCCAGAAAATAAATAAATTGTACTTAAAGGGGCTTCTGAGTCGCCGCAGAGCAGTGCAGCCATAAACATTAATTAAAACTTTTGACCCTTATATGGGGCAGGGGCAAACGCAGGGAAAGAGGCAGCGAAGCTGGAGGCAGCTGTTGAGGGGCTGCTCATCAGCTGCAATATTCATGTGCAGGCAAGCAACAGGAACAACCTACCACCAACTAGTACAATAAAATGCACTCCAAATTTCTGCCTCAACTAAGAGAGAGTGAGCAGAGGGGCACATCCAGGGGCGACGGAGTTGGGAGCAGGCCGTTCGCTAAACGGCGGCCTGTGAGGCCACAACGGCCTTATTTGCACGTACCGCTCGAAAAATTACGAGTTAAGCTCTTTTTGCCCACGGCACAACACCAACACACACACGCACACTCATTCACACGCGCATACATATGTGAGTCATGAATCATTTAGCACTCACACATACACACACAAACAGAGGCTAGTTCGCACACGAGGCACAAACTTTTCGCTTTTCAAATGAAAAACTGGTCGAGCACTTTCCACTGTGCCCTGTAAAACTGGGAAAGGGCATGCAAAAGTCAACAAATCAATGAGCAACACGAAATGAAATAAATGTACAATTCGCAGAGAATCCTGATTACGCTAGATAAACGAATTCTTTGAAGCAACATCGATAGAATTGTTTTACAATCATTCCACAAGAGTTAAAAACGTAATTTTACGTGAACTAAATTATCTATTATTTTATCAATTCACTTATGTAAGTATATGAATAAGCTCCGTGTTAGAATCCATTCATTGACTCATACGGACCACTTTATTATAAAAATTGACTCGTTGAAAATACATTATTATTGAGTAATGTGAGCTGGTTCATTAATTACATAACACAGTTATCATTTCCATAAATCAAAGAGCTCATGAGAACCAATTACTTACCAAAGTATACTCATGTCTACAGTATTATTTGTAAGTGTGTTATTCACTTTGGAAAATCTTTTATTTCCGATGGATGTAGCTCATATGCACTGTGCACTATTTAAAGAGTTTCAGCCAGTTTGTTCTATAGCTAATGCTTAGTAATAATAACGCTAATCTGTTATTCTTTTAATTTATGATGAAATAGTAGCAAACTAAACTTCACAGATAACTTTTAAGCTTGGCAATAAGCTCAATGAATTACAGGGTATTTCTATAGTTCATACCATGCCACAATTTGATTTTTTAGCACTTTTTTTTGGTGGCCGTTGTCGAAATTTGCTCGCTACAAGCAAAATATGACATGAACATATGCCGGACTGCCCAACACTATGAATGAGTGTGTGTGTGTATATGTGTGTATGCATATGCCTCTGTATGCGAATGTGGCATACTTTTTGGGCGTTAGAGCTCGGTTAGATGGAAACAAACAAATAGACGAATGTGGCAGAGAGAAATACACACACACAGTCAGTCGAGCCTAGGAAACTCAATTGAAGAGAAAAGCCGGCGAACCAGCGATGCATTAAATTAACATTTCTTCTAATTAAACTGGTAGCAAGTGGTAAAAAGAAGGATAAAAACTGAAATAAAAATAAATGCAGCACAGCTAAGATTTGAATAATGTCATCTCGTCTTCAGGCGCATTCGGGTTAGATAAGTGAGAGTTAAGGCTTTCTGAGATTTTAGCAGAATATTTAAGTGTTTGAGCAACGAGGAGAGTTCGCAATACTCAAATGAACTGATTTTTAAATGAAGCGGACACAAATGCTAAAGCGTCTTAAGCTTGAGGTTTCCATTTATGAATTGTTTTGATGATGTATCCCTGTTATATAGTAATGAAAAAATCACAAAATGCAATTGCGTACTCATGTCAATAAATATTGAAATTGAATCGATTCTAAAAATATTCATATACACAGACTACTATTTCCGCCAATGCACAAGCTAACGAGTGGAACTTTTTGCCCCAAAATGTCAAATAATTTAGTTAATAGATCTGTCATAGGTAAACTGTCGCATTTCTCATTTGGAGTGGATTCATTCAGTGCCCGTTTCTATGCTGATTGGCCCCTGGCCTTGCAGACAGTTGGGCAAATGGGGCAGGCGAATGCGAATGCGTTTTATTAATGCTATCATAGCATTAGATCAGCAAACATTCCCATATACGAAGTACTTGAACACGCTCTTAACTTCCACCCTGAGACAATTCTCGGCAATAATAATGCTTTGGCATTTATCACACTTTTTTTGTTTGTTATATTTTATTTTATTTTTTTGTATTTTGTTGCCTCTTTGTGGCAAAGTGGCTCTAAAATTTCAGTGGCCAACAGCGAGCGGGGAAAGGAACAAAAAGGCGAAAGCGCAGATAGATAAATGTGGCAACAACAACAATAAAGAGCAAAGCGCCATAAATCTAAATAACAAATTTTTACGAGAAACGAGACCATAAATAAGATGTTACTCCGAGTCGGGCCTAGCCAGAAAATAATAGTGGACACAGCCCGCATTCACAGTTCCCATTTCATCCGCTCTCTCGCTCAATGCTCACTTTTTCTCTCTCTCTCTCTCTCTCTCTCTCTCTTTCTCTCTCTGACTCAGTAGCTTCAATTCCTGAGAGTTCTGTTAATTTAATATTATTACTTTTCATTACAACTGGCCCTTCTATCTCTGTGAGTGTGTCGTCTCTCTTTTCTCTGATGGGCTACAGCAAAAAGCTGTTAGTTTTCTTCTTTTTTTGTGCTTTTGTTGGTGTTGTTGTTTCATTTCCATTCGGGAGAAGTCCCAAATGTCAACACATTAATGTCGCAGGACCTGGGCGCCGAGGCCAGGGTCATATAAATCAACATTTATCTGCAGCATCTGCAGCCAGCGCCGACAATTGAAAATGACAGGCGTAGCGAAACGCCGCATAAATAAATACTTTTGTTAATTACGTAATATATATATATATATATATATATATATATATATATATATATATATATATATATATATATATATATATATATATATATATATATATATACATAAAAGGCCAATGACATCTTCAAGTTGTAAGTGCAAAATTAAACGAGATGTCAAATCAAGCTATGAAAGGTAAAGCTAAGAAATTTGTTTGAGGCTTGTCAAAGCTCTGACAGCTCGAAGACATCAAAAAATCTGAAGATTTTGGAATGGAATCCATTTAATGATATAATTCTGACTGACATTTTATCAACTCGATGGCTCAACAATGAACATGATTTACTGTGATTACTGTTAATATAAATATTATAATTATATTTTAAAGTTAAGGGCCTGAACCCATTAAAAATGGGAATTCAGGGTATAATGTTTTTGTTGAAATGTATGTAACAGGCAGAAGGAGGCGTGGCAGACCCCATAAAGTATATATATTTTTTATCAGAGAGACAAGCCGAGTTGATATAGCCATGTCCGTCTGAGAGCTATAGACTTCAAATTTTTGATGTAGGTGCGTGTGTGCTATATCGAGTTTGTTTAAAACAAGTAAGAGTGCTCTAGTCGAGACCGCTCGACAAAGAGATCTCCTGAACCCTGCAAAGAACTGCGATTCCTAAGAGCCGCTAACATTGTCCGTTACTTTTATATGTATTTATTTACATATGTTGCAAGCAATACATACACACACACAGACGCACGCACAAACACACAATCTGCTAACTGTGCATTATGACTCATCAGCATCGCTGCTGAGATATTAAATGTTTAATAACTTTTTTTCTAGTCGAATGATTTTGATCAACTTCTAAAAAAAACTTCCATTTAAAATGGGAAATCAGGGTATAATGGTTTAGTTGAAATGTATGTAACAGGCAGAAGAAGACGTTGCCGACCTCATAAAGTATATATATTCTTGATCAGGGAGAGAAGCCGAGTCGATTTAGTCCGTCTGTCCGTATGTTTGAACTCGTCGATCTCAGATAATTTAAGAGCTAGCTGGAAGTTCGTGTATATCACGATTCGATCGAATTTGTTTCAAATATTCGATAACTATCATCGTTTTAATGTTATCGATTTAAAACCGTTATATTCATTTATTTATAAATTCTATTTAATTCATCTTTATAGTTAGAGTCTTCAAATTTTGTATGTATGTATGTATTGCTTGCTACATATGTACATATAAAAGTAACGGAAAATGTTAGCGGTTCTTAGGAATCGCAGTTCTTCGCAGGGTTCAGGGGATCTCTTAGTCGAGTTGTCTCGACTAGAGCACTCTTACTTGTTATTACATACTCAATTTATTTTCTGCCATCTTATAGGAGACTTAATCTTATTAGAATAGAGTATAACGGTCATCAGTAAAGCTATATTTGATATATTAAAGTCTATATATATATATATATATATATATATATATATATATATATATATATATATATATATATATATATATATATATATATATATATATATATATATATATATATATATATATATATATATATATTAATTTGGAATGAGAGCTGTTGTTCTTTGGTCTCACTGTTCGCACGGCTGCTTCATTGCATGAGGCTAATAAACAAGCGGCAGGACATTGCACAAAAATGAATACGAAATGGCTGCAGAAGTTTGCAAAGGCAAATGTTGCACATCCTGTTGGCCAGAGAACTTTTTGTTGTACAGTTTTGTCGCACCTTCTTTTTGCATATATATGTGTGTGTTGTGCTCGCATGAACCATTAAATTGAAATTTATGCGGCACTTTGCCGCGTGAAATGTTTGTACAACTCGTTGCGGGCTGCGGCTTTTCAGCAGGACATGCTCCCCTCTCTTCTCCCGTGTCGCTCTCGAGCCGCTGTCTCTCTCGTATCTATATTGCAGCGGCCATGGGCGTTGACAGAGCGACAAACCGTTAGACAACAACATTTGTCGACTGCACACAGTGCGGCAAGGGGCAGGGAGAAAGAAAAGGACAGCAGAGAGCGGGCATCAGGACCTTGTTTAAAAACATATGCAAAACTGTTTGCTGTTTGCCGTGCGTATTGCATGTAAATGGTTCTTCGAGAGAAGTTTCCCCGCTCTCATCTGGCTCAAAGGCCATGCCACACCCCTTTTTTAGGGAATATACACGGAAACGCTTGCCGGCTAATTTGTCGTTTGTTTGAAATTATGACACAAAGCGGCTCAACGCCTGCCACTTGTCTGGCTTTACCCTATTCCTCGCCTCCGTGCCACGGCGCCAGTGCAAAGTGGGCTACGCAACACAAATATCAGCCACATATTTTTGGTAAATTTTTTTCGCTTTGTTTTTTCTGCAACAAGTTTTAATTAATTTGCCGCAGCGCTATCCCAATCTCGACAGCAGCTTCGCAATAATTCTGTCCTTCCTCCCTGTCCCTCTCCTTGTTTCCGTCCATCTCTCTCCCTTTTTTCACTCTGTGATGAGCAGGACGCACAAAAAGTTGATGCTACGATAATTTGAAAAGTTTTCGCTTAGACAGCGACAGCGAAGTAGGTAGAAAATATCCCCACTGGCAAATCCAAGCACCCTTCTCCATACTGGTTCCATTCCTTCTTACTCTCTCACTCGCTATCTCTGTCTCGCTCTAACCCCAATGAGAAACCCAGAAACTGGCAACTGGCAAACTATATGAATACGACATGCTATATTAAGCCTCAAATAAATGCAGCGCCATAATTAACATATAGCAAAAGTTTCTGCTACACTCTAAGCCATAAGCTGCCGAAAAACTAGTACAAGCCACGCTTTCGCCCGCCCACGCGTACCCCCTTTAACCAAATAGCATTCGCGCTGACTGATGAAATATGACTTCACAAAACTAGTTTCTCTCAGTGTAGCGGTGGGGAAAAGCAATTTGAAATTTACAACTTTCGCTTGATTGAACCAAAAAAGGGGAGGGGCAAACGAGCGAGGTAATCAGAATAGTCAGGTATTTGACAGCAATATATGTATATGCGGCTTCAATAGCCAATTATGGAGCAACCCTACAAGTTTCACCATAATTGCCAATACAAACTATGGGAAAACAAACCTCAAACAAAACGTCAAATATGGATGGTAAGTTAGAAATTTAAAAGTAATATAAAAAAAGGGCACAGAAACGGATATATGTAACGTGATACCTTCCCTATCAAGATATTAAAATATCTCAGTAAGTTTTCCTTTGTTTGAGCGAGTTGATCTGAAATATGTCGATTTCTTATTTCTTATTCATGAAAGTCTTTGCTTCACTCAAAATCAAACCAGCAGTTTAAATTGGAAAATTGACGAAAATTAGGTTGAATATGTTTCAATAAATATGTATTTGCTTGTCTACTTAAAATAGTGGTCAAATACAATATACAAAAATAAATTTAAATTTCTTTACCATTATAAATTAATAAAAATATAATTGAAATATATGTATATATATTTTTTTGTTGCTGTATATTGGATTCGTGTAGTTTTTTTAAATTTATTTTTGTTTGTTTGTACTCACGGACTGCATCGACGGCCGCTGGTGTCCAGATAAGCAACAGGACTGCAAACAAGTTGGCTGCAACAAAAGTGGCTGCTACCTGCAGACCCATTATATATGTAAGCCAAAGAATGTGAGTGTGTGAGAGAGTGGAGCGCTCGTGCGTTTTGTTGGTTGTGGGGAGTTTGTGACTTAAACAGTTAAGCTTTAGCTCGGTTTGAATTTCAAGTTATGATATGCTTGCTCTCTCTGGCTCGATCAGACTTACTCTCTTTGCTGATATGCTGTTTCGCTGTCTCGCGCGCTCTCTCTCTCTCTCTCTTTCTCTCTGTTTCAAACTTTTCTGTCGACGTCAGAGCGACGCTGCACGCGCTGATAGCGTGACAGAGACAGACACAGAGAGTCAGAGTGTGGTGACAGTGTTGGGAAGTGTTGTAAAGAGAGTGTACAACGTAACGTGTTACGTATGTGTGTTTACGTGAGAGTGTGCGGAATGTTTATGTTTAGTGTGTATTGGAGTTTTATAGCAATTAGTTTTATGAACGTTTTTTTTTTTTTTTTTTGTTATGAATATGGTTTTCAATCGTTTGTCAAATACATTTGCCCAAGCCGAAAATCATCGGATATAACAAGATGTGTTAGCAAATACGACGTCATCATCATTATTGGCATAATATGGCGGCATTTGTTTATTAAAATACAAAACAATATTCAAGTGCGTTCAGCCCATGTGTCACGCCCATCGGTCCGTTGATTGTTGTCGTTGTTGTTGTCGTTTACGTTGTTCACGCATCATTGTTGCCGTTGTTATCAAAATAATATTTGTTGACATTATTATACGTTGGCGTTTGGTTCATTTCACATGAGGTTTGACATCAGGATCATCGTTGCCATGTGGAGGGAAGCTGTTGTTACTATACGACAAAATTTACCTGCTTACAAGTTGTACTAAATACTTAAAAATTTAACTCTTAGCAAATATATAAAGATATGCAGTTTTGTATTCTTCGAATTTATTTATTTATTATCTTTATTGATTTATCAGTATTTTTTTTTCTTTTTGCTTGATGTTAGCTGTTTTTTTAATGCCTGCAAAAAGAGAATAGAGATTGAGATGGTTTGTAATCGCAAATACTTGCACATCCTTGTCAAAGGACGTTGCTTGAATGCGAGAAAACAAGTCTTTGTGTAACTTTGTGTTGCCCGTGGTTTTTATGCAAATGAAAACTTCTCAAAGCAATTGAATAGAAAACTAAATTTCGCTTTAAGGTGAGTTTTTGGGTCGATCTCAGAAGATAAAAGAGCTAGAGACTTGAATTTTATTTGGAGTTTCGTGTCTATACATGATTGCATCGAGTTTGCTTCAAATAATCGATAATCCGAGGGGAACCAGAAAATATTTTGTTATAATAATGCTATATACAGTGATGCTCATAGACTTAAGCCACAAGACTTCAACGAAAATTAAGAAAAGTTATTATATCACAGCTCCAATTTTTTGTGTCAAATTAGTTCTATATATCAGTGTTCTAATGGAAGAATAACCAAGTTATAAAAATATATATTCAACGAAAAACTTAAAAAAATGTGAGACCATCTCCAAAATGTCCTGCTCACATACTTAAGCCACCTGGAAAAAAAAATGGTTGAAAAAGATAAAATTTGCCTAATATTTCTTATACTTTTATTAAATTTACTTTAATATTGAGCGGAATGACCTTTCCCCTTAAGAACAGTGGATCAACGCTTTGGCATTAATTCCACAAGACGTGCGCACTGTAGAGGGGTGATTTTCTTCCTCTCTTCTAGCTAAATTCGCTAAAATCGTTTTTATTTGCTGTTTTTTTTTTTTTTTTTTGGTCAACGACTTGTTTAAGAATTCCCCACAACTTCTATATAGGGTTCAAGTCGGGTCTCTGCGGTGACTATTGCAAAACATTGATTGCCT
The DNA here is from genome assembly GCA_961210405.1 of Drosophila mercatorum. NCBI lineage: Eukaryota > Metazoa > Arthropoda > Insecta > Diptera > Drosophilidae > Drosophila > Drosophila mercatorum. The sequence goes on along the minus strand of CAUIUS010000002.1, from coordinate 1,476,436 downwards.
CTTGGTTAAGCCACGACTTGACTATCTTGCTGCAGTGCTTCGGGTCGTTGTCCTGTTGAAATATCCAGGCAAGTGGCAAATTATCAGCATATCCTCCAGATAAATTGTTAATAAGGATGTCCTTGTACATTTCGTCATTCATATTGCCTTCTATCTTCACTAGGGGACCTACGCCCGATGGGGTGAAACAGCCCCATATCATAATCAAAGCGCCACCATGTTTAACGGTCTTCTTCGGGTATTTGGGGTCCAATTGATTGGTTGGAGGATGTCGTACATATGGTTTACCATCACTCCCAAAGACATTAAACTTGGATTGGTCGCTCCAAACAATCATGTTCCAAAAATTGGAACCTTTTTGTATATGCTCTGTGGCGAATTAAAGGCGCTTTTTATCATGGGTTTTTTAACAATGGGTTTTTTGGGCAATGCGTCCATCTAGCCCGAATTCATTTTGCCGTCTTCTTATGGTCTTAGCTGACACATTCACGCCATAATCTGCCACCATTTGACCTCTGATTAGCGTCGAAGTCCAGAACGGATCGGCTTTACCGATTTTGGCAATCCGTCTATCGTCGTTTAAAGTGTTTTCTTTTGGGCTTTTCACGTGGAATATTTTCCCAGGATCCATGTTTTTTATAAAATACAATGACATGAACCATAAACCACGTAGTTTTCTTTCGGCCGGATTTGTATTTTTTAAGCCATAGCGGTCAAATTGTTTTTGGAAAATGTATTTAGTATCCAATATTTTAGTTTAGAAACTAACTAGCACAACTTTCCCCGAAAAAAGACAAGTTTGACGATTTAACGCAAGCTGGTTTAAGTATATGAGCAGAGCGCAATTCTCCTTTTTGTCATTTAGTCAATTTTTAGGCAACCCCTGACTTCCTACTCGGTATTTTTTACTGTGATCAGCTGCTTAAATAATAATCTTGCAATATGTAAAAATTTCAGGTCGAAAAAAATATGTTAAAAAAAGTTATTGAAAAAACAGTTTATGGTAGTGGCAGTGGCTTAAGTCTATGAGCACCACTGTCCAATGTTCATTAGCTATAGGTACTTATTAGTTATATAGAGGTATTTGAAAAATTGGTTTGCTACCTAGAGACTTTCAGAGTCAGAAATTCTTCGTTATAGCTATAGAGCATTTTTGTATGAAAAATTTTGTACAAACGAGTTTTTTCAAGAACTAAAGAGAAATTCGTTATGCTGAGTTTTTCGTTATAACGAAGTTCGTTATATCGAGGTGTAACTGTATGTCGACTGCAAAACGATTTGCTTGCCTATACGTGTGAATGTATACCAATACATACGCAAAAGACCGTTTGCTTCACTGAACACGACGAAACGGTCTTGGAACAACCGAAACAAAACAGAATACAAAACAAGTAAGAAAACTCTAGTCGGGCGTCCCGACTAGGAGATACCCCGAACCCCGTGCTTTCTGCGCTTTCTAAAATACTGCGTAGCATTTAGTATAAACGCACTCAAAATTAAATTCAATTTATTTTCAATTGTGTAGCCAACTGCGCCATCTATGTTTCGATTCAACTGAGCAGCTGATAATTCGCAAATCATAGCGCCATCTACTGGAAATGTGTACACTAAAACTTGCGGATCTAAGAATTTGTTAGAAGCGAGCAGTTCAATGTGTGTATATGTGTGCACACTTATTGGAAAACAGTTTGTTTTGCGCTGCTGGTCAACGTGTTTGGCCGATTGGCCAAACGTTTTCTTTAATAACTTCTGCGCGAATTAATGGATTTCAAATGAAATTTTGAGGTTATGATCAACATATTTTATTAGATTTTTTCAAGTTTTTTAAAATTCAAACCCATTCATTTATTGGCTTTGAGTGCAACTAATCTCAATTTAAATATTTGGGGAAATTTGGAGCCGGTATCCAAAATTTAACAAAAATTCAAATTTACATAAATAAATATACAACTAACAAAAAAAAATTTGGGGACTCTAGCTATAAAGACGAGGGAGATATAATTTTATAACTAACATTCGATAAAGTTTTTAATCGATAACATTAAAACGGGAACAGTTATAGATTTTTTAACAAACTCGGTCTTTTCGTGCTATTCAGGAACATACATAAAAAAATTTGAAATCTCAAGCTCTTATAGATTCTGAGATCGGCGCGTCCAAACATACGGACAGAAGGAAAACATGAACATTTTTAATCGGCAGCTAATGTGAGCGGCGACAGTTAAGATTAATTTAAAAATATGTGATAGATGCCTCTGTGGCATGCGTCCGATTGCAACGTTCTTACTTGCATTTTGTGTTTTTGTGGAGTATCGTTCAGGCTAACGAATATCATGCCCGAAATTAAAACGATCAAGACCATCTAAACTTAATTTTTTCTCATCTAAGCAAACCACTATTTCCCAATTTTCCGCCCAGGACATGTGCTGCTTTGCTTAATCTAGCCGAGCCTCGTTTCGGCCGTTACAGAAAGCTGGATTAAGCTTCATTTTATTCCCTTTTATCCAGTTGCTCGTTGCCAAAATTAGCTACATACGTTGTATATATATATATATATATATATATATATATATATATATATATATATATATATATATATAAAATAAACGACCTGAGTAAACAAAAACACTAAGGAAATATAATTGCAACAACTGCTGGCAATTAAATTCAGCTTAAAATGTCTTCAAGCATCGCAAACTTTTCGAGCTCGCAGACAGTCGGGACAGACTTTGAGACAAGTTGGCAGGCACTATCAAAAGCTAAATACAAAGTCGCTGCGCAATAGCATGAGCTTTGCTACTTTTGATTTCTGTTTCTTTCAATTGGCTTTTCCTTATGGTCGCCCTCACTTTCCTCCTTAAAAAAGAGTTAAGCTGCAGGCCTATATATATATATATATATATATATACATATATATATATATATATATATATATATATATGTAAAAATCAATTAAACTTTTCAAGCGAAGTTGTAGTGCTACCAACTCGTTGTTGCTTTTCTTATTGTTTTCATAGTCCTTGCATTGTTGTCCGTGCAGGAGTAGCTGTTACTGTTACTGTTGTTGTTGTTGCTGTAGTTGTCAAAAGTTTTAAAATAATTGGATTTTTTTTCAGTGCCAGCGCAGTTGCTGTAAGCACAGAGGCACACGAAGCCCTCGAAAAAAAAACGCCATAAAAATTAAAATTTTCTTTTGTTACTGACAGCCAGGTATAGAAGAAGCGAGAGAGAGAGAGAGAGAGAGAGAGAGAGAGAGAAGCAGTCAAATTGTTTGAGACAAAGAAGGAGGGAGGGAGCAACACTTAATGCTGACTGCAGTCATCGTCATTCTCGTTGAGCGTTTCCCAATTTTCACAACTGAAGTTTTCAACACCAATTGCAAAACGTCAACAACAACAATCAGCCGAAACGGTAAGAAAAACCAGAACAAACAACTGGGTGGGCGTAGCGAATCAGACGCCTACAAGGACACGTATGTGGACGCGGACAGGAAGAGCGAGAGAGCGGGATAGACGTAGTGGCTGAAGTGCCAGTTGATTTAATGGGTTTCATGCCACACGGCCCGTCATTATGGCTAAAAGATAAAGACAAGGGCGCAAATGCACTCGTATATGTACTATATATATATATATATATATATATATATATATATATATATATATATATATATATATATATATATATATATATATATATATATATATATATATATATATATATATATATATATATATATATATATATATATATATATATATATATATATATATATATATATATATATATATATATATATATGTACTAACTAAATATACTATAAACCTTTATAGGTTACATCTACAATAAAGCTTTCAGCACACGCCCCACACACGTAGATCAAAGATAAGCCTTGAATTGGTAGCCATAAGGAGCAACTTTGCTTAGCAATTGCTCAATTGAAATTTATAATAGAGAAAACGAATTGATAGATAGTCATGTGCAATTTACGGTGTGTTTACTGTACACTTGCATTAAAGCAGATAAGTAAAATGTGGCCAATTACGTTTTCATTCAACTGCATAGCTAGATTGAGGCTGAAGTGAGAGAAGCCAACTGAATATAACTCAGCATTGAAGGTGATTTCACCAAATTCAGTTGGCAACGGGACTTCTATAAGCGGTGGTAAGGTAAGATTCTCGGAAAGCGTTACATTTACATTATGATATAAGGACACAGAATATTGTCGATTTCGTTCCATTAAATCTCTTTCAGAATGTAACAAATGTTGTTTCTAAAATTATTTAGCATATAACTAACATATATACCTAAGATATTTTCTACTTAAAATCATATTTTAATATAAGAACAAGTTAGAAAACTCCATTAGACGGGACAACTTAGTCGCGATCATGCTGCAGTTTGAGGCAGCTTGGAATCAAATCAGTTCCTTCGCTGCTTTAATTATGGTGGAGCTGCGCAGAGAACGAAGCCAACGATAAGCTACTTCTGTTTAAAATAGCGCAAAGTGCTTGCGAAGCAATGCTTTACGGCAGTCCCGCAAGCATCGAGCGTTATTTTAAACGTAATCTTATTAACATGTATTTTAAAAAAACACACACACAGGCGCACGCGCACACAAGGGCAAGGAGTTTTAAGTCTCTAGCTCTTATAGGTTCTGACCCAAAATATATATCCTTTATGGGGTCTATCGCGTCTCTTCTTTAATGCATTCTTACTAAAATCTAGTTCTTGTAATGCCAACAGTACTGTTATACTGTATCAATTAGTTTTGTAAAAGCAGCTAACTCTCTAAGGTTGTTTGCACTGTGAGACAATTACAGTTTTATTTGAATTTCGAATGCAAATAAAAGTGTTTTTCTTTCAAGTCTTCTTCCACTCGTAATTGACGCTTAACAAGTCTAATTGATTAATAAGTCATTTAACTATATTTTGCTCACACAAATTCTATGCAAATACAAAAGGCAAACACATACTTTCTTATCTGTCCTTCAATTTGTTTTGCCCTCATTATTTACACCCTGAAATCTTGCTGACTGTATTTTTTTCATTATGTCAATTAGGCTAATGACATCCGATAAAACTACAGACATTCATAAATATTTTTATCTATGTATGTATATATTCATGTATATTTGTGTATATTAAGTATATAATGCCATAAAACAAAGAAAACAAATGTCTGCATATGGTTAAAGATGACAGCAAGCAGAACTTGAGCTGTCACACATAGTATGCGTGTTGAGTGTCTACAAAATGAATTTCAATCGAAAGTAAAACAAGAGATATCACCTTAAGAGGGGGTGCGTGACTAGCAGATACCTTAAAGACATATATTTAAGGTAGTTGATGTGACCCCTCCTCACCATTACACTACTTACAGGATATTTAAATATTGTTATGATAGTGCGCAGACAAAAAAAAAAAAAAAAGAAAATAGAAATGAGCATAAGAAAAGTAACAGCTTTTATGAAGGTAAAAAGGAGACAGAAAATACACAGGTAAAATAGGAGCAGTAGGTGGAGGCGGAAGGTGCGTGGGGCGTGAGGCGAGCCAGCAGCTGTCAACAACAGTAACTGTAATATTTTCCATATTCATTTTACCACATATTTTTCACTTTTTCCTTATTTTCATTTTGTTGTTTTTCTTTTGTGTAGTTTTTTCCAGCGTCGGGTCTAATAAAAACACTTGACACCGAAACGAGAAAAGTTGCTTAAACAAAGTACTCTAAATGTGAAGAAGAATATAGGAATGTAAAAGAACGAAGAAAGAATAAATGCGAAAGAATAACAACAACGGGAACAGGACGAAAATGAGCTTTAAGAGTGCCGTTGCTTTAAGGAAGCTTTAAGCAGTGCGGGCAAATGTCTTATCAAAAATGTGAAAGTCTCGTTAACTATTAAAAAACTGTATAAGACTGTGTGAAACTACTTCATCAGACGCTTGATGTCCTAGCAGGTCCTTTGCCTTTTGTAAGCCAGCTAACAATGTAAAACAACAGAACTGAGCTGCTTGTGCTTGGCTTAACTGCAAATTATCTCAATGGCAAACAATCGAATGCTGCAAAAGTAGCTACAAAAAAAAAACGACAACTGGCCCAAAGGATGCGACGCCATAAAATGGAGCTCAAAAGTATGCTACCAAGTAGCAGCAGTTGTCAAAGGACATGAAAGAGGACCAAATGCGAGTATTTGCAGTTTTAATGCGCCAACTAAATATTTCTTTTTTATCTTTTTTTTTTTTGCTTTGGTCTTGCTTTTGCTCTCCCCAAGTGTGCTGACAGTTGATTACAAATCTAATGGTTGGATACAATTTGTTGCCTTTGATGCGGTTCATAAGAGTTCAAATATCAGAGAAAACGAAGAAGTGCATTCGCTAAAAAAAAAACTCTGAAAGATCCCACGCATTATTAAAATGTGCGAAGTGTGAGCGAAAGGATTAAAGAGCGCTTGACCCTAGATTTTAAAGTCTTAATTTTCGGCTGTTTAAGTTTCATTACTGATACTTTAATTCATTAGCACTCGAATGCAACTAACAAATAGCACTCGAATGCAACACACGTATTTCAAATACTAGAGACTTGTGCTTTGGCACATACACATGATGAGTCATAATGCACAGTTAGCAGATTGTGTGCTTGAGCGTGCGTCTGTGCGTGTACGTGATTTAGCAACTTGAGGCGATGGGGCAATTTGAGGGCGTGGCATCCAAAATTAACAAAAACCGAAATTGCAGAAGGCTCAAGTAACACTAAATGCAAAATTTGAAGACTCTAACTATAAAGATGAATTAAATAGAACTTTATAACTAAATGAAGATATCGGTTTTTAATCGATAACATTAAAACGATGATAGTTATCGAATATTTGAAACAAACTTGATCGAATCGTGATATACACGAACTTCAAAATTTGAAGTCTCTAGCTCTTATATCTTCTGAGATCGACGCGTTCAAACACACGGACAGACGGACAGACAGACAGACGGACAGGGCTAAATCGACTCGGCTTCTCTCCCTAATCAAGAATATATATACTTTATGTGGTCTGCCACGCCTCCTTCTGCCTGTTACATACATTTTCACAAAACCATTATACCCTGATTTCCCATTTTCAATGGGTTCAGGGTATAAAAAGCCGAACTTTAAGGTTGATACAACTTTTGCGTCCTCTCGTTCGGGGTTCGCCCAAATATTATTCTATTCGCTCAACTTTAATTTTTGGGAGTCCACGCGATTGTTTTCTTCACTTTGAATTTAAAAATACAAGACAGAATCGCTAATTATGCTTCAAGGGATGGTTAATGCAAGAAAGAACAAAGAAATTATTCTCAGTGGATTTGTGCCCAGCTTGGAGTCAGTAACAGAGAAAGAAAGGGAACCCATATTCCAGGACGTTTCTACACCTTGCCATCAGGCGCGTTCTGTAAGTGGTCCTTAAAGAGTTATCCGTTCTGATCATTTTGTTTATCAATTTTAACTTTTCACAAACCAGAGGTATCAATTTTAATGGAAGAATTCGGTATAGAGTCCTTGGATTGGCCAGGAAACAGTCCTGACCTGAATCCAATTGAAAATGTGTGGTCCCTTATGAGTGCAAAAATAGGAAAGAAAAATCCAAAAACAATGCTTGAATTGGTGGAAACAATAGAAATAGTATGGTTTGTGGACATAACTTCGGAATATATGGAGGCCTTGTATGATTCCCTGTCCAATAGAGTATAACGTGTCATCAAGGCCAAAGGCGGAACAAAACCAAATATTAACAAGTAAGAACGTTGCAGTCGCACGCAACCGACCGCGAAATACTTTTTCAAGTCCCAGCACCGCATAGGGGCATCTATCACATTATATTTTTTTGTAATTAATCTTAAATTCCCACTGTCGCCGCTCAAATTAGCTGCAGATTAAAAATTTTCATTGGAGGTGGCCAGACAGTTTCAAATTGGATAGAAGTTTAGAACCCTTACCTTAAATTGAGAGAGATGGCATCTCCCAAAATGAGAGAGGTGGCAACTCTCAAAATGAGAGAAGTTTGTTGACGAGCGTAGAGGTGTGGGCTCGAACCCCACAACGTGATTATGTGGCAAGTTATTGTCTCAGAAGCTGCAGATGTTTCAGTTTTTATTAACCACGCCCCCAGTGGCCGTGCATAGAGTGGGCGTTTAGGAATATAACTGTTAAGTTTGGATCCTTATATTCGAAAAATGCGAAAATTACAGGGTATTTTTCTGTATGTCACGCCCCTTTTGGGGCGTAACAAAAAATTTTGGGAATCGGTAGAGGAGGCCCCCAGTAACTTAACATCCAATTTGTAGCTTCTAGCACTAAAACTGTGGGAAATATAAGCTGATATTAGTTGTCATGCTCCCTGTAGACGTAAATATATCCGCCATAACTTTTCGATTGTGGGATATTATCCCGAGTATATATACCAAGTCTCAAGTCTCTAGTATCAATAGTGTTCAAAATATAACAGAATTAGTAATCTTGACACTTTTTCTGACGAGGGTATACACGGACAGCATGACGGACATTGCACAAAACCAATAAACTTTTTACACTTCGTGAAAAAGTCTAATAAATTTATAACCTAATTTTTAAATTCAAATGGAATTATTTTTAGTGCATTATAACTTATATTATTAGCAAATATCTAAAATGAATAGCTTTAAAGTTGTTAATAGTTTATTAAAAAAAAATTTTCTATTAGACGGCCAAATTACTGAAAAGTTTGTTATATTGACTTATTTCACAAAAAAAAAAAAAATGTTTCTAAATCCAATAATCCGTATAAAGCATATGAAAATTAAAAATTTGATGTGAAATTGATTGATCAATATAAAAAATATATATATTAAGGAATACATTAAAAATTCAGATGATTTTTAAGTCAGAGAACGCACCAATTTGAAAAATTTCCGTGTGGGATGGACTTGTACATATCTTTATAATATTTGATTCGAACCGCATCTGGCGTTATAAATTTGAAATTGGCACTCAATTTTATGCCAGAAGCAATCTATCAAAAAATGCCTTTGTGTGCTGCTCTCACAGTTACACTTGCAATTCACTGCCTGGAAATTCACTTAAGACCAACAAAAATCTATAACGAACATGAAAAAAAAATCTTAACTGTGTCAATTTCTGATGCATCCTTTTATCTTCGACTTCTGTTCCTCAAAACTTGAGGACAATGTCCAGAGCAAACATTTCAATGCCTTTTGTACACAGTCAACAACAGGAGCAGCACACAAAAAAGGCAGCAAAAAATCACAAATCTGCGCCCAAAAACGATTTTGGCCGCCACCAAGCACAAACACACACACAAACAACCAAGAAGCAGAAGAGTGGACATCAGTCCCAACAAATTTTTGGGCATCAAACGCTCTGTCACGTCTCTCGTTGGCCTAACTACAAAACTCCAAAACGGTTAACGCTTGCTTTAAGCTCAAGAGTCCCGCTCGTAAAAGCCAAAATGAAAATAGATAAAAAATAAAACGCACATACATAGAAGCACACACACGCATACGCATACAACTTCATTTTGTAAATCAATTGAATTTTCAATTGTAAGAGAAAAAAGGCGAAGAAGGTAACATAAAAGTCAATGCGGGCACAAATAAAGGAAACGACACTATTACCGAGGACCAAACAGCAGAAGCAGCAGCAGCAGCAATGGCTGTGGCAGCAGCTACTCGGCCAGGACAATGACACAGGACAACAATAAGCACAACCAATTTTGATTTTGGGTTAGTTTTCTAGCTGTCCCTTCTCCTGACCTGACCCTTGCCCTTCTCAATTGCTGTGGAAATCGTTTCATTTTACACATTTTTTTTTGTAAAGTTTGTACGCATTGCATAAGCTAAAATCTCGTGCAATCTACACACATACAAACAAAAACCTGTGTTCCTCGCATTCATTTATTTAAAAATTAATAATTAAATTTTACCAGTTTTTAACGCGATTCAAGCTTCAACTTTAATTAGCTTACGCCGCGCAGTGGGATACGAATTGTAGACAAAAAGAAATAGTAAACTGCCAAACAAAAATAGAACCGTTAACCGGCAAACGGTAAACACGGCGAGTTACTTGAGTGTAGCGGGGCTGGGCACGTAAGGGGTCGGGCTTAACGAACATTAACCGAGGCAAAGCCGAAGATGTTAACGTTTTGCAATACGAGACTCTTAAACAAAAAATAAATTTCTAAGCACACAAAATTTATTTTCACTTATTCTACGTTTTTTTTTTTTTTTTAGGTTTTAGTATTTAAAAATTTTTTTTTATTTTTTTTTTACTTTGTTGTTGCTCTTCTTTTTATTTTATTTTTATTTTGTTCACACACCGCGCTCTCAGATTCTTACAGGCTGGTTACATCCTGCCAAATCCCGAAATTGTACTAAATACGTACAAAACTTTTACGATTGGCCAAGGCTCAGCACCAGCCGCACCGACCAGATGGTGCGAGTGTGAGTATGCGTAAGTGTGTGTGTTAGTGTGTGCTCGGCTGCCGAACTGGAACGAGCATTCGTGAGCGAATAAAAGTATTCGGCTAGCGGCAGTGGTGAGTATCGTGCGAGCAGCCGAAGTGACAGCCGAAATAACCGCGAAATCAACTCAAATCCAAACGAAGAGCAGATATTGAAATATGAAATCGCTCAGTGCGAAATAATACTCAAGTAAGCTAGAGAGAGCATGGACTCAATGCTGCAGTTGCTGCTGAAAGTTTAAGAGAAGCGAATGGCTCAACATTGCATTTTGGGCAAAAAGAGAGAGAGAGAGAGAGAGAGAGAGAGAGAGAGAGAGAGAGTCAAGCTTCTGAATTAACTCTCGGTTATAAAATAAAAATATTTAAAATAATATTTTTCTGTTCAATAAAATAGAAGTAAAATATATTTAACAAAATCAAAATAAAAAAAATATCCGAAAATTCAAACACATGAATATTATAACAGAAAAAATGCATAAATAAATGTTGAATTAACTTAAATTTATTTAGTTTGTTCGCTCAATTCTGCTGGTAGAAGATCTCTTCTCTTTCAGCTAGCCTCATTTTAGCCGCTCAAAGTTAGTAGCTTAAGCGACTCAAATATAAGGTTAAACTTCACGTAACTAAGAGCATCTCAATGTTAATTCTGCTGAGAAAGTATATTAAAACCCCTTGAAAACCAAGCGGCTTGAGACTTAACTAAAAACTCGACTCAATAGCAAGAGAAATAAAATAAAACTCAACTCATTTGCTTTAAATGCAGAGTAAAGAGAATAGAGTGTGAACAAGTCTTTCCACTTCACTCAATGTAATACTCAGCGACTCTTTGAGCAAATGTTAAAACTCAACAGCCAACCAAAAGCGAATTGCAGACTCTTCAGCAACATACTCTGTTGAGTAGTTCTAAAACATACACACTCTTTGAGCAGAGTGAGCAGTAGAGCACAGAGCAAAAAGTAACTCAAAGCTGAGCCCAATCGGAGTTTTGACTCTTTGAGCTTGCTGCCCAAATTGGCGTATCGTAGCTGCTGTAGTCAAACTCAACATAGCAGAGCACACCGAAAGCTCTTTGGCCAATAACTCGGCTGAGCGTTCGGGTCGGGAGGCTTCGGTCGTGGGTGAATTTATAACGAAGCTGGCCGATTCGCACGGCCTGTGAAGCGTTGCCGCTTCAGTCTTCAGTGGAGCGGCGTGCAGTGTGCTAAAAGCGGCAGGTGCAAAAGGAAAGGCAGCCGTTGCTGCTTGGGCGCTGCTGTTGCTGCGAGCTAATTTGTGTTGCCTACTTTTTGGCGCGCGGGTTTTAGCTGAGTTTTTGTGAAATGTGACAAACGCAGAGAAAGACTCGAAATACAAAGCAAGACAGCTGCAAAGCAGATGCTAGCAGACGTTATTTACGGTTGTGCGTGGTTGTTGTTGTTGTTATTGTTGCTAGTGCGTGCATGTCCTGCGTCAGGAGACATTTAACATAATAAAAACGAACGTGTGCGGCATTCGTTACTGTTTTTGCCAACTTTTTGTAAATGTCTGTGTTGGTTTTGTTTAATGCTAATAACACAGAGATACAACACACACATACACACGCACACTTAGCAGAAACAATATTGCAAATGTGTGCGGCAAAGCAGTTGGCCAAAGTGTCGTAAATCGTTTAGACGGCAAACGTGGCAAGCGACCAGGACACGGACACAGGACACACGCACAGCCAGGACGATATGTAAACGACAATTCCATCGTGGGAAAAACATTTTATATATATTTATATACACACGCATATATATGTATATAAGCGCCACAGGATGCTGCCTGCTGATAGCGTCTGCTCCTTTCCTTAGTTCATGTGAGTATAAATACACACACCCACACACGCAGCCAACAACCGAATGAACTTCATAACGGCACTTTCGCTTTCTTTTTTTTGTTTGGCGCGCGCATTTTTATGAGGTTTTAACGTAAATTCAAATGTTTGAATTAGGCGGCGAGTCATTGGCTTCTTGCCACAGTTGGAAGCGTGATCAATTTTTATGTGTGTGCACACCCATACACAAACACACACACACACACACACAGGCATCGTTAGGGCCAATTAAAACGCGAGTGTTGCAATCGAAACTGATTAATTTGTGCGCAGTTTTTGTTTGTTTGTTTTATAACAAATTAAATTTAGCCAGCAAATGAATTTTTGGCCTTTGATTTAGCTGTTCCCATTAATCTAGCTAGAGAAAATTATGAAAATAGCAAAGTTATAGAAGCGACTAGAAGATGCCATGTTAAAACAGAGCATTTTATAAAGTGAAAATATTTCTAAAAATTTGAATCGAGTTTCGCTTGTCAAAAAATGTAATCATTGAATATTTCATATATTTGCTACCTTCACTGGATACGATGTGTAAATGGTAAAGCAACTGTTAGGAAAATAAATCGAAAAGAACTGACAGTAAATATTTTTCTGAATATATAAAAATTATATTTTATGTTTAAAAATATAAAAATTCGAGTTTTTTGTGAAAAGTTGAAAATCGTGTCATATCAGATGAGTTTTATTTAAAAAATATATTTCTTCACCTACCCAAAATAATAAAGTTTTAAAAATCTGCCACTAAATACTAAAGTTAAATAACAATATTATGCTAAGCACAATAATCATTGATTATATATATATATATATATATATATATATATATATCTAAAAAGCATATATATATATATATATATATATATATATATATATATATATATATATATATATATATATATATATATATATATATATATATATATATATATATATATATATATATATATATATATATATATATATATATATATATATATATATATATATATATATATATATATATGCTTTTTTAGACACATTTGATATATTTTTGGCCCGTTCAAAAGCCAAAAATGGAAATGTCAAAATATTTTCACATGTGCAAAACGAAAAGCCGACAATGGAAAATTACCAAAAACAAAAGTTGACACAAATGCAGCTTTACCAAATATTTGCAGAAAATTGGTGGACATTTTTCTTTTGAGGCAAACACAAAAATTAAAATTAAGATATGATAAACATACATATACACAATATATATATATATTGTAAATTGTGTAAATTGCAAGCAACTTAACTTATTTTCACTCTTCTGCTTTGTTTTATTAGGAAATTAATACAAACGTAGTAAATGAATTGAGACTGAAAATTTCCAGGAAAATCCGATAAGAAATAAGAAATGGTAAGTTTTGATTTAATATATTTTTATAGGTCATAATCCGCATTTTGTGTTCAATGTAATGAAACAAGCATTTATATTAGGGTTTTTTCTTATTGAATTAAAAAAATCTTAGTTTTATTTAAGAGTTTTTTTTTTATTTATTGCTCATATATTATTTTTATTTTACAGTATTTTTAGTTTAGTGTAAAAAAAAGATTAATTTTATGCAATAAGAAACTGCAAAAAAAAGGTATGAAAATTAAACTTTCCTATATAGATACATTAATATGACAGAAGTTTGACCGACTTTTTATAACATTATTATTTTTCTTACAAAGCTTAAAACATATGCAAACTAGAAATAATTATTTATTAATTAAATCGTATATTTAAATACTAATATATTTTATTCCAATATAACTTTGTTGGGATCTTAAATATAAATAAAGTTTTGCATATGAAAATTGAAATTTCTCTTTCAAACTTTTACATCATTCTATATGGTAGGCTGATTCGAAAAAAGAAAAAAGCCCTTATATATTCATGAGAGCAAAATCATAAATGATCATTTCTTAAATAATAAAATAAATGGATAAATATCTAACTAATCAGTTAATATATTTTGTCTATCATTTTTTAAAACTATTTTTATCTTTATATATTTATATGTTAAGTCTTTTTATTCCATCTTAAATATTACTGATTATTAGTCGTATCTTCTTCTCCCATTATTAGTCGTAATTAAAAGTGGAAAATGTTGAATAAATAAATGGAAAAAATCGTATACACGCCATGCGAAATAGCCTCTTTCTTTCGACATATAGTTGTCCCTTTAAGATGTTCATAGCATATCCGAGTTATATCTATGCATTATGCTTCAAAGCTCATAAAGCTTCAGGCACCTTTTCAAGTGAAATAAAAAACTCGCAGTTACTCGAACAGCATCGACAGAGGGGCGAAAAACAGGGGAGATCGTAAAACCCGTTCCCATTATGTCTGCATTTTTATGTGCTTAATCCTTTTTGACTACCCTTCCGTTAACCCTATATTCGTATATATATAACGGAACAATTTGTCACTTTGTGACCATAATGAAAACTTTCGCACATGAGTACAAAAATATATAAATTTGCCGAGCTGAATCGTAAAAATTCGTAAACTGTGTAGTCAACGCCAGGAGCAACAAGCAAATGCACTCAAAAAAAAGGGCACGCAGAGAGGAGGGGCCAATTCTGTAAATGCAAACAAATCTATAAAAGAAAAATAAAGACAACAAAACGTGTCAAGTGATAAGCAGGAGCTGCCCCAAAATGTGTCCCATGCAGCGTGCAGTTGCAACTTTACGAGCCAAAAGACGGCGTGGATAGAGAACAAGCTGTCCCCACTTTTGTGCAGTGTCATAAAAGCTGGTGGCACGTCGCCTGGGCCATTTGATGTTGCATACTTTTGCGCGTCTGTTAGTATTAATTTGCTGAGGTAACGGTTACCTGCCCGCATGCCCGAAAACATGGGCGCGGCTGTGGCACAGAATAAGAGGTGCGTGTGGGTGGTGGTGGTAGTTCAAGAAGCAGCTCCTGGTGCTCATTATGCATGCTTGTCCGCACGTATGCTTTGAGCTACAGAGACATCGTGTGGGAGAGGGAGAAGGAGAGGAAGCGGATAAGTAGAGAGTAGGATCAGAGGCAGGGGCAGGAGCAAGAATTTGGCAAGTTTTAGCAATTTCATTTTCAATTGACTAGCGACCAGGACACGCAGCCAGTGTTGGCTAACCAACAGCAATTGAGCGTATGAAATGCCGCAAAAGCAGAAGCCCACACAAAAGTTCAGCACACACACACACCGACAGGCACAAAAAGACACTAGAATCCTTTGCTTTCAAGTCGTTTCCTTTCTATTGCAGCAACTTATTTTATTTCCATCATACATGTGTGTGTGTGTGTTTTTGCTTAGCGATTATGTTATACCCAAAGTGCCCTCACAAAGTTATTATGCAATTAAACATACTGATACTATACCTTAAACTATGTTTTAAAAACTAAGAAATCAAATGTTTGCGTTACATCAGAGTTAAATATAGAAAAATTCCTATAGAGTTTTCATACACTTTTGAATAATTAACTAAGACAGTTTGACGGAGAACTAGTGCAGTATAGACCACAGTATAAAGTTGTATTTAGTGTTTATTTCTCAGTGTCGGTGTCCATTGCAATCTTTCGTTGCAAAATTACGCAGCACAGACACGCACAATTAATTTGCAAATAGAACCGTTTAATTTGTTGTCTTTTGTGCCAGCTGATATTCTTGTTACCCTCCACACATATCCGGGCGCCGAACAATTGTTGCAACAGAAAAGGCTAAAGGTGGCGCTTAAGGCGGACAATAGAGAAAAAGATGGGGGTAGAAGCAGGGGGTAACTGATTAAAGCCCGCATTTTACACACAGCCACACACAAAAGATTACTTTATGACCAGAGAAAGAGAGAGAGAGAGAGAGAGAGTTTAACATTATGGTTGGCAAATGTAGGCGCTGCCCATTAAACAGAAGCTGTTCAATACGATTCCCAGCAATTGCGAGTTCCTCTTCCACCGTCCCACATCCCACAATCCCACCATCAAATCCCGATGAACTGTATTTGCACTGAATTCGTGGGAAAAGAGTCTAGACACTCGGTAAAATCCGACTCGATTTTGCATTGGCACGTAGCTTTGCTTTGTGCCTTCCTTTTGCCTAATGGCCAAATTATACGTTCAGCTGGCAGCGATTTGATGGCTTTCAGTTATGTGGCCAAAGATCTGGCACCACTTGACAAATGAGACCACAGCCCAGCCCCAAAGAGCTCACTCAGACATGCGATATGAAAAATCTGCTGCTGCTTCTGGTGCTGGTCAATAGCCAACAAGAGCAACCACAGCTGCGTAGCGTTTTGATTGATCGCCAGAGTGGAATATGGATGAAACGCATTCACAAACATCACTTTTAAGAAAACTGCAATTAGTGTCAAATGGGAAGTATTTATAGTGGAGCAAACAACTGAAGATGCTGATTAAACTAATAATTGGATTACATTGACATATCACAATATCACGTCAGCATTAGTCAGCACTCAACTCGTTCTCACTTCTACCTATACCCAGTGAGCTCTTAGACCATTTATCAATCAGATAGCGAGCAACTTTTCTATGAAATTTATTTATATCACAAATTTTATAAATATTGAATCATGACTAAAAACATGAGAATATATTAAGTGAATATTTTTAATAAGTGAGTATTTTTATTATAGAAAAAAGTATAGTATCGTATGGTATACGTTACAATAAGCTTAAAGATTAAGGAAACAATTTGGAAACGGCCACATGAGTGGCATCAAATATAATCACAACTACAATTCAGTCACAGATATAAATGAAGTAAAGCAAATGATTTGACGCAGCCGAGTTGGGAGTAACGGAACTGTCAGAAAAAAACAACATTAATATGAAACAAGTAAGAAAGTGGCAGTCGGACGCATCCGACTGCGAAATACTTATTTACGATCCAGCACCGCACAAGGGCATCTATCACATTATATTTTCAAATAGGAGGTGCTATCGAAGTTTCAATTTAGGACCTTAGCAAAGACACGCACCGCCAAAAATGAGAGAAATAGCGATGTAGAGGCGTGGGCTCGAGCTGCGAGCCCTGGCACTGTCATGTCGATATTTTTAATTTTATTTATTTATTTTGTGCTAATAAAATATTCTTTCAATACATATATAAAATTTAGCAAATCAAAAGACAAAAGCCGCAGATTTTTTATTTTCCATGCTTCCAGCGTGCGTAGACATATAATTTTTGGCATATGCATAGAGTGGGTCTTCAGGAATATAAATGTAAAATTTGGATGCTTACATTCCAGTCGTAGCAACAATTTTTGGGAAATCGATAGGGGAGGCTTTCAAGAAACTTAACATCAAATTGTGAAACTTCTAGCAGTAAAACTGTGGGAGTTATAAATTATTATTTGCCACATCCCTTGTGGGCGTCGATATATCCGCCATAACTTTTCGATCTTGGGATGTCAACCCGAGTATATAAACCAAGTCTTAGGTCTCTAGCGTCAACAGCGTAGAAATAGTTTGCGTTCATACGGACATTCGGATGGACAGACGGACAGACAGACGGTCGGACAGACGGACGGAAATTGCACAAAACCGATATACTTATTACACTTCGTGAATAAGTATACCCACAGAAGACAAAAGTCTCTTATTTTTTCAGATATTACTATTAATATCGTTAATTTGTGTACGTGATCTGCTTTATGATTCATATTATCTCACGTCATACATCATACGAATTGAACATTTTGTCTTTAAATACATGTTTATACCCTGAACCCATTGAAAATGGGAAATCAGGGTATATTGTTTTTGTTGAAATAAATGTAACAGGCAGAAGGAGGCTTGGTAGACCCTATAAAGTATATATATTCGTGATCAGGGAGACAAATCGAGTCGATTTAGCCTTGTCCATCTGTCCGTCCGTCCGTATGTGTGAACGCGTCGATCTCAAAACCTATAAGAGCTAGAGACTTGAATTTTTATGTAGATCCCTGTATAGCGTGCGCAGATCTAGCTTGTTTAAAAAAACGATAACCACTATCGTTTTAATGTTATCGATTAAAAACGATATCAAAATGAACTTAATAAATTATATCTCCCACTTCATTATGTAATTTTGATTTTTGTTAAATTTTGGATACCGGCTTCAAATTTGCCCAAATATTTAAATTGAGGTTAGTTGCACTCAAAGCCAATAAATGAATGGGTTTGCATTTTTAAGAATTGGAAAAAATGTAATCAAATGTGTTGATCATAAGCTTTTCAGCTTTCATTTAAATCCATTAATTCGCGCAGAAGTTATTAAACAAAACGTTTGGCCAATCGGCAACCACGTGGAAAGCAGCGCAAACTGTTTTTCTATACATGTGCTCACATACACACATACACATTGAACTGAATGCATATAAAATTCTAAGATCCGCAAGTTTTAGTGTACATATTTCCAATAGATGGCGCTATGATTTGCTAATTATCAGCTGTTCAACTCAATTAAAGCATGGATGGCGCTTTTGCTAAACAATTGAAAATGAATTTAATTTAATTTTCTGTGCGTTTAGGGTTCAGGTTCAGGGTATATCCTAGTCGGGACGCCCGACTAGAGTTTTCTTACTTGTTATATTTATTATTATTTTTCAATTTATATATAATTTATCTTCTTACAAATATTATAGTTTATTTAAGTACAAAAACTGCATATCTTTATATAAGGTTATTCTGCATCATTAAAAGAGTTTTTAAGTATGTAGTCAAACCATAAAGGAAAGCTCACGATACTCACGTTATTAAATATCGCCATAATTTTCGACCTTCGTTGTTCTCGTTGTTGGCATCTGAGCTCTCAGGCAGTTCAAGCGTTTTGATCAGCAAATTCGTAGCTATAAGAAAGAGATACAATAAGGATATTTGATTAGTCTTAAGTCTTGGCAAATAAACTCGCAGCCAACAATAAATTTTCTTTATATTCTTCAGCTCTCGACGTGGCTCATACTGGAGGAATGGGAAATCTCTTTGCGAGGCCTCTTCAGGAAAATTTTATTTATTTCTTTTTTAAAATATATGAAATGAACGTTTTATGTGACGCAATAATAAATATAAAAATATTGCTATAAATAAACCAATTTTCTATCAGCCAATAAAAACAAAATTTAAGAGACTTTCTTTTGGTTTGACCTATTGCAGGAGGGGGCGTGTATGCGTGGCAGGTGAGCCTAGGGACCTGCTGCAGCCGCATTTATGTGGGCACAAAATGATTATTATTATACCTTCATATTATTATTCTTATTGTTATCAAAGCCAATGTCAAGCCCCTACGGAGCCAAAGCAAGAAATAAAAAAGACAACGCTGCCACAAGTCAGCAGCCGAAAAAGGAAACGGCGAAAGCCAAGAAACGTGCCAGGCATAAGGAGAGCCTCACCACAGGACATACGTCGAATGGGGACAGAGGGTGCGTGTGTGAGTGCAAAAATTTATGTTTTGTTTGTTTACTTGTTTATTTGCTGCAGTGCTTTGTGAACTGTTTTCTACACAAGCACACACAATCGCATCGCAGTAGCTCATGCAAATTTATATACACCTGCCCGGATGCCATCATAAATATTCGCCAAAAATATCTCATTTCAGCGCCTTTTGTCTACCTGGAGCCGTTGCGCTCGCTTGTCACGTGTCGACATCATTACCGCACGTAGTGCCGTTATTTATACAAAATGTATATCGTTTTAGCGACAAAACCCACCCACGCCACGCAGTGGATGTCGCCCCTAGCCCCTGACTGTAAGCGCTCAAATATGTGGAAAAAAATAGCTCAACATATTATTTGTGGCACGACGAATATTGAATGCTCTGTACTCCACATTGATTCAACGACCATGGTGCCAATGAACATCGTGACAAAACTACATTCTCCCATTCACTAGTCAAACAGGAAAGTCTATACATTTTAAAGTAGCTTTTTATATCATTGCGAGATATCTTTGGCACTTTGTATTTATCACTAGTTATATCATTAGATAAAACATCATAGCTAAATTGTAGCAGTTTATGCAGTTTATGCTTATTAAAAATACGTATTTAAAATTTTGTGTTTACTTTCCACGCAGAGCAGTGTATTTGCTTTGAATAAAATAATATTTACAACAATTTTAAATGGTTTACGAAGTACATAAAACGCCTTATACAATTTTAACGCACATAACTATATACAAATAAATGTAGTTTAGCTCAATAATTTGAACAATAGATCTTATAAGCAATCAACAAATAAAAACAAGTAAGAACTTTTTCACCTCCCAGCACCCCAAAGGGGCATCTATCACATTATTTTTTTTTTAAATTAACCTTAAATCCTCACTGTCGCCGCTCAAATTAGCTGCAGATTAAAAATGTTCATTGGAGGTGGCCAGATAGTTTCAATTTGGATCGAAGCTTAGAACTCTTACCTTAGCAAAAGCACGCACCTAAATTGAGGGAGATGGCACCTCTTAAAATGAGAGAGGTGGCAACTCTGAAAATGCGATAGAAGTTTGTTGGCGAGCGAAGAGGTGTGGACTCAATCCCCGGTGCGGTCATCTTGCTATTTTTGTTATTTTTGCTTTATTAAGTTATTTTCAATACATATATCAAATTTGTCAAATCAAAAGACAAGATCAAAGGTCACAATGTCATGTGGCGAGTTATTGGCTCAGAAGCTGTAGATTTCTCAGATATGATTTGCCACGCCCCCAGTGGCCGTAGACATATAATTTTTGGCATATGCATAGAATGTGTGTTCAGGAATATAAATGTAAAGTTTGGATCCTTACATTAAAAAAATGCGAAAATTACAGGATATTTTTAGTAAGTCACGTTCCTTTTGGAGCGTAACAATAATTTTTGGGGAATCGGTAGAGGAGGCCCCCTGTAACTTAGCATCCAATTTTGAAGCTTTTAGCACTAAAACTGTGGGAAATATAGGCTGATATTAGTTGCCATGCCCCCTGTAGGCGTAAATATATCCGCCATAACATTTCGATTGTGGGATGTTAACCCGAGTATATATACCAAGTTTCAAATCTCTAGTATCAATAGTGTTCAAAATATAACAGAATTAGTAAAATTACTATATATTTAGATCCCATTTGCCACGCCCCTAGTAGGCGTGGGCATACATTTTTTGCGATCTTTATAGGATCGTAACAGGAACCCACGTGTCAAATTTGGACGTTCTACCTTTAAAACTGTGGAATATATAATTTGACCCGATTTGCCACGCCCTCAATCGGCGTAGATATATCCGCCATAGCTTTTTGATCTTGGGATGTGGGCATGAGTGTTCATTACTAATCTCAACTCTCTAGCCCTTCTAGAAGTAGTGTTTCTGAGGTACAGGAAAATGCATTTTCCGATTTGCCACGCCCCTAGTGGGCGTATGGGGAAAATCTTGACACTTTATCTGACGAGGGTATACACGAGTATATATTTCATATTTCAAGTCTCTAGCTTCAATAGTGCGGAAATGGTTTGCGTTCATACGGACAGACGGACGTGAGCATGATGGACATTGGACATTTACACTTCGTGAAAAAGTATAAAAACTTATTTTGAATATTGTTTTACAAAGGCAATCTCAGCAAGTTTTTAGCTGTGTGGCTATCATTGACTCAATCGGTCAATTGATATATATTGGTTTCAGCTTCACTTAATTATATTTGTTTATTATTAACTAAGAAATGATAGGAAAATTATAAGACCCTTAGACAAGTGTATTAAAGTTGAGAAGAAAAGAAATTTGAATCATCTGGCAGTTTTTTTCCAATGCTTTTCTTTTTTTTCTCTTGTTGGGGAAGTTTGGAGCAATTTTGCTAATTGTTCAATTCATGCAGAGAGCTGCGGCAGCTGGTGCTGTCGCTTGTCGTTGTTGTTGTTGTTTTGTTGGGACTGTCATTTTGCCGGCTTGCCGCTTTGTCGCTTTAGCAGCTCCTTTGGGGCATGCAATTTACGACACATGTGCACGGCCGAGCCGAGAACATGGACAAAATGTAGAGGCAGCTCAGCTCAGTGGAGCAGTAGCTCAGAGTGTTACAGTTAATTTGTTGACAGCTTAGTTGCCCAACAGTGAGCGGAATGGAACGAACCGGCGTGGAATGGGACATTCAAATCCACGCTGGACTCCTTGGGGGCTACAAGATGTCCACATACAGCAAATGTGACCAGCCAAAGGCCGAGACAGAGCGCAATAGTAATTAGAGAGTATGGCAAATAGTTTCGAAGGGGGTCAACGAATGCAATGGACGTATGGGCGGGGGCGTACACTAAGTTCATGAGGAAATTAGAAGGTATTTAATGGAAATACAGATAGCCAAACGGCAGTTACATATGCCTAAATACATAACATATTCAAATGCAGCTTAATAACAAACAAATGCAGCTTAAATAACAAAATCTCACTTAGATTCCATGTTGTGAGCAATTGGCAATGGTAAGGAAAGTGGGAACATGAAAATTATAGCAGTGAAAAACGTTGAGTGGGTAAGAAATTGTTAAGGAGCACATCAAGTTTATTAATTTATTTTCCACATCTCCTGAGTTCCTTTTGTTATCGCACCTTTACCTGCCGGTGGCACATGAAGTCGTGGGCAGTTTCTGCATAATAACTCGAAATTTTTAAAGATCTTGTTTCCAATCCAAATAAATGTATTGAGCATTGGAGATGTAAAAACAAGCTAATTAGCCATGAGACTACGGTCATGACTGTACTTTATGTAAAGGACTTATATATCGACCCCGATCCTTTATGCTAATATGTCTGGATAAAAGTTTTTGAAGAGTTTCCCGTTAAGTCCACTTGTTAATCTTTTATATATCACATTTCATACTTCAATTCCTGTGTATTTAGTTATCCACCAGCTTCGCTTCATTCAATTTCCCAGATCCTAACAAGCACCTTCATTATTCCGACAGCCGTTTTTACTCCTCTTTTCGCTTCACTCCAATTTTACACGTTGTCCTGCCAACTCATCCATGGATGCCCTCAGGCCCTATACATATACACACCCAGGCACAAATCAGTATAGATAGAGCCAACCACATTTTTTTTACTTATATTTGATTATCAATTGTCCAGCTGAGAAGAAACTTAAAACTCATCGCTAGCTAAAAGGAGGCATATATATATATATATATATATATATATATATATATATATATATATATATATATATATATATATATATATTACCCCAATTCAGTTCGTTCTAAATACAATTTCGATTTCAATTTTCAATTGCTGCTGCCTCTGCAGCAGAGATGTCAAATTTCAGCGACAACGTCGTCAACTAATTGGGTTTCAGGGCTCGTCAAAGATAGGAAAAGGAAAAAAATTCATGGAACAATATTTTGCCAGCAGGTGGAGAAAAAGATTAAATTTCCTTGTTGCCGGCTTACGGCTGAGCACAAAATGAGAAAAAAAACGATAAAAGTGAAAATAAATATTGAATTATTGATATACAATACATATTTAACATACATGAAGATATATAAGGGAATGTGTGTACATACACCAGAACACACACTCACACATATGGATTTTGAGTTGACAAAATTATATTTACTTATCAAAGGGTTTTCTTTTTCTTCGACGCGAACTCATTTAAAATGCAGCTGACAATTTGCGTTCGGCAGCTAAAAAACATACATTTTTCATAAAAGCCGCGTCGACGTATTGGAAAAAAGCTGACAAACAGACAGACAGCAGCAGCTTTATGCCTCTCTATGCGCTTCACAGCGTGCTGACATCCTGGCTGAGCATGTTCCGGCGTTATATTCCTCATCAAACGACTAACTATGAGTTATCTCAAAATATTTTTTTTAAATACAGTTAGCAGACTGTGTGCTTGTACGTGCGCCTATGTGTGTGTGTATGTGTTGTTTGCTACATACACATAAAAGTAATGGAGAATGTTAGTGTTTCTTAGGAATAGCGGTTCTTCGCAGGATTCAGCGTATCCCCAAGTCGAGAGGTCACGACTAGAGTTTTCTTACTTGTTTTTATTTTCTCTAAATTATTGCACCACATATAATAAGATATACTTTTCAATAAAAGTTCAAATGAAAGTAGCCATAGAAGAAATTCGGTCGATTTCGTGGCGAATTAGTCTGTGGGAACAGTCGTGTACTGTATTTAATTCTCTTATTTTTTTGCGCTTCACTCAGCTTATTGTCAGCGCAAATATTTGTTTGTTTGTCTTTTGACGTAAGACTCAGCCACCCAACCACATCACAGGGATATAGCTACACAGATACACAGAGCGGCCCAGCCAACCGCGCAGCTCAGCAGGAAGGCGGCCAGCAGAAGGGCGGGTATGGGTTATTCCGTTTAACGAGTATGCTGCTTTGGGACCAGGCGTTGGCAATATTTTGCATGTTTGCATACAAAATATCATATTTGCTGAGATTGTTTCATTAAAAAAACCGTAGAAAACGGAAGGTGGTGCAGATGGCACAGGTGGTGCTGCCTAGAGCTAAGCAGCAATTACCTTTAAGCATGCCAGTACGTGTTAAGCTTTAGCACCTACACTCACACACACACACGCACGCACACCACATGCGTGGACCATAAAATGGTCATATGACAACAACAAAAAATAGAAGAGAAAAAAACGCTGAGAAAATTGGTTTTTCCACGCACCATGCCAACAGAAATAATATAATATCTGAGAGCAAGCGAAGAGAAGCAGAGCCGAAACCACTTGAGTGCCAACTGAGAGGAAACTAGTTGTGTATGCCAAGCAGGTGGACCGCTGTCGTAGCCGTAAAATGTACTTGCAACGCATGTATTGAAAATACATAAAGCCTAAAAGCATCCACAAGAGTTTCTTGCTTTTTCAAATAAAATCCCAAAATCTCCAACGGTCTAAACAGATGCCATAAATAACTTGCTGGCTAAATTCTTGCAATACACAAACTTTCTTGGCTGTTGCACTCATATGAAATGAGCTACATCATTCAATAAGTTTTCGCATATTTCGTGGCAGATATTGGGTAAATAACAAACATGTATGATTTCTTAAAGTAAACATTGCTCTCTCTCTCTCTCTCTGTCTCTCTCTCTCTCTCTCTCTCTCTCTCTCTCTCTCTCTCTCTCTCTCTCTCTCTGACGTGAAGATATATAGAAATTATGCACTTGTACTGTAAAAATTGTATTTAGATCCACATATCAAAAGATTATTCGTAAAATGTTTTTTTCTGTTTCACTTCTAAAGCTACATATATCAGCTTATCTATCAAAATCAATTCCTAAAATATTTTTTGCTTACAAATCGAAGTATCATCTGGATAATTATTTACAACATTTTCTTTATTATACAAATTAAATCTAATGGTCATTAAATTTATAGAAAATAAATATTTGATACATTCGCTGTTAACTCTTTGAAACACTATAATGAATTTCAAAAATTACTCATTGAAATACATTCCTTATACACTTGGATATTTTCACTTTTTATCTGCAGCTGAATGAAAAGCTTTTGCTTTTAACTTTTTACCTTTTGACACGAAAAATGAAATAGCGCTAGAGCATCAAAAATAGAGATTTACAATATCCTCACCGCTTTTTTCCTATCTCTTTTGTGCCCCCCACTGCACATAAAAATGAAATAAACATTAACTTTCCATTTCAGTCAAGCTGTCAGCAGCCCAAATGTCCAAAAGCAACCCCTTCTTGCCCTTCTTAGCCCCACCCCACGTTCTCCATTCACTATTCATGTGCTATGCCTTCACTTTGTTGCTTTTTCTCTCTTTCCGGCTCATACACTCACACCTTCTCCTCTCACACACACACCGACGCCACAGAGTTACTCAATTATTTCGTTGACATTAAGCACATAAAGATACAAATAGATGACACCCAGCAACAATAACAACAACAGCAATACACAAAAAAAGGGACCACAACGAGTTCTTATACTGGTCAGACCCGCCTCCCGCCTTTTGCCGTGAGTCAGAAAGCGATTTGTCTGCAGCTACCTTTTTTGCGTAGGCCAAAAGGACGCTCGTCTTTATCGCAGATTAAGTGCGACATCGTCATCTAACGTCCATGTGCCCCTCTGCAGTACCTTTCCCATAGCATGCGCTAGTTATATCCAGTATTGTGCTGAAATGTGCTTACAGCACATTAATTTCTTGCACCTGGCATTAAGATAATTGTCGGCCTTTGTTTAGAGATACAAGATACAAGATACAAGATAATCGACTGAACCCAAACAAAAACAAAAAGAAGAAATTAACTGAAAGGGAATAAAAGCGGAAGTCGCAAGCGTAAACGCAAGACGCGTGCTGCTCTTTAACAGATCAACAGAATAGTTTGTCTTAGAAGAAAAGTATATATACATTTATGTCTTATGTACTTCTTCTCAAAAAATAAAATATATATTCAAAAGAAATAATTAATACAAACGAAGAGGAAAAGAAAGAGCCTATAAACTAATAATATATATATTTTTAAGAGATATTATTTATAATATGGCTCATGACTCGGTATAATTGGCATGTGAATGCTTTCGTTATTTGAAAAAAAATTTTAAATATATTATAAGCCTCTTTCTAACCATTCGTATTCAAATCTTAAGCATGCACAAAATGCTTAATTTTATAGTATATTATTTTTCTTAGAAATTTCGTAAATTCGAAAATTAGAAGCCTTCGAAGGTTTTCTGCTACACAGCTATTTAACCAAGTCATTTTGCAACTCTTAATCAAATTTTAATTCGAAATTAACCGAGTTCCAGGTAATATAAATCAAAATACAAAAAATTAAACACGCTCTCAACGATGATGAAAAAAAAAAACAAAATTTCTGAAATTAAATCAACTTTTAATGTAATTGCGGAAGGCGGGATGTGGCCGAAGATGAGGTAGTCGGAGGGTACGCATTCACTTTGAACTCTGTTCGACTCATAAAAATCAACCACACTCACACGGAAGCCATAGGCAATTGCGTGTAATTTAATAACAAAATAATAGGAAGCAATGACTAAAAAATGGGGTGGGGGGGGTTAAGGGAGAGGCAGCAAAAGCGCAACAAGGTAGAAAAACAAAAAGGCAAAAGACAGGCAACTCTCAGTGTGTGTAGTCATAAAATGTAATCATAAATTATATGCTCGGCCATTTGCCATTTCTGTATGTGTGGCTGGGTGTGTACGGGAAGTGGTTGTGTGTGTGTGCTGGTGAGTGCCTATACATCGAGTAAAGAGCGTTACGGCCTGCTGGTGGGCGTGGTTGCGTTGTCAACGCTGGCAATTTC
The DNA here is from genome assembly GCA_961210405.1 of Drosophila mercatorum. Taxonomy (NCBI): domain Eukaryota; kingdom Metazoa; phylum Arthropoda; class Insecta; order Diptera; family Drosophilidae; genus Drosophila; species Drosophila mercatorum. The sequence goes on along the minus strand of CAUIUS010000002.1, from coordinate 1,448,855 downwards.
GTAATCTTTCTTCTTCTTTTTTTTTCTTTCTTCACTCGGCGTGTTTTTTGAAAAATACTCGACGCCTAAAAGCCGCTTAGTAATTGCTTATGAAATATGCAAAGGTCTACGCCTTGGACTTAGCAGCCCCTCTGCCCGTCTTCTCCTTGAACCCCCCTTCAATCGCTCACTGAGAGGTTCTCTTAACCCAAAGCACGCACCCTTTTTAGCCGGAAATCTTCATTGGCTTTTGCGGTTGGTCTGCACAGTTGGCCTGGCCTAGCATGACATTGGCACTTAGCGGCTACATTAATGCCAGCGCCAAATGGCCCCCTTATAGCCACCCCCTATGCACAAACTGAGCGTGTAACGACAAATAAACTAATTCAAGCCAAGCACACTTTTCTGCTGCGTATGAAGATGTGACGTTATGTCTGCCCCAGAGTCGCCCTCTCCCTGTGTTCCTAGCTGCTACATGAATATTTAACGCTGACATGTACGAAGTATACTAAATGTATATATATATATATATATATATATATATATATATATATACAGCTGTAAAGAGAGACATGCACACGTCATATATATATATATATATATACATATATGTTATATATATTCGCAAGTTCCAAAACATTTGCGTTAACTAATGAATGAAAAATTGCTTATGTTATCTGAAAGTTTCTTAGATAATTTGTTGGCTGGCAGATGAGAGGTAGTTGGGGTTGCTAGCTAGAGTAACTGCGCAACACTTTGTTCTTATTTCTCTCTGCCTCTAGCTGTGTCTCAGTATATACGTATTATATTTAATTTTCGGGCAAAACAATTGTTTTTCTCTTATAGGAATGTAATTGGGTTTCAATCCCCAGAGTATGGTACAGTCATTTTTGGGAAATTGAATTGCATGTGAAATCGAAATCAAAATTGAAATTGTGAATTTATAATTAAAATCAATTTACTCAAAATAAAAGACAACATAATACACTATAATAAAACGAGTTCGAAGTATATGTAAATTAATTATTTAACAACTGCATTCCGCAGCAAACCGAATATACCAACTATCCAATGAATTCTTTATGGACTTTTATCGAAAGAGAACTGCAAATAATTTCATCAATTCGTATTTCAAATTGATTTAACAGGTACTTAAGTGAATTTGTAAAAATAACTGTGGTTTTCTGAGCAGAACCAAAGACAATTGATAGTCATTGAAAAATATGCTTCGTAAATGAAAGCAAAAATAATAAAAACGAAACCAAATAATATATATATATATATATATATATATATATATATATATATATATATATATATATATATATATATATATATATATTAGTTATGGATCGTGATTACGATACCCACCGGACCGTATAATGAGTTCAATTGAAAATCGATGCCATTCCAATGAAAAGAAATCTAAAGTAATCAACTTGATATTCGTCAGTTAATAAGCACTCGAACAATCTCGTAATGCTCAAATACATATAAAATGTGAACAGACGTCAGCTGTAATCCCTTGACACTCTATCATGAGCCACAGACGCCCCACCTCGAAAACTGCAAAACCTTAATGTTCAAATCATTTAAACGTGCAACCCTCAAAGTACCCCCAGCTAACAGCTAACTCAGCGGGAAACAAGCGGCCCTCATCATCTGTATCTGCGAAAACAACAAAACAATTTAACGCTTTAATGATAATGATGTATGAACAACTAAAGACAACAAACAAATGTTGTTGTTACTGCTTCTGTTGTTGTTGTTGTTGTTGTAGCTGCTGTTATTGTTGTAGAAAGGGGATGGGCATGGGTGTTGGGTTGTTCGGCAGGTCCATCAACAATGGCCAACGCTTAACAAGCTAATGTGCTTTTAATGGTCCCCATGTCCAGCTGATTATATCATATGGCTGAAAGAAGAGGGGGGAGCGCGCAGGCTTACAGATTGGGGGACTAAGGTGGGGCCCAAGTAAAATACACAAATAATTAAAATTAATTATCTTGCAATTAGTTTACGATTTACTCATTAGGCAGAAAGCGCGCGAATGCCCACAAAAGTATGCAATGTACACACACCCAGCCATACACACACATGAGGCCCACAACACAAACCTAATTACGATGAAGCTAATTAACGCAATGATGAAGTTAGGAGTCGGTCGTGTATATGACAATATAATTATGATATTATTGCGTCTAGCATTTCAATTGAGTTGCTTGCTTGATTTATGTGCAATTGCACAAAGCAAATACAAACACATCTATATGTGCGTGTAAAGAACACAGAAGGGGGTAATTTGTCATTTATTACGCATACGCCGTGTGGACTTTGACATTTAAACAGCGTGTAGTTTTTGGAAGCTAGCGTACATGTTATTGACAATTAACACACTCAATATGTTTTGAGTTAGGGTCTCTCCCACCACACTTCTCTTTGCCGAGGCTTTTCAATTAAGTGTTCGGGCTTCATTTCTAAATTGGCAAAGCAATTATTTAAAAGTTGAAAGGAAGCAAAATATTTAGCAAAAAAAAATCTGTTTAATGTTTAAGTAATACTAAATAATACAAAAATCATATATATAAATATATCTATTTTTATGAATTTTCATTATATTAATAATGTCTGCAGAAGTATATATTCCATGTATACATATTCCTTATTCTTATTTATAATTGCTATGAACTAGCTTGAACGCCACAATTGCATTCAATGTCTATATACATATAAATTTCAGGCCTAATCCTTGCACTCATTTTCTTCCTTTGCTGGGCATCAGATATTACAAAATTGTTGAAAAATGATATAATACTGTTCCCTTAGTAACCTTTCCAGCTTCGTATGGTGCCTGTTCTGCGGGAATGTTGCCAGGCAAAGTACTTAACTGTCTGCTTATTATTAAAAGCCAGCTTAAGTGGCAGAGTCAAGCTAATTGAATTAACTTTTCAACCCCGTTGCGTGGTGCGTGAAAAGGCTAAAATAACGTACAACAAGAAAACATAGGCAACAACAACGTTAAGCAAAATGCAAAAAAGTTGCGCTAATGTTGATAAAGTGCCACCAACTCAAAAAGACTTTACAATATTTTTTCGAGATGCAGACACAATAGGTAAACAACAACAAAAAGTATGGGAAAGCTGAAGATAGTAAGTTCGGCAAGCAGGACCTTCACGAATGACCTTGTCCAATATATACATATAACAAACAATTGAATTTTATTTAACAAAATATCATAAAATCTACACTAATAAAGCTTGAAATACTAATTTTTATACTTTATTTCAAGTGGAAAATAGATTTTCAATTGATGATGAAATTCATTTATAATCCAGCGAGTCGGCTGTGCTCGATAGCTAGTAATAACGTTTCCCTAAAAGTTTGCCATTTTCGAGCGATTTAACTTAAGCACTGGCCGAGTGCTTAACGGTTTGCGGAATGCCGAGTGTTGTGTAGCGCTTAAAATGGGTTTTTAGTCGCCGCACCTCGCTTGGCCCCCCTAGCTACGAGTGCTCTGCTGCTGTATATCATATTATGCTATCCTGGCTATCGGTCTACGCGTTATGCTTCGTTAAGTGCATTCTGAATTTTTAATAAGGCGCCTGCACAAAACACTATAAAAGAGCTGGAGAGCGAGAGAGATGAGGTGGTTTTTTGTTAACCAGTGTTATAAGGTGACTGAAAGTAGAGCGACTTATCGGGACACTGCCTGATTAATCCGCTTAATGAAAAAACGCACAGCACATTTTAGGCATTTGATGAGCAAAGCAGCTGCTGCTGGAGCAATCAACACAAATTGTGTAAAAGTTATTCTCGTTTTCGCGCCCTCTCTGAAATCTCCCTCAAACCCTGTGCAATTAATTTTTAATCTTTGTTAAGCGTAGCAACAAATTGTGAACTAACCAGGCAAACCAAAGCGTGCAAATCCTTTGGCATATGTTCCACACCCACATATTTATCTTAATTTTATGTTGGTTAGTTGTTTTCCCCCTCTTTTTCTCCTTTAGCCTATAAAAATGTTTAAAAAAAAAGGGTAACATAAAGTTGTGCCCAGTAGACGGTAAAAGAGCGGTCTTGACTGATTAGACATTCAGTTGAATAATTTTGTAACGACATATCCTCAGCAGAGTACACAGCGAAAGTTGCGTATGTGAACTATGCAATGTCATATAAACTATATTTTTTAATTTCGGAAGTTACAAAGATAAGGGGAATAGTAAATCAAATATATAACAACAAAATATAAACTGCCTGCTTACAGGGTGTTTCGATTGTCGGTCAATTTAGACTATGGTAGCCATGTTGCTATTATTTTTGCACTTGCGCTTGTTGTGCTTCTTTTTCATGATTTGCAAAAGTGCCAACAGCAGTGTAAAGGATCTTAGCCCAAGCCAAGGGGATTAATAAAAGGATTACGCAGCGGAAAATGCCAGCTGCGTTGTTGGCACTGCCAATGCGGATGCGGATGCGAGTGCGGTTGAGGCTGTGAATGTGAATGTAGATACTACTACTGCTCTTGGCAATCTGCAGAGCGTAGGCATGGCAAAGGCTAGGGCGAGGCCAATTGCTGCAAGGGCTAATTGCGTTCCGCCTTGGCAGCCGTCGGAGTCGGCTCTACGCCCGCAATCTGCCTGGCTGCAGTTTTCGGGGCCAACTCTGGCCAAACTCTGTATGCATGCTCATATATTAAAAATAATCCATTCGATATCTGTTTTAATACTTCAAATTTATAGCAGACGCTTACAGCAGCAGCAGCATCAACAGAACACAACAACAACAACTCGCTGTCATTTTGAAGGGCTTTTAGCTTGATATTTTATTGCTTAAAGGATGTGATAGGCAACGGCAGTAAACAATGTGGGTCGATACAAAAGTTAAGCAAAGTGCGAGTGGTTGCAAGCTTGAATGTTTTTGAAATTTAATAACATTTTGAAACAGAAATCTATATAAATTTTACAATTCGACATTGAGTAAATGTATAATGTTATAAACTATTTAATAAATCCTGTAGTTTTTAAAAATATCTCGGAATTGTAGTGGAGATTTACAAGGTCTTCACTGGAGAGAAAACAGTGAAGTTACAAAACTTTCTTAAAACAAAGCATAAAAAATATAAAAACTTAACACTAGTAAATCACTTTTTTTTTAAATATATGTTTTTGATTGCAATTCATTTCTATAGAAAATTGCGTTATTAAAATATATTTGTTTGACAATTTTAGTTATAATTGTTATTTTTTTAATTAAATGCATCAGATTTCAGCCAAAAATGATTAGTTTTCTAAAACTACGTTTTACGTGATAATCAAGTTACTACCGATTTATATAAAAGCAATCTATCTTTTTTGATTAACATAACTATGTATTTGATTTGTTTCTACTTAGTCTTACAACGAGCTCAAATTATTTAATATTTATTTTATTATTTTCAGTTTATTTCTTCAATTTTTACATACTTCCATAACAGCCCTCGCATAAGCGCTTTTTAGCCATTGTTTTTTATTCTTTTTTTTTTTTTTTTGATATACGCGTTCGGCCATTTTAATAATAACATTTGTCTTCGGCAGTGGTTTTTATGGGCCTGGGCGCTGATTTGCTTACAATTGACATAACGTTGGGGATCATATGAGTTGTGTTGTTATATGGCTCGTCGGGGGCTTTGCTACGAGCTCAGCTCGACATCGTTTACTTCCAGATAAGCCCCACTCAATCAGCATAAAACAAGTAAGAAAACTCTAGTCGGGCGTCCCGACTAGGAGATACCCTGAACCCCGTGCTATCTGCGTTTTTAAAAATACTGCATAATTAGCATTTAACGTAAACGCACAGAAAATTCAATTCAATTCATTTTCAATTGTCTGTTTGGACAGCAAAGCGCCATCCATGTTTCGAGTCAATTGAACAGCTGATAATTCGCAAATCATAGCGCCATCTACTGGAAATATGTATACTAAAACTTGCGGATCTTAGAATTTGTTAGATGCACGCAGTTTAATATGTATGTGTGCACATGTATAGGAAAAGAGTTAGCTTTGCACTGCTGGTCACATGATTGACCGGTTGGCCAAATGTTTTGTTTAATAACTTCTGCGCGAATTAATGGATTTGAATGAAATTTTCAGCTTATGATCAACATATTTTATAACATTTTTTTCAATTTTTAAAAATGTAATCCCATTCATTTAATGACTTTGAGAGCAACTAACCTCAATTTAAATATTTGGGGAATTTTGGAGCCAGTATCTAAAATTTAACACAAATCAAAATTACATAAAATAGATATAAAACTAACGAAAAATTTTTTGAGAAACAAACTTGATTTGCGCACGCTATACAGGGATCTACATAAAAATTCAAGTCTCTAGCTCTCATAGGTTTTGAGATCGACGCGTTCACACATACGGACGGACGGACGGACGGACGGACGGCCGGACGGACAGAGCTAAATCGACTCGGCTTCTTTTCCTGATCAAGAATATATATACTTTATGGGGTCTGTCACGCCTCCTTCTGCCTGTTACATACATTTCAACAAAAACATTGTACCCTGATTTCCCATTTTCAATTGGTTCAGGGTATAAATATGCTTTGCGAAATGTGAACGGCCAGGATGCGAGGGCGTACGTAAAGCAGTATCTATCTAAGCTAGATCGAAAGCAGCTGCCGTTAATCAGAAACTGCAACAGCTACAGCAACAACAATGAGAACTGAGAAAAGTAGCAACAGCAAATTCTAAATTGCTACTTGCCGGCTCACGCACACATTTAATTAAAGTAAAAGCTTTGGTTTTTCCCTATTTCCCTCTCTACTTATCCACACACACTTTTTGCTTGCTTAAAATATATATAAAAAAAATGATAAAAATACAAGAGAAGTGTGGCCGTCAAGGGAATCGTATGTCTGCTGCAGTTGCAAGGATAATAACGTGCAATTTATATGCGTGCAATTTTTTAAGCCAAAGCCTCGGCTTCGGCTTTCAGTAGTGGCATGTGGCACTTGGGCAAAGACACTTTCGACCATGCAGCGAAGCTAACCAAAACGGGCATAATCGAGGGGAATGCGTAGAGTGAAAAGTGCAACGGAGTAGTTTGAGCTATTCCTACAGGCTGTATTTTCTTTTTGAGGGGTTACTACTGCCATTCAAGTGATATAAAAAGGAAATTCGTTTTATCCAAGGTTCAAGTATTGACTAAATTATTTTATAGCAAACTGGAGAGTATGGTATAGGATGCAAACCCATTTTAGTGGAGAATTTTCAAGGAACTAACCTTTGCTACAATTATAGGTGGTATGCACTTATACAAGTATTATATTCTACTTAGGTATAACACAAATGAGTATGTACACATTTCTAATATAACAAACACTGACTTATATTTATACTGTTTATTCGAGCCAGTCAGATACAGGAAAAAAAATTATACAAGCGTTGTTGATATAACAAAGTTTTACTTGTAGAACATTTCAATTACTCGAATGAACAAATGTTCAAAAGCTCAACTATGGGTGTCCATTCTCACATGAGACTGATATACACATTTAACTACAGCCACTCGTCGGAAGCCGAAATGAACAAATGGAAGTGAAGTATAGCAAAAGTAAAACCAATATATTTTCAGGTGGTTTAATCTTTAATTTAATTTAAATTGTAGCTAAACAAGGGCTAAGCTGAAAGGCATTATTCAATTTCTAGGAACTGTTATATGCGATGTTCCTTTATAACATTTTACAATAAGATTTTAGTCGGAACTTCACATTTTGACACATTTTTTATTACGACACGAAACTGTATTTCAGTGAAGCTATAACTGTAATATGCTAAAACTGTTCCAATTTCAATGCCAAAGGCTATCACTCCAAAATTTGTCATATAACACAAAAATCAGCACTTTGCTATTTTTCATTCTATATAACAGCACGAATTCGTATCTGCTAAGGGTTCCAAAATCAAAGTTTGTTTTGAAAAAGCTGGTGCAACTGTTCTATTTTCCTGTTCAATAGCAAAGCTCACTTCTTGCCACCCTTCGCAGGTGTTATACAGGAGGCTTACAATGGTAAAAAGCTTTTCGGCCTAAAAAGTCTACATAGACTCCAAAGCAGACAAAAAGCTTTATTTATAGCTTTAAAAATATAGCTTTGGTATAAATATAAGAGAATTACAAAGTACGGCTCTTTGAGAATAGATATATGTATCTATATTTTATATTTTTGTTTATACCCTGAACCCATTGAAAATGGGAAATAAGGCTATAACAGTTTTGTTAAAATGTATGCAATAGGCAGAAGGAGACGTGGCAGACCCTATAAAGTATAAATATTCTTGATCAGGGAGACAAGCCGAGTCGATTAAGCCTTGCCCGTCTATCCATATGTTTGAACGCGTGGATCGCAACACATACACAACAGGAAAGAAGACTCTGGCTAAAAAAAATTAATTAGATAGAATTGTATAACTGAATAACGATTGAGCTTGTTGAATCGATAACATTAAAACTAAGAAAGTTATAAAAAATTTTAAATAAACTCGATCTGCGCGTGCTAGTTTTTGCATGTCCGGGTCAGGGCTATATCGACTCGGCTTGTCTTCCTGCTCAAGTATATGTATACTTTATGGGGTCTGCCACGCCTCCTTCGTACTGTTTTTTTCATGTGATTTAAACAAACTATATTTCATATCCATATCCTTATCTTAATAAAGCTTGAATATCCATTAAGCTATAATTTTTCAAACACTGACTTATTTATGTATTGCATATATTCCTAAATTAGAAATCTAAACTCAAGAAAAATTCAGATTTGTGCTTTAATACACAAATCGTTTTATTTCTTATAATTTGTTTTAGTATAACGGTAAGATATTTTTTTGCGACAACGACTCAACTTCACTTAAAGAATTGAAAGGCAAACAAAACCATTATACCTTGGTTTCTTATTTTCAATGTGTTCGGGGTAGGAAACTAGGAAAACTCTAGTCAATGGGTTCAGGGTATAACAAGGAGAAAGAGGGAAGAGAATGTCAAGCCTACCAAAAGTTGGCCAAGGCTTATCAATATGCCTTAAGTATGCGAATGCGTAGTTCGAGTGGCTTATTTGGGGGCTTAGGCGTGGGCGCTGGTAAAAGGCCAACTAAGCCAAACGATTGAAACACTTTGATAACATAATGGAAAAGTCTGTTGAACAAGTTAAGAGCGCGTGGGATTTGCAAAAGGCCTTCCAAATTATACACTTAGTCATATTGAACAAGAACTACGAACTATTGCAGTAAAAGAAGTCTTCGATGATGAATGGACGAGCATCGATAAGGCAAACACAATGACAAATGGAGTAAAGCCAATAAGATAACTACAATAGAATATCGGGCTCCTCCCTGAAGTAAAGATTGGGTGAATTAAGTTCCAAAAAAATCGTCTACGATGTATACAATGTGAAAGATAAAGCAAATAAATAGTCCGAACTGTGTTCAACTTAAGTTCAATATTGATAAAGAATATTGGTATTGAAGGTAATTCAACATATATAGAAATATGAATATAACAGCCTGACTATGATTAAACTCATGAGGTTTATAATCAAAAATTGCATTTTTTTTATTGATTTATATAATATACAATATAGCGGAATGTTTGGAATAGCATATCGGGTAAATGACCTCCATGACTTGAAAATGTCGTAAATACTTGATGCCTCCAACGCAAAATGCGCAGCATACTGTCCGACGTTGCGAATGCATTTGTTTCTCAACAATCTCTTGTGGATTTTCTGAACCCCAAACGCGATAATTTTGTCGATTAACAACGCCATTAAGATAAAAATGAGCCTCATCGCTGAAGATGTTTTTGTTCCAAAAATCTGCATCCTTTTGTTGTTCCACAATCCATTCAATGAACTCTCATCGCTGTGCGTTCGTTCCATTTTTAATACCCTTGAACTGCCAGCTGTCACTTTACCCCACAAATAATGCAAAATTGTAATATTGACACATAGCTAAAATCTATCAGGAACTGTATGTGTTTATTATAAATCCACTAGCTCGTTTTGCAATCGTCCTCTAGTTACTCATTCGCTTTTTATTCTTTGGAAGCCCTAACCGAGTGAGAAGTACTCCTGGAACATCTCTGTCTATCAAGAGAGAATGAGCCCCAAGCCCCAATTAGACTCGGCAATCATCTTGTGGAGCTGCAATTAAAAAACACGCATATGCACTCTACTGTCCTATCATTGCCATCAGCTCCTTCTGCAGTGGGTGTCCTCCTTTGGGAAAGGGCGATGCATATATCGAACTTTATGATTACCACTGTAACCCATCTTCACTTATATAAAGCTTGTAAATAAAAAGCGAATTCTGTATTTGAAATACAATGTGTTTCTTGAAGAACATTTTAGAACGAGTTTCATTGACTTTTAATATAACAGTAAACACATTTAGATAACAAAATACAATTATTCATTCACGCAACAACCCCGATTATTGACTAGATAGAAATCAAAATGCATAAAGTGTACTCCATAGATTTTCATTTCCGTTTCGAAGTCGACAGTATGTCATGGCGAAAGCCCCCTCATCGCTTTATCATAACCATAACTCAGTTTAATTTCCCAATTGTCTTGACATACTTATTTATAAATTAAATAACTCTCATTCCTCAGCAAGAATTTAAATATTTATTGAGTGGATGCTGACCCTAGTCAGGAAAAACTGACTGCAACCCTTGATCCGTGCTTCCTTGTTTCCGGCAGGACGAACAACAAAATGCATCCATATGTGAGAGCCAAATCCAACTTAATTTCGAAAATTGCCGAAAATTCGAACTAATTAAAGTGCATAGCAACCCCCCGAGCTCACTTCCCCTACCTTTATTCCCTTCACCCTCACAGCACATGAAAAGTAATTTTAGCACCAGAAGGAAATGAGCTGGAGAAACGCTCGCAGAGCTTATTGATTCCGGTTTCGATTAGAGCCGGAAAGGAGCAGAGCCAGGATTTCGGTTTAGGCTCATTACGAAGCAATTTCAATAAGGAAACTCTTAGTTTTTGACAGCCGCCCAACTAATGAGACAGCTAAAAGAAAGGGCATGCAAAACTTTAATTTAAAATAAAAGAAAACGAAAAAAATCAAACAAAAAGCGCAGGGAGGAAACGAGGCGCTAGCAAAACACTCTTAAAAACTTTGGCAGCTGATAAAAAATAGTTGAAGGCGACAGTTTGTTAGTTTTTTTTATACAGCTGGGTAGAGGGAAGGTTGAGGTAGGTGGGGGCAATTAACTAGCCGAACATTAAATGATAACAAAAAAGGGGCGGGATTATGGGGCATGGGGCGTGTAGGTGTTGTTGCTCTACGTGCAATAAAGTTTGGACAAAAGAAGCCAACAACAAAAACAAAGTTCCAAAGGGCATCGCAATTTGGGTCAAGCTAAAAGGATAATACGTTTCGCGGCTAGGGGAGTGACGACTGCGTAATACCCTACAATAGCGCAAAAGCTTTCACGGCTTATATTGAGTGACTCTCAAACTTTGAAAGTCCGTCCACCTCAAACATTGCTTGATTTAAGCGCTACTCGCCTCTAGCATTGGCTATAATTTAAAGAAACATCAGTTTGAAATGGCTCTAAAACTGTAAGGATTTAATTTACTTCGATCCTATGTGGGCAATTCACATATATTACCTGCATAAGTTAACTCCAACTCCAGGTATGTTTTATGTTATCGTATTTCAAAGTTAACGCCTTTTAGTGGGCATAGTCAGTACATATCTTATCAGCTCCCAATTGGTGCACTTTGTCAAACTAAAAATAATATGCCTTTATTTCACTTTTGAAACTATGCATAAAACACTCACACACACACAGACATACATATATAGGGAGAGCAAGTACCGCTAAGTCACAAAAGTTTGCTTGTTGCTGCTGCTTCTTCTCTGCTGCTGCAGTTTTGGTTATTGTGGTTAACGGTCTGTGGGCGAGTGGGGTGGGGGGATTAACAGTACAGCATAGGACAGAGTCCAATTAGAATGCGCTGTTGCTTCAACTTTCCGACTGGCGCGCGCTGTGAGATTTTTGTTGTTGTCGTTGCTACTAAAACATATAAACTGGATGGTGTTCAGGCCCGCCTACGCAGCCGCTGGACCCGTTCGGCGACAACAGCAACAACAGCCGCAGCCGCGGCAGCAGAAGCACCAACAACAACAACAGTTAGGCAACACATGTTAAGCTACACTGATGACGCTGGCGCTGGCGCCGGCGTTGACTGAGCGTAGCAAAATAATTGTTTAAATTCACAATTAGAGTCCAAAATTACGAGCAAATCGATTTTTTTCAAAACAGAAACACAGGCACACAAACACACACGAACACACACGCACACACACGCGCGTGCATGTGCGTAAAAAACAAGTGAAAAACGCCGACTTCGACGGTTGAAGCGTGAACTGTATAAGACTATTTAAAAGAGCGCAGCACGTTTATTTTAGCGATAGTCGCTTATAGTAATTGGAAACTAACTTGCCCACTGGAATTTGCGTTAAATACTTCGCACTTTTCACACTATTTGCGCTCTGAGTGCAGAGCGACGCGTTTTGTTTTTTTTTTTCTTTCGCTTTTACGCTAATGTTGACTTAACAGTAATTTAACTCGAAATGGCACTGTTACATCACTCAAAATGGTCATGTTAAGTTGAGTGACCAGGGCTACAGCAGTAAGCAGCTGCTACAAAAAACTTTTTAAATAAATTTAATCGGTTATTTATTTACTTTTTGCTTTTAGTTTACATAACACCGCAATTGATATGCCCTAGTGAAATTCGTTTACTGCAACAGCTACTTTAATTAGTCGACAGTGCGGCTTTTTGTTTAACTTTGCTTCTCGCTTTGATTTTTGCTTTCCATTTTCCTTCGTTTAATTTGCTTTTCTGATTTTGTTTATAAATTTGTAACAATATTCTATTGTTTACTTTTCGTTGGTTGTATTTTCACGTTGCCTGCCTCTCAGTTAAAGCCTTTTAAACCACTTTGTTTTCATTGGCGAGAAATCGATTTTTTTTTATTTTCCGCTCGCTGCACAAAAGTTTTTTTTATTGTACTTTAAGCGCGTTAATTAAAGCATGCGATTAATTGGAGCACTTATTTCGATTTAATTACATTTTCATTTCTCGCTGGTTTTAGTCCATTACAAATTTAAACAAACTCGCTGCCGTTTCAATCGCGAGGAAGCGCACGCTGTCAACTGAACTAAATTCCTTCGTAAAGGATATTGCCCAAATAGCTTTGCCTCCCGGAATACACATATATATATATATGTATATATATATATATATATATATATATATATATATATATATAACCCCACACACACGCGCTCACTCATACACAGATGGGGTGGCTGTGCGCCCGCCTTTTGAATTGGACATGCGCAGACCCTGTCAGATTCAAAAAAGCGCGCCCAAGTGTATTCAACTGGATTCCAATATGCAATCAATTTAGTCCGGGTTCAAAAGCAAAATATTTTAATTCCAATTGCCAACTGGCCAGGAGTAGCTTCTTCACTTTATCATTTCAAAAGTCCTACGTATATCGGACAAGTGAGGCGAACGATTCTTGGATTACACTTGAAGTGCACAACGGGGTTCTAATTCGAAATCATATAACTGGCCTCCGCCTCATCTATGGGCAAATGATGATGATGATGAGCCCCATGGCGGGTGGGTTCTGTGACATTCTAATACGAAAAGATTTGATTGGGCTCCGCCTGTTCCACAGGCAAAATGCTGGCTCCGCCGTCGATGGCGAGGATTAGCTGTTGCTGCTCGGGCTTCATGATGTGGCTGTAAATGTTCTCAATGGCGGGTATAGCAGATGCTGCTGCAGGTGCAGAAGCACAACTCGCTGCTGCCGCTGCCGGACCAGCTGCTACTCCTTTCCTTGGCTTCTTGCCAAAGGCGAAGCATCCGCTCTGCTTGGTGGCCACTGGCGACAGATTGTCCTTGTTCTTGGTGCTGTAAGTAAGCAGAAAAGGTTGAACATTGGTCTTAGTCGATTCTTTGGCTATACCCACAAAGCTTTCAGTGCCTCCAGCTTGGGTATGTTGCGATTGTAGCTTTTGCCCCCACCTGCCGCCTCCTGTGCAGCCAGCTCCTCGGGATGCGATTTTTTCTTGTGGGTGCGGCAGTTGGAGCCATTGGCAAAGGTGCGCTCGCAGAAGTCGCAGGAGTAGGGCTTCAGCCCTGTGTGCAAGATGAGATGATTTTTGAGGGCTTTCGCGCGCTTGAACTCCCTGCCACAGTAGTCGCATTTGTGCTGCATCTGATCCGTGTGGACCAGTCGATGGCGATTGAGGGTCGGTCGGGAGTTGAGCTGCATGCCGCACTCGGGGCAGATGTATTTGCGTGGATCGTGCGTCTCCTTGTGGTGCTTCAGCCGGCTAACGCTCTTGAAGCACTTCTTGCACACGTCGCACTCGTACGGAGCGTAGTCGGTGTGGCTGAGCAGGTGCTCCTTCAACGCATGCAGCGAGTGCACCGCCACTCCGCATTGCTCACAGATCACAGGGCGTGGTCTCTGCTCCTCCTGGTGGGCGTACTGCGCATGTGATTGAGCCGAGGCGTTCGTCGTGAACTTCTTTCCGCAACTTGGACAAGGATAGCGCTTCCTCTTGGGCATGGGCAGATGCTGTTGCATGTGCTTTTGCAGCTGGTAACGGGAGCGGAAACTCTTCTCGCACTGCTCGCAGGACATCCTGCTGGATGGCTGATCTGCTGCTTCTGCTCCCACTGCCCCTTCTTTGCTGTGGTCCTGTCGCATATGCCGCAGCAGCGTTTGCGGCAGTGCATAGACGCGCGGGCATTCGCTGCATGGAAAGGACTTTTCTCTCCTCGCTTTCGCTTGTTTGCGCTGGACAGGGCAGGGGTTGTTGTCAACGGAGTTGGAGCTTTCTGCATCATCGCAGAGACTTAGCAGCAACTGCTCTTCCGCAGGATCATCTTCCTTTTCTGGTTCTTCATGCTCCTTGTCATTTTCCGCTGTTGACCCTGCTTCCGCTTCCATCAGTTGTTCCTCACCCCCATCACCTACCTCCTCTTCTTGCTCATCGCTATCTTGAATGTCTTCTGGGCGAGGTCGCACTTCTGCGTCACCTGTCTTCCTCTCCACTTTCTGCCCGCTCGGCGTGAGCGGGTTTTCCAGCTCCAACGCCGTTTCCTCCAGGTCATTTAGCTTTGGCTTCTCCTCCACATAGTGCACTTCCGTCAGCGTCTGCACCTCCTGATCCCCCTCCTCCTGCAGTCGAAATCGTCGGCGCAGTTCCTGCACATTGTTGGCTTCCTTCGGTCTGCTCTGCAATATGCAATATAGCTTCTGCACACGCGTTATGCGCTCAGAGAAATTAACCAGCGAGGTGACCAGCGACAAGCACTCGCTGCAGATCGTCTCTGGAAGCTCCTCGCCACGGGTTATCTACAAAAAAATATCTTGAATCTATATCGACACTCCTTCAGCATCTAACAAGCTGTCACTCACATTAACCCAGAAGTATTTGCCTATAGCAGTGGCCAGTGACATGTCGCTGACTGCATCATTAGCTTCACTTAGCCTTTCACTCAGCCTTTGTTCACTCTTTAAAAACACATTGATATTTCCCTGAAGATCTTCCTTGGCGCACAGGCGACACCAAAGCAACCAATCGTTCGATTCCGCGACAGACATTTGCAAAGTTGAATTAATTGTGAGACTACATTAGCATCTTAAGAATTCCATTAGCATTGTAATGGAATTGTATGGAATTTTCCAGCTGGGCAATTGTCAATAGAAAATGTTTTTCTGATTATTATTTTTAACAGCTGTTGCAGCAAATCGATAGTCAGATGTTATCGAAAGTGGCGGCAGTCGTTTGACAAATCGGTGCGTTGATGGAAAACCAGTTGAGCTTCACCACCAACCATATGGTTATATATGGTTAGTGGTTATATCTATGTGTTGTATGGTTAGTGGGTACGTTAATTACTTACTTTATAATAATGGCATATTTGAGTATATCTATGTATATATTGACCGTCTGTCTCTATACATATCTTTCCGTTAACACGGCTATCACATTAAAATACCACCTAAAACAGAAAGTGGCGGCAGTCACTGCCATACTGCAGTGTATTTTAATATCGTTTTTTTTTTTATAGTTCTAGTTGTATATACATATGCTTGCAACATTATAACACACTTTCTTTTGCGTGAAGATCTGATTGTATCCACTTCTTTTAATACTGCTCTCCAGTTACTGTTTAATTTGGCCTGAAACTGTAACATACTTCAAACATAGAATGTGGCGGTATTCGATAGCTTTTAACTCAGCTATCGTAGTTGTTGACAAATCGGTTGAAATTTGTAAAAGCGGGTATACTGAATTAATAAATAGATATTTGTTTAATAAGTGTATAATATATGTGCATAGATCATATTTATACTTTTAATAAAGCTGATTTCTCATTAAAAAGCTTGTTTCATTTTTATTTATTTAAACTGACTCTTTTTCTATATAGCTAGAGCAGAGTGGAATCATTTTTACAGGGCATTTTACAGTCCATATAGAAACAATTGTTCAATTATTTGTATCTATTATAAGTCGGTAATTTCATAAGGGAAAACTGTGGACATGTTTGAGGCGCGTCTGTCCAGCACTTCGACTTTAAAAAAGATTGTAGATGCGCTAAGAGACATGCTGAACCAGAGCACATTGGACTGCAGCGACTTGGGCATACAGGTGAGCCACCCCAGATTAGAGCAGGTAAACAATTACGAATGCACCTTTAGTTGCAAGCCATGGACAATTCGCACGTCTCGCTGGTTTCGCTGTCTCTGCGCAGCGGTTACTTTGAGAAATATAAGTGCAATCGCAACATTTCACTCGGCCTGGATCTCAAGTCCCTGACGAAGGTGCTGAAGTGTGCAAATGGAGATGACGCAGTCACCATAAAGGCTGCGGATAAGGCGGATAAAGTGGAGCTCAGCTTCGAATCGTCGGGCAAGGAGCGGACCGCCAACTACGAGCTGCGTCTGCTCAACCTGGACCAGGAGCACCTGGCCATTCCCGAAACGGAGTACACCTGTGTTGTCCACATGCCGACCACGGAATTCGCTCGCATCTGCCGAGACATGACCATGTTTAGCGAATCGGTGGTCATTGCCTGCTCCAAGGATGGCATCAAGTTCTCCGCTAACGGCGAGATGGGCTCTGCGAACATAAAGCTGAGTGAGACCAGCAAAGGAGAAGTCACCTTACAGGTGGATGAGCCCGTCACACTATCGTTTGCCGGTCGATATCTGAGCACGTTCACACGTGCCACGCCCCTGGCGGAGAGGGTAAAGATTGGCATGGCGGCCGATGTGCCGTTACTTGTGGAATACCCTATCGAAGATTATGGCTATATACGCTACTATTTGGCGCCCAAAGTGGACGATCCAGACGGCTGAGTGCAATGAGCAAGATAATGTGCAATATTATTGTTTAAAACACATACAAATATATCGTCTTTTTATTGTTAGGGTTCGTACATAAAATGTAACTTTTCACGTTAATTTCGGTATTAATCGTATTATGGTTTAGTTTTTTTTTGTTTCACGGATTTAATAAAATGTGTGTAATTTTAAAATGATTTATTCTTTTAACGAGCTTCTCTGGACACAAACACTAATTATATTAAGTTTATATTTTCGAAGCTAGTGCCTACCACTGTTAAAAGACACCAATCGTTTTGCAAACTAGCTCACCTCTAGCGCCAACTATCGATATTTTGCTAATAAATGGTGGCGGCTGCCAATTAGTTGAACGTCAGTTGTTTCAATGAATTCGACCCGCAAAATCGGAACCAATTATCGATATTTTTAACAAATTTGGTGGTGGTTGCCGACTACTTTAACGTCATCTGTTTCATAAAATTCTGCTCGCAAAAGCGGAACAACATTTTTAATCAATACATTAGGTAATAAATCTAAATTAAACAATGTTTAAATATTTGACGCAACCGGCGCGGAGAACGATACGAATTGCGATGCGTTCGTTCTGCAACAGTAAACTAACCGGCAGCAGCGCAAAAATAACAGCAGCGACAACAAAAACGCCAACTGTTAGCCCTTTGGTTGAGGTTCGTGAGGCGCTCGATGGATGGGGTGATAAATTAAAGGAAGCTGGCGTCAATGACATTGATTTTAATATTAAATGCATTGTGTCGAAGGTGCTGGAGCGCAAATTTGTAAGTAATACTTAACACAATCAAACAGCCTCTCAATTCCAATCCCTGGCTCACTTAGAACACCGTACCGGATGACTTTGATAAGTTGAAATTCAACTCGGAGCAACTAGCAGACTTTGAGCGCTTCATCGAAGCACGTTGTGCCCGCATGCCGTTGCAGCACATTATCGGCGAATGGGATTTCATGGATATAACTCTGAAGACTGCGCCCACTGTCTTTATACCACGCCCCGAAACCGAGGAGTTTGTCCGCTTGGTTATTGAAAACTACCGAAAGGTCGAGCATGTGAATATGTTAGAAGTGGGCTGCGGCTCTGGGGCCATGTCCCTATCCATTCTGCACACTTTGTCCCAAGTAGACGCCACGGCCATAGAGCGCAGCAAAGTGGCGACAAAACTGGCCTGGGAGAATGCTATGATGCTTGGACTGCAGCAGCGCTTCAAGGTCCATAATCACACTATGGAAACGGACAACTATTTGCCCGCCGAGCTGCAGGGCAAGCAATACGATCTGATCATCTCTAATCCGCCCTATGTCAAAACCGAAGAGTTTCAGTTTCTGCATCCTGAGGTGGTTGTGTAAGTACCAATGCTAGCTCCATGTAAGCTATTGAGCTATGCATTCCAAAGAGTACAAATTTCGAAAGTAGTTGAAGAATAGTTTGGAGCTAGGCTATTTTGCTTTATTGGTATTTTCATAGGAACTTATGATAAAATTGCAGCTGAAGTTATCTAGAACAGTTTGCAGCATTTCATTGAATTGATTAAAGATTTCAATATAAAGAGGATGGCAAATCTTACGGACGTAAAACTATAACATCTGACTTGACTTTTACCGTAGAAAACATTCGTACATGTAGCTGGAAATGTAGATAGAGTAAGTGGAAAAAGTGAATCTCGACTCCGATCTAACATTGAAAAATCATTTGAGTTAAATCGTCGATAAAACTGAGTAATATGTGTTGCTTTGAATGGAACATTTAATCAACTGGCTAATGTGTATTTCACCTCATCTTCATGTTTCGCAGGTACGAGAACTTAAATGCTTTAGATGGCGGCTCGGATGGCTTGCGCGTAGCTCGCTTGGTCTTCGAGCTGGCCTGTCGCCATTTGCGACCTGGCGGCAAGTTGTGGCTGGAACTGGGCAACGAGCATCCGCCTCTAGTAAAAACCATCATGAATCTGCAGTATGAAGGTCGCTTGAATTTTGTACAGAGCTACGAAGATCAGTACAAGCGCGAGCGTTTCGTCCAACTGCAGAAGGTCTAAGGTCGGGGCCATGGGCACAACATTTTATTGATTGAACATGATTAATCCAATTAGAATTAGTCACACATGCATTTATCTGTGATGTGACCTACAAAGACACCCAAAAACCAAATGCCTGAGAGGCTCTCACAAATGCATACATACGTATATATGTATGTGTTAATATATATATATATATATATATATATATATATATATATATATATATATATATATATATGTATATTGATTGCATTAAGTATTTCGCTTCGGGGCTTTGCAAACAAATGCCCATTTCGAGGCTAAACAACAACAAAAGGCATTTCGAGTTAATGCCCTTAATTTTATTGGCTTACATTATTCATGCTTATAAGCTACCAAATAAATCCGTAATAGACTCTGAAACAACAACTGCAACTATTTAATCGATCTGCACAGTGGGTTGGGAACATTTGAAAATTTAATAACTTGAGTTACACCTGAGGAAAAGCATGGGAAATACTTATTCCAATGATCGCCGTGCAGTTGGTTAAGTGCAATTGAAAATAAAAATGTTTCAGTTATATATAGAGAAATAATTAATATTTTAGATTATTGTATTATTTTTGTTCCCTCTTTCCAAATTAATTGGCTAAACACAATTTGAATATAATTCAAATAAAATTTAAAAAAAATACTTCTAAATTATTTAAAATTTACATTTTTAAATAATTCGAAAGTATTTTTTTCATGTACATATATATTTTACATATTATAATCATTCTCAAATTCAAAAATACCTATAGAAATAAACATATGTTTTATTAAATGATTGTAAAATATTAAAAAGAAATGAATTATACGAAAAATTAGGAATATCTGTGAAAATTAATTTTGAAGCATATTGCACAATGAATAAATTTATAAAAAAAATATATAAATAGATAATATATTCAATATAATTAATATTTATTTTAAAATTGGCTCTCTGAAATTATACAGAAATTGGTGATAAAAATATAAGTTTAATTTTCTTAATTGAATAATTAATTAAAAAATTTGATTTTATGTTTTTGGCAATACCTTGCCCCACTGTGCTGTAGCTCAAAGGCAGCTTTGCCTTTGCTTGGGCTCTTGCGTTTTTAACGTTATCAGTCGAAGCAGCTGTTGGCCAACTGAAAAATGTTAGGCACTCATTAACGAGCGTAAGGAACGAGAGGAACTCAGGGAGAGAGAGACAGAGGGGTTTTAGTGATGCGTAGCTCAATACTCTTCTTTTTTTTTGGAATTTACTTTGGCATTTTTGGACGCGCGCACATGTTGAGCGTCCTGGGCACACTTGTCGCTCATTAATAAAAGTTTGCCAAAGCAGCGAGCGCCATTATTTTTGCAGGTATAGAGACATTGACCACCAGCCAGCAGCATCCCACGCGCTGCTCACGTCACTGTCGGCGTCGCTGCTCTGCTCAACTGTAAACATTCCAGTGGAGAGCGCAGCTTTCACTCAAATATTGAGCCACAGCATACACAACAGCTGAGTTGCGCTCTCTCTCTCTCTCTCTTCGTATATGTCTGTCTCGCTCTTTGCATTTGTCTCTTTTTGCCGTGGATGCTTGGAAGGCTTGACTATTCCTGGCGCTCAGCTCAGGTCCATGGTCGTGCGAAAAGCTGCGTTGAGCGCATTAAGTCGTTAGGGTACAACCAGACAGGACGCAATCTACTCGCAGAGCTGCCCGCGTTTGCTTCGATGTTCGCCAAGCGTCTCTCAACTGCGCCCAACAGTTTGTGCAAAAACTAAAAGAGAAAAACGAACCTAAAGTAAATTTAAATTAAATTCAATAAAATGAAAATTTAATTAAGCTTAAATTACAAATTATTAATGAATATATATATATATATATATATATATATATATATATATATATATATATATATATATATATATATATATATATATATATATATATATATATATATATATATATATATATATATTTATATATATTTATGCACATACTAAACGGTTACAGCAACTAGCTCAAGTGTCGCGCTTCGCTTCGACAGCTGCCCTCGCACAACAACAACAACAATACACTTCTCTACTGCCTTTTTGGCGTCGCCCGCGCGCGCGTTATGTGTGTGCGTGTGTATGTATGCGTCTGCCAGTGTGTGTCTATGAGTGCGTGTGTGCGTGCGACAAAACTTCAACTCAAGTGTGTTCACAACAAGCAAAAATAAATATTTAGATTTAAACAATTTGCAGCAAAAGCAATCAAAGTGCATTCTTAACATAATTCAAAGGTAAAAATAGCAATATACTGTTTAATCCGAATCCCAATTCCTTTCCCATTCTGCTAACTTGTGTTTTGTTGAACTTTGAGCAACAGCTTAAAAGTATGCTATGATTTTTTCTCGCTCTCTCTTAAAATTGAACATTGTTGCTCCATCTCGTGGGGATATTCACATGTATGTGGTTTATTACTGACATATGAAGGGGCAGAGGCACTAGGCAATTTTTCACTATGTTCTTTAACGCTCATTTAATTTGCATAAATTAAGTATTGAATAAAATGTTTTTAATTCAATTAAACTGCAACTAAAAATTTGCATTAAAATTTATTTTCCATGAAAATTATGTATGCAATGCAATTAAAATCTCAGAATAAAATGTCAGATAAAACGTAACTAGAGCACATTTCATTCTAAGTTGATTTTTTTTTTTCAATGGAGACATGCATAAAAAACAGTTTATTCATTGATCTACATACATAAGTAAAAACTATATATGAAGCATATGTTATTTATTTTATTTATTTTTTGGTTTCTAATATAAATTTAGACAAGTCAACAATATTTTACTAAAGCCAAAGTTGCTAATTTTTCTGTTCATTTTTTTTTTTTACTTATTTATTATTTGTGTTCAAATTGCTAGAAATAAAATTCCCTTTAGAGCTCTGCCCAATTGCTGCTTCAGTGCCACAAAAAAAAAAAAACAAAACGATTTTCGTTGTGGTTCTTACGATTTTATGTTCGTGTTTTATGTTCGGAAAAAGTTAACCAATGTTGATTATTTTTAATAGTGCGATAATGAAATACCCTTGAGGACATGCAAATTGGTTACTCTCTGTGATATATATATATATATACATATTTTTTCCGGATAAGACATTATAGTTAAAAAAATGTTTTTAATTTACCTAGTTAATTACCTAGTTAGATATTAAGAAAAATATCTAAGAAATTTTAGGCTAATTGAATTCTTTAATAATTATGTAGATCAGATGAGTTCTATAATATAAAGAGGCTTGATTTAAATATATTTCAAGCTATCCATATTTGATTGAAATATGAGAAATTAACAGACATATTTAAATAAACTTAACAATTAATATACCTCAAAAATGTTACTTTATGAAAAAAGAAAACCATTTTTATATTTTTCATAATAATTTTACTGTATTCGGTGCTTTCTTATAGAATTATAAAACGCCAACTATTCACTAAATATACATTTTTGTAATGTGTCATAGCTGAGTTAATCGCTTACAATTTTGCATTTACTAAAAAATAAATAAACAAAAACTTGTAAGTAAATCATGCAAAAATATTCTCATATTTTTATTTGTTTAACTAAAATGAGAAGGTGATTTCCTTTAAAGGAGAAAAAAATGAATTTTGTATTTTAATTAAATAATGAAACGAGTTCGCAGTTTAATTATATTCAGCTCGAGTGTATTTTAGTTTTATTCCAACTCCGAGCTGAATATTGATTTCAATTTTGCTCAAACTATATTTAATTTAAAGGTCCAGCTAGTTCGCAACTGTTGTTCCACAGTGTTTCACATGTCAGTTATTTGTCTCATAGCTGTTGGGCCTGGCAGTTCCTGGAAGTTCCTGGAACTGTTCACGCGTCGAATGGGTAATATTTTATGTATTACTGCATAATCACATAATTTATAACAAAGTTTATTTAAATTTATTGATAGATAAATTCATTTTTATTCATTCCTGTGCTTCCTGGCTGGTGCTGTGTTATTTATATTTTAATTATAAACAACTTTAAATTGCAATTTGCATTGTGTCCAGATTTTCACTGAATTGAATTGCATATTTGAGGTTTCTGTTCCCCGAGGGGGCAGCCAAATGGTGGAGAGGCGGATAGATGTGTGGGATGGGACTTTACTGTGTTCCACGTGCAATTACCTTTTGCACTGCTATCAATCAGTGTGAGAAACTTTCTCTGCTGACCACACCCCCTCACCGCCGCTCACGATAAGTGCCACCTTATCATTCAATTTAGCCAAAAAATAAATAAAAAAATGAAATGAAATTGGCAAAGAAAACTTTTACGAAGGCATGGCATGGGTATGTGTTTGTTGCGTGAGTGTTTATTTCTTTGATTGGCAAGTTATATACACACACGACCATTCACAGACACACACACACACACACACACACACACACACTCAGATTTGCCATCAATCATTTGGCCTCGCCCATAGTTTTAAAGCTAAAACTGTGAGAGAAATTGTTGATGCTGTCATCTAATTGGATTTATCACAAACTATTGCCCAACTTTTACACTTCTGCAGAAACTTTTATGTAATTTAATAAAAATGCCTTTTAAATTGAGCAGAGCATTTTCTATGCGTTATTACATATATCCTTTTGCTATTTTAATTAAAGAAAAACCTTCGCAAAATCTCAAAATAAAATAAATACAACTAAAAAAAATTTTTTTGGAATTTATATTTGTATGGCTTATTGAAAGCAAAGTCAAATCGTGTTCTGTTAAACAATATCAATAAAAATTTAAATGAAAACATTGACGAAGAAGTCAGGCTGCAATGCATATGATTTTTCATGCATATTCAAAAGTGTTTTCTCTTGCGCGAATTACTTTATCGTTAGCAACTTAAAAATGCAATAAATTGTCATAAATCAATAAGTAAATATTTTTACACACTGAAAATTTTAATTTTAGGGCTTCCACGAATAAATTTGCACATAAATATTGCTTCCCCTTAACGCATTTTTTCGCAATCACAATTTATGGCAAAAACCTCAAAGCATATTTCAGGTATGTTTTTGTGGCGGAACCAGCAGAAAAAGAGCTTTTTGGTGATTTGTTCGGCTTTATCGATCCAAGCCTCAGATCAATCTCGTGAAGATTTCCACTGAACTTTAAGTACTAGTTTTCTAATGGCAAACACAGTTGAAGTTTACAAACTTTGTGTGTCTGATTGGAGATTAAGAAAGGGTATTACATGTACTTATAGGTACCTGTACCTGTAAATTGGGGGTGCAATAGTTAGTGTACATAGTTTGCATAGAAAAGGTAATAAGAGCAAAATAATAAAAAAAGGAAAAGAAAAGTTGTTAATTCTGTTAATGTTAT
Organism: Drosophila mercatorum; assembly: GCA_961210405.1. Lineage (NCBI taxonomy): Eukaryota > Metazoa > Arthropoda > Insecta > Diptera > Drosophilidae > Drosophila > Drosophila mercatorum. The sequence goes on along the minus strand of CAUIUS010000002.1, from coordinate 1,424,023 downwards.
TTCTTAAAATATTCCTTAACAGGTCTTTTCACAATCCATAATAATAACTTATAAATATTTTCAATTATTTTAACATTTCTTTTCTCTTATAAACTAAATACTATTAGTATATTTATTAAAATTTAATATATTGCTTATTATTATTATTATATTATTAAATATTATGGAGGTGTCGGTTAGTCTAGAAATTTCCTTTTCTATAAACTGGCATTTGTAGCCATTCTCAATGTGGCCCGCTCCTTTCAGTCTGCTCGCTATTGATTTGTTCACCTTAAAATTATCTTGTTTTGATTCGACGTGATTGCAGCTGTGTGGAGCTGTTTGCCGTTAGAGTTCCAATTTTGTCCTTCTCATTCATCTTAAGCTAAAATCAGCTTCCTCTTCCTGAACTACTCCTTGTCAGTGTCATCTATCAGTGTCCAGTGTTTAGTTGAGCCAGTGGCGTTTCACCTGCTGCCTAGAAAGCAGCATAGACACATCCACACATGGTTAGGTACCTGTTCTGGCTGTTATTCAGCTTAAGCTATCTTCATTAAAATCAGCCCGCTTGGAAGATATTACCAAACATATCTCACTGTTGTCCTCTTTTTTGTTGTTACTCCCTGATAAGCGACAGTGTAGACATCATAATATATATATATATATATATATATATATATATATATATATATATATATATATATATATATATATATATATATATATATATATATATGTTTGTGTGTGGGTGTTTGTATGTATGTGTCTGTGTGTGTAGATACACACACATACAACACACCTAAATGCTAAAACACCAATTGAAGGCACAGAAAGAAAGAACACCAATACAGATCAAGCCGTCTAAATTGCTCCACTTTATATATGTATGTAACATATAAATGTATGTGTGCGTGTGTGTGTGTGCGTGCGTGTGCCGCCCTCGCATTCTGTGTATACCCCAAACACTTAAACATAAACACGTTGTCTGTGCGTCTGACTCGAAGTGCGCGCGTTTCTCTGTGCTCGTCCTTTTTTTTTTGCTTTTTGCTTCTGCTTCCCTTCCTCTTCCTTGCGAGTCTACGCACAATATGTTTCGTCTTTAACCCAGTCAAAAAGCTTCAACCCCCGCACAAGCCTCCCTCTGAAACTCTCACTTAGTTTTCACGAGCTCTCGAATGGAAGTTTTAATGTGATTTCTCGTATTAATTTCGACCTCGTCATCGTATTGCTGGCTCGTCCTTTTCGTCCTGACTGCTAGCTGCTGGCTCCTGGCTCCAGATTCGTTTTTCGGCATTTTCTATTTTGTCTTCACGCACTTTTATTGCTCATTTGCTCCTGCGTCTGCGTTTTTGCTTTTCTATTTGATTTTGTAGCACGTCGCCGGCATCGAATTTTCTGTTATTTTCCTGCATACTCTTTTTTCTGGTTGGTTCTCTTGTTGAGCTTGGTGCTTTTTCTGGGTGGCAACCCAACTTTAACCTTTTCTGCTGCTTGTATACTTTCTCTAACAGTTTCCACCCTGCCCCAACAGCCGCCCAATGTTGCTCAAGTTTTCTGCTTACTCGTTTATTTCATCATATGAAACGCGACTTTGTTGCACTAAACGTGAGTTGGAAGATTTACAACTTTTGGCTAGCCACAAATACTATGGGCTAAGAGGGGGCGTGGAAAATAAGATAGGGATGTGGGAGGCAGGTCTTTAATAGATTTCACATTTGATAGTCAGGTAAACACACATACACACGTGTACACACACCACTCAGACATTTAGATAGTTCTTAGCCACCCTAGCATTCAAATCTCAAGTGGAATGTTTTTGTCATAGATCAGAGTTGTTTACTTTCCAATAGAAAATTTGGTTTCCCAATACTGTAGTGTAACGGTTGAGGCACTTCAAAGTATCCGATTAAATAATCTCTACATTCTGTTCACTATCTATAATTAGGGAAAAACATTTTCGCTTCTTCAGTTAGGTAAATTTGTTAAATATTCTTGAAATATTACTTGGGCCTTATTACACAAATTCGAGATTTTATGAAGGAATATTTTGAGATCACGAAGGCAATGTATTTATTTTACATTTTTTAGGGAGTAATTAAATTGAAGAAAATAAAAATCACTTTGACTCGACACAGCGGAAATTGAGATTGTTTAAGAATACTTGATATAAAAAAACAATTTATATTAAGTCAAAGCAAAACTAATAACAAAGAACATTTTATAATATTTTAATAGTATTATTTATTATAAATTATAATTTTTGTGTTTAAATATTACACATAAATTTGTATTTATCCATGCATACAACGAATTATTTAATTAAGCTAGTAACATAAACAAATCAATATTTTTTGTGCAATAATTCAATCATTTGCAATAGAAAGTACAGTTTTAGGAGTGGAGTTTAATCAATAATAAGCCAATTGAGCTCTGTAAAGCATATTTATCTAAAATACTTCATTGCGTATGAAATATTTTATAAAACTGGTTTTGATTTGTAATTGTTTTAGTTTACATAAAATATCTCTTTGGGGTCTTCAATAAAAGAAATATAAAGAAACTATTTTATTTATTAAACCTTAAATTAAAAAGAAGTAAAAAAAACTCTAGTCGAGACCGCTCGCCTAGGGTATACCCTGAACCCTGCGAAGAACCGCTATTCCAAGCATTCTTCGTTTCTTTTATATACATATGCTTATGTACGTTCATTACAAGCAAAACATACACAGGCGCACGCACACACAAGCGCAAAACATACACAGGCGCACGCACACACAAGCGCAAGTCGGTGCGTCAGCTGTTCTTTGGCTGCTATTTGTATGCCAATGTTATGGGAAATGAGATGTTAAATAACTTTTTTTCTAGACCATCGATTTTGATCAAACTTGTTGGGCGTGATCATGTCATCCATATGTATATGTGTGCCAAAGCACAAGTCTCTAGTATTTGATATACAGGAGTTACGAATTTGAGGCGAGGGGGGCGTGGCACTGAAAATTTAACAAAAACCAAAATTGCGTGAGGCTTACATAACACTAAATGCAAAATTTGAAGACTATAGCTGGAAAGATGAATTAGATAGAGTTTTTTAGCTGAATTTAGATTTTTGTTTTTAATCGATAACAATAAAACGATAACAGGTATCGAATTTCTGAAGAAAACTCGATATGCGCGCCCTATACAGGGACCTACAAACAAAATTTAAAGTCTCTAGCTATTGTAAGTTCTCAGATACGGACAGACAGACGGACAGACAGACGGACAGGGCTAAATCGACTCTGCTTGTCTCCCTGATCAAGAATATATATACTTTATGGGGTCTGCCACGCCTCCTTCTGCCTGTTACATACATTCACATTTCAATAAAAAAAATAATATACCCTGAATTCCCATTTTCAATGGGAAGATATATTTTATCAAATTAAAGAAGTTATTTAATTCTCATTAGTAAAGCCAGGAAAGTGCTCGGAGTGCATTCAAAGCTGAGTATAAAATCAAAATTTGTGGCAATCAAGAGTCGTTGCAGTGGCTGCTGCAACATGTGGCAGGCAACGTGCAGCCAAACGAGCCGTGCAGCTTAGGCAACCTAAGCTCTCATCCATTATTGGTGGCACAGGCGATGCTCAAGCCGTATTTATGTTGCTTCCATTGTTATTGTTGTTGGCAATTTTTTTTAATTGCCACACAGTACGCCAGTGCGGCAGTTAGGTGGCACGATTGAAATTGTGTTGCAAAAGTTTTTAATTGCTCATTATGTTTGATTAGGGTGCTGCTGTTGCTATTGCCACTGCTCTTGCTTTTGCTGAGCCTATTGATGTTGCTGTTGCATGCCGCAAAGTGTTGCACGCTTGGTTAACAGATTTTCATCATAGATCAAAAGCTTTTTCTAATCAAAAAACAAAAAAATAAATAAATAAATAAAGAGCAGCGAGGCAGTAACAGAAGAGTCAGCAGCAGCAGCTGCAAAGCAAACAAGTTGCAAATCTATTGTTGTTGCTGCCGAGTACCTATCAAAGAGAGAGAGAGAGAGTGTGTGAGATAGAGAGAGAGAGAGAGAGAGAGAGAGAGAGAGAGAGAGAGAGTATGTGTTTGTGTTTGTGTTTGTGTCTGTGTACGTGTATGTGTGTGTGAATTGGAGCACATAACAGCAAGAGCAACAACAACAAGAACAACATTTGCTCATCTTTCGCTAACATGCGCCAGCCATAAAACACTTAAAGGACCATTTCTGCTGGCGTGCGCAGATTTATGACAATTGCCAGCCAAGGGTTAATTAAATAGAATTCCTAAGACTCACCCGAAAAAAACTACTAACCCAAACAAGTTCTAAGCCAGCTGGTGCTCAAATTGCATATACATGAATATATATATATATATATATATATATATATATATATATATATATATATATATATATATATATATATATATATATATACATATATATATATATATATATATATATATATATATACATAAACTTTTTGTATACGTCGGTAAAGGACTCTTCGACAACTGCAGGAAAAAATAAGGTACACAGGACTCGCCTGGCTGCTTTGCTGGTTGGCTGGTTGGTTGTTATCCCGACTGGCGGCTGCCGTTTGCAACAATTGGTAGTCTCGGCGCTCGTTGTCCTCGTCCTCGTCGCTTCCAAGTGTAAACACTGCTCAGCAACTCTCGAGCTCTGAGAGCCTGAGCCGTTTTCCAACATTTTTTCACTCAAACTCAAGCTGCGAATTAAAATAAAACTCAGCCAAAACAAACTTGCGCTCAAATTTTCCATCAATGAACGTCGAGTTCTCTGAACTGATAACAGACAGTACACGCACGCAGTCACACAGACACACTCATGCACATACACTGAGAGACGCACACAGATAGAATGGTTTCAAAAACAGCGAGAAAAAATGCACACTAGTGATAACATGACGGAGGTGCTTACCCGCTCTAAGCAGAACTTGAATGGAAGTTCAGAATTGCAAAATTGGGACAAAGCAATAAATATATATATATATATATATATATATATATATATATATATATATATATATATATATATATATATATATATATATATATGTATATTATTATTAGGTTAAGTTTACAAGTTATGAATGAAAAGGACCTTTGATTTCTTGAGACTCTTGTTCTTGTTCAGCATTTACTTAAAGGTATAATTTCTCCCAATTCCTAATGCTAAAAGTATGAGCTTAAGCTTAAGTATAATAAAACTCTCAACTTGATTCTAGAAGGAAACTCCAAATGCACCAAACCAAAGCCAAGTGTAGTACGTCTGAAATACGACCTCATCATGACTTACGGAATCAATGTATACCCTAAACTCATCTCTTGTAGGGTATCGCTGTGCGTAACAGAGTGGAAGACGTTTGATAACGCCGCGTGCAGAAAAGTATGCTAGAAAAAAGCAAAGCCAAAGGTGATGCTATCCTCCCTGCTTCTTCTCTTTCTCACTCTCTTTTATCGCAGTTGTGTGTGTTATGTTGGTCGAAGCATAAGCACAAGGCAAAGGCGGAAGTAAAAATGGAAGCGAGCAGACAAGACAATGAAATTGTCATAAATAACAATGCTCTTTAGCAACACCAAACACAGCTATGACCAACCAGCCGAGTGATTTCCTGTCTTTGCTGCCGCTTTTGTAGTGTTGCCTTGCTTCCTACTTTTTTCGGTTTTCATTTTTTTGGATAGTGGCTCAACTCTTTTCCTTTTGACATTTTTGTGGCCCAAAGGGTATTTAGAGGGTATATTAAGTTGGCGCGCTGAGGAAGTAGATAAAGTTAGAGCAATGACGCTTGCTTGGCCACTTGAGCGGAATTCTGAATGGCAGAGCATTGTGTAGCACTGGAGGGACTCACGTTTTTTGATTTCATGCAATATATGGATAACCGGGCGCTTAAGAAGCGGCTGCACTACTTTCAAAAGAGAACATTTTTTAAATCCAAGCACTAAACTCTGCCTTAAAAATCAAACTTAATAAAGGGAAGAGTAAAGTTTTTTTTTTAATTCAATTTTTTTTTGCTGGTTTGTTGGCAGAGACTCTATAGCGCATGTATCACATAATTTATTTTAACTTATTTTGGGCAGGTACGCCTGTATGAAACATAAGCATCAAACGGGATTCCAAACGGGGCTCTCACAGTATAAAGGGCACTATAGTATACGCTTCATGCAGGGTATTTGGCTGGTCTTTCGCTTAGCTCTTTTCCGTTCACCACTTTTTGTTATCCTTTTATAATACTTTTCTTGTTTGTTTTTTTTTTTTTTTTTGTGGTTCATGACTCGCTCTCATAAAGGAAATTTCAATGGCTGCTGCTTAAAGTGACTTTTGTTCAACTTTGCGCTCAGCTGCCCAAACAGACGAGTACTCGTAGCACTCATAGTTATCTAATCGAGCTAGCAGAGGACAGGGAGCAGTCGCATTAAACTAATGTTTAGTTGCTTTCGTTATAGTTTTTGAGTGTCGACCCTCGAAACTTTGTCAGTAAATCGTGGCACGTAATGGGCACGAGCTAAGGCGTGACAAGTGAATTGCTTTCCATACTGCTTTTTATTCTTTGTATTGAATTGGATTTTATTCAGAAATGTGTTGGCGCATTACTTTCTGGCTAAATAAATTCAAGCATTTCTCTGTGCAGGTATTTAATTAGAAATAAATGGAAATACCCAGCCACGCTGCGCTTACGCAGTCTCCCTCTAATAATAGCTCTTTCGCAACTCGACCTACGCTTCAATTTCAATTGGCTTTTGTGCTGTAATGCCCAGGAACAATGCAACAGGATGGCTACTGAAGATGTTTATTTGCACGGCTTTACAAAATGGTTGGCGACGGACAGTGCGCAATATTGCCGCAAATAGCGTGCAGTGTTGGAGAAAAACAGCAGCAGCAGCTTAATTTGCGGTCAGTGCTTTTGTTCATCAGCAAATTGGCAGTGGAATCCATTGCCACAGCTATTATATTGAGGAAACAAATATGATCAAATTACATGGCTAGCAGCAGCTCCAGATAAATGGGATGGCTTATCCGAAAACAGTTAACTGCGAGTTCTTACGGCTTGAAAGAAAAAACTTAACGGTAGGGTGTCATTTTTAATAAATCAATATAGAAAACAGTTAAAGAACCTGAAAGTCTCAATTTTTGCATTTAATAAAAGTACCGGATATCTAAGTCTGCCCAAGTACAAACTTCTATGTACATGTAGAAGCTCACTATGGCCATATTCTGGAATTTGGTCGACGTGCTTTATTTATAAGCTGCTCAAAGCCTAATTGCAGGATTTGATGCAAGTACTGGAGATTGCCTGATGTAATTACAATAGACAGTGTGACTGTTTGTTTTCGATTTACTCAAAAAAAAATAAATAAAATTAATGGAAAGTATGTTACATAGACCTCCAAATGGTACGGATTTTACTCTAATGGTTCGCTTTAGTTTTGCCAAAGTCGGAGTCTTTAAAGGCTCTTGGCCACCAATTGCTCCTTCCGACGACCATTGACTTTGATTTATTATGGTCGGCCGATATTAGATTGATTCTCGAATCCCCTATGAAAGCGAATGAACTGAGTTATAATGCGCTTCCAAAATTTGCTTCACAGTGTCCTTGGTTTCATTAATTGTTAACAACTTAATATTAATTGAAACAAGTAAGAGAGCTCTAGTTGAGACTGCTCGACTAGGAAATCCCCTGAACTCTACGAAGAGCCACGATTCTTAAGAACCGCTCAAATTCTCCGTTACTTTTATATGTATGTAGCAAGAAACACATACACACACACACAGACGCACGCACAAGCACACAGTCTGCTAACTGTGCAATTTGACTCAGCAACTGAGGTCAGTCTGCAAGGCGTCATAAAATGAGGTACTAAATGTTTAATAACTTTTTTTTATAGACGAACGATTTTTATCAAATTTGTTGGGCCTGATCATGTCATTCATATGTGTGTGTGTGCCCACGTCTCTAGTATTCGAAATACGTGATTTGGCAATCCAAAATTTAACAAAAAACGAAATTGCGCAAATTGAAGACTCTAGCTACAAAGATGAATTAAATAGAGTTTTAAATATAATTGTTAACTAAATAGAATTTTTAAATAAATGAAGATAACGGTTTTAAATCGATAACGTTAAAACGATGATAGTTATCGATTATTTGAAGCAAACTCGGTCCATTCGTGCTATACACGAACCTCTAAACAAATTTGAAGTCTCTAGCTCTTATATCTTCTTGATCTCCCTGATCAAGAATATACATAATTTATGAGGTCTGCCACGCCTCCTTCTGCCTGTTAAAACATTTCAACAAAAACATTATAAACTTATTTCCCATTTTCAATGTGTTCGTTAAGGGTATAAAAAAAAAAACATTAAATGACAGGTAACATAAAGCTGTTAACGTGTGGAAACATTAAAGCATACTTTTAAAACAAATAAATACACATTATTATATATTTTATATTAATTTTATATTGATATATATCAAATGTTAGTTATGTAATTTTTTATTTATATTTTTTCAAATATATTTAAAAATATATTTGTTACAATAGATTTAAAATATATTGTCATTTGATATGAAAATAAAAAATGAACTAAAATCAAATGTTAGTCTGATATTGATTAAAAAAAAACCGCCGTTCATTGAAGTTTTATGTGTTCACTTTCATTTGCATGTTTCCCAATTGCTAATTTTGCCAACATAGTAGTATATGAAATAAAATAAATCGTAAATACTCATGCGAATTTATCTTTTAATCTCTTCTTATTTTCTTTTTAATGCCGCACATCAAAAATGCAATAAAGCATTTATTTTTAAATAAGGATTTTGTATAAAGAGAAAAAAACGAGTCGTACACCACATATAAATGCATTATGCAGTTATTTAAATAAAATTAAAAAAGAAATAATTTAAACATATATATATATATATATATATATATATATATATATATATATATATATATATATATATATATATATATATATATATATATATATATATATATATATACAAAAAAGAAAATCAGTAAACCTCATAGAAAGCCCAACAAGAATAAAAGTGTTCATAACTATTAAAGAAAATGTAGTAAAAAAAATAATAAAATATGTTAAATACGGATAAATTGCATTTGTATCTTTGTATCTTTTCTCTGTATCTATTTGCATCTAAATAACACTCAACTAAACCCAACTCGACTCAACTAAACGTAGCTAACTAAACACAAAATGCAAACGCAATTTCAACCCAGAACAACAATTTCAAAAATACCAATTAAAGTTCGATTCAGTCAGTCAGCCAACCAACCAGCCAATCAAGCGAGTAATCATCAAATTCAACTACCATTCAATCATTCAGCAACAACAACAACAACATCTGCAACAACTACTACTACAACAACAGCAACTACCAAAGCACACACAATAAATGCAACAGCAAATGGTAATAATAAATAAATCCTAAACGCACGCCATTAAATTCACCAATTAAAACGAGTTTAAATCAAATTAAAATCCAACAAATCCAACAAAACGAAAAGAGCTAAAAATAAAAAACAAAACAAACACAAAAAAGCCATACCAATATTTTTGAAATAATTTTGTTATTAATTATGGAACATTCATCAACATATTTGTTGTGTTTGTTCTATTGCCAAAACGAAAAAGCCGTCGTCCGCTTTCAGCTGCACCAAACAAAGCAACCACAACAACAGCAACATCAACTACAACGACAACCATTGAGGCGAGTTAATAGGGAGTCAACAAAACAACAGCTTCAGCTAACTGTAACCAAGAACAACAGCAACTACAAGAACAACGTCGCCAACTCAACGCACGTCACTCAACGCTTTCCCTGGGTAAGTAAAAATCAAGTAAGAACGTTGCAGTCGGACGCAACCAGCTGCAAAATACTTATTCGCGCCCCAGCACCCCACAGCATCTATCACATTATATTTAAAATATGACTATCGATGCTTCAATTTGTATCTAAGTTTAGCAAAGACACACACTGCCAAAAATGAGAGAGATGACGAGTGTGGAGGCGTGGGTTCGAACTTTGAACCCCGGCGCGGTCATTATACCCTGAACCCATTGAAAATGGGAAATCAGGGTATAATGTTTTTGTTGAAATGTATGTAACAGGCAGAAGGAGGCGTGGCAGACCCCATAAAGTATATATATTCTTGATCAGGGAGACAAGACGAGTTGATATAGCCATGTCCGTCTGTCCGTCCTTCCGTCTGGCCGTATGTATGAATTGGAAAAAATATAATAAAATATGATGAACATAAGCTGAAAATTTCATTCAAATCCATTAATTCGCGCAGAAGTTATTAAACAAAACAATCGGCCAAACACGTGACCAGCAACGCAAAACAAATTGTTTTCCTATACATGTGCACACATACACACATACACATTGAGCTGCGTGCATCTAGAAAATTCTAAGACCCGCAAGTTTTAGTGTACATATTTCCAATAGATGGCGCTATGATTTGCTAATTATCAGCTGTTCATATAATCGAAACATGGATGGTGCTTTCTATCGAACCATAGATGGCGCTATTGGCTAAACAATTGAAAATGAATTGAATTTAGTTTTCTGTGCGTTTATACGAAATGCTAATTATGCAGTATTTTAAAAAACGCAGATAGCGCGGGGTTTAGGGTATCTCCTAGTCGGGACCCCCGACTAGAGTTTTCTTACTTGTTCAATTTCGGTTTTTGTTAAATTTTGGGTGCCACGCCCCATTCGCCTCAAATTTGTAAGTCCCGTATACCAAATACTAGAGACTTGTGCTTTGGCACATACATATGGATGACATGATCACGCATAACAAGTTTGATCAGTTGTGTGCGTGCGTCTGTGCGTGTGTGTGAGTGTGTTGGTTGTACTGTACGTACATATGCATGTGCATATAAAAGAAATGAAGAATGCTTGGAATAGCGGTTCTTCGCAGGGTTCAGGGTATTCCCTAGTCGAGCGGTCTCGACTAGAGTTTTCTTTTTATGAAGTATTTACATATTAACGTCCCATTATCTGTTAGGTAACTTTATCTTGAATTCTATAAAAACCAAGTAGAGATAAAGTTTAGGGATATATTTGATATGTTATAAGTCAAGACACGATCCAGTAGGTCTTGAGGCTGCTGATGTCTGATTCCTCTCCCAGCTCTAATGTGCTCTCAGATCGAAATGCTTTTTTAAGTTGTAAAATTTAGTAAGTTAAATAAGTATCACATATCATGAAAGCATAAGAAGTATCAGCTCCGGTTTATAAGTTCGTAGTTAAGCACCGGCGACTAGAGCACTCTAAATGGCGAGTCCATTAGCCTGCGTGAACGGGATGCTTTATAACATAAATAGTATATGGAAAACGGCTTGTCAGACCGAGCGTCGACCACCAATCAAAAATCGCGCTGATCATATATTTTAAATGGCATTAAAGCAACTGGCAACTGTGTCGCAGTCACTCATCGCAGTAGGCAGCTCCCAGATAGCGGTTGGAATTGCAGCTGCAGCAGATATTTTTTAACTGTTATGAATTTTGTATTAGGTCCATGCGAAAATCCAATAAAAATCACCGAAAGCTATTTTCGTTAGATGAACAAAAAACAGAAATAAAAAAAAGACGAAAAATTGAAAGAAAAACAGGAGATTAGTTTGATGGCTGAACCCCGATGATTTTGCAGTTCCTTCGAATATTTTGCATTCAAGGCGTTTTTTCAAATTTGTTGCAATCGTAATGGATTGGCAGGGGAAATGTGTTTCGACACGTTGTATTTTTTTTTGTCGCTTTGCTCAGCCACCAAACGAATGTTGCCTAATTTGCTTTTTATTCAGCAAGCACAAAAAATGTGAGTCATTTGTAGCGAATGCCACTTTTTGCTTTGCTGTTCTGTTGGCAGTGAGCAATTTTTCTTTAGTGCGAAAAATAATTGCTTCTCATTGAATGCTTCTCATTAAAAGCAGCTGAAAGTTTTTATTTTTTGAGCATCCAATATAGCGGGAAATTTTAAATAATTTCTCTTCTGATTTTCCATTGCAAATCTGCGACAATATTTTGGGTTTCTACTCTTCCATAATGCAAAAACAAAGTGCTGAAGGAACATTTAAAGACAGAAGCTTTTGTATATCAAGTTTTTTAATCCCACCGAATCAACATTCAATAATTTACGTGGAAAGGCAGGCGGAAAAACTAATGGAGTTTTATAGAAACAAAATTTGTCGGAATTTCATTGTATTTAGCCGTATATAAATTGTATTTGTTTGTATTTCCATTTGAAAAAAGGGCATCATCTTATTTAAATGCCGAGTGGCGTGCTTTGCGCTGGTCAGCTGGTCGGGCTGTCGGACGTTTGTCATTTTAGCTGAAAAGTTCATTTCCCTAGTTGTCAACAGTTTATAATAGTTTTTGCCTTTGTGCGCCCGGGTCAACCAAGCGAACCGAAACCGAACCACTCCAAACTAAACCCAGTTGCAGCAAGAGCCATTTGTTTGATGTTTCAACCAGTAAGCGTATGTGTGTGTGTGTGTTTAGCTAGCTATTTCTCCATGTCTGGAACTGTCTCGGGTCTATCTTTCAATTCCAGCTGGTTTATTTCATTGCTGCACAGGCAACTGTCCCATGCAAATCTGCTTTGCTGATTAAACCTAAATAATGTTGAGCGCTTCCTTTGCTGTGGCTGCAAGCTCCAGTCTCAGCCTTCTCCGCACCCCATGGTGCCTTTTGTTTGTCTGGCGCTTAAAGAGATCCAGCATCTGGTGTTATATAGCCAAATGGCAAAGTGTATAATGGCTATGTGATTAGGCCTCTCCGCTCGCACAGCACACTGAGGAAATCATGGTAGGTCAAGCAAAGTTAATGCTTTACCCATCACACATAAAACGCTTGCTCTTTGAAACCAAATTGTATACAAAATGCAGTTCAAAGTTACTAAAAGGGTTTTTCTTAATTTCCTGTTTTAAGTATACGCGGTAATTCCATAAAAGAAAATGTTCATTGTCCAGCTCAAACATCTACATCAGATGTATGAAAATCTTGAAATCATGAAATACTCCCATTCTAGGGTTCATTATTCATTGGATGATGCTATACCATCCAATGCATATATACAACGTTAAGAGGTGTGCAGATTAAGAAGACCTTGATATAAAGACTTCATAGACGATGTATAAGGAGAAGAAAAGATTTTTTAAATGATTAAACAGATTAGTTAATAACTATCCCAAGAATAGCTGTTAGATATCTATTGATTACTTATGAATCATAAGTTATGATGCGAGAGCTCCCTTTAGTTGAAATAAGTATGTTCACTAAATTATGTTCCAGTCTAGAGCCTCACCCATTGCATTACCCATAAATAATTACGTTCACCTGAAACGAATGGGTTCTAAAAAGTCGTCCCTAGCAACATTCATATCCTGTCTCAATGATTAAAATTAACTGTAACCAGAGTCAACTCAATCTATTTGCCTAAGCTCTTGTTCAACTCTTCTTTAGTTTCCCGTTCCAGCCAAGGGCATTAAAAAGTTGTCTTGCAGCTGCAGCTAGTTTTTTGTTCAAGCTCGGTTTTACCTTTTGCTAAATCTGAGACAATTTTCAACTTATAAGAGGCCTGCCTGCATTTGTATAATAACACAGTTGAGCTGCCGGTTGCAACCGACTGCTTCCGTTGTCGCTGCCGTTGTCGATGTCGTTGGTGTTGTCCTCGTGTCGTCGTATGGCCTGCCAGCCAACCTGTCTGCTTGCCAGCCTGTCTGCCTGCCTGCCTGCCTGCCTGGCCACTTGTTGTTGCGCACTTTTTCTGTTTTTCTGTATTTTTTATGGCCATGGCTTGTGCTTTATTTCCTTTTAGCCTGCACGGCTGATGCTGTTGCACGTAGCACAATTTCAATTTAATTTCTGTCTGGGCCCTTCGGCTGCGTCCTGCCCGCTGCTCGACCATTGTCTTTGGCTTTGTTTGCAGTGCCATTTCCTTTGCGCCAACATGAAATTAACTTGTGTATTCGTATTCTTATATGATGCTGCAATAGCAGCAGCCGCCCAAATAGATTATAGCTGAGTATATGTATATAGCTGTATATGATTATAGCTGAGTATATGTATCGAAAAGGCAAAAATTAGCATATGTATAATATATATATATATATATATATATATATATATATATATATATATATATATATATATATATATATATATATATATATATATATATATATATATATATATATATATATATATATATATATATATATATATATTCATATGCTAATTTTTGCTTTTTTGATCGACGGTTTAATTAAAGTGAGTCGGTGACTGCAAATTGATCATGATGTCGATGTCTGCGTTCAAACCAGCATCGGCTGACCCAAATCAATAGGCCTGAAAATGACCGACCGACAGCTGAAACAAAATATTGACAGTCACACAGTGGTGCTGAGCAGCTGCTGACATCTTAATTGCATTTAAATTGTTACTTACTACTATCCTATATAAATGAACGATCTAGTTTGGAGACATAAGTGGTTGATCTTAGCAACAGATATTAGTTAAGTTAGCAACAGATATTGGTTTATTTATAAGAAAACTATTTCTAAAGTATGAGAATTTTAAATTCAAGTGCTGTTTTTCTGAGGGACAATTAGTTCAGCATAAAAATTATTATTTTTCCTTTAACAAAGACTTTGTTTCTTTTAACTCTTATAACTCTAAAGTTATATTTTGTATACAAAAATAAAATAAAAAAGAGCTTGGCCCCAGCTGTCAGCACCACGATCAGCAGTTAACTTTTTAAGTGGAATGGCCCAATAGATTATAGCTATTGCAAAGAGCGCGAGATTCTTGGTGGCGTTTTAACTCGTCTTTTTCTGAATAATAATGCCGGAAATAACCTCGCTTTCCTGGCAAAAGCTAAAATCCATTCGGTCCCGCCGCTATGAAACTCAACTGCTGATCGTTGTGCATCAATATGCTCATTTGCTCTCTCAATATATCGTTAATTTCCTTGATATGCTGAACTTTCTACAGTCATTTTAGTAAATTGTTACCGTCTATAGACCTAAGAAAATTATATCAAATATTTTCTATTTAGATTATGTGGCCAAAAGGGTAACAGGACACAAACCTGTAAATAATAAATAAATATATCGACCCTTCAAGTTTAAAATAAGCCCTGCAATATTAGCATCTAGTACATTTACTTATCGCGCATGATGGAGTTCATTTTTATAATTGCCTTACCTTGCCAACCTCTGCTTCTTCAAACAGCTTATTGTTGTTTTCGCTTTGGTGACTGTTCTAATTACGAAGGACTTGTGCGGGCGCTTAAGGCTTACAAAGGCCTTATGGCTGGAGCATGCTATGGTCACAGCCCGACACCCTCGCTGACTGCAGAGTGTGTTAAGAGCGCGGCAATAACCGCACTTGAATCGCGCCCACAAAAGTATGCAGCGTTATTTGGCCAAAAGACTTTTGACGCGCAACGCATGGCCATATTTGCTTGCGGTTTCTGTGTGTGAGTGAGTTTGTGTATGGTAGTGTGTATGTGAGTGTTTATCGGCATATTAGTGTCGCTGAGTGCTGGCCCCTTACTGGGAAAGGCCAGCTCCAAGTGACTTTCAAATAAATAAAAAAACATGTACGAATGCTCTAGTCGAGACTGCTCGACTAAGAGATCCCCTGAACCTTGCGAAGAACCGCGATTCATAAGAACCGCTAACATTCTCCGTTACTTTTATATTTACATATGAAGCAAGCAATACATACACACACACAGGCGCAGGCACAATATCACACACAGACGCACGCATAATCACACAGTCTGCTAACTGTGCAATTTGACTCAGCAACTGAGGTCAGTCTGCAAGGCGCCAATAATATGAGATATTAAATGTTTAATAACTTTTTTTCCAGACCAAAGATTTTGATCACTTCTCTAGTACTTGAAATACGTGATTTAGAAATTTAAGGCGAAGGGGCGTGGCATCCAAAATTTAACAAAAATTGCAAAATTTGAAGACTAGCTATAAAGATGAATTAAATAGAATTTTGAATAGAATTTTTAACTAAATGAAGATATCGGTTTTTAATCGATAACATTAAAACGATGATAGTTACCGATTATTTGAAATAAGCCCGATCCATTCGTGCTATACACGAAACTTCAAAAAAAATTCTCTAGCTCTAAAGCTACTCGGCTTCTCTCCCTGTTCAAGAATACATATACTTTATGGGGTCTGCCATGCCTCCTTTTGCCTGTTACATACATTTTTACAAAAACATTATACCTTTTTTCCCATTTTCAATTGGTTGAGGGTATAAAAAGTGGCCGAAAAAAAACAAAAATGAAACCCAACAGGAAAACGAAATTTCAACATCGAAAATTTGCACATAAATGTTTTAGCGTGCATTTCACTCGATGTACAAATGTGGAAAATTTTTGTTGATTAGCTACGCGAGTGTATGTCTGCTCTTGATATTTGTTTGTCTGTCTGTGTGTGTTTATTTGGTAAACTGCTCAGCATTGGATTATTTGCTGGCATTTATTTGGTATATCTGCTTTGGCATATAGAGATAAAGCTACCAATTAGCAGAGGAATCTGCGGAATGACGCAGGTCGAGAGAGTTTCGATAAAGGGTTCACTAGATTCGGATTTTTAATGATTTTTATATCGGACGAATGTCGGATGAAATAACTAATATATATAGCTAAGTTGTTAAATTCAGTTGTATCCATTTTCTTCATAACAGCGTAAGTGGCAAGCTAAAAACTGAATTAAAAGCTGTTCTTTATTGTTTTTGTAAATTGACAGCTATTCGTTATTGTAGAATTGATGTTTAGCGAAGCAGGATAATGGTCTGAATTCCGATTTAACCTTAATATTTTTATACCCGGAACCCATTGAAAATGGGAAATCAGGGTATAATGAGTGGTAAACCCCATAAAGTATATTTATTCTTGATCAGAGAGACAAGCCGAGCTGATATAGCCATGTCCGTCTGTCCGTATGTATGAGCGGGTCGATCTCAGAACCTATAACCTCAGAACTTTATCAAAATCGTGGCTCTAGAAAAAAGTTATTAAACATTTAATTTCCCATAACATTGGCATACAAATAGCAACCCAACTACGACTTGTGCTTGTGTGCGCGTGAGCCTGTGCATGTGTGTTGCTTGTAATGCACATACACACACACACACACACACACATATATATATATATATATATATATATATATATATATATATATATATATATATATATATATATATATATATATATATAGAAGTAACGAAGAATGCACGGAATAGCGCCTCTTCGCAGGGTTCAGGGTATCCTAGTCGACCTGTCTAGACTAGAGTCTTCTTACTTGTTTTTCTTTTATCTGTTTGTTTCGTTTTACTAAAATATTCTTTTGAATACATATATAAAATATGGTAAGCCAATAGAGCCAGTTCCAGGTCACAAATCCGTTTTGATTTTGCACGCCCCCAGCGTCGGTAGACATATAACTTTTGGCCTGTTCGTAGAATGGTTCTTCATGGATATAACTGTAAGATTTTAATGCTTACATTCCAAAAGTGCCTGCGTATTTGTAAGTCACGTCCCCTAAAGGGGCGTAACAATAATTTTTGAGTAGTCGATAGACGAGTCCACCAGTAACATAACATCCAATTTTGAAATTTCTAGCTCTAAAAATGTGGAAGATATAAGCTCAGACTATTTGCACGTCCCCTGTGGGATGTTATCCTGCGTATATATATAACCATATATATATCCAAGTCTCAAGTCTTTAGCATCAATAGTGCTTAAAATATAACAGAATTATTAAAAGCACTATATATATATATTCAGCTCCGATTTACCAGTGAGCGTGTCCACATAAATTTTTAAGTGATCTTTATGGGATCCAAATTTGGGAATTCTAGCTTTAAAACACAGTTTGACCCGATTTGCCACGCTCCCAATGACCGTAGATATATCCGTGTTAGCTTTTTGATCTTGGGCGGCGAGAGTATATATTCAAAATCTAAACTCTCTAGCCTTTCTAGAAGTAGTGTTTCTGAGATACTGGAATGTGGGCGTATTGGGAAAATCTTGACACTTACTGTATACTGTCATTGGTTAAAATTGAATAGAGCGCGAGCCTCTGCTTGGGTTTGAAGTTTATATCTTATTGAATCTTTATTTCAAGTCAAAATTCATCTTAGCCTAAATATATTATGTATATATAAAGAGTTCTGCCGCTGAGCGCAGCGACAGAACGGGAGAGTGTAGTATGCTTGTATATATGTACATGTATGCATATGTCATATACATAAGGCATGTAAATTAGGCATGCAGCATAAGTCTTAGGCAAAGTGCAGACGCGGATATTTCAAATTTCAAGTCTGTAGCTTAAATAGCGTTGAAATGGTTTGCGTTCATATGGATAGACGGACATATGGACATATGGATAGACGAACATTGCACAAAACTAATATCCTATTTCACTTCGAGAATAAGTATAATAACGATTCGTTGCTTATTGTTATATTGTTCAACATAGACGCCTCAAAAATAATATGCCAATGTCCCATGAAAACACTTTTATCACATTTTTTATGTACTCTGCATGAAGTGCAAGCAGCTCGCCAAAAAATCGCTTTAGTTGGCGATTTTTACGCTTCCTAAAGCATAAACTCAAACAAATTTGCTCAACAGCGTTTCCGTGTGTGTGTTTGGGTGTGTGGGTAAGTGTTTGCTTGTGTGTATGCCAAAGGGTTCAATTATGAGCAGAGCTCTCTTCAGGTGAAAAACGCCTAAAAGCGTATCCCCGGCTTGGGAAACGTGCTATGCACGCAAGCAAAACAGTTTGGTAACTGTGCCAATTCAGCGGCAACTCTGCCTCTGTAATGTGTGAAATATGTGTAGCATATCGCCTGGTGTAAAGCTCTGTCCGCAGGGAACTCAAAACGCACCTTCAACTTTCAGTCAACAGGGACTCCATTTGCGCTCTTTATTTTTGTTTTTGTTGTCGCACCTAAGCGACTGCAACTTTTATTGGCCACAAAAAATGAGTTGCGGTCAGGTGAGAGAGAGAGAGAGATATAGAGAGAGAGAGAGAAAAAAAAAGAAGAATGACAGAGAGAGATATATAAATAGAGAGAGAGAGAGAGAGAAAAAGAAGAATAACAGAGAGAGAGAGAGAGAGAGAGAGAGAGAGAGAGGGAGAAAGTGTCACGGGGGTGTAGAAGTGAGAGCGGCTTTTCAATTTCAAGGCTCATTGTGTGTGATTCTGGCATTGGTGAAGCATTAAATTAACTTTAAAAACTTTGCGAGCGCTACAGAACAACAATGCAAAAGCGAAAACTTAACTTGAAATTAATTAACCGCGACAAGGCCAAAGCAATTTAATGAAAAACAATGCAAAATTCAACTGCTCCCCTACCACGCTCTCACACTGACCGAAATCAAGTCCTAGAGATAAAGCAGCCGAGTCTCTGAAATTTAAACTTTTGCAGCATTTCATTTAATTTCCTGCCACATAACTCATAAAGCCCCTAATTACGCGAACAGCTGGCGCTGGCCAGATACAAAATAAAACTAAACCCCTCAGACCAACACAGACAAGTACGCGATTCGCTATAATAAAATATATATATAATGAAATATATACCTATATTTGCGACCGAGAATTAAATAATTGGCATACATTTAGTTATATATATAATAATACATAATTTCTAACATATCTCTTAAAATCATTTTGACACTTAGAATAGAACAAAAGTAATGTATTACTCGAGTATTACATATTTAAATACAAATTCAATAGATTTCATTCCTGAGAATTATGTGAAGCAAATCAAACTGATAAGAAGAAGACGACCTAAAATTCGACAGGTTGATTTACAATATATTTTAGATCGTTGATTTTTAGAACATTTCTTAAAGGCGTGGGAAATATCATTCACATTCACGGATTCCGAAATTGAAAAGCTGTCTAATTATACTTCTATTGACAGGAAACTGACAAGTCCTAATCTTAAATGCCCTGGAAGCAACCTTCAGTGTTTTTTGCTGTTGCTGCTACTGTTGCTTCTTCTTCGTCTTCAGCGGAACGAAACAAGTAACCTCACCGCATGTATTTCAATTACTGCATTTCTCAGCCAGCCCCATTTGCCTGGCTTTCTGCCTGCTTCCGCAACTCCCCCTTCTGCTTCACTGTTCGAGCATCAGTAACGCGTTTGTGCGCCCCGCCCATTTGACAGCCGCCCTCGCTACCATTTTTTTTATGGATTTTTAATTTGCACCAGGCTCGCATATTTTACTCCTCTTTTTATGTTTCTATTTGGGGTTTGTTTTAATGTATTTTTATTTTTTTTTTTGTTCTTGGTTTTGTTTTTGCGAGCTTTTTATGAAAATTCATTGTTTTAATTTAACCAAGTTGGTTGACCGAGGGCAAAAACTAATCAATATGAGCGGGACTACGGGGCTGAGCGGTTGTGGGGTTGACGGGCTGATGGGCGCCTAGCAAGGTGACAGAAAGCAGTCGACAGTCGGCTGGTCCATTAATGAGGTCAAAGCCCGAAATACACGAAACAGTATATATTTTTAATTAAACATTAAGTCTGGCCAACTTTTGTTGTGGTTTCTATTCGACATGCTCACAAAGAACTGTTCTCCATACATACACTCGTAAATATATAAATCTCGATGTATACTTAACCGCAGAGCGCCAACTTCTAAAAGGCGGAACTGGTGAAAAAGCAAGCTCAATACAAAGTTTAAAGGTGTAAGAGAGTAAAAGAGTAAAAGGGGAATTGGCTAATGAGATGGAGCTAAAATAAAAGTTTATTTTTTTGGTGTTATGTGTAGCTACAACTCAGGTAAAACCATAACCGAATTCAGAGTTCTTGGTGTACATATAAAAAGAAGGGATTAAATTTAAGGGGATTACTTAAGGGGTTTGAGGTTTTTAGGTCAAAGATAACAGTGATTTAAATATAACAAGTAAGAAAACTCTAGTCGAGGCCGCTCGACTAGGGTATACCCTGAACCCTGCATTCTTCGTTTCTTTTATATACACATGCACTTGTACGTTCATTACAAGCAAAACATACACACACACATACACAGGCGCAAGCACACACAAGCGCAAGTCGGTGCGCCAGCTGTTGTTTGGCTGCTTTGCATGGCAATGCCATGGGAAATTAAATGTTTAATAACTTTTTTTCTAGCGCAACGATTTTGATCAAACTTGTTGGGCGTCATCATGTCATCCATATGTGTGTATGTGCCAAAGCACAAGTCTCTAGTATTTGAAATACGGGACTTACAAATTTGAGGCGAAGGGGCGTGGCATCCAAAATTTAACAAAAACCGAAATTGTATAAGGCTCACATAACACTAAGTGCAAAATTTGGAGACTCTAGCTATAAAGATGAATTATATAGATTTATATAACAGAGCATCGATTTCGTTTTTAATCGATAACATTAAAACTAAGACAGTTATCGATTTTTTTTAACAAACTCGATCTTTTCGTGCTATACAGGAACCTACATAAAAAATTTCAAGTCTCTAGCTCTTATAGGTTCTGAGAACGACGCGTTCATACATACGGACAGACGGACAGACGGACAGACGGACATGGCTATATCAACTCGGCTTGTCATCCTGATCAAGAATATATATACTTTATGGGGTCTGCCACGCCTCCTTCTGCCTGTTACATACATTTCAACAAAAACATTATACCCTGATTTCCCATTTTTAATGGGTTCAGGGTATAAAAATAATGTAAGGCTTGAATTAAGACGAACAGAGAAGAGACCAGACGAATCAAGAAAACACGAATCAACAAAAGTAGAAATGACGAAAAGAGAAAATAATACAATAATTCAAAAATCAGATAAATAATATCAGATGAGACCGATTTTGAAGGGATATGTATGGAAGGCCATCAAAGATCAGAGAGTTTAGTTTTGGTTATATTTACTTAATTTATTTTTTGAATCGGTTATGCTTATTTCAATCTATCCTGGGGATGTTTATGTCTGAAAGTTTCTCTCAAGTTGGCTTGCCAGTATTTCACCATAAGGCGATGCTTTCCAGGCAGTCATACTGATCTAGAAAATACCCAAAAATTCCTTAAAAGACACTGCATTCCTATCTCTCCTTATATTGACTAATTGTTATTTCCAGAAGTGATTTATATAATTGTCATATGTCTGTCTGCCTAATCCAGGTACGACTTTTATCATAATTACTTCAATTTTGCAACTTGTTTTTTTTTTTTTATTCTTTCAGGCTGCATTTCTCAACTGAACGAAACAACGATATTTAACTGAACAGTCCGAACTAAAATTTTTAGCTCAACAATACCAACTGCGACCAAAGGTTTCTCAAGCTCTTTCTAAAGCACTAAACACAAATTCACAAAAAGCTGAAGTAGTATTCAAATGACGTGAAATAAAATAAAAACTGAAGCTCTGGCTGAAAAAAACCGTTGAAACTGCGTAAACAGAAAACCGGAAATTAAATATGCAACAGTCATAACCTCACGAAAAATAAAAAAAAAAAATTAGAGTAGCACAAACAAACCGTAGAAGTAAAAAAAATGCATTAAAGAGAGAGCGAGAGATAGAGAAAACCTAAAAAGGGAATTAAGAAATTTCGCTGGCAAATATTTGCAGAGATTAATGAAAGTGGATTAGAGACGAATTTCCAAAATCAAAAACGAGATAAAAGCGGCACAAAAATCTATCATATAGCCAGAGACGACGAAAACAAGAGAGTGAGACAGAAAGAGGGAGAGAGAAAGAGAGAGAGGGAGAGCAGTGTGTGACAGAGATAGCTATTGTAGCAGAGCTTGGCAGCTTTTGACCCACTCGACGCGTTTGTCTTTGGCTCTCAGTGTTAATCACGGCAAACGTGCCAGGAAGAACAGTTCGAACAGGGGCGCGGGAGGGACACGACGGGTGCTGGCTACTTAAAACCCGGGGTGACAGGCCAACACATTGTTGCAGACACTTTCGCTCTCGCAACAACAACAATACGAACAACAACAACAATTTGCCATTCTAACTGAAAGCAACGCAAAGCAACAAAAAAACCAAGGACATGGACTCGTCGTCGTCGTCGTGTTTGTCGCTGTTTGTCGCGTTGATCTTCCTTGTGATAATTAAAGGTAAGTGCAACCTTTTCAATTTCAGAAACTCACACTTTTAAACAGACACACAATGATTTCACTCACACAAAATGAAATATTTGTTAACATTAATTAATTAATGCGTTCAGAGTGCACGTGCTAGAGAAAGTAATTCTGAAAGTAAGAGAAATAACTTCATCCAATTGAGATACCTTCAAGTAAATATACATTGGCGTAAATAAAAAAAAAAAAAAACAATATCTCTGGGAGTTAAATAGTTATAACAAAATAAAGATAGTCAACTAAAAGCGTTATTGAAATTCAGTAATTACGTCATATCTCTTACGTCTCTGAAGCTAGAGTCTTTACATTTTTTCTTTGGTTCTATTTAAATTTAAATTTTATTTTATTTAAAGCTTTTAATTCTTTATCTTATTAAAGAACTTACAGTGATATGCATAAATACAAGCTAAGTTGTGCGATTGAAAACCCAGATCTGCTGCGTCAAAGAGATCCATTTAAATACAAAGTAATTAATATTAGTCGATCGATTAGTCAAATGATAAAAAAAAACAGTTTAAGTAGAAATGGAAACGTTTTCATCTATTTACCGTTTCTGTGACGCTCCATTGGTGTCTGTATGCATTCTCAGACATTTATCCTTATTTGACTCAGTTATCATCAATATTTATGTACAACTCTGCCCGTGTTCTCTGTTTTGCTGAGCTCGTTCAACATAAAAGTTGAGAGGTCCTTGTCGGTGCAAATCCTTGTGGGCCACTATCAACTTGAAAGTGCACAACTTTCAGGGCTCCGCATAAATCTTCTTGTCACATTACTAACATGCCACAAAAGCGCGACGCTGACTGTTGCACTTGCTCCGCCCAACGCTCAATTCCCAGCTCCCAACGCCCACCTAAAGCTGCCCCTACGCTTACTACCTAGTTACGTGCCAGCACATTATTCAATTCCACATCGGATTTTTCAATTTTCTTTGCCAACATTTTCACGGTGCTTTAAGCAGACCAAACAAACGAAAGCCCCGAACGACAAATGTAAAAGCCACACACAAGATAAAAGTGTGTGTGTGTGTGCGTGGCTATATGGAGCTAGGGTATATATAACTAACTATATATATATATATATATATATATATATATATATATATATATATATATATACGTATATATATCTATTCATATTTGGCAGCTGGATGGGTGTATTCCCTAGCAGCCCGCTATAAATTCACATTGTCGCCATCGCCCATGGAGATCGCCCCGAGCCAGAAACTTGGCCATATTTTTTAGTTTGCTCGTGAAGCAGCATTGCAATTGCAAAAAAAAAGTATATAGGGAAAGTCGCGCGGCAATAAGACAAATATTTCGGATAGGAAAAAAAGACAAAAAGAAATGAAATAAAATGCTCGCACAATTGTCAGAGTGAGCCCCAGGAGAGCCTACTTCAAATTTACAGATGCTCCCCAATGTGTCACACAGACGTACACACACTCATACAAAACATACACACACACACAGACATACACACACACACACACTAGCAGCTTTCCAAATTTTTCTCTTTTTTGTTTAGTTTTTTTTATTCTGTCCAGAAGTTGTTTTTATACCCTTAACCAATAAAAAATAGGAAATCAGGGTATACTGGTTTTCTTAAAATGCAGAAGAAAGCTCGGCAGACCCCTATTAATATATATATACATATATATATATATATATATATATATATATACATTCATGATCAGGCAGACAAATTTAAAATTGAATTGAATTGAATTTGGTGCGTGCTTATACTAAATGCAAAATCTGCGGTATAGCACGGTATTCAGGGTATCTCCTTGTTGGGACATCCGACTAGAGTTTTCTTACTAGTTTCTAGCTCGTTGAGCTGTGCTGCGAGTGGGAGTCGAGTCTCATGTGTTTGTAAAAAAAAAAAGAAGAAAGAATGCAGAAAATAACAAGCAGCTGCATCGCACGATTTTGAATTGCTCGCAATGCTCCACTCGCATTGTTTTCACCAGACAGCAACAAAGTGCATTAGCATTAAGTGGCAGGCCCTATTGGGATGCAAGCGCCACACGAAATTGCAAGAAAACAATTTCCATTGATATACTAAATAGTTAACTAATTAATTGATAGTCAAGAATTACGTCAGTTACAGCATATCAGCAAGAAAGTTATCAAAATATAAACCATTTTCCAAATATGATATCATTGGATAAATCCCTAATTATGGCATATTTTTGACAGTTTCATCTCCAGTTTAATATCCTCAGTTCTGCATCTAATATACACATTATTTTTATACCTTAAACACATTGAAAATGGGCAAAAACGGTATAATGTGGCAGACCCCATAATATATATATATATACTTGATCAGGGAGAGAAGCCTAGTCGATTTAGCCCTGTCCGTGTGCCTGTCTGTCCGTCCGTCCGTCTGTCCGTAAGCTTGAACGCGTCAATCTCAAAACATATAAGAGCTAGAGACTTACATTTTTTTGTTTGAGGTTCGTGTTTAGCACGAAAAGATCGAGTTTCTCTCAAAAATTCGATAACTGTCATAGCTTTAATGTTATAGATTAAATTCCGATATCGTTATTTAGTTATAAAACTCTATCCAATTCATCTTTATTGCTAGAGTCTTCAAATTTTGCATTTAGTGTTATTTGAGCCTTACAAAAGTTATTAAACATTTAATTTTCCATATCTTTGGCATACAAATAGCAGCCAAGCACAGCCTGTGTGTGTGTGTGTATGTGTTGCTACTAATGTATATACATACATATACACAAGTGTATAAAAAAAACGGAGAATGCGAGCGGTCTCGACTAGAGTTTTCTTACTTATTTTTACATTGATGAGCGGTGCGTCTTTGCTGAGGTTCTAAGCTTGTCCTTAGAACGAAAGCAACCGACTGCAACGTTCTTACTTGTTATGCCCTGTAAATGAGAATTCGCATTTATCAGTCGGAAGGAGGCATAACAGACCCCATTAAGTATACATATTTTTGACTCGTCCATGTCATATAAACAACACAAGCTAGAGACCTTAAGTTTTAAATGTGTATTCCTGTATTCATGTACACTTTATGAGTAATAAACTTATCTTCGACAATGAAACCCAATTTTTTATTATCTTAGGAGTAGTTATTATTTTCTTATAAAAATCGGTAGTCTTAGATATCCCAGGGCTCGAATGATGAGTATATTTGCATATTTTGGATTTCAGATGCTTCCAATTCCACATTCCACAGTGCAGTCGAAGCCGCAGTAAAGCCTGTACAGTAAAGCCTATAAGCGCAGCTGCTGAGTTAACTGGGCAGTAAACAGAGCGCTGACGCCGAGTGGAACACACTATCGTGACTAACAGAACAAATAATTTCGAATTGTTGTATTTGCATTGCTGCTGCAAAGCAGTGGAAAGTATCTTGAAGCAATTGCCTTGTATCTCTTAATCTTAAGAAACCATTTATTTTTATCATTTAAATTTTACTGCAGTGATGTGAAAGCAATTTCACTTTTTGAATATATGTAAATGTATTTTTTTTCAATTATATCTTCTTATGCGACACTTCACTGCAGTGCGGTCGAAACCCTGTAAAAGAAAATGCCTTGTAAAATGTTGCTGCATTCGTTTTCCACGTTGTTAATTATGGCTTCAACTCCAAATCGTTGACTATATCAGTTGCAATTACGTGAGCTGCTGTACTGCAACGGAAACACGGCATAGGCTTAAAAACTATTTCGTTCCCTTAAAAAATTCTATTGTTTATTAAGGCTTCCTGATTTTAGCTTTGCAGTCAGGCAGTAGCCAAAGCTCGCTGTGGTAAATCTTTGCTTCTGGTTCTTTTCCCTCCCATTCTCGTTATCTCTCTCTCTCCCTCTCTTTGTGTATTACTCTCATGCTGTCTCTGTCGCATTCAACTTCGTGGCAGGACAAATATTTTCAATAAGCTTCGTTGTAACAAACTGTGCACTGATTGGAAAATCAGCAGTTGAAAATTGCACAAAAGGGAAGACAGCATGACAGCGCAGCCAGGCAGACGGAGGAGAAGGCGGTGTAGCTATGGGCAGGAGAAAGTACAATATTTCAGAGATTCATCCAAATGCTTTCAACTTGTTGTTGATGTTGCTGTCGCTGCTGCTGCTGGCAGCCAGTTGGTAAGCGCATAAATTTCATGGCAATTCAAGCGGCTCTGCGCACCTTGAAGATGTCCTTTCCCTCTCGCTCTCCCCCTCTCTCAATTTCTCTCTCTCTCTCTCTCTCTCTCTCTCTCTCTTCCTCTCTCTCTCTCTGTCTTTCTCTGTCTACGAAGGAAGGCAACTCTATATATTGCTGGTCATATATTTTGTTCTTAAGGCATTTTATGCATTGCGAAAAATTTAAATGACATAAATTTCTATTGGATTTTCGTGGGGCGCAAAGCCAAAGGCCAAAATGTTCATTCAAAATGTCGTCAACATATTTTTGGGCGTTCATCTACATACCGTTAACGCTCCCGATTTTGGCTTACGGCTTCCCAGAGGCGTTTGCAGAGGCGTGGTCATCCGATAAGCAAATGCTGCTAGCTTGCAATTAAATGGAAAAATTTGTGTTCAAAATGATCTTAAGGAAAAGGCCGTACATTAGTGCTTGGCTGCCACGGTGCTGCAACTGGCGGGTAACTTGGCATCCATAAAAGTTTCGACCGCCCCGTTGGGAGACGCCACTGACGCCTGCAGGTAATGTGGATAATCCTGGCTGAGGGGCTACGACTTCCCTTTCTGCCTAAACTGCACGCACAGCAAAACTTTCAAGGCCGTCAGCAGGAAAGCACCCAGCTGCCTCTTTCCTGCCTCCCACTCAGCAGTAAAGCAAGCTGCACTGTAAGAAAAACAAATTTTAGTTACGCGCTCTGCACTTCCGTGGCGCCGCAGAGAACTTCTTCCTTTGATTTTCGAGTCCCTAGTCGTAACGTTGCCCCACGTCTGTCTCTTTATAGAGGCAAGATTGGAGGCGGTGGACGTTGGCTGGTGGGTGATGGGTGGTGGGTTATGGGCTGTGGGTGGGGCACCTGTAGGGCTTCGCATGAGTCAGTGCTGCCGCCACTAAACTTTGCAAATAAGCATTTTTTATGCGGCCAATCCCTATCAGAGCTCCCCAACACCCAGTTACTGTCTCTGCCCGTCGCTAGATCGTAAAAGAAAAACTTAGTGCCTTCGCCTAAATAACCGTAAACGGCACTCGTGGGCCTCTGACACAACAGCAAACTTGATAGGCATAAATTTGGTGTAATTTAACGCATTCAATTACAAAAACAAAAAGAACTCGCGAGCGCCTTGCGAGTTACTTAAAAATGTCATAAAATGGGAACAAGTAAGAGCCTCATAAAGGACAATACTCGACAATGGGTTCCTGCCAGACTTTATCAAATTGCCAGCTAAAAAGAAAGAAACAAAGCTTGGAAAACGGCGCACTCGAATGAGCTGCTTGTTGCAATCAGCTTTAATTATAGCTGTAATAATGTGATAAGTAAATAATAAAATAAAATAAATAATAAAACAAGTAAGAAAACTCTAGTCGGGGGTATAGGAAAACAATTTGTTTAGCGTTGCTGGTCACGTGTTTGGCCGATTGGCCAAACGTTTTGTTTAATAACTTCTGCGCGAATAATGGAACTGAATGAAATTTTCAGTTTATGTTCATCATATTTTATTAGATTTTTTCCAATATTTAAAAATGTAAGCCCATTCATTTACTGGCTTTGAGTGCAACTAACCTCAATTTAAATATTTGGGGAAATTTGGAGCCGGTATCCAAAATTTAACAAAAATCAAAATTACATAAAATAAATATAAAACTTTCAAAACAATTTGGGGACTCTAGCTATAAAAACGTGGGAGATATAATTTGATAACTAACGTTCGATAACGTTTTTAATCGATAACATTAAAATTAAAATAGTTATCGATTTTTTTAACAAACTCGATCTTTTCGTGCTATTCACGAATTCAAAAAAATATTCAAAAAAATTGTAAGTCTCTAGCTCTTATATCTTCTGAGATCGACGCGTTCAAACATACGGATAGACAGACAGACGGACAGGGCTAAATCGACTTGGCTTCTATCCCTGACCAAGAATATATATACTTTTTTGGGTCTGCCACGCCTCCTTCTGCCTGTTACATTTTCACAAAAACAGTATACCCTGATTTCCCCCTTTTCAATGGGTTCAGGGTATAAAAAACAAAAGTTGATGAGGATGTATGAAGAAGGTAATAAAGTTAGAAAATACAAATAAATTATACATGTATAGGAAGATACTGAATTTGATACATACAAATTTGTTACATATGAAAACGCGCACAGCTTTAGACAATTGATCGTTGAGAGTATGGATTGGTAATTAAAGTCATGCTGATTAGAGTTTTTACATCCAGTAATGCCACATATATTTCCAATTAAAAATTTCACCATAATATCTTGGATTAAGCAAATACTTAGAAATACCGGTGAAAACCCTTAGGAGACGACTTGTGAAGTTAGTGTATGGGATGTACCCATTACATCTTCCATTCAGGGTGATCTAATACTCCATTTTATACATTGCTCGAAGTATGTACTTCGATCCCAACTCCCTTAAAACTGATGGGGTAGAAATAATTATGGATATCAAGAAGGCTGAGCATGTATATATGGGTATATTCTATTTATTTGATATTCACAACATAAAATAACGTTGACCTTACTGACAGTTCGACAGAGCTCGTTCACTTCATAAGCTGATTCGAGATGTTGATCCTGATGCTATGATGGTGGCCATGTCAATTTCTGCTTATTAAATGCGGCCTACTCTTGAAGAGCTACTGACTTACATACTTACGCTATGCTCGCCAAATGCAAATAACAACGATTTAACATTCTTTCGAATCCTTCACATGCTGCAGCAATTATCAGAATATATACTATGTGTCAAGTAGAGCCCAAACTTACTTGATATACAGAGATAAGCCAAAAGCAGGATATATATGTTTTTACATATCTATATAAGTGAATATACATATATGGAGGCAACTTAGAATGCAGACAATTCTCAGCTGTTTGCCAGCCACTCGATGGTAGCGCTAAAAGCGTTTAAAATGAAGAGTTTCCGTAGAAGTACAAAAATAAAAACATTTGGGTGGAGAAAGGCGGAAGGAACTGTGCAGGGTCGTGAGCGAAAAAAGATGGAAATAATTGCGCCCAAGGCGACTACAAAGCGAATTACAAACAGAGCTCAGTGCCGCTCGCGTTCTTAGCTCACTAAAACACGGTCTCTCTCTCTCTCTCTCGGTCTATTTGTCTGTCTTGCTCGCTCTGTTGGCATCCCTGTGGCGCCGACGCGCCTTAATGTATGCAATGCCCGCGTCAGCCTAAATGAATGTGAATGCATATATATATATATATATATATATATAGGTATATTTATGCGTGTTTTAGGCGTGTGGGTGTATACAACCCAATTGACTTACAAGCGACGTTTTCCACCTGCCCAAAAAAATCAACACACACACAAAAACATGCAAATTTCAAGGCACGGCGCGAGTTGTTGCCTTTGTGTCGCTTTGTTATTGTGCGGCGATTTGCATAGGCGAACCAAAGGAGGCTGGGAAGGGGTGGAAGCAGGGGTAGCGTTGGGTGCCCGGGCAATAGCTACAGCTTCTGTCTTTATGGCGACATTAACAAAGTGGCAGGCCAAGGGAAGGATCTGTTGTGCAGCTTTTAGTCGGTCAGGTATGCGTCAAGGAGCCGAGCCGGCTCGACCCAATGACTGACTGTGCCACATCGTGTGGCATTGAGTTATTTCGTGCACAATGAATAACACACAAAAAAGAAGAGGAAGCTGGAATGAGCAACAGCGCTCCAGACGCATCCAGTCGGCACTGGGCACAATGATTTTCAAGGATATGCGGGGATGCGCATGTTTGTTCCCGTTTTTCTGCCACATTTTTACGCTCAATTCCAGTGAGTCCACAGTCACAGCTCACACACATACATAAATACCGTGAGAGCAGCAAACGCCGGCGTCTCTTTCACTCAAAGCTGTGTGGGTTCATTCAATAGATTTTTATACCCTGAACCCATTGAAAATGGGAATTCACGGTATAATGTTTTTGTTGAAATGTATGTAATAGGGAGAAGGAGGCGTTGCAGACCCCATAAAGTACATATATTCTTGATCAGGGTGACAAGCCGAGTCGATTTAGCCCTGTCCGTCTGTCTGTCTGTCCGTCTGTCCGTATGTATGAACGCGTCGATCCCAGAACTTACAATAACTAGACTTCAAATTTTTTTAGGTCCCTGTATAGGGCGCGCATATCGAGTTTGTTTCAGAAATTCGATAACTGTTATCGTTTTATTGTTATCGATTAAAAACGAAAATCTAAATTCAGCTTTAAAATTCTATCTAATTCATCTTTCTAGCTTCATCTTTCTTGCATTTAGTGTTATGTAAGCCTCACGCAATTTCGGGTTTTGTTAAATTTTAAGTGCTACGCCCCCTTTGTAACTCCCGTATATCAAATACTAGAGTGCTTTGGCACACACATATATATGGATGACATGATCACGTCCAACAAGTTTGATCAAAATCGTTGGTCTAGAAAAAAAGTTATTAAACATTTAATTTCCCATAGCATTGACATGCAAAGCAGGCAAACAACAGCTGACGCACCGACTTGCGCTTGTGTGTGCGTGCGCCTGTGAATGTGTGTGTGTATGTTTTGCTTGTAATGAATTTACATATGCATGTGTATATAAAAGAAACGAAGAATGCGCTTCTTCGCAGGGTTCAGGGTATACCCTAGTCGAGCGGTGTCGACTAGAGTTTTCTTACTTGTTTTCTTATATATTCTTGATCAGGGAGAGAAGCCGAGTCGATTTAGCCCTGTCCGTCTGTCTGTCTGTCCGTCTGTCCGTCTGTCCGTCCGTCCGTCTGTCCTTATGTTTAAACGTGTCGATCTCAAAAGATATAAGAGCTAGAGACTTCAAATTTTTTTGGAGGCTCGTGTATATCACGATTCGATCGAGTTTGTTTCAAATAATTGATAACTATCATCGTTTTAATGTTATCGATTAAAAACCGATATCTTCATTTAGTTATAAAATTCTATTTAATTCATCTTTATAGTTAGAGCCTTCAGACTTTGCACTTAGTATTATTTGAGCCTAACGCAATTTCGGGTTTTGTTAAATTTTGGATGCTTCTGATAAAACTACATTCCAATGTAGTGAAATATAAAGAATGATTTAAGAGTTCTGCGCAGGATTCAGGATATATCTTAGTGCGGCACTCCCCGTTATAACGTGTTTGGAAAGGTGTCTAAATGTATTATATTAATTTGCTAATAGTTTTCTAATAGTGTATCACCAATTACTTTGATTGAATTTGTTTATTCAATTTGAAAAGTTTCCATATTTATATGCATCAGACTGTACAAATTGATGTGTGCATGGGCAGCATCAAGTCTGTGTATTTTGCTGCTGAGCTTATAATTGACAGACAGCTGAATTTTTCATGTGCTTTCCGTCTGTGTGTGCAGCCGAAAACTCGGTATCGGACTCCGAATCCGACTTGAATTCGGTATTCGAATTGGTGGTGGAGGGTCTGAATTATGGTCATTAAAGTCTGTCAACGGGCTTGGTTGTCCTGCAGTTGGCAACAGCAAATGCGACTGCAACTGTAACTGCAAAGTGCGTTGCCATGTCGTTTAATTGAACCAAAACGGGCAGCGTTTTAATTAAGAAATATGCAAAGAGAGAAACTGTAGGGAAGTGCAGGCAGCCACAGTGTGGCAGACAAGCCCATCATCAGCTGGTTAACAGGCCACAGCCTCACAGTATCCAAAAGCCAAATCCTAGCCCAGGCACAATTGTCACGGCGTTCCGCAAGCATGTCAAGGATGCTGTCGGCAGCTAGTGCAGGGGGCAAAGGGCAAGGAGCATGCACCTGGCCGACGTGTGTGTGTTTGCCCCACTCTGGGCTAAAAGCCAAATGTCGTTTTGTCATATCAGCTGCTCCTTAGCCGTGTCAAGAGTAGGGGGCAACAACACTGCGGCCAGTGCAGGTGTCTCCTCATCTAATCGACATAACTGCGGCTGAGGTGCCGGCCCCGTCGCCGTCGGTCTGTCTAAGTGGCAAACAATGATGAGCATAAAATGCTTTAATTCCTCCCGCTCAAGAGCGCATTTCAACAAAATGTGTGACAAAGCAGCCACGGGCAGCATAGGAGAGCCTGCCTGGAGATTAAATTAACAAAAAATGTTTACAATTTTGAGAGACAAAATGCAGTTAACTTGAAGCAAACTTCTAAGTAGGAGTGAGAGGATAGGACCTAGAGGAAGGATCAAAGCTAGAAGTACATAAATTACTCTAATATATAGAGTAATACAGGAAAAATTGTATTAAAAATATTATAATAAATTTGAAAACCAATCTTAAATATAACGACGTGATTGTTATACATAAGATATAGCCTCATTAGGATAATTTCCATGGATGAAGCTTTATAAGTTGATTATAATCAAGCTTATTATAATCAAGGGCTATTGAATTGATCCATCAATAACCGATAACATTTGGATATGCATGAATATTTCGAAAGGAATCATATTCATATATGGTTATCAAAGGAACTATTGTACCGTTATACAAGCTGTCATGCGCTAATATGAATATGAGTAGATGACATGCTCGAATGCATATGCAGCCAAATCCAAACTTGATTGTTTGTCTTTAATGCAATTTATTAAAAAAAACGGAGAAAATGCCAATGAAATAAATTTAATAAATCTGCTTGAAAATCTCATTACTAACGCAATATTTTTCAAATATATGAAACGTTCATTGTAGATGGTTTTTTTGATATATTTATTTATGCTTTTTATAGCATCCATCAGGCTTTGTGGCATTATTTATGATGCCACTGTGACTCGCCTTCCACCCCTCTCTATCTCTCTCTCTCTCTCTGTCTCTTTCTGTCTTAATCTATGTCTCTGACTAACCGAAACTCTACTGTCCATTAACCAAATAGGCACACCACACATACACGCACCGCACACATACTCCCTATGGTGCAGTTTGACTGGTGTGCACGACCGTGTACGTGAGTGTATGCCTGTGCCTGTGCGTGTGCATGTGCGTTGTTCTGCGGCACACCTTGGCCCTTAATGTATGCAATAAAGCTCAAGTGTAGCGCCGAGCTTGGGGCAGCCTTTGCGACTACCTGCCACAGCAGCTACCTGGCTGTAACAACGCTTTTTGGTAGCTAACCTTCGCTTTCACCACCTGACACATACACTCGTGCAACATTGTTGCATTTGCAGCTAGTACGACAATTGCACTGCTCCCATCCCCCAATCGTGCCCCTCCACTCACCTGTCCTTGTTGTAATTACATTTTGTTTTACTCGTGTGTTGAGGTTTTTTGTTCAGCGACCTTTTTTTCAAAAAGCGCGCCACATGCCACCCTGCCCCACGTCTAGTTGTTTATGCAAGTGGCACTGAGGGGCATGTTGCGCTGTGTGTGTTCTGTGTGTCCGTTGTGAACACATGAAATTCATGCGTGATTTTTATTGTCCTGTTGGGTGTGTGCACACATAAAATAATGTTTATGTATGTATGGCTGACTGTGTGTAAGGGTATGGCAGCAGCAGCAGCAACAAGTTATACAAGTAAAATGTCATTGAGCATTCCACGCCCACGTCCATGCCCACTTCCCACCGCTCAACGATCAACTCGCAATGCCCAAAGACCAACGCCCCCAGGCTCCGTACAAATTGTAAACTTTATTGAATTCCTAGCGCTTTATTGTGTGGAAAATTTATCGTTTCAATTATGCAGCAACAACTGAGTTATACAAATAAATTTTTTTGTATACACATACATATTCAACTCGAATTGTCTAGCTCGTATTGCTGTATATTTTATGGAGCACCCACACTCATTCTCGTACGTACGCCAATGCAGACCTTGACTCGAGACCCAGCTATCGAGCTGAGATACCTAAGATCCGTGCTAACTGCATTGACTTTGACATTTATGGACCAGAGAGAGCACACTCATCCACCCCCACATACATATACATTCTGGGAAAGAGAGAGTCAGAGGGAAAAAAGAGGGAGAGAGTGTGTGTGCGTTTATGGTATGCTCAATGCGTATTCGTATATTTCGAGGGCCGACGCTGCGTATACGCAATTTGCGTGCATCAACTAGCAAGCAGGTGAAATTGGTTTGGCCAGAGATGCCGAAGTAACAGCCACATAATGCTTATATTCATATGAGATAAGGAAGGGAGGAAATGGCTATCTTCATAAACTAAATAATGCGATTAAAGTCAAGTAAGTTAACTGAAACACACAAATATCGGATAGAAATATGTACATAAATGTAAATACATATAAACATTGTATATAATTTTGTTCTAGAGCAACATATAAACTATATGATAAGGGGTTGCAATACTCGATAATGAATTGACTTTAAATTTAAAGCAGCTTTTAGTGATGTTATGTACTGCTAATTTATCGATAGTTTGCTCAGATAATTTAAATATTGACTGTTTAATGTGACTGGAATACCTCTATTGTTTTACTTTTAGTTTGTTTATTGGCTAAAAGTTTTATCGCTTAGAAATACAAATTTAATTTGAAATGAACGCAGTTACTCGAAAAAAAGCAACCTACGGCATAAAATACTTATGCCTCTATTCTCTATTTTTTAGTATATCAGATTTCCTTTCAGTATCCCTGCTATAAATTAACTGGTTAATTGAATTTACAATTCTTGGGCATTGTATTAATTGAAATTCAACGATTTGTTATGCCAATAGAGAACCCCCTCACAATTGTTTTAACAATGCAGAGTGCTGAGTGCGAAAAACGGGTCAAGGTTAAATTAGGTCAACTAACGTGTAGCTTGTCGAGTTGAATGCTTTTCCGAGACGCCTCAGCAGCGCTGTTAGCCGACCCCGCTCGCTGTTACTCACACTTTCTCCCTCTCTCTCTCTTCATTTCTGGCCTTTATTGCGAGCATTGACAGCGACACTGTTGTCAGCTAATAAGTAAATAAAAAAATAAGTAAATTAATTCTTAAACAAGTAAGAAAACGCTAGTCGGGCGGCCCGACTAGGAGATACCCTGAACCCCGTGCTATCTGCGTTTTTAAAAATACAGCATAATTAGCATTTAGTATAAACGCACTCAAAATGAAATTCAATTCATTTTTCAATGTTTAGCAAATAGCGCCTTCCATATTTCGATTGAATAGAGGAGCTGATAATTCGCAAATCGTAGTGCAATCTACTGGAAATATGTATTTACGGAAAACTGTGTGCTTAGCGCTGCTGGTCACATGTGTTTGCTGTTTGGCCAAACGTTTTGTTTAATAACTTCTGTGTTGCGCAATGGATTTGAATGAAATTTTCAGCATATGATCTTCATTTTCTACTAAATTTTTAAAATTAAAAAAAAATTCAAACTCATGCATATATTGGCTTTATTTGCAACTGCCTTCAATTGAAATATTTGGGGAAATTTGGAGACGGTTTCCAAAATTTAACATAAATCAAAATTGCATAAAGTATATATTAAACTAGCAAAAAAATTAGCTCTAAAGACGCCGGAGATATAGTTTAAAAACTGAATTTCGATAACGTTTTTAATCGATAACATTAAAGCAGAAGTGGTTATCGTTTTTTTGAAACAAACTTGATCTGCGCATGCTATATACGAATCTATATAAAAATTTCAAGTCTCTAGCTCTTATAGATGTCAAGATCGACGCGTTCATACATACGGACAGACGGACAGTCAGACATGGCTATATCAACTCGGCTTGTCTCCTTGATCAAGAATATATATACTTTATGGGGTCACGCCTCCTTCTGCCTGTTACATACATTTCAACAAAATGATTATCCTCTGATTTCCCAATTTTAATGTTCACTGTTCACTGTTTATTGAAGAGTCAAACCATAAAGAATATAATATCAAACAACATTAATTTTTAAACCCTTTAATGCAGAACAATGTCAGCAACTAAGGTATAATATTTTAATTAGCTATTCGCATATTTGTTCAAGTGTAAGAACAACAAGTAAGAAAACTCTAGTCGGGGGTCCCGACTAGGAGATACCCTAAACCCCGCGCTATCTGCGTTTTTAAAAATACTGCATAATTAGCATTTCGTATAAACACATAGAAAACTAAATTCAATTCATTTTCAATTGTTTAGCCAATAGTGACATCTATGGTTCGATAGAATAGTGCCATCACTGTTTCGATTTATTGAACAGCTGATAATAAGCAAATCATAGCGCCATCTATTGGAAATATAAAACTTGCGGGTCTTAGAATTTGCTAGATGCACGCAGCTCAATGTGTATGTGAGCACATGTATAGGAAAACAATTTGTTTTGCGTTGCTGGTCCCGTGTTTGGCCGATCGGCCACACGTTTTGCTTAATAACTTCTGCGCGAATTAATGGATTTGAATGACATTTTCAGCTTATGTTCAACATATTTTAATACATTTTTTCCAATTTTTAAAAATGTTAACCCATTCATTTACTGGCTTTGAGTGCAACTAACCTCATTTTAAATATTTGGTGAAATTTGGAGCCGGTATCCAAAATTTAACAAAAATCAAAATTAGATAAAATAAATATAAAACTTACAAAAAAATTTGGGGACTAGCTAAAAAGACGTGGGAGATGTAATTTTATAACTAACGTTCAAAACCGTTTTTAATCGATAACATTAAAATTAAAATAGTTATCGACTTTTTTTAACAAACTCGATCTTTTCGTGCTATTCACGGATCTACATAAAAAATTTCAAGTCTCTAGCTATTATAGGTTCTGAGAACGACGCGTTCATACAGACGGACAGACGGACGGACAGACGGACATGGCTATATCAACTCGTCTTGTCACCCTGATCAAGACTATATATACTTTATGGGGTGTGTCACGCCTCCTTCTGCCTTCGGTTTTTGTTAAATGTTGGGTGCCACGCCCCCTTCGCCTCAAATTTGTAACTCCCGTATATCAAATACTAGAAACTTGTGCTTTGGCACATACATACATATGGAGGACATGATCAACAAGTTCGATCAAAATCGTTTGTCTAGAAAAAAAGTTATTTAACATTTAATTTCCCATAACATTGGCATGCAAATAGCAGCCAAAGAACAGCTAACCCACCGACTTGCGCTGGTGTGTGCGTGCGTGTGTGTGTGTGTGTGTGTGTGTGTGTGTGTGTGTGTGTGTGTGTGTGTGTGTGTGTGTGTGTGTGTGTGTGTGTGTGTGTATGTCTATATTAATATAAAAGAAACGGAGAATACATGGAATAGCGGTTCCTCGCAGGGTTCAGGGTATACCCTAGTCGAGCGGTCTCGACTAGACTTTTCTTACTTGTTATATTATGCACTTCATTAATTTTCGTTTCATTTTCATTCTTTTTTAAAATACCTCATTTACATTTGCCAGCTTTTCCAATATTCGTTTTAAAATAAGCAGCCAATACCCTGAGTCGTCCTTTGAAGGGCTTTCAATTAAAACAGATCTGCATGGCTCATTGACATCCAATCGCCGGCTCAATGTCCCTGGTGGTATATATACACCATAATAAAGGTAGTATATGAACAAGTCCTTTACAGCCGGCAATCACACTGTCATACACAATTCCTTCAATTCCTCCATTTTTTTCTGCTGCCGCTGTGCGAAGGACAATACAATACTGATCGAAGTAAGCAATAAGCTCACAAATAAAAAGTAGGACAGAAAGAAGGATTGCCTGACGGAAACACTCGGAGATTTCATTTTCGGTTTCTCTTTTGTTATTGTGGTTCTTGTTAGTGTTGGCGTTGTTGCTGTTGTTAATGGTCAGATCTGCATCAATTTCTTGTCTCTAAGGTTGGCACTGCGAAAGGCTTGCCCAATTGTTTGTCGTATATTTTTTCGAATATTCCTATGTTGAGATTCAATGAAAATGTAGTAAATTATGTTCATTCGCCCCATTGTACATTCTCTCTATCTCTCTCTCTCTCTCCATCTCTCTCTGTATCTCTGTCTCATTGCCCTCTTCACTGACTGCAATCAAAAAATACGCTTGATTTTTTACATCCTTACTAAAAGCGCACTATCAATATTATGGGATTTCGCGTCCTCTCTACCACCACCCCCCCTCCCACATCCCTGCCAGCCTCTTCGCTATTTTGATGACTTACATATGACTGTGTGTGTGAGTGCTCGAGAGTGTGGGAAATATTGCAAATATAATATGCTTGTTGGGCTGCGGAGCCCCCTTCGACCGGGAATTGGTGTCGGATGGGTTTGCAACGTGTGCTAAGTCCTCAGCCACGCCCCCAACCCCTGGCAATAGTTTGGGCTCGGCGCAGCAATTCAACATTTTTGCTACACTCAAGTAGACACTCGACGGGTTGCGCCATAAAAAAAGGCAAGTTTGTTAATATCTTGCGATGCCAAACTGCAAAGTACCCTGTACTGCAAAATAGCACAACGTATTATAATATGTTGACCGCCTTCAAATAAAATGAATTAACTTTAATAAGAAATGGTATAAAATTATTTTAATTTATTCTCCGTTTTGTGCTCAAATGCTTGCAAAAAGTATATTGCCATTCGAGAATCGAAAATAAAGGTTCGCAAGCTTGTTTTATTTCCAATATTCAAAAGCCGAACAGTCAAACGTAATTGAAATAAAAATGTAAATATTAAATTGTAATTATATTGCGAAAAATGTATTTTTTAAATTTTTATTACATTTCGTGTTTAAAAAATAGTTTGTAAAACCTTTTCTTCGAGATACAATTTAAGGTATTTTCAGGCATTTTAAAAATTGATTGTAAATACCAGGCACAGACGGTGAGTGCGAAAATATTTCGCGCACGTTGAACCTCCCAGTTAGTTGGCTGACAAACCGAATGACTGACAGATTGACTGACTGACTGAATCACAGAGTGACGCCTAAGGCGGACTGACGCTCCAGACGCTCCGGATGCAAGTGTGTCAATGTGTGAGCATGTGAGCAACCGCATGATGTTGTCTGTGAGAGTGTGTTAGTGTTAGTCTGTGCATGTGTGTGTTGTGTATTTGTTGGCAATTTCCGCTTCTACATTTCCGTTCGTTTTGTCACGTAGTTTATGAATGAATTTAACTGCTGTCGGTGGGACGACGGCGACAAAGAAAAGAGACAACGACAGCAACAGCGATAGCGAAGCCGACGTCGATGTTGAAGCGGCTATAAAGCTTGTTGATATGTTTTAATGAGCACTTTTAACATGCACACTCACATGTGTGCGCGTGTGTTTGTAAGCGGCACACATAAAACTAACAAGAAATAACAGACAGCTTTGAGCTGTCGAATATCTAATATCCTTTGCTGATGTACACCAGATAAGCATAAGATTTCTATACAAATAATCCATTTGCGGGAGTTGATTCCCATGGAGGCTGCTGTGGCTTTCAGAATATTGTACACATCCTCGATGAACAAACAACTCAATAATGCCAAAATGTTGAGATAAAACAGTCGATTTTTAAATTTCAAAATTTCGGCTATATAATAAATAGTTCGATCATGCAGAAATTGTTCTTATAGATAGAAAGTTATATTTGACTACATTATATGTGATTTTATATTTTTAAAATTTAAAAGTAATTAAACAAAAACTAATTTTCTTATGATATCTATTGTGGTAACAAGACTTCGAGATTTTTAATTTGAGAAATTGGCTTAGCTAATCAAATATTCAATACGAAAACTTAACTCTCAAATAGGCAGACCCGCATAATGGCAAGGTAAAGGTAACATATGTGATACATATAGCTTTAAGGGTTTCCAAATAAGAATGATCGGATTGTGTATTTAGATTCCAACAATAAAAATATACAACAATTTTTGGTTTAAATTACTTTGTTATCGATAAGCAGGCAAGTCCGTCTATAGGCGTGGCTCTTTATATTGATCATAGGGGGTGAAAAAAGCCTTTTTGTAAATCTGACTTCGAATTCGGCTTGATTATGATACAGTTAAAAGACCTAGTTAACTTAAAGCGTATGATATCTGATATCCCTAATGGAATCAATAATTTGAGTAAGACTTTGTCCTTTAGCAGAAGACGTGAAGACTGAAAGTATTTATATTTGATTTATTTTTTTATTATTGCTCTTGTGCGTTACATATTCAGTCACAAAATTTTAATACCCTTCGCAAAGAGTAATCAAAAATACCTTGTGCGTCTGAATATCCATGAGGACCGCAGTCGTCGCTTAAAAATGCACAGTAAATTGTTCAGATGGCTTGCTGTCCCCCTCAAAAAGTAGCCCACAGACCCCACTCGATGGAGAGCACACTTTTCGGCCAACAAAAGAAACTTTTTTAATTACATTTTTCATTTCCTTTCCAGAAACAGTAGGGCCAGTGGAGTAGAGGGACGTGAAGCTTTTCTAACCGTTTTTGTGTATAATAAAAGTGACCATATATTGCTTATTGGCTGGTAGAGATTGAATGTGCCTAATGTCGTTCAATATAAATGAATGTACTAGATGTATTTAGCTTTGGCCTGACTCGGATCTGTTATCCTTTGTGGCTGGGTGACTAACTGTGCGACTGGTCGACAGCTTTGCTCGTTTCTAACCAAAACTAATCGCAGGAGAACGAAAAGCAAAGAAACCAATAAAAAAACAAGTAAGAAAACTATTGTCGAGCGTCCCGACTAGGAGATACCCTGAACCTCGTGCTATCTGCGTTTTTAAAAATACTGCAAAGTCAGCATTTAGTATAAACGCACAGAGAATTAAATTCAATTCATTTTCGACTGTTTAGCCAAAAGCGCCATCTACTGGAAATATGTACACTAAAACTTGCGGTTCTTAGAATTTGCTATATGTACGCAGTTCATTGTCACGTGGTTGCCGATTGGCCAAACGCTTTGTTTAATGGATTTGAATGAAATTTTCTGCTTATGATCAATACAGTTTAATACATTTTTTCCAATTTTGAAAAATGCAAACCCATTCATTTATTGGATTCAACCTCTATTTAAATATTTGGGGAAATTTGCCACCGGTATCCAAAATTTAACAAAAATCAGAACTACATAAAATAAATATAAAACTAACAAAAATTTTTTGTGGACTCTAGCTATAAGGACGTGGGGAATATAATTTAATTATTTAATTCTGATACCGTTTTTAATCGAGAACATTAAAACGATAGTTGTTATCGTTTTTTTAAACAAACTTGATCTGCTCACGCTATACAGGGATCTACATAATTTCAAGTCTCTAGCTCTTATAGGTTCTGAGATCAACGCGTTCATACCCACAGACAGACGGACATGGCTATATCAACTCGGCTTGTCTCCTTGATCAAGAATATATATACTTTATGGGGTCACGCCTCCTTCTGCCTGTTACATACTTTTCAACAAAACCATTATACCCTGATTTCCCATTTTCAATGGGTTCAGGGTATAACAACCATGTTGTCAATAATATGCCAACATTGAACTGTCCATACCAAAAGCGTGGGCAAAACACACGAGCGAGGATGGCTCCAGAAGTTGTTAGTATTACTTTAGAGCAGAGCTGGCAAATAACAGTGGAGCATTTTGCAACGTCTTCAAATAATGGTCTTCACTGAGTATTTGACGGAAATACTAGCGAGCGACGGAATCAACGGCTCGCTCGGACTATGATTGTGTTTTTCGTTTCAGTCAGACTGCGAGAAAACGCTTGAGTAAAATGAAGCATGTTTTCATTTCTTTCGGGCGCTTGATATACGGCTATATTTCAGCAGATATATATATATTTATGAATATATATCTTTGAAATTGAATGAGTGTAAGGGAAATATTTTCAATTTTATTTAATTAATTCTAATATAAATGCGTTTGATGATGATAAGCCCGGATTATTCACTCATACATAAATATGATCTAATTAAGCATTATAAGGTGGAGAAAATTGGAAACATAGATTGCTCGTTATATAGCTTAGATATAGATATAGATTACAGCCACTTATTAATAAAT
This sequence comes from Drosophila mercatorum, assembly GCA_961210405.1. Taxonomy (NCBI): domain Eukaryota; kingdom Metazoa; phylum Arthropoda; class Insecta; order Diptera; family Drosophilidae; genus Drosophila; species Drosophila mercatorum. The sequence continues at coordinate 1,380,797 of CAUIUS010000002.1, read as the reverse complement.
TTTTGATGCTTATGGAGCAGACTATAGGTAAGTGCTGTCGACTGCGATTCTGTGCAGCTTTAAGGTTTTTGTTGTTGTGCTCTGTGGATACATAATAAAACGGGCCGCAGATGAGCCTCGATGCATGTCAATTTGTGGCTTTTGGTAGAACTCCCCAATGATTGAGCCCACAGAGAGAAGAAGCCGCGGGAGCGGTGGAGTGGGGCTGGGTGGGTTCTGGTGGTTTTGGTGGGTGGCTAGGGCGGCTTGCGTGTAGATTTGTAGTCCATGAAAGCCCGTTTATGGGCAGCTTTCATGCCTGAGCCATGTACAGCATATTTATATGGCATGTAAATGCGGGCTAGCTTCAAGAGAGCGCGTGCACACACAGTTAGCAGCCACTGTTGTTTGCCATGCGGGTTTTAGCCTCCTTTGTGCCACAGCACTTTGAGCCAAGACAAACTGCAGCAGAGGCAACAGCAACAGAAGCAACGATCAAGTTGCCAAATTTATTTGCGTTTATCTTCGTGCCAAAAGTTTTTGGTTAACGTGTTTGGCATTGTCAACAACTTTGTTGTGGTGCCACAATTGACACGCCCTCCGCCTACTGCCCTGCCACCGTCCACAGCCACACGGCACCGCCCTCATTCTCGGCTGATGCAATTGCAATTGCTTTTGCCGAGTTTTCCGTCCGTCGCATCTACAAAATTGTTTGTTTTGTTTGGCGCGTGCTGCTTTCGACTAACTTTTTTCTATACTCTCAACTTTTTTTCCTTTTTGAATTCTATTTTTCAATTCCTTTTCATTGGGTTTTTTTGTGTCAGGCACACAATGCCACGCCCACAAGCCAACCTGTCGCCTGTCGTGTAGGTGCCTGTATCTTCTGTATATATTTATATATACTGTACATTCCGAAGAGTCTGTTAATGTTGTTTATAACTGCAAAGGTCGAACAAGAACAATATAAGGCTTAATAAAGAAAACTATATATGTATATGGTACGATAATGCGACAGGAAAAAATATTAAGGCCACGCGCAAGTCAGTTTCATGTGGAAATCCTGTACGAGTTGAAGGCCGAATTTAAAATATTTTGATATTAAAACTGTTTTTAGATTTTCGATGGGATACTGTCTCTGCTTCTGATTCATATACCTGTATATACAAAATAGAAACAGTCATGTTACGTAATAAATAATTTACAAAGTTTGTATTTTTCGATCAGCTGAATGAATTTTTTAAGAATTCTTAACTTTCAATAATTCAATAAACACGGAATAGCAGGTTTTCGCAAGGTTCAGGGTATCTTCTAGTCGAGCGGTCTTAACTAGAGTTTTCTTACGTGTTTTATTTAATTTTAAATCTGCTCTTAATGTTTTAATTCAGGTTTATAAAATAGAGAAATAAATCCTATTCTAATAATAACGCATTCGCAATTCAACCTAAATTTTAATTTTGGCCTCGATAGATAAAGAGCAAAAAAAGGGCGAACTTAAAAACAATCTCATCAAAATCTCAAATGAGGGTGTGCCGCACACACATTGGAATTTAAAGGCGACCAGGAGATGCGCTTATAATATAACAATGGACCATTTACCATTAGGAAGTGAGGCATGCGCAATTCAGCCTAAGCTATTGCCAATAAATATTAAGTAACTCACTCAACTAAACAGGCACAAAGTTTGTGACACAAACACACACACACACTTATCATAGATATGCCAACTTTTATACACCTTATATGCGTATTTAATCAGCTTTTGCTTTGACTTTTGCTTGCTTATAGGTAAGTACAGACTTTCCGCCCGTGCCGACAGCTTTCTACTGCAATTCGTGTGCCATAAAAATGACAATAAGAGGAAGAGCACGCAAGTATTAAAAAAGAAACAATATATATCTGTATATGCATATATGTATGTAAGCATACATACAAGTAATGTAGAGCTGTGCGAAATATGAAAGTAATAAAAAACCTTGACATAAACCTTAGAGATATGTGTGTAAACAGTAACACACAAAAGTCTAACAATAATACGGTAGACTAGATGCTGAAGGCGGGGCACTCCTGGCTAGCAATCTGGCACAACTTTGGTAACAAGTTTTTGTTATTGTTTTCAGAGTATGCTTGGGTATGGGTGTGTGTGTGTTTGACGTTTGGTGTTGTGCCCGCCTAGGCAGCTGTCAAAAATCAACGCAAACGTCAGCGCTCAAAAGCGACAAAAACACATACCCACACGCACACACACACAGACACACGGATACACGCATAGGCATCGGACACATGTTGAAAATGTCAAAAAGTAGGCAACATATTGTACGCCACGCATCCCATTTGAACCTCCCCCCCCTTCAAGCCTCATCCCCTTTCAGTCAAAAAAAAAAAAAAAAAAAATATATATATATATATATATATATATATATATATATATATTATAGGTTTAAGCACACACACAGTCTGTCTGTATATATGCTCTCTAAAGGTCACAACAACAAAAGGCGAGCCTTTCACAATCTTCCACTTATTTTGAAGCCTTTGCCCAGCTATAGAACTATGTATAAATTCGTTACTATGTATTATTAGTATTTTTCTCTGCTGAGGCGTTCATTGATTTCTTTTTTTGAACCACGCCTTTGAAACGATATGGACCGTTACGTTTAAATAGAAGAGATGCCACGGAGCCAAAAGAAGAGCAAAAAAGAGTAGAAGACGAAATGCAAGAATCCCAGACTTGAGATAGGCAGACCCATGCTTATATTTTATTTTTATTTTATTATATTCTTTGAAAGAATTTTAAATAGTATAGTATTTGCAATCTAAAACAAGTAAGAAAACTCTAGTCGGGGGTCCCGACTAGGAGATACCCTAAACCCCGCTCTACCTGCGTTTTTTAAAATACTGCATAATTAGCATTTTGTATAAACGCACAGAAAACTAAATTCAATTCATTTTCAATTGTTTAGCTTATAGCGCCATCTATGGTTCGATAGAATAGTGCCATCACTGTTTCGATTTATTAAACAGCTGATAATAGGCAAATCATAGCGCCATCTATTGGAAATATAAAACTTGCGGGTCTTAGAATTTGCTAGATGCACGCAGCTCAATGTGTATGTGTGTATGTGATCACATGTATAGGAAAACAATTTGTTTTGCGTTGCTGGTCACGTGTTTGGCCGATTGGCCAAATGTTTTGTTTAATATTAATATTGAAATATTCAGCTTATGTTCATCATATTATATTAGAGAATATATATACTTTATGGGGACTGCCACGCCTCCTTCTGCCTGTTACATACATTTCAACAAAATCATTATACCCCGATTTCCCATTTTCAATGGGTTCAGGGTATAAAAAAGTTAAAGAGCATGCACATCTCAAGCCTGACTCCTGGAATTCTTCGACATTCTGATTATTTGGCTTTTAGTTGATTATAAAAAAGAGAGAGGCAAAACAATACGCCCACAAAGACGCATGTGAGCCGGCAGCTGGACAACAATGAAGGACAGACAGACAGAGGCGAAAGCGGATCTGCTGGGGCCAAAGTTAGCTCTGACAAAAACTCTTGTGAAAAACAACTCCTTTCAGTAGCTTCCTTATTTGCCATCTCTATATCTTTCTCTCTCGATTTTCCTCTGCCTCTGTCTCGCTTTGTTAAAGCTGCCTGCCGGGCTTTTTTTGAACGGCATAAAGCGCATAAGATCTGCAGAGATATGGACCGCGTTTTGGATGGCGGCGTTAGGTTTCAATTTTACGCACGCACGACTTTTTGCCAGTGAAATCATAAAGAAAATTACATTGCAAAACTATCGGGCAACGAGTCATGGCCTTTTCCATTTTGCTCCCTGCCGTTGTTGGGCTGGCTTTAAACTTGACACAGTTTGGGGCAGGGAAAAGTTAATCATAGCGAAAACTTTGATTTCATTTGGGGAACTCGTGAATATAACACAACACACAAGAGCAACATCCACAACAGCCTCACTTCAATTGTTTGCTCTCGCTTTGAGTTTGAGTTCATCATCATCACCATCATGCTGTCAACAATGATAATGATGACGAACATGATGAGGTTGCCGATGTTGCAAATGACAGCGGGTGTGGAAGTTTGCTTTAGTAAATGACGTGCCGTGAATGAGACAGCAAATAATGTGCAGAAGAAAACTCGGAAAGATGCTAATTCCAGTGCTGAGAAACTTACACAATATTGTTTTCAAAGGCTATTTTGGGGGCTGTATAAACAAAAGAGGAAATGGTAAAGTGAAGAGGACCCCAAAGAGAACTGGGCGGGAAAAAATGAAAATTATTTGCTGGGAATACAGTAAAACGAGATAGGTATCCTGCGAAAATACGCTCAAAATATTGTTAAACAAATGCTTATCAGATAAATATCATAAATATACTTTAAAATATAAAGAAATATTCATAAGATTAAGAATATATAATAAAATAAATAAATTGGCAGCCACTCTTTTGTAAGCAATAAGGAGTGACTGTTATTAACAGCATCGCTTTCGCCTTAAGGCTACTCGTTATCATTATTCTTAATAGTTCAATAGTTGTAAGCATTTGCAAACTAAATGCATGCCCAATAACAATACTAAACATAAACAAAGGTTGGATTCGCTCGCTAGTGCCACGAAAAATAAAATCATTGTGCCATGTCTAAGTAACACTGAAAAACTGCCACACACACACACACTCACACACACACACACGCAAATAACTTAATAGTTCGCAGCAAGTGCAACAACAATTGCATCAGTAGCAGCAATACTGACGCTAACGCTAACGTTGACATTCTAAGACCCATGCGTTTCAGCAAGCAGCAGCGACAGCGACTGCGAATTGGGTTAAGCAGCCTGCTGTGCGTGTCTGTATTCGAGAGAGAGAGAGAGAGATTGAGAGGGTGTGTGTATGTGCTTACCCCGGCTAACTCAAATTCAATTGTAGCATGTTGCTTTGTGCCCTTGCCAAGTTAAACGATGAAATGAGCATTTGTGCCAAAGTACGTACAACAAAAACAGCTGCAGCAACAACAACAGCGTGCAGAACAACAGCACATAACAAAATACACATAAATTATACTTTTTGCCATCCTCAGCCGTTACGTTGCGCTACGTTACATGTGGCGTTGCGTTTTGCGGAATGCTGAAGCGGCTTTTGTTTTAGCTTAACTTTTTTTGTTGGCCCCTCTCCATCATCTCCATCTCTTTTGCTTTTGTTTTTTTGTTTCGTTTTTTTTTTTGCATTTAAATTAAGTCTAAAATGCCGACAAGCAGTTGTTGCTTTGTTACCTCGTTGTTGTTTTTGCTGCTGTTACTACAACGGTTAAATAGCAGAGTTGCCAGATCGTTTTAAAATGTCGCAACGCAGTATGTTTAGCTGACTGAATGAACATGTGTTGATGGAATCTGCGTGGAGTGTGCCTAAGAGTGTTTGAGCGCATCATTAGCACTCACTATCCGGCGTTACGCGGTTAAATACATTTTTAAATCTCTTTTATTTATCTATTTGTTTATGTTAATATATTTTTATGTTTAAAGAATTAAACTTGAATACAGATTTTTACAGTAGGCAAAATAAATGTGTCTAAAGAGACCATTTATAAAATTTAAGTTTCCCAAGCTTTAAGGCCTAATAAGCTAACTTAAAGCTTCTCTTCTGAAAAATATGAGATTAATAGATTTACATAATAGCCGTATGCAACTGCAGGTACCAAATTCAATTAGCTTTCCAACTTTTTTCAACTTTTTTCTTCGGAAGCCAGTCGGATATAGTTATAATACAAATGTTGTGTATTCTGTATTGACATTTTCTGTGCCACTGACTCTGCTGCCCATATTTATTTTCAATTTAAGCCAAATTCTCGCATGCTGCACTCTAAAAGTCCGTGGCATGTTGTACGTGTTGCATTCCCCGCGCACAGTGCTCCAGCCAAAGCTGAAGCCAAATTTATGGCCCCAGCAGCAGCGGCAGTAAAGTTAATGCCCCCCATTTGCCTTGGTATATGTTGTAAAAAAAACTTTGGAAACTGACCCTCGTCATAATTGAAATGCGCTAAAACAAAAATGGAAAAATCTTTTTAATGAAAACTCGTACATACACTCTGTCGCTCACACACACGCATGTCATTTGCGTGACAAGCAGGTCAATATAAATTATTTCTATATAAACTAAGCCAATGGACTATTACTCCATTCCAAACATGCAAATATTGTGCACAGGGCTTATGCCAAATACAATTTGTAGCATACGTATGTGGGCCATGCGAGGGCATTAAATGCTGACTAGCCCTCATGAAGCGCATGACATCGAGCCAGTATGATTTTCAAGTACAACTTCAGCGAGAGTTCATTGCCCTAATATCATTGATAAATGCTTAAATATATTAGAATGAAGTTGTTTAATATGTTCTTAATTGAGTTGCCAAAGCCACAAGTTCATATTCATCATATATGAATATGTATGCATCTATAATATCTCAAGTATTGATTAAGAGTATAGAGCCAAAAATACAGATGTTATAATATATTACTTAATACCTAATAGGCTTTAAAAAGATGAAGCTACGTAGGGTCTTTGGGAGCACTTTTCGCGCTGTACTCAAAATTAAGCTAATTGGCAGCTAAGTAAAGGAGGCTCAGAAAGGCCAAAAGCAAGCGCTGCGATGTCTAGGAGAACTTGGGGATGTGTGTGGGAAGGTTCGCTTTTTATACTTTTTCACGAAGTGCAATGTCCGTCATGATGTCCGTCCGTCCGTCTGTCCGTATGAACGCAAACCATTTCCACGCTATTGAAGCTAGAGACTTGAAATTTGGAATATATACTCGTGTATACTCTCGTCAGATAATGTGTCAAGATTTTTCCCGATACGCCCACTAGGGGCGTGGCAACTCGGAAAATGAATTTTCCTGTATCTCAGAAACACTACTTCTAGAAGGGCTAGAGAGTTGAGATTTGTAATGAACACCAAAAAGCTATGGCGGATATATCTACGCCGATTGAGGGCGTGGCAAATCGGGTCAGATTGTATCTTCTACAGTTTTAAAGGTAGAACGCCCAAATTTGGCACGTGGGTTACTGTTACTATCCTATAAAATATAATGTGATTGATGTCCCGGTGGGCTGCTGGGACGTAAAAAAGTATTTCGCAGTCGGTTGCGTCCGACACCAACGTTCTTACTTGTTTTTATCTGCATAAAGGTCAACGCTAAAAATGCCAACAATTATTTAACAGTAAATAACTCTTAAATATTTTAAGACTTGCATGTCACAATTTGTAGGGCCAAAACATTTTTGGCAGTCAAGCAAAAAAGAATGAGCAAAATGAGAACTGTTCATTTAAATTTTAATTGCTTTATAAATGCTAAAAAGTCCTTGAACTTTTTTCTGCGTAAGAGTGAAAGTGGCGAGTGGGCGTGGCAGGTGACTCCCTTGCCACGCCCAACAAGTCCTCTCACACGGCCATTTAGCAAATTGTTGATAGAGCCCAAGCGAAAAGCTGAGCTGCCCTTGCGAGCTAGTTTGAAGTCCTTTCATAAAAAAAGGACCAACAGCATGTATACAAATATATATATATATATATATATATATATATATATATATATATATATATATATCCGTATTATAGAGTATATACATTAATAAAATTTTCACTCGCAAACTTTTGTGTACAAAAAAGAAGAGGCAGAAGACAAACAGCAACAATGGACAGGCTGGCTATTTAGTTACAGCTATAGCCAGCGGCTATTGCATAGGAAGGACATCGCGCAAGTTCCCCTTTAGCTGCCACGTCCATTCCCGTTCTCAACTCGTTCCCAGAACAAACAATGGTTATGAGCATCTGTGTATCTCTCTCTCCGTGCCTTTGTGTGTGTATGTGTTTGTGTGGGTGTGTGCGCATATACATATAAAGGCTCATGCGAAATGATGTCCGGTAGGTATACTTGAGAAATTTTTAAGTGTTTGCCACACTTTCGCTTCTTCACCTCCCACATCGACAACGAATCCGACTCTTGTGTACTGTTAACGTGCCAATGGTATCATCTCTCTCGCTCTCCCTCTCCTTCCTTTCTCCTACCTTGTGTTCCTTGCTGTGGTTTTGCCACTTCCACTGAGAGCGAGACAGACTGTTATTCGAGACTATCCTCGTTATAAATATAAGACAGAAGTTCTCTTATTGACATGTTATCGTTGTGTGAACAGCTTTTGATAATCGAGTATGAAATTGTAAACTTAACAAAAAATTGTATATTACTATATTAGTAATATACAATTTTTTTTACATTTACAATTTACATTTTTTAAGGCAGGCCAGCTGACCAATTCAAAAATATATATTACATACATGTGGATTGCACAAATTATAGTTATTTACATTTCACTTGAGTTAAAAAACTTCAGCATGATTTTGTCTGGTAGATTATAGAATAACTTATATCGTATGAGTATGATGTTATTTCTTCGATTTATTTGCTAAGTACATAATTGCGTTAATAAAATATGGTAATCCTAATCTAATTTAGAGATCTGAGTGTAGAGCACCTTGGACAGTTACTTAAATCGAATGCAAAGATAAATATTCTTGCAACTCTGCGAATTGTGTGTGTGTTTGCATGAGTTTGTGTGTAGCTGGGTGTGTGTCTTCGTTTGCTGGTATGCCATTTCTTTTCATTGTTATTGTTAGAAGTGAGATAGCACGCTGCTGTGAGCTGCTCCGGTTGCTTCTTAGCCTGCCGGCAGTTTGTTTTAATGAATGAACTGCTACACAAACAGACACATACACGCACACTCCCACTCACACACTCACAAGGGCTAAAGTGGCAATTAGAAAGTTGCTTAAAATGACAACAAGCTGCTTTGCTGCTGAGTCAACCCCGCGAGGCATTCTCTCACTCTAAAGCCTTCGAGCTGATTTACTTGGCAATGCATGCGCCTACACAAAAAAATTAGCCTTGGCGTTGCATTCCTCCAGTTTGTGTCAACATTAATTATGCATAGCGTGCACGCTTCTGCAAGCGAGATCCCAATGCCACAGCGCAAAGCAGCGAAAATACCCTACGTGAACTTACCACATAGTGAAAAAGGTCAGCACGACCACAAAATGAAGTTGGGAAGGTCGCACGAAATGTGTTTCAAGAAAGTGTTCAACAGCTCTACTTGTATGCTATAAGTCCATGGCTATTACATCAAATGCAGGAAAATACCACAGAATATAAAAAGCAATTATATGTAGTAGAGTAATTACTGTACTCCACTCTATCCTATATGCAACGGTATATACCTTGTATATAAGTATTTCCATTTATTTATCTTCAAAAGCAATCTACATCGCATTCATCTTTAACTGCTGTTTAAATGTATCTTAAAAAGTATATATAGAGAATATATCGAAAATGTATTTATAATATACTACATAACTCGTAGTTTTATTTTTCAGAAACTATTGGAATACCCATAATCAAATAATAACATTATTTATTTATTAAATTTATTTATTTATTAAACTAAAAATTGACAAAACGAGTTTCAACTTAAATACCAACTAAACAATTATGTTTATAGCCTAAATCAAACAGATAAAATATTTCAAAATATCACCAACCCGTTGGGGGTATTTTATTTGCCAGTACGGCCAGCTATGCCTCAGTTCACAGCCCTATATGGTCAGTGATATTAAGAAATTGATGATAGAGTCATTAAAGAAAAATTAAAAATAAAATTTAAATATATATAAATGTACATATATGTATATAGAGTTCAGAGGAAAAAAACGTGATATAATTTATTATAATTCGCGCATAATACATGAAATGCACTGTGCAACGAGTAATCCGATGTGAACAGTGGTAAATGCAACGGACGAAAGTCCCTAGTTATTCTTGAAGGAACCGAGAAATTAAGTTTCATTAACAAGAAGGACGAATCAATATTAACTACAATCAAATTATGTAGAAAAGCAATCCCAAGAATTGTTCTACGACTTTTTAATGAAGGAAGATCAATAAGAAGGAGACTACTATGAAAAGGCGGTAGACGGAGATTAGGGTCCCAGTTTAGATTTCTCAGAGCAGAGAGAAGGAGCTGTTTTTGGACCGACTCAATACAATCCTGGTACAGTTTATGCTGTGAAAACCATATAATTGAACAGTATTCGTCGTACCAACGAAACATAAACGAGTTTGGTTACAAAATGATCATTGAACTCTTTTGCCCAACGTTTAATAAAGCCAAGAACACTTTTAAAGCGAAGTTTTGAATCGAAGAGTACACCAAGATCTTTAACAGAAACAAGTAAGAAAACTCTAGTCGAGGCCGCTCGACTAGGGTATACCCTGAACCCTGCATTCTTCGTTTCTTTTATATACACATGCACTTGTACGTTCATTACAAGCAAAACATACACACACATACACAGGCGCAAGCACACACAAGCGCAAGTCGGAGCGTCAGCTGTTCTTTGGCTGCTGTTTGCATGGCAATGCTATGGGAAATTAAATGTTTAATAACTAATAATAACTGAGCATCGATTTCGTTTTTAATCGATAACATTAAAATTAAGACAGTTATCGATTTTTTTTAACAAACTCGATCTTTTCGTGCTATACAGGAACCTACATAAAAAATTTCAAGTCTCTAGCTCTTATAGGTTCTGAGAACGACGCGTTCATACATACGGACAGACAGACGGACAGACGGACAGACGGACATGGCTATATCAACTCGGCTTGTCATCCTGATCAAGAATATATATACTTTATGGGGTCTGCCACGCCTGCCTGCCACGTATGTAACAGGCAGAAGGAGGCGTGGCAGACCCCATAAAGTATATATATTCTTGATCAGGGAGAGAAGCCGAGTCGATTTAGCCCTGTCCGTCCGTCTGTCCGTCCGTCCGTCCGTCCGTCCGCCTGTCCGTATGTATGAACGCGTCGTTCTCAGAACCTACAAGAGCTAGAGACTTGAAATTTTTTATGTAGGTTCGTGTATATCACGATTCGATCGAGTTTGTTTCAAATAATCGATAACTATCATCGTTTTAATGTTATCGATTAAAAACCGATATCTTTACATTTAGAGTCTTCAAATTTTGCATTTAGTGTTATGTATGCCTTACGCAATTTCGATTTTTGATAAATTTTGGGTGCCACGCCCCCTTCGCCTCAAATTTTTAACTTCCGTATATCAAATAGTAGAGACTTGTGCTTTGGCACATACATACATATGGATGACATGATCACGCCCAACAAGTTTGATTAAAATCGTTCGTCTATAAAAAAAGTTATTAAACATTTAACATAACTAGGAATATTATCAGCTCCAAGAGAGTTAGATGATTTCATTGACCGAATAACTGAAATTAGAAAATTAAGGGAAATATTGGAAGCTTTAATAATATTTGTAGAAGAGATATAATAAGGGTAAGAAGTTTTAGTAGTTTTTAAAGATGAGTAAGTTAATTGGAAGAAATCCGCAAATAGATCAGAGGAGTCATGATCATTGCAAGAATTGATAGACTCAAGAAAAAATGTGGAAGGTAAACTAGAAGTCTTCCGTTTCAAGTTCACAAAGAAATACGATTTTTTAGGGTCACGAGCAAACTGCCTTTTGCAACGCATAAGGTAACTCTCATAGCAACTGGAATTTAAAATGTTAAAATTCGACTTGGCTTTGGAATGTCTAGACCGTTAATAGTGGAAGCACACTTTTTAAAATTTTCAAAACATTTAAGCTGAATGTTTCTTAAATTAGAAAGCGTCTGAGTAAACCATGGAGGTTTATTAGAAAAAGGCACAACACTATTAATAGATGATTATTCTTATACATAGGTATATGTGGTCGTACAGTGCATGATCTTCTTCTTCTCTCTCGTGAATTTCGTAAAAGCGTAAGCAAGTGGTGCGGTGTTGCAAGTTTAAAACAAATCGTAATAATAAATTACAATCACAATATAAAACATTAAACTATCATCAGTGTGTTTAATTAAACATATTTATCTAGTTGTTCAACAGAAACTATTAATCATAGTCGATACTTATTGATATTATGTAAATAGTTTTTCATTTATTTAATATTTTAGATTAATTATTAAGCATGAAATATTAAAATATATATTGAATAACTAAAGAAATAAACAAGCGAATACCCGAAACATTGTGAGCTGTCAAACAAAAGTAGCTTCAATATCAACATCTCCAGTCTATCGACTTTTTCCCGTATGGACAACAGGGTGTTAAAAACAGCGAAATGTTAACAACACGATTCGATTACTGGCGCCATTTGCTTAAGCTGTTGTTTTGTTGTGTGTGTGTGTTTTATACCCTGAACCCATTGAAAATGAACAATTAAGAAAACTCTAGTCGAGACCGCTCGACTAGGGTATACCCTGAACCCTGCGAAGAACCGCTATTCCAAGCATTCTTCGTTTCTTTTATATACACATGCATATGTACGTTTATTACAAGCAAAATATACACACACACACGCACAGGCGCACGCACACACAAGCGCAAGTCGGTGCGTCAGCTGTTCTTTAGCTGCTATTTGCATGCCAATGCTAAGGGAATTTAAATGTTTAATAACTTTCTTCCCAGACGAACGATTTTGATCCAACTTGTTGTGCGTGATCATGTCATCCATATGTGCTAAAGCACAAGTCTCTAGTATTTGAAACACGGGGCTTAGAAATTTGAGTCGAAGGGGGCGTGGCAACCAAAATTTAACAAAAAACCGAAAATGCGTAAGGCTCACATAACACTAAATGCAAAATTTGGAGACTCTAGCTATAAAGATGAATTAGATAGAGTTTTATAGCTGAATTTAGATTTTCGTTTTTAATCGATAACAATAAAAAACAATAAAAACAAGTAAGAAAACTCTAGTCGGGGGTCCCAACTAGGAGACGGAGAATGCTCGGAATAGCGGCTCCTCGCAGAGTTCAGGGTATCCCCTAGTCGAGCGGTCTCGACTAGAGTCTTCTTACTTGTTGTGTGCTTGTGTTTGCTTCCCCTTCTTGGTAGCTCTTTTATTATGTGTGCTTTTTATTGTATTACGCTTTTGTTGGTTTTCATATTGGTTTTTCAACTTCGTTTTACGCTTCAGCGGCATAAATATATAAATTATTAACTATCCAGAACTGCTGTATAGGTATTCGAAGTATATATATGTGGCCTTAGTCCTTTTTTGCCTTTAACGCATTGTCCTTGCGGGCACGCGCACCTTTTCCTTTGTTTCTTGCTCTCTTTGTGTGTGGCTTTTGACAAAGCAAGGCGTATATAATATATATATATATATATATATATATATATATATATATATATATATATATATATATATATATATATATATATATATATATATATATATATATATATATATATATATAGTATGTATTTAGATAATATGCATTATTGGAGATAGTTCTTTGTTTGCCTATTTTAAGAGCTGCAATTGCGATTTAATTGTGTTCGATATGCTGAGCTTAACACTCGCCGATGCTGAAAGTAGTTTTATTTAATTATTTTTTCTTTGGAGAAACATGCTATTTGATTGGGAAAGTTTGACTTACACTGAAACATGTTTTATTAGTCAAACAGTTTCATAAACATTTTTCATCTTCTTTAATCAATACATAGCTTTGTCTGCTTAAAAACTCAGATCATGCGGCGTTCAAGGTATTTCCATGCCGGGAGCGCCGGCTATTCTTTTCTTACTTGTTTATAGTTTATATTGTTTCTATTAGTCGTTTGTTATACCCTGAACCCATTGAAAATGGGAAATCAGGGTATAATGTTTTTGTTGAAATGTATGTAACAGGCAGAAGGAGGCGTGGCAGACCCCATAAAGTATATATATTCTTTATCAGGGTGACAAGCCGAGTTGATATAGCCATGTCCGTCCGTCCGTCCGTATGTGTGAACGCGTCGATCTCAGAACCTATAAGAGCTAGAGACTTGAAATTTTTTATGCAGATCCCTGTATAGAGTGCGCAGATCAAGTTTGTTTCAAAAAAACGATAACTACCATCGTTTTAATGTTATCGATTAAAACCGATTAATTTAGTTATAAAAATCTATTTAATTCATCTTTATAGCTAGAGTCTTCAAATTTTGCATTTAGTGTAAGTTAGGTCTTACGCAATTTCGGTTTTTGTTACATTTTGTGTGCCACGCCCCCTTCGCCTCAACATGTAAGTCCCGTATATCAAATACTAAAGACTTGTTCTTTGGCACATACATACATACATATGGATGACATGATCACGCCCAACAAGTTTGATCAAAATCGTTTGGTCTAGAAAAAAAGTTATTAAACATTTAATTTCCCATAGCATTGCCATGCAAAGCAGCCAAAGAACAGCTGACGCACCGACTTGCGCTTGTGCTGCGTGCGCCTGTGTATGCGTGTGTGTATGTTTTGCTTGTAATGAACGTACATATGCATGTGTATATAAAAGAAATGAAGAATACTTGGAATAGCGGTTCTTCGCAGGGTTCAGGGTATACCCCAGTCGAGCGGTCTCGACTAGAGTTTTCTTACCTGTTATACCCTGAACCCATTGAAAATGGGAATTCAGGGTATAATGTTTTTGTTGAAATGTGAATGTATGTAACAGACAGAAGGAGGCGTGGCAGACCCCATAAAGTATATATATTCTTGATCAGGGAGACAAGCCCTGTCGATTTAGCCCTGTCCGTCTGTCTGTCCGGCTGTCCGTCTGTCTGTCCGTATGTATGAACTCGTCGTTCTCAGAACCTATAAGAGCTAGAGACTTGAGACTTTTAAAAAAAAGTCGATAACTAATTTAATTTTAATGTTATCGATTAAAATCGTTATCGAACGTTAGTCATAAAATTATATCTCCCACGTCTTTATAGATAGAGTCCCCAATTTTTGTTGTAAGTTTTATTTTATTTATTTTATCTAATTTTTTTTATGTTAAATTTTGGATACCGGCTCTAGTTGCACTCAAAGCCAGTAAATGAATGGGCTTACATTTTTAAAAATTGGAAAAATCTAATAAAATACGATGAACATTAGCTGAAAATTTCATTCAAATCCATTAATTCGCGCAGAAGTTATTAAACAAAACATTTGGCCAATCGGCCAAACACGTGACCAGCAACGCAAAACAAATTGTTTTCTTATACATGTGCACACATACACACATACACATTAAGCTGCGTGCATCTAGCGAATTCTAAAGCCCGCAAGTTTTAGTGTACTGTTTCCAATAGATGGCGCTATGATTTGCTAATTATCTGCTGTTCAATAAATCGAAACAGTGATGGCACTATTCTATCGAACCATAGATGGCGCTATTGGCTAAACAGTTGAAAATGAATTGAATTTAGTTTTCTGTGCGTTTATACGAAATGCTAATTATGCAGTATTTAAAAAAACGCAGATAGCGCGGGGTTTAGGGTATCTCTAGTCGGGACCGCCGACTAGAGTTTTCTTACTTGTTATTTATGGTCGAATTTATTTAAATTATCATTAGGCATTAAAATAAAGGTATTCAACGTGATATTTAAATCACGACACATTGCGACATAATCAAAGCCATAAATCTTCGAGTTTGCCAATTGCGAGATAAGCATAAAACCCAAAGAATTTCTCAAAACAAAAGTTTTTAATTGAAACACATTTCTTTAAACAGTCAATCAATACTTGTAAATACTACTTGGGACTAGTTGCCAAAGCTAGCAAACGCCCAGGCACTTATCAAAACATTATTAAAAATTTACTGTGTTCAATTTCGATATTTAGGAAAGGGCGAGCATTTCTGTTTCAGCAAAATGTAGTCATTGGGAAACATAAATGTCATTTAAGATTAACATAAAAATGGTCATTTGATGATGTCTGCCATGAAAATTGCCTACAAGAAAGAACAAAAATGTAAACAAAACAGAAGAGGAAAAGTAGTAAAATGCGGCGAAAGTTGTTGTGGAAGGTAAGAGGCAGAAGCGAAGCACTCACCTGACGACATTCACATTTAATTGATTTTGCTCGCAAATTGCTTGAAAAGCTGTACAAATATCAGAATGGAAGTGAAGTAGCAGCGACGCGTTATGCCTTTCGTAATTTGAATGAAGGAGAATAAGCTGCACGAGATATGCTCTACATTAATGCTAATTGTGTCGAGTCTCACCGACTATTATTAAGGCTAGCTAGAAAGCACAAAAACAAATAAGTTCCCTCATAGAATATGCCTTGTAATATTAATGTGAACCTTATTGAATTTCTTATAAGAAAATCGGCTAATAATTGCGAATAATTTCGAGCTTCACCCTCTACGTTATCTGTGAATGTTTAATATTTTTTTGCATCATGCAATATATAGTCCCAGACTACTTCTTGCATTGGACTTTGTTTTTATCTTCCTAACCTAAAGTTTTTTTGCCATTACAGTAAATCATTTTGCGAAAATGAAGAAAAAAACGTTTCGAAAAATCAATCAGAGATCATTCAACTTTTATTTGTATCTCGTAATAATAATAGCTGGTTTCAATACTTGAGTATCGAACCCCTCCACGCTGGTAGAGATAACAAAAATTTGAAATCCACTTTCAAAAATATTTAATATAAATTAATATATATGTTGTATATGTATATGTTGTGCTTAACTAATAGACTAACTAACTGTATATTTTAATGTGTTTTGGGGCCGTATACTTTTTTTGCTGAACATTCTCAGCCGTTCTCAATAATATTTGAGTCTCTCAATTGCCTCTATAGGGTTCAAAGTAAAAATGAAAAAATCCGCCTTCGTAATTCAATTCCAAAACTGCTGATATCGGAAATATATTGAAAAAACGAAGGAATTCGACAACTAACTGCAAGTCTTCTAAATTAATTTCATTAAGTAATACTGACATTTCGATAGTAAATATATAAATATTAATTTTTATATAATACACATAAACTTCCTTGAAATTTGTTTTTTACCTATTATTATAATCAATGATTTGTAACTTTTTTGTATATTAATGTCTTATGAAAACGTGTATTTTGATTTTCAAATTTGCCTTAAATGATATTACAAATTCACTTGCTCGCATTGCCTAATCAAAAAGTCAAAATCAATCAATCAATTGAATTGGGCTCCAAATAAAATGGATCCATCAACATTCCAGTAACGATGACCGAGTGAAAAACTTAAAGTCTGTTGCTCTCTTTTTGATTAACACATGTTTCACGATTGACTGCTGACTCCAGAGACCACCCGAAACCACCTCTTGCTGCTGTCTTCGATGCTTGACTGCGTCTTTATCATTGCCGAAGTCCTTATGGGCGTATGCAGCTGGAGGAGGTGTTGTTATTATTACGTTGGGGAACTATACGAAAAATGGTTTATTACTACACGCTGTACATTTACAGTTACAAATGAGACACACATACGGTCGCAGATATGCTGGCAAACAGTCGTGCGTGTCTGCTTGCCACCATTGAGACATAAATTTGCACTGATACATAGCCAAGGTGTCTGGTTGTCGGCCATTGTGTTGGCCAAGCACAAACAGGAAAATTCGTTTGTATGGGCAGAAGGGTCCGGCTACTGGCCAGGAATACAAAGTGAGTTATGAAATGTTGACAAGACATTTTATTGTATATCCACACCTACACGCACTCTCACACACACACTCCCACAACCATACCCACACACAAACACACACTCACAGTGCGCCCTGCGGTAGGCCACGGTTTGCAAGCGCCTCGCTCACCGTATAGTAGAGTTGTCTTATTATTGCATCAAGTGACCCAACCTACAACAAGAACATCATCAACAACAACGTCTCGTATGAGTGATGCATATAATGTGTACGTCATGTGGAGTAGCTAAGAGGCTGAAAATATGAATTATAGACGATGAACTACACGGTAAGAAACTAGTGGTCAAATGCCATTAGTCAAAGATGTCAAATAAACTAAAAACGATGTTAACTAGGCGCTATAGATTTTTACACAATATTAGAGATTTATTCAATACTTTTTACAATAGTTAAAAAAAACTGTAGTTTCAATAGAAGTAAAAACAAGTAAGAAAACTCTACTCGAGATCGCTCGACTAGGGTATACCCTGAACCCTGCGAAGAACCGCTGTTCCGTGTATTCTACGTGACTTTTATACACATATGTACAAGTGTGTGCAATACAAGCAACACACACACACATAGGCGCTCTCACACACAAGCGCAATGTTATAAAAAATAAAATGTTTAATAACATTTTTTCAAAACGAAGGATTTTAATCAAACTTGTTGGGCGTGATCATATTATTCATATGTATGTATGTTCCAATTTGAGGCGAAGGGGGCGTGGCATCCAAAATTGAACAAAAACCGAAATTGTATAAGGCTCACATAACACTAAATGCAAAATTTTAAGTTTCTAGCTATAAAGATGAATTATATAGAAATATATAACTGAGTATCGATTGCGTTTTTTTTTAATAAGCTGGATCTTTTCGTGCTATACAGGAGCCTACATAAAAAATGTAAAGTCTCTAGCTCTTATAGGTTCTGAGCTCGACGCGTTCATACATACGGACAGACGGACGGACAGACGGAAAGACGGACATGGCTATATCAGATCGGCCCTGATCGAGAATATATATACTTTATGGGGTCTGCCATGCCTCCTTCTGCCTGTTACATACATTTCAACAAAAACATTATAACCTGATTTCCCATTTTCAAAGGGTTCAGGGTATAAAAAATAACAAAAATATCAACATGATGCCCCTGTGGGCTGCTGGGACGTGAAAAAGTATTTCGCAGTCGGTTGCGCCCCACTGCAACATTCTTACTTATTGTCTTTAGTTTTAAATCTATTTTATGAAATTTTGATTTTTGTTCAATTTTGGACACCAGCTCCAAAACTCCCCGTATATTTTAATTGCATATATATCTAACATATGAGTTAGTTTACAATTTTCTAAATTGGAAAAAAATTGTATAAAATATGTTGATACTGAAAATTTCATTAAAATTGTTGATTCGCACAGAAGGTATTAACCAAACCCTTTTACCAAGTGGCAAAACCATGTGACCAGCAGCGCTAAGTACACAGTTTTCCTATACTTGTGCACATATACAAACACAGCCACATTAAACGGCGTTCATCTAGCAAATTCTAATAACCGCCAGCTTTAGTGTAAATATTTCCACTAGATGACGTTTTGGTTTGCGAATTATCAGCTGTGCTATCGAATCGAAACATAGATGGCGCTAACGGCTATTTACAAATGAATTGAATTTAATATTGCATGCGTTTGTACTAAATGCAAATTCTGCAGTGTTTGGAAAAAACGTCCTAGGCGGGACACGCGACTGGAATTTTATTACTTGTTATATATTATTTGATATAAGTAAGTACTATATAAAATATCTGTGTATAAATAAAAAACTGCTCAAAATAAAAGAATACATATATCTCTTCCACACAACATCAAGTAATTATGGTCACGCTGCAGCTCTTTGAATATCGCACATTGAGACGTGTGGGGAGGACAATAAAACTCCCTGAAATCGATATTTTGTGTTTCAGTCAGACAATTATTGTCAGGACAGGATATTTCACAAACAGAACCTCACCGCATCTACTTGGCTAAATCTAGCTGTTGCTGTTGTTGTAGTTCATTCACTCTCTGTTGTTGGCTTATGATTCTTTGGGCTTTTAAAAAAGCAGCGGCATTTGAGCGGCTTACGCTCAGTTTAATTTTGTTTTCAGCATTAAATTAATGGTCGTTCGCTCATGGCAATGCGCCGAGTATATCATTTGGGTGTCAGTTTTAATTTTTATACCCTGAACCCATTGAAAATGGGAATTCAGGGTATAATGTTTTTGTTGAAATGTATGTAACAGGGAGAAGGAGGCGTGGCAGACCCCATAAAGTATATATATTCTTGGTCAGGGATAGAAGCCAAGTCGATTTAGCCCTGTCCGTCTGTCTGTCTATCCGTCTGTCCGTATGTATGAACGCGTCGATCTCAGAACTTACAATAGCTAGAGACTTTAAATTTTTTTTGTAGGTCAGAAATTCGATAACTGTTATCGTTTTATTGTTATCGATTAAAAACGAAAATCTAAATTCAGCTATAAAATTCTATCTCATTCATCTTTCTAGCTAGAGTCTTCAAATTTTGCATTTAGTGTTATGTAAGCCTTACGCATTTGGGTGCCACGCCCCCTTCGCCTCAAAAATTGTAACTCCCGTATATCAAATACTAGAGACTTGTGCTTTGACACATACATATATATGGATGACATGATCACTTCCAACAAGTTTGATCAAAATCGTTGGTCTAGAAAAAAAGTTATTAAACATTTAATTTCCCATAGCATTGCCATGCAAATAGCAGCCAAAGAATAGCTGACGCAACGACTTGCGCTTGTGTTTTGCTTGTAATGAACGTAGATATGCATGTGTATATAAAAGAAACGAAGATTGCTTGGAATAGCGGTTCTTCGCAGGGTTCAGGGTATATCCTAGTCGAGCGGTCTCGACTAGAGGTTTCTTACTTGTTATGTCCCTCTTTTATGAGTGGCGGGCGTCCACTTTAGTCGACTTCAGTTTTCGGCCAGTGCCACGGACAGAACTTCTGTCCAGTGGGCGGCGAGTTAAGCCCGGGATAAAAGCGCTCTCGCAAAAATTCAAATCCGAGGACCTTGACACATATATATATATATATATATATATTTCAATATATATTTCATATTTCAGACGTTTCTTGCCCAATGTTTTAACTGTGCGCTTTGGTTTGTGCCTTCTGCTGTTGCTTTCAGCACCTTTTCGCGTAGGCAGCTTGTTTTAATTTAACTTACTTATAAAATAACTCGGGATTGTTGCCTGTCAAAAGGGCTTTAAACATTGCGGCAAAACTGACCTTGAAGCAAGCGAGAAACATGCGCTAAGCGCCAGCACAAAACCTCAACACGATCTCGCGCCTGAAAATATGCAGCGAAAAAGCTCGCTAGTGTATGTGTGTGTGATCCTTGTAGCCCTTCGCGGTCGAGTGCCATTAAAGTGTCGGCGACGACATAGCCTGTAGGCACTTAAGGCATCTGAAGCATGTTGCACGCAACACATACAGTACCATTTACTCCCGTAGCCAAGCAGCTGCCAAGCCACATCTAAGTAATTGAACGGGCACAACCAAATTAAAGCGAAGAGGGAAAAAAGTTCTTGTCGAAAAGTGTTAAAAATGACAACAATATACCTATGTAGCTGTATGAGAATTTATGCTTCCCTCCTTGAGAGACTGTGAGAAGCGAAAGGCTGCTTGCCAGCGCGTATTAAAATCATTGTCAGCTTGAAAAACCAGCAGCTTCTATGTTACGTGCATTACGGCCATCAATTAACGGGCCTGGCCACAAAAAAGTTGTTGACAGTAACGCTAAGTAACAGACAACCAGACCTGGAAGCCAGACAACTAGCCAGTCAACCACTCTCCAAGACATCAGCACTGAGTCAGCTTTAAGCAGTTGGAGACACACGAAAATCACTTAAATTATCAACACATCGAAATATTTACGATCCATAAGGAAGCGAGAAATATGGAAGCAATAAACAGAGCCCCGCACGTCCTTTCCGTTATTTGGTGGTGGCCCAGGTGTGTTTCCAGTGGCTGCTCAAGCGTTTATAAAACAAGTAAGAAAACTCTAGTCGGGCGTCCCGACCAGAAGATACCCTGAACCCCGTGCTATCTGCGTTTTTAAAAATACTGCATAATTAGCATTTAGTATAAACGCACACAAAATAAGATTCAATTCATTTTCATTTTTATTTGTTTAGCCAATAGTGCCATCTATGTTTCGATAGAATAGCGCCATCCATGTTTCGATTCAACCGAGCAGCTGATAATTTGCAAATCATAGCGCCATCTTCTGGAAATATGTACACTAAAACTTGCGGTTCTTGGAATTTTCTAATGCAAAAACATTATACCCTGAATTCCCATTTTCAATGGGTTCAGGGTATAAAAAACAAAATTATATAAAATAAATATAAAACTAACAAAAAAAAATTTGGGGACTCTAAGTTAAAAGATGTGAGAGATATAATTTAATAACTAACATTCGATAACGTTTTTAATCGATAACATGAAAACTAAAATAGTTATCGACTTTTTTAACAAACTCGATCTTTTCGTGCTATTCACGGACCTACATAAAAAATTTCAAGTCTCTAGCTCTCATAGGTTCTGAGATCGACGCGTTCATACATACGAAAAGACGGACATACAGACGGACAGACGAACGGACAGACAGACATGGCTATATCAACTCGGCTTGTCACCCTGATCAAGAATATATATACTTTATGGGGTCTGCCACGCATCCTTCTGCCTGTTACATACATTTCAACAAAAACATTATACCCTGATTTCCCATTTTCAATGGGTTCAGGGTATAAAAACATACATAGATACACTGCAAGAACATGCTACGAAAATGTATCTTCAGACAAAAGCTAGCCTCAACAATTACTGCGAAATATTTTTGAATATTGCTTAAGCCCCATTATTTCATGCTTTGAACCTATTTACAAGAACTTTTCTTGCAGTGTAGGAATGGCAATTCTTGTCGTCATTGACCATAAAAACGACACACATGCCGTTGGCAAGCTGGGCAATAAATGCACAGATCAATTTCTAATGCTCAATCAACTAAAAATGAGAGTCGAAACCACTCGAGAGCTTTTCGCCAAAAACTGTGATAAAAGAAGCTGATTGAAAGCAGCTGCAAAGATGGGATTTCTCATGCTTTCTTGTTTGCTTCATCTCCTCGTTTTCTTTTTTTTATATACCTCCAGCCATGACTGTGGCGAAGTTAAGGGTGACTTGGTAACTTATGGATGACTCATGCGTCCAAACTGGCAATAAAAATAATTATAATGAATACCCTTTTTATATTCCCTTCATATATACATATATATTTGTACTTATATATCCTATATATACTAAAAAATGCCACACACTCATCATTTATAGTACCAAGGAATTAAATAATGAAATGATAATAAAGACGAATATAAAACTGAAATTCAATAGCCCAAGGAAGCTCTGAAGGTGTACAAAGAAATTTGACCATGGAGACGCAGGTTGCAGATAAGAGATATGGATGCGGTTACGAATATAAAGATACATTTAAAGTCAAAAACACATCGAAATCATTAGCTAATTAAAAGGAAATATTATATATTGAAAATATTTGTGTATAGCTACATAGTCTCTTTATTTACTTACTGAACTGATTTTGATACTTGCTAGGGTTGTGATATTAAAATGTAAGTGAACAAGTGATTATATAACAAATATATATATATATATATATATATAGCAACTGCAAATCTCAAACAGAAATATGTAATATAATATATACGATCATTAGATGCGAGAGCTTTGATTTGGTGAAAAGAGATGTAGAGGGAGAGAGAGGTCAGCACAAGGAGACGTTGAGCATTAAAGACATAGCAGCTCCATTTTTCCCAGTTCGACTTCAGCTGAGCTTCTTACACTCGAAAAAGTCTGAGCACATTTGTGGCGAAAAGCAAAAGTTTGTCCAGGGTCGAACTTTGTCTAATTATGCGCAAAAATGCTCAAAAGTGACCATTAAAGGGGTTCCAGGCGGCCACGAGTCATAAAAGTGCGAGCACAAGGCTCTCCTGCGGTTACTAGGAAAACTTTGACCCATTAGGACGGGCAAGAACAGGAAGCGAATGTAGATGCTGCTGACTAGGCAGCATTTGGCTGAGTCATTGCGAGGGATGGACTGTGGACAGCGCGTTAACAAATGCGTGCGAAGCCAACTTTTTAATTACGTTTAATTAAGGCCACCCGACAGCAGAAAGGGAAGTAGAACAAATAAACGCAGCTGCCAATATGCATGAGCGCCATGAGCAGAAAGTTATGCTACACTTTTTTCCATTCTGCAATATACTCTGACAATGCAGACGTTCTAAAGAATTTGATGACATGTTATGGCGTAACTGCTGAGGAACAGCAGTCAGGAGTCAGGAGATTGAAATGAAAACTTTGCATTAAAATGCAGAACTAGCCAGGGACGGTTATTATCACGATATAGATGTAATATTGTTTAGAACATGAAAACCAAATATTTTTATAAAAAACGAGAGAGATTTTTAATAAAGTTATATTTATAAAATAAATACAAAATATTGAATAACACGTGTCTCAGTTTCAGCTAAAAAATAACGCAACGCAGTCGGCTCAACAGTTGTTCAGCTATAAAATCTACACGCGTACGCATCGACAAGAGCATCATGAATGGGTTTGCAACAAAATCACTAAATTGTTTTGCCGAGATGCATGTAACACAAGCAGACAGACACTGACTGATAACAACAGCAATTGACAGCAACAACATTCACAATTTTAAGCTAAGCAACTCTTCAGTGGCTGTCTCCCTCTCTGAAATACATTTTTATGCTTGAAACTTATAAATCATAAATAAAAATATCTCATTGCGCCTTGAACTAAAACTAAAATTGAAATTGTTTATTTCAGTTTTGCCTTAAGGGCCTTGATATTAAAAACCATTTACTTGTAAGCTTTCTAAATAATCCCTTTATAACCCTGTTCTCGAAACTTTAAAAATTTCAAAGGATAGCACCAGTATGAGTAAAAGTCATGAGTGCTATGTCTATGTCTATATATGTCGCTACATATTCGCAATATCCCTCATCTATATATGTCGCTACATATTCGCAATATCCCTCATCTTTTACTAGTAGGCTATTGAATTTGGCTCTATAAGCATTTGGAAATACATTTTGTGCGTCAGTCGCCAAGCTTCGCTGGCCAAATAGACACGCGACTCAAGTCTGAGAGTCTTGAGTTTCTCGTTGGTCGTAGTCTATGCATGTCCATGCAGAACACTTCCTCTAAGCAAATATAGTTGTGTTCCATGAGCCACGGATGCATACGCTGAAAGCTGTCATGACAACGCGTCAACCCCAACTTGGTGCCGCCCTGCCCCGGCCAGCCCTTTCCATTCTTATTTATTTTGCTGCTCATGTGTTCCCTTGCATTTCTTCTTCTTGCAGTTGACTGCTCAATGAAGCGCGTAGTCACGACTTTAAACAGGCAGGCGAATTTTCACGATTTGTCAACTGCAATAGCTGCATGTGTCCGTGCTTCCCACATCTCGCACATATCTCAAAGCTGTGCGCGTCTCAATGCCTCGACGTCGAGTCAATTAAAGCGTAGTGGGCAATGGTGTTATAATTGCGGTCAGCGCTGTGAAGGTTGTTGCCAGATTATAGTAATTATAATTAATAAAAATGCACACGCTCCTAACCTTTCGCATAAAGGGCACTAACTACTGAAAAGAAAAACAAAATAAAAACGAGAATACAAATATTCCGACTCAGTGTGTTTGTCGCTATGCTAATCGATAAGCCTCGTTTGCATAGATGCGCGTATGCACGTAGAGGGATCGGAGTGTAGGCGAATGTGTATCATAACCCCATAAGCTTCCTCTGAAAGCTGCCTTTCAAAACTTTAAATGAAAAACTTTAAGTGTATACCAGGCGTGTATGTGTATGTTAATAGTGAGTCTTTGAGAGGCGTTTGCACATTGGTTAAAATTGATTTGAATTTGTGGGTTTGCGTCATATATATGTATCTAGCTCAGGTTGAAGTGAATTAGGATACACCGGATTGCCAAATAGAATTTACAGAAATTCTTTGGAACTAGTTTGCGGCACTGTTGTTCGTTTAAGTTAGTTAATGGAAATATCATTTAAAATGTCTTCTGATAGTAAATCGCTTTTCGTTCCTAAATTTATTATCAAATTTTGAGAATTTTTAAAATTTTTGAAAAATAATATGTAGCATTTTTTAAAACCGTTTTAAACATATTTTGCTTCTGGTAGTAAACAGTCTATGCAAATTTGGTTTGTGTTAAGTGGCCGCTGTACAATAGCCATGGGGCACAGCCACACACATGCTTCACTAGACACGTTGCTTTGCCAAGTGCTGAGCTGCGAGCTGTTTATCAATGCAAATATTTTGAATACGCCACGTTGCACGTAAATTGCAAGTGCACATCCGACGACGGCGACGACGACGACGACGTCGTCTTCTTCTTCTTTTATGCTGGGTAGCAAGAGCAAATACACACGCGTTCGCCGTTGAAAGGCCTAAAATGTATGGATGTGTATGTGTGTGTGGCACATGCATAATGAAAAGCGTGGCTCACAGACAGGCACTGGGAAAGTTTCACACTCTGACAGGCCCCACGATCTCCTCCGCTTGCCACACTCGTTGTTAACTTTGTTTGCGCTGGGCATTTTAAATGAAAAGCTAAAAGGTAAAAAGGTAAAGCCAAATACCCCGCATAGCCCTCGGGCCCGCGGGCTACGCAGGACTCGCATCTAGGCATAAAGAAAATATGCTTGAGTAAAATGAGCAATTAAGGATTATTGCTCGGCTCGTCCATTAAATTGTGGGTAATAACTGAAAAAGTGAAACTGAAAGCTGCGTCTACGTAAACCGCAGGGGAAAAAGAAACTTTAAACGCGCCTGACAGCTGGTTCTAATGTGAGTGCGTGCGCTGTGTGTGTGTGTGTGTAGCTAAGCCCCAGGTTAGTTAACAGCATGTGTTGGCATAACTGAGAGAAAGGCTATAAACGAGAGCTTGGAAAGCACCCTAAAAGGACTTGGCTATATTACTCTATTGAGTGGGTTTATATAAAAGCTTTTACTCTTAGTTTCACTGCTGAAGCGTATTTAAATTAAGCAGAAGAAGAAATTAATAAGTATTTATGACAAATTTCAAAGAGAAATAAGAAAACAAGTAAGAAAACTATAGTCGAGACCGCTCGGCACGGCACGGCTCGACTAGGAGACACCTTGAACCCTGCGAACAACCGATATTCCGATTCTCTTCGATTCGAATTTGCAAAACACGTATTTCAAATACTAGAGACACAAATATGAATGACATAATCAAGCTCTAAAAGTTTAATAGAGAAAGTTTATCCACATAAAAAGTTATTAAGCATTTTATTATAAAAACAGTTACTAAACAATTTCCCTCAACATAGGCATAGGCATAGGTATAGCTTGCAGCCCAAGCGGAGTGTTGCTTGTACATACATACATACAAAAGAAACGGAGAATGTTAGCGGCTCTTAGGATTAGCGGTTCTTCGCAGGGTTCAGGTGGTCTCCTAGTCGAGCAGTCTCGACTAGAGTACTCTTAGTTGTGTAGAATCAGATGGATTTATTCCAAATTTCAATATTGTAATATTATGACAGTTAAATAAATATTCTCTGAAAAAAACCAGACCATGTATTCAAGTCTAAATCAATTACGAAGTAACAACAAAATATATGCTACACTCCTTACTATGCTCCTTATCACAGAAAATTTTTCTATGTTCGAACTTTAATTAATATAAATAAAATATCCTATTCATTCATATAATTCCATTTCAGTTGTAGAAAGTCCTCATAAACCAGATTCTCAATTGACAAGCCATAGAAAAAGTACATGCAAAAGTTATTTTTTAGCACAAAAAATAAGCTCAAGTACTATCTAATACAATGTTCGTTCATCTGCTTTATGTCTGGACACACAATTACAATTAAATCTAAAAATTCACAAGAAAAAATAGTCAAGGCCGATTAAAACTAGTCCGCTTTATGAGATTAACGTTCTTCTGTAGATCTTTATCCTTACAAAAGTTTCAAGCAACACTTTTCGGCTTCGCTCTCTCGTCTGCTTAAAATGTGGATTCATTTATTTTGGCGCACTTCAGAGTTGAGTTCTGTTAATTAAATTTGCTCGTAATGGCATTTATGAAGTACAAAGCTTCCGTCTATCCCCTTACAGCTGACAAAACATATATCAAACAAATTGCTGAAACGAAACGATTTAAACAGGACCACTTGCGTCCAGTTTTCGAGCACTTGCTTCTGTTTAGTGTCAAAGCTTTACTTCTTCTTCACTTCTATTTTTTTTTTGACCAAAGTTATGTAGCAGCAGCAGACGCAGAAGCTGCTAGTGGGGAATCAGCAGCAGCTACGCAACTTTTTGCTGTCATATTGAGTAAATTTTTCATTTAAAATGTCCTGCGAAATGTCACTGACCAGATGGGGTATGCTCTATTTTGTATTCAGGTGAACAGAAAATATTCTTTTCCTATATTGTTTATACTTTGTCTCTCCACATCTCCGCAGGTATTTCTGCAATGTTCGGTATTCACTTAGTTATGTTGCTATTCTATGCTTCAGATTCCTTTATTTGAATATAGGGTACTTAGCAGACAAAATCTATGGCTCTGATGTATTGTTAGTTATTATTAGTCGCATTCGCATTGTGCAGCAGACTTGACTCGTTTGTTTGGCTGGCTGGTCATTCATTCATTTATTCAACTGCCTCTGGCGCGGACGAGCTAGTCTGCCTGTGCTTCTTCCACTGGACGACAGAGATTAATGAGAATTGCCGCATTTAGTTAATTTTGAAAACTGCTTCGCTGACTACGAGTATTATTGCTCTGAGGGCACAGCGCATTGAGCTGTACATTTTCTGAATACAATTTAATTGTTGCCTTCACGCCCACCAAAAAAAAAAAAAAAAAACGAAAATACACTGAAACCCGGCTCCAAACTTCCTTTCATTGTGTGAAATGCAAAATTTCATTTTGCGACTGTTGCTGCGGTTCATTAAACTTTTGAGTTTCATTTGTCATTTCTGAGAGACGGCGGCAGGGATCGGGGGTGTGGCTTGCTGGTTGGTTCCTTCCTTGGTTGACGCATTGTTTTAATCCTCGCATAACAATTGAAATGTATTTGTCAGATAAACTTTTGTTTGCCACAGCAACAGCAGCAGCACTCGCAATTTGCGTCTGCCATACCCCAGAGAAAATGCTGAAATACACAGATTCAGTTTTTCAGTTTTCGGTTAAAAGTGCGCTTAAAGCAATGTCGAAAATGTTGACAGGAATTCGCCAGTGAAGTGCCTTTAATTAGCTTCAGCTGCTGACATTCCCAAATCGATGGTGTTTTGGAAATCTATTCACCTATATATCATCCATATATCATGTTTTTTCGGGGATTCAAAGAGTATTAATTAATGAACTTTGAACGATTTTACTTTTGAGTTCAAATTAGACAAAGCAAAATAATTAAAAGAACAAGAAAACCTTAGTCGAGACCCTTTGACTTAGAGATACCCCGAACCCTGCCAATAAACACTATTCCTAGGAACCGCTAACATTCTCCGTTTTTCTATATGTATATATGTACAAGCGGAGTTGGCGCAGCTATTGCAGCCTATGCCTATGTTGTGGGAAAGTAAATGTTTAATAACTTTCATTATAGATGGACTTTTTGATCAAAGTGCGCAATTATGTCATTCATATGTATATGTTGCTAAAGCATGTCTCTAGTATTTAAAATACGTGTTGCAAATTTAATGCCAATTAGTACATATATAAAATATTTAAAATTGATTGATATATAGGAGATATACATACCATAAATAATGTGTATTAGTTCCTAAAAATATACATATGCATATTGACCTGAAATTTTAGCAGAATGATTTTTAACGCTACTGTAGATATTAAATAAACTACTCTATATATTGAAGCAAATGCTAAAATAATAAATATTTATCAAACTCTGCAAAATAAAATAAAAATTTACTCTCCAGGATTTTAAGTATTTTCCAAATTAACTTCACTGAACAGTGAACATATTCTTATATACAATATCGAAGAATACAATTCGATTCAATATTGTATTACACATAGGCGTGGCTCTTTCTCATACTTAACTTTGCTTTAAGTATCGTCGACAATTGCATTTAACCTCTTTATTCTTGATTGCTCTAATGTTGGTTTCCACTTACTTTCCAGCCTTTCGATATTGCTCTAAACGCGTTTCTTTTATATTAAGTAGTTATATCTCTTGATTTCTTTCTCTCTCTCCCTCACTCTCCTTATATATCTCTCTCGCTTTGCCTATCAGGCACTTCCTGCTCTTAGTCGGCCTCTTGGGCTCATTACCATGGCAATGGCAATGTTAGTGGAAATGGGGATTGCGATTGCAACTGATATGGATATGAAGCTGTTAATTACGAGTACTATATATATTTTTTTATTTTTTTTTTTTTTCAGCTGTCACATGGCACATTAATAGATATATTTTTTAATTAAATTAATTGCAATTAGTTAAGTTTGGTTGAATTCGTGCTCAGCACTCGACTTTTATGCATTTTAATTAAAGTTTATTACATACAGGGCTGCCATCACACCCTAAGAATGACGAAATGAAAACTATTGTGTCGGAAATTCAAACGTATATTCCTGATTCTTCAGACAAGGCAACTGCGTGACGAAAAGCGTTGAACCAAGTTGAACTTTTGTTAATGAAAATAATGCAATTGCAAAAACAGAAAAAACAAGGAGCAGATGCAACAACAATGGGAACAACTGCGACTGCAGCTCATGTGTGAACGTGCTTGCGGTTTGCCACGACTGAACTGCAACTGCGGGACGGGGTAGGGATAGCGAAGAAGAAGTAAGAGTCAGTGCAGGGCACAAGACGCCCAAAAACTTTTGGCCCGCAGCTTGCCCAGTCCCTGTCCTCGTTCACAATTGCATTACCCGAAATACTCTATCTGTGTGCCTCCTACGGTTTGTTTAATGCAATTAAGCGAAGCGGAAGTAATTCCGCCAACAGCTGCCTGTCTGACTGACTGACTGAATAAACAAATGAATGACTAGCATACAGAGAGACATACAGCCAGAAAGACTGAATGCTTGACTGAGTGTGGTATGGAAGTTGACTGGCTTACCAACTTGCTCTTCTCACATCTCAGTCATTCGCTCAAATGCCTCCGGTGACGCCTGCTAATGAATCATTGCACTTGGCGCGACGCGTTGGCCAAAGCCGACAATAGCCAGCAGCCAAACAAAAGAAATAAATCTAACAAGAAAGAATGCTATAGTCGAGACTGCGCTCAGGCTGAAAGACGCCAATGTTATGAAAAATTAAATGTTTAACAACTTTTTTCGTAGACAAACGTTTTTGATCAAACTTCGAGAGCGTGATAATGTCATTTACATGTATGTATGTTTTTCCGAAGCACAAATCTATAGTATTTGAAAAACGTGTTTTACAAATTGTCATCAAAATTTAACAACAATCAAAATAATATAACACACACATAAAACTAAATGCAAAATTTGAAGATTCTAGCTATAAAGATGAATTAGATAGAATTGTATAGCTAAAGCCCGATCTCAGCTTTTAATCGATAACATTAAAACGGGAGCAGTTATTGATTATTTAAAACAAACTCGATCCTTTCGTGCTATACACGAACATCCAAAAAAGTTTGAAGTCTCTAGCTCTTACATGTTCTGTGATCGACGCGTTCAAAAATACTGATTGGGCTAAATCGGCTTCTCTCCCCTATCAAGAATATATAGACTTTATTGGGTCTGCCACGCCTCCTTCTACCTGTTACATACATTTTCACAAAACCATTATACCATTTTTTCCCATTTTCAAAGAGTACAGGATATAGAAACAAAAGAAGAAATGACTAAAATTGTGCACACGTGAATGCCCTGTAATTTGTTAAGATTTTTTTGTAAATAACGATGAGCTAAATATATATATATATCTATATATATGTGTTAAAAATTTGAATAGACAAAACAAGTAGGAACGTTGCAGTCAGACGCAACCAACTGCGAAATACCTATTCACGTCCCAGCACCATCTATCACATATTTTACAAGTAAGGAAACTCTAGTCGAGACCGCATCGACAAGGGGACACACTGAACCCTGCGAAGAACCGCTATTCCGTTTCTTCTCTTATACTCATGTCTATGTATGTTCATTACAAGCAACACATACACACACACGCACAGGCTCACGCAGACACAAGTGTAAGTCCGTGCGTCAGCTGTGCTTCGTCTGCTATTTGTATACCAAGAAGTCTTCAAGAATATAACAGTAAAGTTTGGATGTTTACATGCCACGCTACCTTTCTGCGTAGATATATCCGACATAACTTTTCGATTTTGGTATGTTAACCAGAGTATATATACCAAGTTTCAAGTCTCTAGCATCATAGTGCTAAAAATATAACTGAATTAGTAAAGTTCCCCTCAGTGGCCATATAATTTTTTTTTTCCGATCTTCATAGAATTGTAATAGTAACTCAAATTTGGGAATTGTAGCTTTAAAGCTGTAGAAGATACAGTTTGACCCGATTTGAAACACTCCCAATGGGCGTAGATATATCAGGTTTTTGATCTTAAAATATCGACGTGAGTGTTCACTCCAAATCTCAACTCTCTAGCCCATCTAGAAGTAGTGTTTCTGAGATACAGGAAAATGCACTTTCCTTTTTTCCACACCCCTAGTGGACTTATCAGGAAAATCTTGACATTTTATCAGACGAGGGCATACACGAGTATATATTCAAAATTTTAAGTCTCTAGTTTCAATAGCATGGAAATGGTTTGCGTTCATACGGACAGATGGACTGACAGCATGACAGACATTGCACTAAACCAATATTATTTCACTTCGTGAATAATTATAATTATTTCACTTCGTGAATAATTATAATTATTTCACTTCGTGAATAATTATAATTAGTTAGAGAGGCAACTTATTTAAAACTATATGACCCATATATAATATGTATGTAGAAGATTGTACATAGATAATTTGGTAAATAATTTTCTATAGAACAGTAGCACAATATCTAATCAATTGAATCACATTTATTTTTGGCTTGTCACAACATAATATCACAGAAAGTCTTAGGTCATAAGGTCTTAGTAGATGCTTAGATTAATACACTTACCGCATTGTCTTTGGATTACGAGGTATTGAAGAAGTTTTGGCTTTTGCGGCTGGGCTGGGAACAACATTTATTTATTTAACAGCGCAAGCTTTAATTTTTTTCTCGGGCTGCGCATTGTTTCCGCCTCTTAGCAACGAATGTGGCAGCCCAGTTGCATGTTTCCTCCTGGGTCGCTAGTTGGTTGGATAATAAAGCAAGTAAGAAAACTCAAGTCGAGACCCCTCGACTAGGCGATGCCCTAACCCCTTTACTTTTATATACACATGTATAAGTATGTGCATTACACGCAACACATTCACACACATAAATACACACGCACGCACAAGCGTAAATCGCTGTGTCAACTGCGCTTGGGCTGCTAAATGTATGCCAATGTTATGGGAAATTAAATGTTTAATAACTTGTTTTGTAGACGTACGTTTTTGGTCAAACTTTCAGAACGTGATTATGTCATTCATATGTATGTATCTGCCAAAGACAAGTCTTTAGTATTTGAAACGAGCTTTGAAATTGAAAAATTTGAGGCGCTGGGGAATGGCATCCAAAATTGAACAAAAATCAAAATTGAACAAGGCCAGCATGAAACTAAAAGCAAAATTTAAAAACTCTAGCTATAAATATGAATGAGATAGAATTATATAAGTGAGTATCGATTTCGCTTTTAATCAATAACATTAAAACGGAAGTGGTTATCGTACTTTGGAAACAAACTCGATCTGCGCGTGCTATACATGGATTTACATAAAATTTCAATTCTCTAGCTCTTATAGGTTCTGAGATCGGCGCGTTCGCACATACGGACGGACGGACAATGGTAAATTGACTCGGCTTGTCTCCCTGGTCCAGAATATATATACTTTGTAGGGTCGGCCACGCCTCCTTCTCCTTGTTACATACATTTCAAGAAAACCATTATACCCTGATTTCCCGTTTTCAATGGGTTGAGGATATAAAACGACAAATGGGTGTGGGCCTGGCACTTGCCTCAAGTTGTTGCAGTGGTTTTGTTGGCATTTCCCTTTGTTTTGTTTTGGTTTATGCGGCGCATGTTAAAGTGGCCTCAGCTGCCAGTTGCTGGAAGCTGGGGGCGTGAATTTGATTACCGAGCTGCAGAAGAAGCCGCCATAATAGCGAACGCCATAATTATTGTCAGGCTGTGGCCTTTTTTATACTGTCGTGCCATGTGGCACATAAGATTGCACTTTGTTTCAGAGTGTAAAAAAGTTGCAGGAAAGACAAACACACAAACAAATCAACTAGACGATAGCCAAGAGCAACAAACTGCAGCGGCAGCCGAGTCGACTGCTCAAGAAGAAGAAGCCACTGACAGCCAAAGCATCAACTGCACCCATATGTTCGCCAAGTTTATGCCACTTTGTTACGTTACGGGCGAGCACACACATGTATATGTACGTGTATAAATATATAAAAAAAGCAGGAGAGCTGCATACGATATGATACTGAAGTTTATGTTGACAATTTGCCACTGTAACTGCAGAAGCAACTTTCTATGCTTATCGCTGAAGCTTAAGTTGGAGTTAAAGTTGAAGTGCAAGTGACAGGCAGGTACAAGCCGATCAAGTGCAGAACGTGAGAAGCGCTGTTAAGGGCAGCATGAGAAGTGCTGAGAGGAACTAATGGGTTAGGGGCAAAGATATAGACAAAAACCGCGAAAACTTAGAGAGATCAAACAGGCTAATAATCTCATAAAGACAGGAGGATAAATGTTAACTTGAAATTTCCCTACAACAAGTAATACAATAATATTTAAAAATATATCTTTTCACATTATATACGAACAGTTTTTATAACTTATATTATTTTTGGTACAACGATCATAATATATTTAGATTTTAATTATGTTTTTTTTTTTTATTGGTTATTTAATTTATTTGCTGCTTTCTTGTCAGAGACTCTATAGCGCATTTATCACTTTATTTTACTTTAACTCATTTTGGGCAGGTAGGCCTGTATGAAACATAAGCATCCAACGGGATTCCAACCGGGGCTCCCACAGTTTCCAGGCCGCCTGCTTTCTCACTGGCCCACACCCGGCCCCTTTAATTATGTGCTCGAATATTAATTAAACAAATAGTTTCTAATTTTCAACTTATTATTTCCCACGGTCAACTTTGTTCCCAAGATCCATTGCTGCTCTCAAGCTTTTACCTAAAGAGAGTAACTCAATGTAAATGGCAATTGCAAAAGTCTTAGCCACGTGTTAGATTATGTTGTCAACAAATTGGCATTTGGTGCAATTTGATGCAATGCGTATTTCTCGAGCTATTTTGTGTTTCGACAAGCGACAAGTGGATTTTAGCAATCAGACAGGAATTCCATCAGCGACTCTGTTTCACAATTTAGCTTTTAGATAACATTGCTCATACGCAGCGAGTGACTTTTGTTTTTTGGTTCGCACGCATTTGCACAGATGTGGATATGTGTGCTGCAACATGTTGTAGCACGTGGTTTGTTGCACAAATGCACAGTCGAGCATACCATAGGGCTTATCGAATGCCAAAAACGCCTGCATATCAAATTAAATGAAGGCAACGCAAAGTACCATTGGACCTGAATTATTTAAACGATTCCAGGGGGAGAGAGAGAGATGGGAAGATACAACTTTACAAGGCAGCAGCTCACATGCATTAGCAATGTCATGGCAGCTGGAGGGGCGCAAAAAAAAAAACAATCGAGTATTCCCAGACGTGTCGCCATGTGCTGGCAATTGAAACTCAATTTAGTCAACAGGCGAGAGACAGGTGAGAGACAGACAGAAACACACACAAGCTCGACACTCGACACTCGGTACTGGAGTCGAGCCGACAAAAATGCATTTTACAAATTTCACGCCAATTGCCATAAAAGCCGTAAGTGAAATACATAGTCAAGTGCAGCGCCATGGCGGTAGCTGCAGAGCACAGATTTCCAGCCTCAACTGCCAGTCAGAGCTCCTCTTTGCCGGCTACTGTATGTTCTTTGGCATTTGGCACTGACTCCAACAATGTCCCTATTCGACTCACGTTTGGCCAATGTGTCGCCACAGCGCAACAGTTGCTGTTGTTGTTGCCGTTGTTGCTGCCCTATTGAACCCAACTGTTTACCCACAGTCATAGGCTCCATGTGCGGTTGGTCGGGCACTGCTTGGGCAATTAAATTCGAGGCCGGGGGCGTTACACAAAAACTTTAAAACAAATTGCCGAATACAACAACAATTAATGGGAATTTATTCTCAAACTCATTTCGCTGTAATTGCCGAGCAGCAGGCAGAGCAAAAATAAAAAATAAAAAAAGTAATGAAAAAGCGAAACACCAAACGGGGGACAGTTGAAGCAATTGTTAAATATCCTAATTAACAGAGAAAATGTAATTATAAAGCGAAATTTAAGCGAGCTTAAAGTTTGGGAAACATGTGTATAAATATGCTAAAGTTTAGGAATATTCTAATTGATGTAAGAATAGACTCAAGTTGGAATCTTAAATCAATAGCTAAGGAAAAGGCAACCTCTAGTTGCTTAAGCCGAGCTTAAAATTTCAGATGATTTAAGAAAATGTATAAATTTAATTTTTCAATATTCTAATAATAGAAATATTGATTAAAAAATTTTGTTACCTCTTGGTTCTTTTAGATATTTCATTATTCAGAAAATGTAGTTGATTATTTATTGGCGTGTTTGTCCAACTTCCGGGTCAACCCATTTTTGTAGCTGGTAATTTTCGAAGCGTTTACGTTCAGCTCATTTACAATAAATTTTGGACAGCCTACACAGTAAAACTCTTAACACGCCTGGCCCAACTCACGTCCTGCGCATGCTCTCCACCCATTTCTAGCAAAATTTCAGCTGCTTTATGGGCTGCAATTGTGGCCTGGGGTTCCCCTCGGTTAGGCCTCCAACGATGGCCAACTGGCGACTGTAAATAACTTTGCTTATTTGAACATTTATTGGTGACGTAAACGGCTTGTAGCATTGTTGCCCCAGAGCCACGGACCGAAAGGATGTCTGCAAAAGACTGGGCTTATTGCTTGATTTTTACTCGTGTTAATTTCCTGTAACTCGGCATTTGTGAAATAACACGAGGCCAGCCGACTCAAGTGTAATATCCGAGACAGAGCCTCTATAGAGCTCTACAACTGGCTCAGCAGCTCACTGGCTCAGCGGTTCAGTCACGAGTTCGAGTTCAAGTTGAGTTTACGAGTGCTCTCAAACGAGTATGTGTCAGGTTAATGCCACCGGCTGTGAATTGGTCTTCTAAAGCTCGTAAAACTTGCTGCCACACCATGTTGCATACTACATAAAATATGATGAAGGGCACTTAAGGCAGGCCGCCAACTCTCGTCTCGTGTGTTGACAGCTATCAAATGTGTACACAACATGCATAAATGAATGCGACACACTCACCAACACACACATATCGCCACACACACACTCGCACGCCCACCGGGAGAGGTGTTTGGTGACAAAGCGTAGGTTTTCATAAATATTAAAGCAAGCCAAAAGGTTTTGGCCTGCAAAAGCAACGCCAAATGCCAGCTGACAATTTATGAGTAGCACAAAATATAATAATCATAATTTAGCAGCATTTGTTTGCCAAGCTACAAGATTTGCTTCCAGTTGTAAAATATTTTGCATTGAAACTATGCGATTGCTGCAGCTGTTGCACTTACAGTTACAGTTGAGCAATAATTTACAGCAACTTTTGTTGCACGGCTTCAGCTTCATATTGCATTAGACTTCATATTGCATTATTAAGCAAAATTAAATTTGAATAAATTATGTATATAGCTGTATATATGTACAATAAGAAATAATTAAATAGTTCAAAAATTTCTTCACGAACGTGATAAGATTTGTATTTAATTTTTTATTTATTTATTTATTTAATAATTATTTATTTAATAATTAAATACAAATCTTATCACGTTCGTGAAGAAATTTTTGGATTGAAAATCTAATTTAGAATTTATATATATATATATATATATATATATATATATATATATATATATATATATATAAATTCTAAATTAGATTTATTCAAATTTAGTTTTGCTTAATAATGCAATATGAAGTCTAACTTCTGCTCTTATATATATATATATATATATATATATATATATATATATATATATATATATATAATACATAAGTAGAAACCACAAGTTTTTGCCTAGTAATCATTGGAAATTAGAGAAGTTTGCAAAAAGTGAAGGAAAAATGAAAATCAATCAAGTCCGCATAGAGTTACACAGCTCTATCCTGTTGCTATATACTAGGTACTCCCTAATTAATCTGAGCCCTCTCAATATCTGTGCCTGCTTCATCCAACCCTTAGCAACTCATTAACATTTGGACTGCACATTGCTGAGAGATAGACAATTCTGCTCCGTAGAGTAACTTGGTTTTCTAGCAGATTTAAATTTGCTATGAGGAAGTCTCAGAGAACCGATAGATTAAGTTTGTATGTCACTTCTAAAGTCGGATCTGTGGGGCATATGTGTAAAGTGTGTAAGTTGAACTTCCGTTAGGCCAGAGTCATAAAGTTCTCCACATGTGAAAAACAAAAGTCGCCAAGATATAGAGAGAAAGACAGGAAGAGAGAGAGAGAGAGAGAGAGAGAGAGATAGAGAGAGAGAGATAGAAAGAGAGAGATAGAAAGAGAGAGATAGAGAGAGAGAGGGAGAGGGAGATAGCGATAGAGAGATGGCGAGAGGGCTAGAAATAGATATAGCAAAAAAAAGAAGAGCATTTCATTATTTATGGAAAGCCAAGGCAAATTATACACAGATACACGTTAACGGGTGTGCCCGTGTGTGTGAGAAATTCAGGAAAAATGGTTGCCGCTGTGGCAGTTAGTTAGCCCTACTAGTGACAGATAGAGAGAGAGAGGAGCAGAGTGCGAGCGCTGTGTCAAATATAATTGTGTGTACAAATTTTCATGAATGAAAACGTTTTGGTCATCACACAAACACACCCTCACACACACATGCGCACACACAACGCTGCACGCCTTGGGTTTGTTAACAATTGTGTAGCATATTTTTTAGAGCCAGCCGAGCATGCCACAGATGCTGGCAGTTTAGCTGCCGCACAGGATTACGTATTACAGCTAGGGAATATGCACACTAAATTCTCTATTTCACTACACAAAACACACATTTATTTGTGAGCATTTAAGTACTCAAAATTCATTTGACATTTTTAAACACTAAAAAACAAAGCCTCGCCTATCCCACACAAACGAAGTCTATTGGGTAACCAACAGCTGAATCCTATTGCATATTGAATCAGCTTAAATACCCAACATATTTAAACTTCGGGTTCTCTTTGCCACGAGCATCGACTCGGGTTTGTTTAAGTGTGCGGTTTTTTTGTCAAAGATTAATGACAGTTGCAGTGCGATTTCAATTGCTTGCTACTCGCCACTGTTTAAGATAGATATAGAGAAAGAGAGAGAGAGAGAGAGAGAGAGAGAGAGAGAATGAGAGAAGGAATAAACGAGCGAGAGGTAGCATGTGCATTGTACTGTGCGGTTGTATTCAATTTGTCAGAGTACAAACCAGAAACTGTCACACATTCTTTGCAGTATATATTCCATTTGCCAGAGCATTTATCAATCGAGGCGAATCGGAGACAGAAAGGCAACCCATTAATATGATTTTGTCAACTTATTTCATTTTATTTTGAAAGACTCTTTGTTATTCATTAAAATTTTGAATGCAGCTATAATGAAGGGAATCCGAGACCCAATGAAGCCTCTTATGCCACGATATTGAGAAGACAGATAGCACTCGCTCATTGTTAATCCAAGTGCGAAATTCTGAATGCTGCCATTTACTTTTAATTACTTTTTAATAACGTAATTATTTAAACGAATGAGTACGAATGCTACTCAATTACTAGACAATTAATTGCACTGGACTAATTGCGCAAATTAATGTAATATATTTATATTTTGCAGACATATAAAATGTTCTCAGCTCCTTCCAAGCGGAAATGGAGCCTCAGTCTGGCTGTCCTTTCTTAATTCTTTAGGCCCAAAAGTAATACAAATTCAAGATAATAATGATAATTAGTCATATAAGGACTAAGACGCAACTGTTCGTTGTAACGTAACTAATTTTCCGTGAAAAACCATAATTTTTTTTTTCGAAACTTCTACGAATTAGTATATTACTATAATTTTTCTTATTCATTAATTGGAACTGTGTTCTTTGGCTACCTATATTTGTTAGCTTAAATGAATATTTGAGCTATATACTTAGGTCAAGTCTTACTTCTCTTAGCTCTTTCAGTTTAAAGTGCAAATCGAAGGCATAAAAAAAGGCACATCAAAGGCATATACATATTTACTCCAAATTATTTAGACAACTTTAAGGTCAAGGCCTGCTTTGTAAAAAATAGTATCTAGAAGTAGAGCACGTCTAAGTAATATTTTAATATTATTTCAGTATATCCTAGGAGCACAAATAATAAATCATTATTGAGTACTAAGATCTATATAAACATTTTATTTTTTTATTTTTTGTACCCTGAACCCATTGAAAATGGGAATTGTGAATTCAGGGTATAATGTTTTTGTTGAAATGTGAATGTATGTAACAGGCAGAAGGAGGCGTGGCAGACCTCATAAATTATATATATTCTTGATCAGGGAGACAAGCCGAGTCGATTTAGCCCTGTCCGTCTGTCCGTCCGTCTGTCTGTCCGTATGTATGAACGCGTCGTTCTCAGAACCTATAAGAGCTAGAGAAATTTTTTATGTAGGTCCGTGAATAGCACGAAAAGATCGAGTTTGTTAAAAAAAGTCGATAACTATTTTAATTTTAATGTTATCGATTAAAAACGGTTTTGAACGTTAGTTATAAAATTACATCTCCCACGTCTTTTTAGCTAGAGTCCCCAAATTTTTTTGTAAGTTTTATATTTATTTTATCTAATTTTGATTTTTGTTAAATTTTGGATACCGGCTCCAAATTTCCCCAAATATTTAAATTGAGGTTAGTTGCACTCAAAGCCAGTAAATGAATGGGTTAACATTTTTAAAAATTGGAAAAAATGTAATAAAATATGTTGAACATAAGCTGAAAATGTCATTCAAATCCATTAATTCGCGCAGAAGTTATTAAGCAAAACGTGTGGCCGATCGGCCAAACACGGGACCAGCAACGCAAAACAAATTGTTTTCCTATACATGTGCTCACATACACATTGAGCTGCGTGCATCTAGCAAATTCTAAGACCCGCAAGTTTTATATTTCCAATAGATGGCGCTATGATTTGCTTATTATCAGCTGTTCAATAAATCGAAACAGTGATGGCACTATTCTATCGAACCATAGATGGCGCTATTGGCTAAACAATTGAAAATGAATTGAATTTAGTTTTCTGTGCGTTTATACGAAATGCTAATTATGCAGTATTTTTAAAAACGCAGATAGCGCGGGGTTTAGGGTATCTCCTAGTGGGGACCCTCGGCTAGAGTTTTCTTACTTGTTAATTTTCAAACATGTTTCAATAAAAATAAAAAGCATTCTATCTGCAGATGAGCAGTTAGAAGTTAACTGCTCTCACTGAGTTCTAACTATTTCGATATTCAAATAGTTGAAGCACTTTTACATACGATTTGCTTTTTTCCTGTGGCAAGTAATTTGTGACATTGTTCGCATTCCTCGTCCGCAAGTTTTATGCGGAGAATCCACTTAGGAGCAAAGCTTTTGGTCCGATTTATAGACCGGCCCGTTGACTCCTAAACTATGCATAATTTTTCAAGTCTCTCCAAGCGCTGTTGGCTGCACGCTGCTCGTTGGCACTGCGCATGGAAATCATATCATAAAATAAAATCACAAGTGCTTTTAATTTGTCGTAGTAAATGCACAGCCCACTAGTTGTTGGGAGCTTAAGCTTCCACACACACATGCTGCTCGTTACTTAGCACACATTTAATTTTGTTACCAATACGCAAGCGCTCCTCCACACACACATAAGTAGATAGTGTGGCCTTTGGTTTAGGGGCCCGGGCCCCAGAGCTCTACTATGGCTCAAGTTTTTGGCGCGCCATAAAACTATGCGGCAAATTTATATGTTGCCATGCTTCAGCGCCTGCTGCTCATGAATAATATGGGAGTGGCGCATAAAAGGCGAGAGAGACAGTGCTGTGGGAGGGGGGGGGGGTGTTGGTTTGGCGATAGCTGTTGACAAATATTAATGCCACTTTAACCATTTACGAGTGCTTTTTGTCTTCTGCTG
Source organism: Drosophila mercatorum (assembly GCA_961210405.1). Taxonomy (NCBI): domain Eukaryota; kingdom Metazoa; phylum Arthropoda; class Insecta; order Diptera; family Drosophilidae; genus Drosophila; species Drosophila mercatorum. The sequence continues at coordinate 1,338,706 of CAUIUS010000002.1, read as the reverse complement.
CACGAAGACCGAAAATTTTTATTCAAACGCATTTTGACAGCTTATTGTGAATAAATGATTTGATTGATTGTTTGCTAATGCAATTCCTTTCAATTTTCAATTAAAAGTAAATGACTATTTGTAAACAAGTAAGAACGTTGCAGTCGGACGCAACCGACAGCGAAATACTATTTCACGTCCTAGCACCCCACAGGGGCATCTATCACATTATATTTTAAAATATTTAAGCCCATTGTCGCCGCTCAAATTAGCTGCAGATTAAAAATTTTCATTGGAGGTGGCCAGACAGTTTCAATTTGGATCGCAGCTTAGAATCCTTACCCTAGCAAAACCACGCACCAAAATTGAGAGAGATGGCATCTCTCAAAATGAGAGAGGTGGCAACTCTGAAATGAGATAGAAGGTCGTTGGCGAGCGTAGAGGTGTGGGCTCGAACACCGGTGCGGTCATGTTGATATTTTTGTTATTTTTGCTTTATTTAATTATTTTGTGTTAATAAAATATTTTTTCAATACATATAAAAATATATATAAAATTTGTCAAATCAAAAGACAAGGTCAAAGGTCCTAAAGTCATTATGTGTCACTTTATTGACTCAGAAGCACATAATTTCACATAATTTTTGGCATGTTCATAAAGTTGGCGTTCAGGAATATAACTGTAAAGTTTGGATGCTTACACTCAAAAAATGCGAAAATAACAGGGTATTTTTTGTAAGTCATGCTCCTTTTGGGGCGTAACAATAATTTTTGGGAAATCGGTAGAGAAGGTCCCCAGTAACTTAGCAGTAACTGAAGCTTCTAGCACTAAAACTGTGGGAGATATAAGCTGATATTAGTTGCCACGTTCCCTGTGGGCGTAGATATATCCGCCATAGCTTTTCGATTGTGGGATGTCAATCCGAGAATAGTTCTCAAAATATAACAGAATTAGTAAAATTACTATATTTTCAGATCCGATCTGCCACGCCCCTATTTGGGCGTTCCAAATTTGGACGTTCTACTTTGAAAACTGTAAAATATACAATTTGACCCGATTTGCCCCTCCCCCAATGGGCGTAGATATATCCCCCATAGCTTTTTGATCTTGGGGTGTCGACGTGAGTGTTCAGTCCAAATCGCAACCCTCTAGCCCTTCCAGAAGTAACGTTTTTGAGTTACAGGAAAATTAATTTTCCGATTTTAATTTTCGCTTTTTTCGAGTGTAAGCATCCAAACTTTACAGTTATATTCCTGAACGCCACCTCTATGAGCATGCAAAAAATTATTTGTATACGCCCATTGGGGGCGTGGCAATCGGGTCAACCTTAATCGCCCGTGGACACTTTTATCAGATTATATCTTCCACAGTTTTAGTGCTAGAAGCTTCAAAATTGAATGCTATATTACTGGGGGCTCCTCTTCCGATTCCCCAAAAATTATTGTTACGCCCCAAAAGGGGCATGCCGTACAATAAATACCCTGTAATTTTCGCATTTTTCGAGTGTAAGCATCCAAACTTTACAGTTATATTTTTGAACGCACACTCCATGAACATGCCAAAAATTAGTCTACGGCCACTGGGGGCGTGGCAATTCAAAACTGAAAAATCTGCAGCTTCTGAGCCAATAACGCGCCACATAATGACTGTGACCTTTGACCTTGCCCTTTGATTTATTAAATTATATATATATGTTTGAAAAGAATATTTTATTAATACAAAATAACTAAATAAAGAAAATATAACAAAATTATCAACATGACCGCACTGGGGTTCGTGTCCACACCTCTACGCTCACCAACGAATTTATATCACATTTTCAGCGTTGCCACCTCTCTCATTTTGAGAGAAGCCATCTCTCTCAATTTTGGTGCGTGTTTTTGCTAGGGTAAGGATTCTAAGCTGCGATCCTAATTGAAACTGTCTGGCCACCTCCAATGAAAATTTTTAATCTGCAGCTAATTTGAGCGGCGACAATGGGCTTAAATATTTTAAAATATAATGTGATAGATGCCCCTGTGGGGTGCTAGGACGTGAAATAGTATTTCGCTATCGGTTGCGTCCGACTGCAACGTTCCTACATGTTTATTTTACTCCATGCGGAAGTCAAAGTTACCTTGAGTTTAAAGCTAAATTATTTAAAATAAAATAAAATAAATTAGTAAACAAATGTTGAAAATCCTCATAAATTATATCAGGAAAATATAATACAGTGCTGCCTGGGTATAGTGGACTAATTATTGCACTGCCTGGTCTGTTATATCAAGGTTTTGCACTTCATCAAGATTCAAGTTTGTTTGCTCAAAAACACGTTTTATTTGCTTAAACAGCGCTATATTAATTTTAATGCAAAAAATCATTACCAACATTGGTAAGAAAATAATATATATGTTCTAAAAGTCTGATAAGAAACGTTAGTCTACGAAAAAAGTTTTTAAGCATTTAATTTCTCATAACATAGGCGCCATGCAGCCTGAACGCAGTTAGCAGTGTGTGTGCTTGTACCTACGTCTGGGTAGAGTACTCTTACTGGTTACACCCTGAACCCATTGAAATTGGGGAAAAAGGGTATAATTTTTTCTTTTTTAATTTCATTTTATGTTTTTGGCTGCTTTTCGTAAGAAAATTGCTCTAAAAATGCTGTTCGTTATTTAGAGGTTATCGATTTTCTACTATTTAGAGTACTCCATGTAAACATTTTGGGTGGTCACTATTAAGGGGTGTCCACTATATAGGGTAGTCACTATACCCAGACAGCACTGTATTAGCCTATAAACAAAAAAATCAAAAGAAGAGCTCATGTGCTTGTTTGTATAGCTATAAGTGTGATTAGTTAAAATATCAATTAAAGTAAACATATTATGTTCTGTTGTGTATCCGTATCTTTTACAGTTTTTTTATGTTTAATGACCGTTTCTATATATTATCGAAATTTTGCATAAATATGGATCCTAATATTTATAGCACAAGTCGAGAAACATGAACTTTCTAAGAAATCTGTTTGAAGTCATTTGTTTTTGAAAAGTGAAATGAAAAGTAAACAAATTATAGGATTACGATTCAATGAAACTACTCCTCAATGCAACTACTCAACAAATTGCGAAACTTCCATTTGAGTTCTTGTTTAGCGCTCTTTTATTTTTCGAGAATGTCATTTAGTTAAAGTCGTCATCACTTCTCGGCTAATCACAAATCAAAATATTCTTTTATGATACTAGACATACTGTAAATATAAAGCGTATTTTAGCGTGCTCCACGCACTCAGGGCTTAAAAGCAGTTTGAGCATTAAAAATTGTGGTTTTTGTTACGCAGCGAAAATAATCGCTGGCATCGGTGGAAATTGAATTAGTAAGTGTTCAGCCACAAACGCAAAAACCGCGAGTAAAATCTATGCACACACACACAACACAAACGTAAACACACACACATTCATGTATATATAAAGAAAAAAAATTTATATATATATATATATATATATATATATATATATATATATATATGTATATGGCTATCCTTTTTAGGCAGAGTCAACGTGTGGAAGCCACAACACATTTCAAATGCGTAAAGCGTTTTGCACCAGAGGCGGAGCAAAGCGAGGCACAGAGGATAGGGGACAGACAGTCGCCTAGCGTCGCATCGACTAGCCCAGCCTAGTCTAGCCTAGTTGCCGGTGCCCTGTTTGGGCTCTAAGCCTTATAAATTAGTGGTTAGATTGAGCGTCATAAATCGTGCGATTAATTTTAAAGTGCGCGTGCGTCTGCATGTTTATCTAGGATAACACTTTTTGCGCCCACTTTAAAATCTCGCTCAAATTTAAAAAGGTTTGACAAGGGGCTCCAGAATGTATTGTGGGTTCAGCAGGTGGCTAAGCGGAACGAAAAATTGAGGGTACTTACTTCACAATTGATATAAACGACTCCAAATGACAAAAAAAAGATATCTGTGTCTGATTCTGTATATGTATTCAGAATGAATGCAGGGAAAAAAGAAAGTAAGACAACAATGAAAGCACATCCCAAATTAATCACGTATTAATTGAGATTAATTGGACTTTTTCCTTGGAGTCCTCCACATCAAACTAACTTGGTTAGAACTGAGTCGTTCACCTGATCTGGACTGTTTTTTGTCTTGCTTTGTCCTATTACAGTTTGAACCTATTGAAAGTGGGAATTCAATTTGTGAAAATGTGCTTAAGAGTCAGAATAGCCCACTTCTGACCTATAAAGTACTATTTTCAAGATCGTGATGACGAGTTTAGTGGATGTACTTCTGATGATGATTCCGCCTGTCAGCCACTTTGAACACATACATATAAACTACATATATTTATACATAATCGTTATATCCTGAATTATCAAAGATCCTCAGTTGCCTTATCTATTAATTCGATATATAAAGAAAGTAAATGATTGCAATGGAACGACATAAAATGCTGTTTTTACCCTTTTGAACATGACTTTCTATATTCTTTAATCGAGTTGATAAATTTGAATATTTAATTATTTAAAAGGGTTCACTGTAGAGAGTGCATTTTATACCTGCATCAAGCCTCGATGCATTCTTGTAGGCTGCGGGAGTAATTTGCCTAAACGATGCCATCAAAAAAATGTATGTATCTAATTAAAATGGAGCAGCATAAAAAATGAGCTCATGAATGCGCTACGCTGCATCGCAGCTGTGTGCTTAGCGCTTCGCCTAACTTCATGCAGCATAAATTTCGCGTAGTGTCCTTGTCGCCCCACTCGCTCTGATAGTCCCGCTTGTGTGCGTGCGTGCTGAGAGTTGAAGCTCAGAGCCTGTGGCGCCCCTCGGCCCAGCAAAGCTGTTTGTTTATGCTGCCGAGCTGCATTTTTATGTGCTGCCAGCTAGTGCGCCGACAAAAGCAGGCCACTCCATCAGATGCCCAACTACACTATACAGTACACTGCGCCACAAAATGGGAAACAGGCGAAATGATTCTGTGAGTCTTCTATCATGTGGCCAATATCGGAAGGATGTCGAAAAGTATGGTAACACTCTATAACATTTTTACACATCCTGACAAAAACATTCAATATCCGCGATCTCTTGATAGTCAATTTTTCATTGTAATACAATGAGAATAAAAAGTTGCTAACATACAGATTTAATTAACGTATAAACTGTTAGTATTAATTAAAGTTCAGTGTGAAAATTTTGTACAAATAATAATATGAGTATTGTTACGTATATTCGTCTGTCTAAGAGTTAGAGTATCTGCGACAATCGAACATAAACTAGCGATGGTATAGCTAGTATAGACATTAGCCAATAGATGGACCCAAACGATTTCACTTGATGCCAAATGCATCAACAGCTGATTGACTGATTGTTACGTTCTAGAGGTTTCTTTCCAGTTTACTGAATGAATATGCAGGCCCTTGGCTGATATGCGGATATGTAAATATTGTGATTGTATTAATCAGTCAATCTCTATTGCATTTTGGAGGCCCCATTGAATTTATCAATTTTGATTCCCAACTGGATGTACAGTGTTTCTGGGCGAGGCACAGAGGTCCTAGCGCTGGCGTTGCTTTTTAATAAAATTAGCTCCGGCACTGGGTGCTTGTTTATGCAAGCAACAGTCGAGCGAAGAGGGCGGCTCCCATATTGCACATACTTTTAGTTGTGTGTGTATATGTATGTGTGTGCGTGTGTGTGTGTGTGTGTGTGGGGCGTATGTGTGTACGTATGTACTTGGTTGCTTATTATGCATGAATTTCAAATGAAGTCGCGAACGTGACACAAACTCATGACCGCCCCCAAGCGCCCTCTTCAACAGCCACTGCCACTAAGATTTGTAGTAGAGCTGCCTTTTTTGCTGCCTGTCTAACACACACACACGCAGTCACACACAAAATTTACACATTCGCATTACGATATGCATTTAATATGAGCAGGTCGCAGGACTCTACTTGAATTCTCAAAAAAAGAAGAAAAAAAAAATGGAAAGCCCTATAAAACTCTTTGCCCCAAATGAGAATTGAGAAATGGCAATGGGCATCCGGGACTAAAAGTCGTTCCCGTCGTCGACGTCGTCATCATATTATGCATATGTGTAGTTAAACTCATAATGAAATTTGTTGCGAGTAGGCGCTGATTGTTTATAGCTCTTAAGTGGGCAGCTCACTTAACATAGAATGGAAATAGAAGGTCAGGGATCAGAGCTGGGAGTTGATGAAACTGACCAACGAACTACTGTTGGGGCAGAGCTAAAGCGGATTATGCAAGTAGGAATAGAAAATTGAATTGCTTTCAGTTACTGTTTTGCATATCTACAAATTTATTCAAATTACTATATTAAATAGACAGCTAAATTCCAGAGAGACTTCGCACAGTCGGCAGGTTTTTGGATATATTTCAACAGAGAATATACTAAATATAAATACAAATAAATATACAGAGAATATACTAAATATCAAAACTCAAATTATTTCAAATTCCGAAAATCAATTGAGAGTTAAACTAGAAATATACATAAAATATTTAATATATATTAAGCCGATTGCTTAAATATTAAAAATTCTTATATCTTTATTCAATCTAAAATCGAAATATTTAAGCAATAAGAAGAATATTTTAACTAATAATTAAGCCCAATCAAATATCTATTCAGAGATCTACAAAATTCACGTTTTAATTTTACTTCTAGCTTAATTCACGGCAAGCTTTCTATTGAAATTCACAGCAAACTTTGTCCACATTGTGAAAGCTCGCTGTGGGGTTGAAGAAAACTATTTAAGTGGAAAATAGAAGCAGATTTCTATTTGCAAATTACAAATGCTAAAATAACTTGAATGTTGCTTTTAAGTTATAAAGTTTGAGATAGATATTAGGAGAGCTCCTCCCAGATCTTCGACAAACGTTTGGGTGCTCTTCACGCTTGCACCTCAGCAATGCAATTTATTGAAAACTAACTACTTAAGGAAGCGAGAAAACACTTACAAATAACAAAACAGTGACTACTTGAAGATATCTTGTGAAGTGTAATGTAGAATGAGAGCTGGTTTTGCTTAATTTAATCTTACTCTAAACGTAATTATTTATCAAATTAATGTTGAATTGGGACTAATTGGAACTAATACAAATTGACATATTCTTTACAATGTATTTATAATATAATATTTTATATTCTGAGAGATTCTTGACATATGTTAATTATATAAATTTGAAAATAGAAAAAATTGTTACTCTAGATGTTCTTGTTATAGAGAAAATCTTAACTCTTAAGACCCTGATTCTTATAGATAGTCCGATGGTTGGATTTGCACAATTATCATCAAGAAAATATATACAATATCCAAGATATATATAGAAAATACTCGTTCATTAATAGTTTTAAGGACTAAGGGGTATATAAATAATCTTAAACACTCTCAAGGCGAGAAGTACTTAGAGTAAAGAAGCGCAGCGTGAAGCGGCTGAAGGATCCTGCGCAGGAATAGGGAAATAGGATTGGGCAGGGGGAACAAATAGTGGAGAAGTGGGGCTTCGCCTGAGCACCCGGCGCACTCAAGTGGCGGCAGCACACTTCAAGGAGATATTTTCAACACGCTTTGGCTTCGACAGCAACAGCAACAGCAGCAGCAACAAGGACAATGGGCGCTAGGCGCTTGCAACTTAATTGCAATGTGTAAGGTGTGCGTTTGTGTGTAGGTGTTGTGTATAGGGAGCCGCGGCATGTGCTTTGCATTATGCATGAGACGACGACACATGGGCGGCCCGTCATAATCATTTTGTGAGCTGTCTTCTATGCGCTAATTGCAATTAAACAATAATATGAATGTAAGAGAAAAGACACAAAGTGAGAAGGAGAAACAGCGATGGAGAAATAGAGAGAGTGACTGAGTCTAGTTGAGATTCGTGAAAAATTCGTTAAGAAAAGTGAAAATGGCGCGTAATTGCGTCGCGCATGTCGCGCTTTACGCAGCAAAAGGCATTTAATTAAATGTTAACAGCAGCATACGAAACAACAAAAGCAAGATCAACAACAACTACAACATCATCTAACAAACAATTAACAAAGCCTAATTGTTGTTTCTATTGCTGTTGCTGCTCTCTCGAGTCTCGTTTGTTTTCTTTGCCATTGCCTGCATGTATTTGCATAGCATTAAACCAGGCAATAACAACAATTCGCCCTCTTTCTCACACTTTAGAGTGCATTACCAACACTTGTGAGACACGAGTGAAGAATTGCTCAAAAAATAAATGGTCTGCAAGGGGTTTTATGCTAAGTTTATGGGCCATATTTTTAATTGTAACCAGAAGTCCGCATCAAATGCTGATAACTCCGAGCTTCTTTAAATAGATACAAGCATTTCTAGTTGTAGTTTCACAATGAAGCCGAACCCCATAGCAACAGTCAGAATGTAGGTGCCAAAAGTCGCATGCTGTGAAAAAAATAAAAACATGTTATTATAAACTAATTTATTTTATATTAAAGTATTATTAATTGTTTTATTATTTTTATTTACGCTAGCTCCCTGATATCAATAATTATTTAATAATAGTTTTATTTTGCATTTTTGTGAGTCTTAAAGAACTACCAAATGTTGTACTTTAATTACTTTTATTTCTTGTCATATTTCCTGTATTCAACGATAAAAAAAAAACTCATTAAGCCATATTTTATATAATAAACTCGTAGAAATCGTATTGATCTCTAAAATCCAGAGTAACATACTTTATTTCGATACTCGATACTAAGATACTCAAGGGACCCCAAAACATAAAGTGCCTTTTCCCGAAGTGAAATAAGTATATGGGTTTTGTGCAATCTCCATCATGGAGTCCGTCTGTCTGTATGAACGAAAACCATTCCTGCGCTATTGAAGCTGGAGACTTGAAATTTGGAATATATACTCGTGTATACTCTCGTCAGATAAAGCATCAAGATTTTCCGGATACGCCCACTTAGGGCAAATGAAAATTCATTCTCCTTTATCTCAGAAACAACACTTCTAGAAAGGCTAGAGTTAAGGTTTGGAATGCGTCGACATCCCAGGATCAAAAAGCTATGACGGATACTGTATCAAACAAACTGTATCTTCTACAATTTTACAATTAGAATTCCCAAAATGTGCCGGATGCCCCTATGGGGTACTGGGACGTGAGTGCAAGAAAAAACAGGCAATATCGTCCGGTTTTAGTTTATACTGTAAACAAGGCTAGTTGAGTTTATATAAAATACACTTAGCTTATGCTTTGATCACTTCACTGTCTTTAACCTCAGGCAGGCCGCAATGCCAGTCATAAACCATCATTAATTGGCGCAGTTTCTGGTTTGGCCCCCACTGGCTGCTGCATGTTTTGTGGCCCAGTGAAAAGCGTATTTCATGACAGCCCGTAAAAACGGCCACGACAAATATTTAAGCTGAGCGCAAACCCTGTTCAAAATGTGCGAGCCGAGGCAAGGTAAGGCGAGAGGAAACTGTGGAGACTAGTGCTGCTTTTCACGTTTATCTAGCCCGAAACACTGGTCGGGGGCGAAATTGACAACTCAATTGCGAAAACTATTTACACGCAATTAGGCGAAATGACAGGGCGCCGCTGCTCACGGCAAAGTTGTCAAGGTAAATGCGAGCAAAGCCACATAAAAAGAGGTATAACAAAAGAACTGACAGGAGCGGGTTGGGCCAGGTGGTGGGCACTGACTAACAGCATGCCGCCTTCCACCTGCTCCGCTGCGTCTCGAGTGTAAATATTGACCAGGCCTGAACAAACTATGGTCCAGGTAGTGCCAGGTAGCGAGCGGCCACTGAGTAGCGCAAGCTCGAGCAAGGCGGCAGACCTCATTCATAAATGCATTAGCTAGCTGTCAGCCAGTGCAATCGAATTCATGTTGGCATTAAACGTAAATTATGCAGTCCATGAATTTAACATGGCTGAGCAAACCACTTGGACACTGACCACCAACCACGTACGTACGTACGAATACTTGTCAAGGTGACTGTAAACGGATTCTGTGTTTATTACATGAGCCGCATTTCAATATGCCAAGGACATGTCAGGCTTTAAACTTGCATAGCGTGTGCGACACTAATAATACATAATGCCACATATAAACCGGCTTTGCTCGCTCAACGTATTATTTTCGACTTATTTTTAAATGAGTGTGAAGCCCATTGAAATGTACTTTATATTACATCAAAGCTAGATTATGATAGACAATCTACAGACATTCGTAACACTGGAATACTCTTAAAATCCAGTTCAATCATTTTTCAGATATGTTGATATGTAGCTCTCTAACACAGATTCTACCCATTTATGCTGCCTAAAATTATTACAGATGTGCAAAAACCACTTTTCAAACTAACAATACAGAGGTATCTTTAGAGAGTTATCACAAGTTTTGGTCTCAAATTGCAGCTTCTTTTAAGGCTTTTCTGTTTGAAAAAGTGGCCAAGCTCAGATGCTGTAACGTTTTGCGTAGCCTGCTAGTCCTCCATCAGTAAATCAGTCAATCACACTATATCTAAAGCTATATATATACATAGTAGTGAACATATATTGCACCTTGTGACCCAGTTACGTCTTGTTGTGTGGCCTTGAGCTACAACTTGTACAAACTTCTCCTAGTTCTGCAGTTGTCCTCGCATTGCAGTTGACATTTGTTCACACACACACACACACACACACATGTATGTATACTACAAACAACCGCAATCACTGCACAGTGTGTGTGTTTGCGTCTCTTGGGTCGCCCTTTTGCATGATTTAAAATTATTTAACTTCTCTTGGTCTCTTCTCTTGGACTCTCGTGTTCTCTTTTCTGCTTTGTTTTGTTACGCTTTTTGACATTTTGCGCTGTGATTTCCTATTTTGCACCTTTTATTTTGAGTGGTTTCACGAGTACGAAAGCTCTCAGTAATAACGTAACCAAAAGAAGGAGAAAATACACAAATTCGCTGACAAGTCGGGGTTGTCCCTGTTTAAAGGTTGACGAGCATCCTTCTCCCTCATTCTGTGCGTGTATGTGTATGGATATGTGTATGTGTAAATTGTTAATTAGTATTGTGATGCACATTGTATTTTTGTAGGCCAATTGCCTACAACGGCAGCGGGCTTAAAAGATTGCTGCACACGCTGATATATGTATGAAGACATTTCTGTGAATAAAACTTGAAATGCTTAAGTGTTTATGAACGATTAAAGCGTGCGTTCCTTAGCTTTAGTTTATATAAACAAAATATAATATAAAGACACATACTAAAAGCCAGCAAAAGGAGCTCTAGAGGGTGCTAGGGAACAAAGCATATTTATGTATTTAAAAAACAAGTAAGAGTGCTCTAGTCGAGACCGCTCGACAAAGAGATCCCCTGAACTCTGCGAAGAACTGCGATTGCTAAGAACCGCTAACATTCTCCGTTACTTTTATATGTACACATGTAACAAGCAATACATACACACACACACAGCCGCACGAACAAGAACACACACAGACGCACGCACAAGCACACAATCTGCTAACTGTGCATTATGACTCATCAGCTTCGCTGCTGCTGCTGCAAGAGCCGAAAATATGAGATATTAAATGCTTAATAACTTTTTTTCTAGACAAACGATTTTGATCAAACTTGTTGGGCGTGATCATGTCATCCATATGTATGTATGTGCCAAAGCACAAGCTCGATATTTTCGTGCTATTCACGGACCTACATAAAAAATTTCAAGTCTCTAGCTCTTATAGGTTCTGAGAACGACGCGTTCATATATACGGACGGACAGACGGACATGGCTATATCAACTCGGCTTGTCATCCTGATCAAGAATATATATACTTTATGGGGTCTGCCACGCCTCCTTCTGCCTGTTACATACATTTCAACAAAAACATTATACCCTGATTTCCCATTTTTAATGGGTTCAGGGTATAACAAGTAAGAAAACTCTAGTCGGGGGTCCCGACTAAGAGATACCCTACACCCCGCGCTGTCTGCGTTTTTAAAAATATTGCATAATTAGCATTTAGTATAAACGCACAGAAAATTAAATTCAATTCATTTTCATTTGTTTAGCCAATAGCGCCATCTATGTTTCGATAGAATAGCGCCATCCATGTTTCGATTCAACTGAGCAGCTGATAATTTGCAAATCATAGCGCCATCTTCTGGAAATATGTACACTAAAACTTGCGGTTCTTGGAATTTTCTAGATGCGCACAGTTCAATGTGTGTGTGTATGTGTGCACATGTATAGGAAAACAGTTGCTTTGCGCTGTTTGTCACGTGTTTGCCAATTGGCCAAATGTTTTGTTTAATAACTTTTGCGAAAATTATTGGATTCAAATGAAAATTTCAGCTACTGATCAATATATTTTATTACATTTTTTCCACTTTTTAAAAATGCAACCCATTCATTTATTGGCTTTAACCTCAATTTAAATATTTGGGGAAATATGGAGCCGGTATCCAAAATTTAACAAAAATCTAAATTACTTAATATTAATATAAAACTAAAAAAAATTTGGGGACTCTAGCTATGAAGACGTGGGAGATATTATTTTATAACTTTATTTTGATAACGTTTTTATCGATAACATTAAAACGATAGTTGTTATCGTTTTTATTTTAATAAAACTTGATATGCGCACGCTATACAGGGATCTACATAAAAAATTTCAAGTCTCTAGCTCTTATAGGTTCTGAGATCAACGCGTTCACACATACGGACTGACGGACGGACAGACGGGCAGGGCAAAATCGACTCGACTTGTCTCCCTGATCAAGGATATATATACTTTATGCCACGCCTGCCACGCCTCCTTCTGCCTGTTACATGCATTTTAACAAAATCAATTTAGCCTGATTTACCATTTTCAATGAGTTCATGGGTATAAAAAATAATCTTCTCAACATGGTCTCGATGCAGTCGAATGGCATTTATCTTTTTTCGTCAGAATTTTAGTTTATATTTTCATTCAATTGAAGGCCCTGTTATAGCTGTTTAGCGAAGCAAAGATAAAATTGAATTTCCACATAAGGAAAGCTCCGCTAAATCTGAGCCAATTTTGAAGGCTACATGCTCGACACAATTGCCTACTTCGCAATGCAAACACTGTAATGGATGGACTCGCAGTCATGTACCAATTCCGACATTTCCGATTCTGCAATTTTGGTCGAAATTAAGTGGCTGCCAAAAACTAAATATGCTGAAAGATTTTTAATTGCCTTCTAATGAGCTGTCATAGTGCCCGCTGTAAATATGAAAGTCGGTCGTTAGCTAAATTTAGTGAAATGTGCCATGAACATAAATCAGTGTGTCTTGTTTGAGGCTATTGGCAACTAATTGACTTCAAATCTGTGTGCCTCTTATGTATTGCAGAAAGCTGTCAGGGACCACACGAGAAGCGCCTCCTCAATCACCTGCTCTCCACCTACAACACACTGGAGCGACCCGTTGCCAACGAATCGGAGCCCCTGGAGGTTAAATTTGGACTTACGCTTCAGCAAATTATCGATGTGGTAAGTGTCAAAATTCTCAAGTGGTATAGCAAACAAGAAGGCTACGGTCCCAATTCTGAAACAACAATAATCAACTTAAATAATTATAAAAAAAAGAAACAAAACAAACGGAATGGGGACTTCATGAAGTTTTTTTTATCATATCTGGCCGTCGCGACGGTTTAATGATATAGAAAAAGAAAAACATATACATATATGAAAGTCTTAACAAACGAAAACAAAATCAGTTGCTAACCACAGACATTTGTGGTTATTGTGGTAAGTGACATGTACCCGCCGTTCGGAACTCTGGCAAATAATTCTTTTAGCTTTTTGTTGCAGCCAATTAATATGGAATTTTAATGACACTGATAATCCTATAAAAATCAATTGACAAATATTTATGGAATTATAAAGTTCGTTTATAATTGTTTGGGGAGCAAAAGGGCAGATAAGGGCACATAAAACCAATCAGCGATGTAAAAAGTTGAAAATTAGATACAGTTTTAATAAACGAATATTTATATAGTCAAAATATTTCAAAGAAAAACACAACAGAAAAATAAGTATGAACGTTGCTGTCGGGCGTTACCGACTGCGAAATACTTATTCACGTCCCAGCACCCCATAGGGGCATCTGGCACTTTATATTTTATCACATTGCATCAAAAAATTTTTATGTTCACAAAGTAAAAACTAAATTTATTTTATAATTATAAATACATTAGATCAGATTGATCAGAGACAAGCAAAATTGGATATATGAAACATCTTTGCAAAGGTATTTATTATTGCTGTGTAAGTGCAATTGTTGCTTGCATCTTTGTTTTAACAGAAATTTAACAATTACTCTGGGAGTATTACTTGATTGGCGCGAGCAACTAAAAATGGTGTATAAGTATGTTGAAACGGGTCTAATAAGTTTCATTTGCTCGTTGTTGCTCCTTTCGAATGAGTTTCGCTGTTTAATGTTGCTGGACGTTAGGGACAACATGCGCGACGACTCTGCTCTAATCAAGTGGACATTAGGGAAAATTAATAGAAATGAAAACAGTTTGATTATACATAAACACATATCTTAGTTATCCAATGTCACCAATAGCTCAAAATATATTAATTCACGGCTGACAAATAGTGAACGCGTCCTGAGTTCCGATTTGATGTCTGGGAGGAAGTGTTTCAGAAGCACGGAACAAGCTCCATAAAAAATATAGAAAATCGCACGACACAAAAAAAAAACTATGACTGATGTCTTTTTATAGGGCCTTCTATTTATCAGATCCACTTTCTAAAGATACCATCTTCTCCAAACGACCAACATATAATTTAGGAGTTGGAAAATACAGATTCCGCTTCATCTGGCGAGTCTAATTATGATGAGCTATTTGATTTTGTTTTGGCCAACGAGGAAGAATAAAATTTAATTAAAGTTAATATTAATAAAGGTGTTTTTTTAGTGGCTACTGAGGAGTGTGAAAACGTGGCCCAAATAAAAAAAAATATTAAGTTCTATATTAATTAAAAAAATATATATGCTAAATTTTAAAACTAAACTTTATGCCAAAAAATCATGATTTCTGACCATAATGCTCAAATTATCCTCCGATTAAGAATTCATCGGTTGAAGCCATCGAAGTTTCAGTGGGGTTCTCAGTTTAGAAGAAAAGACACGCAATGCAAAAATGAGAGCGATGCCCTTTGACGAGTGTAGAAGTGTGGGTTCGAATCCCGGTGCGTTTATATCGATATATCTTTTTTTTCTTTTTATTATTTTTTTTGTCTTACTTAAATATTGTTCTAAACACAAATATAAAATTTGGCAAATCAATAGAGAAGGCCAAAGGTCACAAAATGTGGCGAGTTATCGACTCAGAAGCTGCAGATTTTTCAGTTTTGATTTGCCACGAACACAGTGGGCGTAAACATATAATTTTTGGCCTGTTTATAGAGTGGGTATTCAGGAATAAAACAGTAAAGTTTGGATGTTTGCATTCCAAAAAATGATAAAATTACAGGCGTAACAATAATTTTTGTGAAATCGATAGAGAATGCCACCAGTAACTTAACTACCAACGTTGAAGCTTCTAGCATGAAAACTGTAGGAGATATAAGCTTATACTATTTTTCACGTTCCCGGTAGGCATAGATATAACCGTCATAACTTTCCGATCTAAGGATGTTAACCTGAGTATAAATACCAAGTCTCAAGCCTCTAGCATCAAAAGTGCTCAAAATATAACAGAATTAGTAAAATCACTATATAATCAGATCCGATTTGCTGCAGTAACTCGCCTGCCAAATTTGGGAATTCTAGCTTTAAAATTGTAGAAGATACAGTTTGTTTGTATCCAGCTTCAATAGCGTATGAGTGGTTTGCGTTCATACAGACAGACGGACTCCATGACGGAGATTCCACAAAACCAATATACTTATTTCACTTCGTGAATAAATATAAGTTTTTCACATCGTGAATAAGTATAATTATTGCACTTCGTGAACAGGTACAATTATATCATTTCGTGAATAAGTATAAAAAATGATTAACGAACAAAATTTATTCTACCCATATTTAAAGCTCTGTAGAAAACATTTTCAAAATCGTTTTGGAAATTATAAGAAGTATTTAACTTATTTAATTCTTTTAAATGTTTACAAAACTTATTTGCCTTACCAAATTCAAGGGTTTCCATTATATGGATCACATATTTAAGCATTTGTACCCGTCGCGGCGGTTTTTCAGTTCTCTGTAAAAAAATTAAAAATAAAATTTAAAAATTGAAACATCGCTCAATGACAGTTAAATTTACGAGCTCTTGCGTTTTTTATAGGATGAAAAGAATCAGATTCTGACCACTAATGCGTGGTTAAATTTGGTAAGTGACATGTACCAGCCGTGAACTTTGTCTAGCACCTGTTTGTCTGTCTAGGGTCTTTGTTTCGTACATAGTTTCTGTTTGTTTTTTTTTTTTTTTTACTTTTTAACTTACAGTAAACACAAGCATTATTTCAAATAAATTTTGATTTCTTTTTCAACCGTCTGTTATCAAATATGTGTTGTCTCGATATGTGTGTGGAAAAACTATATACAAATATTATATTTATAATCAACTTTATAATCAAGTTTATTTGCTGTAATACACCGATCAATTATGAATTGTTGAAAAACTGCAGTCACTTTAATTAAAAACAATTGATAAAAACAATCAAAGCTAAAAAGAACACAAAAAATAAATAAATAAATATTTTACAAAAAAGCACTCATTTCAGATATAAAGTTCTGTTAGCCTACACACTCCAGCTTAAGCCTTAACCATGTTTGATTTATATGCTTCACTGTATATGCCTCTGCATATCGCAAGGGCCCTGTTAAATTGGCACAAATTGCCAGAGAGCACTTCACTTATAAGCGCAAACAAATAAATCAATTGAAATGATGTTCCAGAACTCATAGTCAACCAAGGTGTACCTTACAGACTTCCAATTGATTAGAGTACAACATTATACTTTAACTAGCCAAGAAATAAGTTAGGGTACAGGGTATTTCAGCGCACATAAATGAAATTGATTTAGCAACCATTTTTACGGTCTGATTGTGGCATCACCTGAATACAAAAAATATATAGAACCCTTTTCAATAAAATTAATAGCGAAATTTTGCTGCGAGATTTATGGCAGAAACAAATTATTTTCCATTTTTGCAAAGCTGCTTTTTTATGTCTTTTTTTGTGCCATATTTAGAAATTGAAACCAATATAATTGTTACACAATATACGAAAAAACTGTCAAAGAGCTTAAATGAAAACGTGATTAAATTAACCTGCATCATTGTTGCAAAAAGCAAAGAAAGAAATGTTTAACTAAAATAAATATTAATAAAAACCATTTTTAGCAGCGTGTCTAGACGTTTTTTATTGACGTTGTCTTTGTGTGATTGACATATAAATTTATCTGTATGGGTTTTTAAATGTGTCTACCTATACATTATTTATGTTTTTCATTTAAATAAATGTTTTTTCCTACGCGAAATTATTTGCCATTTGGGTTTGTTGTGCCACATGTTTTCTCACACAAATTAAGTTAACACACATAAAATGCAATTTAATTAAATAACAGCTTGAATTAAAAAGTAAAACTCATATATATATATATATATATATATATATATATATATATATATATATATATATATATATATATATATATATATATATATATATATATATCTGCAATGGAATGCGCTTAAAGTGTTGTTAGTCTGTGGCATAGGTAATACAAAAATTTATGGATTACTTATATCAAATTAAACCTGAATTATAAAATATATTTTATAATATTTTTTAATTGAAACGTGCCCGTCTATACTGTGTCTTTTTAATTATTTTTAACGAATAATTGATGAGCTTATTAAGAATTATAATAATTTAATTATTCCAACATATTACAATAATCCCTGATTAAGTTTATTCTCTATGTAACAAGGGTTTTGAAATTAATTAAACTCATTTATGAAATATTATAGTTAGCTTCAAATATTATGAAAACTATGGCAAGCCAAAAAAATTTAATTACAATAATTGATTAATACCAAAAGGATAACAGCTGAATTCTATTTTGTAACCAACACTAAGACTGAAGTTCACCTGAATATAAAATATAAAATATAATTAGACCGTTTCGACAACAAAAATTGTTGGCATAAAAGCACCGCCTTGATTCTGATTACGAAACTCGAAAAATTAACACAATTGTGCAGCTTGACATATAACTAATTGATATAGTTTGTTACAGAACTTTTGACTTCGAAAGTAATTTGTTAATTAAATCCCATATAAACGAGATGCTTAATATCAGAGGTAATGCCTGCCTCTCGGGTTGATTGCACACCAATAATATATAAACAGGATAATTAAAGGATTAGACATATACACTAGCCGAGTGTTTGCAAGGCAGACAAACAACTTGTGTTAAGCGCATTAGAGGCAGAATAAACCTTTGCTTTAAATAGACATTTAATGCAAATTAATTAACATAAATACTGCTGCAAGCCCTCGTGTTAATGTAGACGATTTCTATATTTTTGTGAATGTGTGTCTGCGTGTGTATGTATGTGTATACACAAATGTTACTAACTAAATAAAATACTGCAAATGCATATGCGAAAGTATCAATACAGACGTATTTGAATAATTTAATTACTGCTGGGTACATGTCATAAACGTTTCCAAACAACTGAAGATAAAATAAAATGTTTAAATCAGAATCAGTCTAAGCCGAAGCCATGCATGCTGCTCTAAAATCGTATCCAAACTAAACTAAAATCTAATTAAAAAGCTAAACTAGGTTTAATCTCTTAAAAATATTAGGCATACACAAATCTAAATAAAACTTAAAGCAAAAGAAACTGTTTTCTGTACGATTTGGCTGTAATGTGTGCAGCGAGAAACTTTAATTATTGCAGCTAAATTAATTTATTTACTTCACGCATAGGCATTCACATTTAGATAACCGAACAGTTGATTTATGCACCGAATTGTGATTGATGCATTGATAGGAAAACCGCAACGCGTGCTTTGTTCTTTTCCAAACACCATTAATTATTTATCCTAACTGCAGCTCTATGAATTTTCAGCCGTGACATTTTCAACTTTCACCCAGGCCGCGTTGTCATTTACGCTAATTAGTTTACAAATAATTAATAGCTTACCCTCACCCAATACACATATAGATGCGCAGCTTCTCATATATACTGCTTGCCAAACTCATCATTAATACATACATTTATTTAAATGCAAAAGACCAGATGACATAGCAAATCCACTATAACAATTGCCTACAAATTACTCATACAAGCTTGGCGTGTACTATTCATCTGTTTTAAGTGAAGCCTATAAGCAAAAGCTTACTAAAACCTTGGTATTTGACAGTAATACATACAATATTATGTAAAAGTAAGGTGAAAAGTAATTCGAGTTTTACTTTCATCACATAAGATTTTCCACGTTCTACGTACCCTATCCACATATTTTTAATTTAAGAAACTACGTAGAAAAAAGCAACTGAAAAAGCATTACAAGTGTCCATGGTCTCCCAACATGCTCAGTGGTTGCCAAGGTTTTTACTTGATCTCCTCTCTTCTTATCAACTTTTTTTTATTGGTCGATGTTGATGTTGATGATAATGATGATGGTGATGATGATGCCGATGCTGATGGTGATGGTGCCTAGAGCAACGATGGCCCAGGCATCCCAGTCAGCTAGTGAGCCAGTCAGTACATCCCTCCATCAGATGCAACCAGACACCAGCAGGAGCACATTGCAAAGTGTCATTGGTAAAATTACAGCCGTACATTCTGAGGCGTACGTGGGGCGGTCTTGAACTCTCAAGTGTCAGAGGCCACCTCTTTGGCACGCCATTAAAATGCACAATGTGTGTGGCAAGCCGGAAAGCCAGCAGGCACAGCACAAGCAGCATCAGAATTTAAGAAATAAAGTCATTAGTATTTTTCGGCTAACATCAGTAAAACTAACGAATAACTCCCTCTCTCGCTCTCGCTCGGTTGCTGGGTTTTAATAAGCTGCTTGACAAAAGCCCACCAAATGACTAGCCATAGAAATGTGTCAAAAGGAAATGTCTAAGGGGTATTCAAAGCATGAGCAACGCTCAAATGCAACATGCACTAGAAAGGAGCTTAAGCTCCTAATAGCAGCTATTTAGCTGTGCAGCCAATGTCAAAACCCCAGGGCGGTACACTGCTTAAACAATAAGTAGACCCACTGAGAAGAGGTTGTCATAGAAAATTAGATGAGCCTCGCTTGCGTTTTACTATTTCAAAATATTAAATTCATTAAGTTATTTTGCGGTCTTATGTTTTTCTAACTTTCAATATTTTTCCTTGGTTAGCTTTGTAGGTTCTACCTTTGCTACATCAGTTTTAAACATGAACGAAATGTAATGGCTGTAATTCTTTTCGTTTATACAGCTCATTACAGAAAGCCCTTAGCTTAATTCCAATTTTATGAACGTTTTCCACACAACATGCAACAATTTGGCGCTCAACCAAACTACGCTTATCACACACCTATTTGTTGAGGCATTAACAGCAACGGGTGCGCAGAGGGCGGCTGTCGGTGACAGTCGGGTACAGCGGGATAGCAGCTGCCAAGGATACCAAACTTTGTCCTTGAAAACTTGCAATTCGCACACAAACCAGACATGTTTGTGTAGGCATATAGTAAACCCCATTCATAAACAAGTTTTATATCAACATTTATCATAAAAGACGACGGCTCTCTCTCTCTCTCTATATATATATATATATATATATACTCCATTTTGATCTGGATACTGCGGTAATTGTTAGCTCATTAGAAACTCATTTAAAAACAATTTGGCACGTTAATGCAAAATAAATCTATAAGCTTATGCAGGCAATGACAACGTGCTCGACGAGTTATTATATATATATATATTATATATATATATATATATATATATATATATATATATATATATATATATATATATATATATATATATATATATGTCATTTGTTGAAAATGATGTGTTCAACTTGGGCAAATGTAGAAAACAAAAACAGAGAGGTTGAAATAGTGACCATTGAATGCCCTAACTAAGGTATAGAAAAATCATCAGCATCAGTATCATATAAATATATGTATATATATAAATATATTTTAAATATCTGCTCGAGTCTTAGGGCAGTTTGCTTGTAACGCATATTAGTAAAAACATAGTACCGTCATCTACCTTTTCTTCCCACTTACACAAGTTTTTTAGAAGAGGTTAAAAAAATATTCATATATATATATATATATATATATATATATATATATATATATATATATATATATATATATATATATATTAAGTATGCGTTAATGTTGGCTTTCTCGACATTATCCTAATACGCTCCAAGATGTGTCATTGGTTTGTGTGTGAGTGTCTTGGCGGGGAAGAGTGCTTAGCAAACTGCCTGTCATAAACATGAAATTTGCACAAAACCGCCATTTTTATAAGGTGACAAAAACAAATATCGCATATCACAGGCGCATGCATATATAGACGTTATGGCATTTTCTGATGTCGGGAGGAAGTGCTGCGCATATTAGCTTGCCAAAACCGTTAAGTGGCATCCTTACCCCCTGAAAAACTGAGTAGAGCCACCCTGCATATCATTACACACATCCTGCCAGGTTACAAAGAGCCCAGCCTCATCTCTCCTCTCATCGCAGAGAGAGCCCTCGCTATGCCCCTACAGTTTGTATCTTTTAATGGCTTAAGTCGTTATTGCAGCTGCTGTCAGGCACTAACTGGGCCACAGTGCTGCTTTTGTTGTTGTTTTACCATTTATGTGTCTCTGTTTTTCTTTTTTTTTCGATTACACTGGCAAGTTATTAATGACAGAAGTCACCTCAGCGCTGAGGCTTTCATATACAGATGTCAGGCAAATGAAAAGGCATGAATGGAGCAAAGCGAATAGGCATGAGATTTTTGAGGAGTTTTTAACTTCTGCATCAGCAGAGAAACAACTTGAATTACATATTAAATTTTAGCTAACACACACTCTCACATACAAGCACGGACGATATGACAGACTGTCTTTATACTTTGACTGACAATAGGCCAGCATGAAATGTCTTTAATTAAAATTTGTATAAAGATAAATGGGTTTTGATATCTACAATGCCTAGTTCAAAGTTTTTATTGGACAGACACATGCCCACATCTGATCGAATGGCAAAGCAAAATATTCCTGCACATTGAACATACAAAAGGACTCAGATGACTGCTGACTCCTCTGCCAAGCCAGCAGCTTAAAATTGGGCATTGAGCACAGCCCAAGGACATGGAAAAGCCTACTTTGTGTAAGCCAACAAAGTTTTGATAGCTTTTCCATACATTTTGTGATATTTGATTAGGTCTTTGTGCCTGCATCAGGCTAATTACATTCTATTTCTAAAGGATAACACGAAGCTCAATTCAATTGAAATCTGAAATTTGATTAGGGGCAATTGTAGCTGCACATAATTCGCGAAGTGCACATTGAAGCCAAGTCGTGGGAATTCAAAACCAATCAAAAACACAGACAAAGTCTGACAAAAATCATAAAAACATAATAAATAAAACAAAAAATACAAATAAAACTAAAAAAAAAAACAAAAAACAAATATATATATATTTAAAAATTTTCTATTATCATGCTCTGCTCTTTTTAACTTTATGCCGTTGATTAACTTTTATTTCTCTCCTTTCGTTGATTCTGTCCTTTTTTGGGTTCTATTAATTTCCATTTTTCCGTTGATGTAAATAAATTTTATAAAAAAAAAAAACAAACACGTTTGTAGGACGAGAAAAATCAGCTACTTATAACGAATCTTTGGCTTTCGTTGGTAAGTTTCAACTTAAACTCACATCTAAATTAAACATAAAAAACTTGAATATTGTATTTTATAATAATTAAATCATCTGCATTAAATACAATATCGTAAATAGAACAAAAAAGCCTACCTCATAATTTATACACACTCGGCCATACCGTATGCTAAGAGTTGTTATAAATAGCACTCAATATTCATTGACCCAAACTTCTATAGAAACTTCTATTTCTAGGAGCTTTCGAGTTCCGAAAACTATCCATTTGATGTACTCTGAAGACCAGTTCTCTATAATTCCCAACTTTACTATTTTAAATTTAATATCTCTGTCTATCTCTCTCACACTTCCCTGTCCCTCTCTATTTATATATATTATATATAAATATACAATATCAATCAAAATAGAAGACAACTTTTTAGCTTAATTGCGTGGCCTATTTCGTGTGTGATAAATTATTTAAATAATTAAATCAATACAATAAACTTAATCATACAAACACTTAAATCAATGCGCTTTATTAAATATATATCCAAATTACTACACATAAGCTACAAAAAAAGAAGAATTGAACATATTGTAAACTCTTTAACTAGCTAAAGCATAATGCAGTTTTATTTCGTGTTTTATTCTTCTAATATTTAGTTTTCGAATACATTTTTAAGTAGATTTAAATGCTTTAAAATACTTTGAGTTTTTATTAGTTTTAGCTGGCGCAGTATACAATATTTATTTATAGTTTCAATATATATATATATATATATATATATATATATTTACCTTTCATTTGGCATTTATTATTGAGAGCAACTAAAAACCAAACACATAAACAACAAACAAAACACTCTAAACAACAATAACAACCAATGTGAATAGAAACCGCTTTTGCATGGATTAAATGCAAAAATATCTCACATAATTTGCATTGTTTGACAAGTCTACAAATTAAGCTACAAATCGCATGTCTTAAAATACATATTTTTGTATTTGTTTATTTTTTACGATGCATGTGACACGTGTGTGTGTGTGTGTGCGAGTGTGTGTGTGTGTGAGTATGTGTGTATTTCACACAATTGGTTTGCCCTTGTGTTGATATCCAGTATTGGGCTTTTTGAAACTCCCGTCAAAAGCCCTGTCAATTTGTGAGATTAATTTAATTATTTATTTAACACAACGCCTCTCTTTGCGCTTCTCATGTGAATGTTGTGTGTGTGCTGTAATTTGCAATTTTTGGCTTTGTCCAGCCCCAAAAGCTTTCAAAATGTGATTCGACTATTTGTTGGCCTTGTTTTTACTGTTGTTTTTGTTGCCAATTCGCAATTTGATTGATGGCTTATGCGTCATTTATTAACTGACATTTTGATGTGTCCTGAATGTGTTTGACAATTCGCAGCAACAGTTGTAATTTAAATGTTCCACACCGAATGACAACCAACAAATCTACATGATTCAAATGGATCGACCGAGTAAAGTGCTTTCCTCTCGCTTAGTAACTGTCGGTCGAATGGGACAGAAGGAGAGGTAATGAACTTCGGTAGACCTGGCATGGCTTAATGAACAACTTAAACTTGGCATACGGCTAAAGATAAATTGTAATTACTTTTGAAAGCTGTCATTCTAAAAAAATGTATTTATCAACATTTATGTTTACACTTCGAAAGACAATAATAATTCATTGTCCGACCTGGACAAAGAACAATTAAATTTATATTGAGTATTGAAATTATTTGTCAAATAAGGGCGCGAGAACTTAATAGCATTTGGAACGAATGGAATTGGAAAATGAAAAAAGCCAGTTACTGACAGAAATGTACAAGCTGGAACTGAAACTGGACATGAATCAAGAATTAAATAATATGTGGAAAGAGAGAGAATGAATTGAAATTAAACCATAATAATTTAAAGAATAAAATCATGGAGGCATGGTGAAGCACTACATACAAAGTTTGCTATTCGTACTCACGAGCTTTAAATACAAAAATCGAAGTGAAATACAACTGAAATCTACTTCTCCAAATCAAAGTAAAAAAATCAAAATAATTAAAAAGCTGAGCTCTTAATACATTAAAAACAGGATGCCCTGAAATATAAATTTTCGAGTGTAATATTATTATCCGAAACTAATTGCTATTGTGAAAAGCAGAAAACCTCACCAGACTATGCCACAAAATTGTGTAATGAGCGGTCCAAATTGCTGACAGTTCCTAAAAGGGAATTGGCGGGAAGGCGTGTCGAAAAATTGGTCATATTTCTGTTGCGTGTGGTTAGTGTGTACCGTCATCTGTTTTTACAGCTGTCAAATCCGCACAGAATATCAGCAGTAAAGCCAAGTAGACGTCCCTTCATCCTATAAAAGAGCCATTTATATATATATATATATATATATATATATATATATATATATATATATATATATATATATATATATATATATATATATATATATATTATGTATATAGAACATAACGCAATGCCATGGCATGTAAGTAAATTTTTGTGATTTAAAAGGGATTTGCTGCATCAGGAGGCATCAAGACAATTGCTTGCTCTAAAAATGCCACAAATGGGTGTATCTCGCTCTGTACGTCTGTGTTTGTGTATGGTTGTATGTACAACTTATAAAACGCAGAGACAACAACAACTATAATAATGAAGAGGAAACAAAGAGGAAAAACTTTGCCGCTTTTATGGCAAGAACCACTTGTAGGCAGGGCCGCAAAGCCCAGGCGCGATTTGCAAGTTGTTTGTAA
Organism: Drosophila mercatorum; assembly: GCA_961210405.1. Taxonomy (NCBI): domain Eukaryota; kingdom Metazoa; phylum Arthropoda; class Insecta; order Diptera; family Drosophilidae; genus Drosophila; species Drosophila mercatorum. The sequence goes on along the minus strand of CAUIUS010000002.1, from coordinate 1,313,120 downwards.
GTTTATATGCATGTGACAGCAACAGAGCAGCAAGCAGCAACGACAACATTAACAACAAACACTGTGAATAGACAACCGCAAAACGACACAAAGCACTGTCTAGTCCTGTGCCGTCTCCTCGTGGTCGTCCTGGGGGCAAAAGATAGCGCGACACAAGTCAGAACCGTTGGCCGCGGCATGTTGCAGGATCAGACAGTCGCGTTTAAATGACAAAAGCAATAAACAAAAGCAAAGCAAAAACAAAAGCAATAAATAATATATCCGAGCTGCCGGAAAGAATTGTAATTTGGACCTATAATTCATATGGGGTCTGTATATGTATAGGTATAGGTTATACGGGGGTCAGGTTATACGGTTATATGGGACAAACAATAAAAGAAGCTGTTGAGCTTCATATTTAAGAACAAACTTTGATTGAATATAGTAGCAAAATATCTATCTCAAATATTAGTGAGCTAAATACAATAAAAAGGCTTTTTCGATAATATATATAATACTCATGGCTTTAATACAAGTTTTATGATACAATATTTTAATATTTTAGTTAATGTGTGATTAAACTTATCATTAAATGATATATTTTACAGTTAGTTTGCTCGAATTCCTGCTTTCGAACTTACTCTTCCATATCTTTTCACAACTCAACCAACATTTATACTATTTCTAAAAAAAAGTTTTGTGTCTGTATTTGTGCATATATATTTGTAAGGCCAACTAAAAAACCTAAGCTAAAATGTTACTGTCATGCTTTTTTTTATAAACTAAGTATTTGTTTCAGTGCAACAGTTTGCCACCTAGTTGAACAGTCATTTTGGATAGAAGCACTGTAATTCATTATATGTCTGTTTTGTGCATGTACTCAACGCGTATTAGTTCAATTCTATATATGCATGTATATTTGTTCCGCATCCACTATAGAGCTTAGTATCTGTGTGTCTCTTGTCTCACATCATGTTGCTTTATTATTCATATTTATCATTTTACTTATGAATAGTCTTTAAAAACCTGCAACTATATAGATACTAAAATATATACATACTAAAATATTAAACGTGTAACAAATAGGAATGGAACGACTACAACCTACGCTGGAACGAAACGGAATATGGAGGTGTCAAAGATCTACGTATAACGCCCAACAAGCTGTGGAAGCCCGATGTTCTCATGTACAATAGGTAAGTGGGCCCAAGTACAGTTCAAGTTTTGGACTAACTAATTCAATATAACAATGAAGAAACCAATAAACGATTAGAAATCAAAATTACATTATGCGCTCTCTATTTAGTAATACAAATCTTAAAAGTTCTCTAGGTTTAAACAAAAAAACGGTATACCAAACCCCAAATAAATCACAATTACGTACTATACTTTGTATATTCCATATATTATAAATGCAATGGTAAGTGTTTGTAACACTTTTAATCGAACCACAGCCAGACGATAGCTACAAATCTTATAAAACCTTATATTGATTACATTGGCTCTAGCATTCAAAGTTGATCTTCCAACTTATATATACTATATTATATACATTTTATTGTAGTTGTGTTGTGCACTTTAGCTCTTAAAAATATATATATATATTAGTTGAGTTGCTTTTTTAAAATGATTATAGCTAGTTCTAATGGTAGTCTATAGAAAATAGATTGTTCAGCTATAAATTACATAAAAATTAATTTTAAGTTCCTTTAGGATTATGGCCTCTCAAAATGGACTAAAGGAAACACAAGAAATTAACTAACTGCTCAATAGAAAAATTCAAGAAGTCTTCAAGACAGTTCATTCACATATATTATATTTGTTTTGTGGAACTAGTATAAACTAGTAAATATACTAAATTATCTTAAAGCAACGCTTTGTTTAGATGCGGTATTTGACATTTAACTGCAACTAGCTCCACGCACTTGTTATTCGATCAGAAAATGTATTATTTTATGTATAAATTAAAATAAAGAAAAAACTACTGAGCACAATGCCGCGCCACAACTAGAAGCGACTACATAATGCTTTTTCACAGTCAGGTCAATCGTAGTTCACCTGCTAAACTAGGTTATCTTGGTCGATATCAAAATTCAAGATCAAAGTCAAATGATAAAAGATATAGTAACTCCCATCCTAGCCTCGGATATGCGAGTGTATATTTTAGTGCACCCAACATTGTATTCATACAGTCAGTAAGACTGATGTACAGTGCTCAAAGCAAATATAGTCTCTGTTGGCTCGGCTAACGAGTATGAGAACTGTTTTTCTGTACACAAACCAAATCAATGAGGAATAAATTTCTAGTGCTCCAGTCAAACGACTTGGCCAATACTTAATGCTCTGTATGATTTTGCTTTCGTAATTATAGACTATATATTGTTTCTAGCTTTCTTTTCGTTTGCTCAAAGCGTAAGCTTATGCTCTTTACTAATATACATATATGCAATATACATAGATTTCTATATATAATACCCGACATGCTATAAACATATCATAATCCCACTCGCTATTGTTTGTGTTTATGTCTATCATGAAAGGATAAGTTGACATCTAAACATATCAACTATTTGTGTTTGCTTCCATTTGTGTTTAAATGTTACCCAATGAAGTTTTTGTTTGCTTTTAATGTTTTCTATGTCTCAAAGTGGACTAGACCATACAAAAACGAAAAATTTTATATCTTTATTTAAATCAATACAAGAAAAAATTATTGTTTACTTCAAATTAAGAGTAGTTTACACGCAGTGGTGTTCTAGTGGGATTGTACATTGTCAGCTTGCCGTTGATGTGGGCCTCACTTTGTAATTGGATTCGTAATGCTAACCGAAACAAATATATATATATATATATATATATATATATATATATATATATATATATATATATATACAATTTATATAATCTGTAACATCTAATCACATAATAAAAAATTATAAAATCAAAACTTTAATTGATAAAAAAAACGACCGAATTAAATAAAAACTCAGACTAAACTCCATGAATTCTAAACACATATTGTTTAACCAGAATGTTATGCAAGTAGTTTGTTGGAAGCAGTCGAAAGTTCCCAAATAATATTTCCAGATAATCATCTATATATACGCAATTCATGTGATCTGTTCCGTTAACATATATATATATATATATATATATATATATATATATATATATATATATATATATATATATATATATATATATATATATATATATATATATATATATATATATATATATGTGTGTGTGTGTTTATGCATATATATATACTTAGTTTCTTAGCAAGCAAAAAGCATAGACAATAACCAACATAAGAAATTGTTCAACAATATGCTGGTGTAATATTTCTGGTTAGACGTTCAGTACTTGAATTTATTTGGCCAAAACTTAAAAAAGTAATGAAAATATAATTATCCAAAGAAACAAAAATGTATTCCCATTTGTTTGTATGAAAACCAGATAAAAGGCAAAATAGATTTTCAAGTATTGTGCATGAGAAATCAAATCCCTCGTACTAAACAGCAACTAAATAAAAACGAATATATAAATAATACCAATAAAAAAAAAGTATATATTTATCGAAAAACCTAACATCCAACGTAACCTTAACTAAATATCGAGTGCCTCAACAAATCTAAAGCTTTGTTGGCACTTTTAATTATTACTATTCCCACACCATTTTGTTATTTGCTAAACCCACATCCCCAACCGAATCACACTAACAACAACACACACCGCAACAAAAAATAATAAACTTCATACCTAAACTACTTTCATATTTAAGTCATACAAAAATTTAGTTTAGACTAATCTGAAGTAACTTAAGCGCAACTGGACAAAATCATTTTACTTTCAAAGCGAACGTGAACATGCCAGCAAAACCATGTTTATTTAATTTTATATCTTAAACAAAGAGTTTTAATGTTGTAATACACAAAACAAAAATATTTTGCTAATCAAAAAACTATGCAACAAGATGCTCGACTAGCCGATGGTTAGGTGAGCTGTCTGTGTAACATAATTAGATTAGATAGATTACAACATTTGATCACGAATTTAGTCAAATATTTTGAAGTCTATAAGGTAAACCTTAAAAATGAAGATTTATTCAATTCTCGAAAACATACAAATATGATATAAGAAATACTTCTATTTCTCTCTCTCTCTCTATCTCTCTTTCTCTCTCTCTCTCTCTCTCTCTCTCTCTCTCTCGCTTTGGTATTTGTATATATTATATAACTCTGCTGATTTTCTCCCTTTCAATCTGTCTTACTGTGCTTTTTATGCTGTTCAAGGCTGAACTACAAATCGAATATTAGAGCAAAACGTGCTCAATTATATACTTCTCCCTCAAGTTGGGCACTTACATAGTGTACGCAACAGCCAGTTAAGTCCAGTTTTAGTCTAATTTTTTTTCTGGCTTCTCCACTTTTCTTTTTCTCTTTTATTTTGGACAACTAATCAATGAATTATACGCTAAATGCTTATATTCCAATCACGCTTGAAAGACAGATAAACTTTTGCCTAATTCACGTAACAATCATTCAAAAAAAAGTACAAATTTTTGCACTAAATTTGTTTTTTTTTTTTTTCATTTTTTGTCATTTAGTCCATCAGCCCAAACATACTTAAATATACAAACAAACTCTCTTTAACCCCAACTAAAAATAACCTATCTGTATCTATCTTATATCTATGTGTATGTAAGTGTTAACTGTGCATTTGTTTTGAGTGTGTGTGCAAGATGGTAAAAAAATGCTAATTACGCCCTGTCCAAATACAACAACGTTTATCATAGGTCCACTCAAACAATCAGCAGATGAGCGTGCTCTATTGGAAAATACCCTGTACTTAACTGTCGAATGTTCTGAACTATGCTTATTATGAATTCAGAACTAAAAAAAATATTGACTTGGCAATTTATTTGCTCAACTAAATTTTAAAAGTTTTCTCTAGTGATTCATAATCGATTTAAAAAGTTAGTTTTTCCATATTCTAATAAACATAGTATTTCATAACGAACAGCTGAGCTATCCGTTGCTAAAGCAGGGTATGAGCGCAGTAACGGTTAATTAATTGCAATCAACATAATTATTCAACTAAATGCGATTGATATACCCACACAATAAATACTCATTCATATTGTTTTCATTCTTTATATTGCATTGGGCGTATAAGCTATACAATGTGAATGTGTGAATGTATGAGTGTGTGTGAGTGTTTGCTTACCTATTAATCAAAAAATTAATTGTTATCATTGTTTATATGCGTGTGCTATTTTACGTTCTAGCTGTGTTTCACTGTGTCTATAGCTATAAACATTTTCATATCATGTCTTAGTCGATTGCCAGTTATAACTAACCCATCCATAACCATATAACAAAGTATATCTATATGCATACATATATAATATATCTATTGTTATAACCAATTCTATATCCATTATCATTTGAGTGTGTGTGTGTGCGTGTCCTTTTAAATGTCTATATGTCTCCAGACAATTGCATCTAATGATGCAGCGCACACAAACAACGATCATCTGTCATAAGCCATCAGAAACAAAAACCAAATCAATTATTTGTCGGCTCATTAACTATCTGTAAGTTAGTTTAAGTTTCATTGTAAGCTCGGCTTAGTTGCATGTCACAGTGTAGTTTACAGTTAAGATATTTAAACAGCAGAATACATCTGCATATCGTGGCTAAATGCTTTCATTACCGACTTTTTGGGAGCATTTTGATACATACGAGTATATATGTATTTAGGATATAAGTATTATATTGTTTCAGTGCTCCTTTAAATGTCGTTAAATAACGATTGCGGCTTAGTGAGGATATGCTACCGGACTCTCTCACTAGCAACTTTTAAGTAGCTTCTTCTCTCCATTTGTAGATGTGTGTTGCTGCGTGTATGCTCCATAAAAGTCACTTCGCGAGCTAAAAGTATTCCGCTTACCGGTTAAATACCAATTTCTCCACATTAAACAAAAACAGTTTTTTTAAAAAGCATTTACTAATGCGCCAGCGTTCAGCTTTTCATTGGGTTTTTTGACACAAAACCGGCATCATTTTTTCCCACATATAAGTTTTACAAAGTATTTCCCACAACTTGTTTTATTAACTTTCAAGCAGTGGCAGGCAAACGAAACCATAGCATACTTTAGAGCTGTGTGGCAAAAAGCTTTTACGCCACATTATTTAAGCAACTAGATGAACTGAAACATTTTAAGCCATAAGCAAATCCTCTTCAGGTGCCGGCACAGATCTAAAAAGCGCGGGCATAAATCAAGATAAATATGCCGCAGCTGCACAAATTGTGAGCAAAGTGCAGCTAGCTGAGTGTCAACTACATAAATTTTGTGAAGTTAGTTGCACTGCAGTGAATACTCTAACTGAAACAGCTTACGGCATGAGGTCGCAAATGGATTTTAGATGTCAGTCAAGAACAAGAGGCTTAAAAGCCAAAACGGAGCTGAAACAGAGCACTGCCAAAATTCACGTTGTGCTGGGCACGCAGTATCCGGTGTTGATTACCCGGACTCCTGCCCAAGCTCGAACCATCAACTAGAAGGCCTAGAATACCCACACAAATTCAGTGGCAATAGCAATGCAAAGGCCACAAGATATCGTATTGATTCTGTAGTCAAGAGACGACTACATTCAAGGGAATGGGCGTGATCTACGGGACGTCAACTTTATTTACAAATGAACCAGCGACCGGTTTCCGGCATTTCCATAAAACAATTTCAATGATATCCAAGTAAGAAGCTCATTAACATTCGACTATTAAGAGCTTAGCTCAATATATCAGAAGTCGAAACACGTTTGCGTATCCTCGTGGGCGAAACTGTTTTTCAGAGCACTGCGATTGACATTTATTTTGTTTAATTTATTAATTCCCTCTCGTTGCCTAATTTGTATGCGCAGGCAGCGCTGCTAATGTGCGGCCATCATTAAGATCAATAGCAAATTGAACAAGGCTTAAACAGACACAGTTACATTCATATATATATATATATATATATATATATATATATATATATATATATATATATATATATATATATATATATATATATGTGTGTGTGTGTGTGTCAATACATTGTTCTTCTCTGCTGCAAGGGGCTCTTTTGGTCAACGCCTGCTGCACATCAATGTGGCGCAGCTTGGAGGTTTTGTAATTTTATTTATGCTGATTCCAATGTGCGTTGTACGAGTCTCAATTTGCTAGATGTTTAATTGAGATACTTTTCACACACAACTGGACTCCAAGTCAGTCAGTAGAAGGAACCCAAAACAAAAGCATAGAAAAGGACACGCATTCTTTTGACTTACGACAATTTACTTTGAAAGACTTTAAGCCTGTTCGCAACAAAGTTTACTTTTCAAATAGCTTTCTATGTGATATTAGTTCTATATAACTATAGTTACATACATTAGTGCTCTAAATATAATATGATTGAGATTACACTTCTTTAATTTTAAAAGATTTCACTCAGCCAACCACACTTACAGACAAATAGGGAGAGAGAGAAATATGATCTAATTGTTCAATTATAATCAATTCTTATCACCGTCAAGTCAAAAAATTTACAAAAAAAAAAAACAGTTTTTATAGTTTATAATATATGTTCAATTAACATATAGGCAAAAACTAGAGTAAAATTGTAGAAAATATTTTCAAATTGATATCAGCTTAAGCTTAGACTGAATTTGTTGCTTTTTATGCTTCAAATAGATTTCAGTAAACAGCATTTTATATAGTATTACGAAGACAATATTCTATTTTTCAGTCTGACTTTAAATATGTTGTTCTAAATGAATAGCACAGCCTTTAACATTTTCGATAATATTTCTATATGACAGATAATCAGCCCTTTACGTATTGCACCCATACACCCTTAACAAGTGATCCGTAATACCCTTTATTAAAAGCTTTCACATTAATTGCTATGTTATCTCTGGCAAATGCCGTAAACAGATTACAATGCATGTGCTAGTTCATAAAAGCCGAAAAAAGCTGAGAGAAGTTTTGAAAAAAATGCGGCTTTCGTCCCAAATGTGATTGACAGGGGTTGTGGCTTAGCCAGCTGAGGCGCAAAACATTTTCCTCTGTCTCTCCTGCTACTCCCTTCGTTCTCTCCTTCTCTCATTCTGTGTTTTACTCCTCGGGTCCAGTCTAGAACAGACCAACATCAATTTAAATGATTTTATTTATTTGTTTCAGCCCCAAGGCCAAACCACAGGCCGTCGCGGCTAATCCGAAAGGCCGCCAAAATCTTTCACTTTCAAATATTAAAATCCACGTTGTAATTGAAATGTGGAATAATCACACTGTTATGCAGGGGTCTCAAGGAAAAGCAAAAATGATTCAGGTTAACTGAATTTACTTGCCACAAAGAACATTTTTTGTTCTTGTTAGTTCAACGATTTAGACAACATCTATAGCATCTAAGAGGAAAGAAGGCTAAAATTAAAATAAACATTAATATTTTTTCCTTAAGTATTAATTTTATTATTTTTAATAAGGGAAATTTATACATCTTTAATATTCCAGAAGAATTTATAAGAAATAATTATTTGAAAAACATTATCTGTAAAAATTATTATGAAACAACTTGTTTTTGTAATTTTACCAATTGCAACAACAATAATGGTAAATGTAAACAAAAACTTTATTCAAATAATAACAATTTGTTGTAGGCGTTTTCTTGTCAAAATTAATTAATTACGATTTCGGTGGTATCTAGTAATTTCACCCTCAGTTTTATGTTATCAAAAAGACTTTTCAAAAGATTCGGAAAATGGGTGCATGACTTTGCCTTTGAATACTTTCTACATATCAATTTATAATATCATTAATAATATAATTAAACTAAAAGGATCTGCCTAGACCATGAAGTTGCCATGAAGCTCTCCCTGGATACCAGACTGACGCTTGGTTTCTTCCAATCAATTTTGAACAATCAATAGCTTATTACATAGTGCGACTTAGTTTATTATATATGTGATTTACAGTGAGGGCAACATATGGAATATACTTAGATACAACCAACAAACAAAAATTGATTTGGGTGTGTTTTGGGCATTCGAAACGATCATTTTATTCATTCATTAGACATCGATGAGAACTGTTAACAATTCGGAGTCTGTCACAAATGTTGATATTCCAATTATTCAAATTACTGTTGCAGCCGTTGTTGTTGCTCAGGTATTGGCTTATTCGCACGCAAGTCGGTCGCGTCGGCCACAATATCTCAAGCCTGGCTGCGCATCGGCAACGTGTGTGTGCCTTGATCAGCCTCACAGCCGGCGCTAATCGGGGCACAAATTCCATTTAAATACCATAACAATAGCATGTAAGCTTGTGGCTGGCCACTCCCCCAAGTGACACCCAACGACGCGAACACAGGTGTTTGCTCGCTTGCTGTGCGTTGCCAATTAAATGCACACATTAACAGCAAAATTGCAATCCAGCCATTAAGTTGTGTGCTTGTGTAATGGGAGGTCTCATGCTCTCTTTTCGTCTCTCTCTCTCGCTCTATCTCTCTCTCTCTCTCTCTCTCTCTCAAACGTCACGTTGACCGCAAAAAGTACGCCAAATGATAGCAAACAGCTCGTAACTCAAAATATCTATGCAAATTGCGTACAAAATGTTTGCGCAGCAGTTCTGTCCCCTCTTTCAAGAAAGTCCGCCCCTCTACCAAAAACTAAAAGTAATTGCATTTTATGGCAATGCAAGAAATGAAATTTCTCTTATATCTTGTCTATATATATGTGTATATATATACAATATTATACGGCTGAAGGCCACTTATGACTCGCTTTGACTACTGCACACAAAGAGACGCACACACTCTCATAGTTGAAATTGTATTTTTGTGTGATTTGCATATGCTTCATATATACTTAGATACTGTTATTGTATCTAACAGATTTCGATTGTTCAGTCAAAATGTGACGACAATGCAAATTCCATTTGGAACACAAGCTAAATGAAATATATGAACGCCAATTCGCATATCGGTATGCATAAGTGATAGTTGATTTTATTCGATTCTGCACGGCAGATTACTTTTCATTCATTTTCCATTTCATTTGCAAATGCAACAATTTTGTTCAGATTCATTGCTTGCAAAGATACATTTCAGGTAAGCAGAAACTGAGAGAATTTCGTATATTTTCTAAGCAGGGATATACGAAAAGAACTTGGAATTATTTTTAGTTTTTTACATTTGGATATATCTTATTCAGCTATCCAAACTAATGACCGTACAAATTGGAAGCTTCATAACTCTTAAGGTTTACGCTTCACTAATGAAGCAACTTATCAGTCAATCTAGTAAGCTATACGTGTACATACATGGACGCACCCATATTTATACCCTGAGTCCATCGAAAATGGGAAATTCTACACTAATGGTTTTGTTAAAATGTTTGTAACAGGCAGAAGGAGACGCCATAAAGTATATAAATTCTTCATGAGGGAGACAAACCGAGATGATTTAGCTTTGTCCGTCTGTCCGTATGTATGAACGCTTCGATCTCAGAACCTACATGAGCTAGAGACTTGAAATTTTGTATGTAGGTCCCTATATCACGAAAAGATCGAGTTTGTTTAAAAAAATCGATAACTATTTTCATTTTAATGTTATCGATTTAAAATTTCCCATAACATTGGCATACATTTAGCATCTCAAGCGCAGTCGGCGTAGCGACTTGCGCTTTTGCCTGCGTACACGTGTGTGTATGTGTGTATGTGTTGCTTGTAATGTACATACATATACATATGTATATAAAAGAAACGGAAGATGTTCGGGATATTGGTTCAGGGTAAACCAGAGTTTTTTTACTTTTTTAAAATTAAAGTTGAAAAGTTGAACTCATAAAAATTGGAAAAACAAACAAGTTATGTAAATAAATTCAATTCAATATAAATTCAGCTCGAGATATATTTAGTTTAGACTCCACCCAGAAATAATAATAAAAAAAATGGAATAAGACTTAAATATAATATATCAATAATGAATTCAATTAGCGAATATTATTAATTTTAAGTAAATATATACAAGTAGCAGTTACTCTAAGCATATATTTATATTGTTTTGCTTATGACCGAACACTACATCCACTTGATACTTGAACTTAACATATAAATCCTAAGTTCTGCTATCATAGCTACACGAAACAAAACACAACTAACTCCTAGTTCCCCGAGCTCCATTGAAGCACTTATCCCACTTACTTTTTGTATAAATTAGCTGAAAAACCAACAAAAGAAATGCGCATATGATATGAAACAAAAGAAATACATAAAAATAATAAAAGAAAACTATAACAACAAAAATACTACTAAAGAAAATAAATATAAGCTCAACAAAATACAACATCAATCAAAAACAAAAAATCGAATAATACATAAACAATATTGTACAATAATCTAGCGCGGATGAGGGATTCGATGGCACATATCACACCAACATTGTGGTCAAACATAACGGCAGTTGTCTGTACGTGCCCCCTGGTATCTTCAAGAGCACATGCAAGATAGACATCACGTGGTTCCCATTTGATGACCAACATTGCGAAATGAAATTCGGTAGTTGGACTTACGATGGAAATCAGGTAAAGTGTTTAGTACACAGTTCCAGTACAGCTACAGTCCAAACACAAACAGCTTAACAGTGCCTAATACAGGCAACTCAGGCTGTAGTGCAGCTTAAAACAAAAACATCGCAACACTTCACAATTACGCTTTTTGATACAAACACCCACACACTAATACACGCACAAATAAAAACGTACACGTGCACGTACACAGCAAGGAAGTTGGTTAAATACAATATAGATAGGAATATACATAAAAGCAGACAGAGGGACTGTTTATAATATTTAATTCAGGCTCGATGTCGTTGTAGGAAAGGAAGACCGTAAAAGTCCTTTGGCACGCGCTGCTTTTGTTTATGCTTTTCCAAAAATCTATCTGTCTCTCTCTCTCTCTCTCGTTTTATATCAAACTCTCTTCCCGTTTATTTTAAAAATCAGTATCTTTCTTTTTATAAATCCTCACGTCGAACAGTTCTTTGCGTTTTTGCGAATTACAAAACCAAAAAATCAAATGTGCTAAGGCACCCGAAAACAAGGGTTTCAGCATGCTGGCTAAAATGCTTAATCAAAAATTGAGCATTTTTGCCAAGCACTTTATAAATATAACGAAAAATCATTTCACTTTCATGAATGAGTATTAAAAAATGAAGGAAAATGTCAAAACAACAGTAAAACAGTGCGCTGATAGATCAGTGTCAGCGTTTACCAGCACTGTACTATACAAACGGAATCATGTGTGAGACCCTCGAAATTTTTCGCCGCTGTTTCATAAACTCTGAAAAATTTCAGTCTCAACTATTTTGCATGTTAGCAGACCAAAAACCATGCCCAAAGAAATATGACAAATCGACCAATTCTGGACGTATGTAAAGACTCTTGATGGAAGTCAAACAATATACAAGGTTTTCAGTACAATTTAATTTTATTTCCACGTTTTTTTGCACCAAAAACGCAATTGCAAACTAAAGAAAAAATAAAAACTAGAAACAATGTATGTATAAAAAGTAATGCTGTCTCTTGCTCGCTGTTCTCTCTCTCTCTCTCTCGCTCGTACACCTTGAACACATGCTCTTTCTGTACATAAATGTTGTTTCAACGTGGCTTTAAGCAAAATTCTCAAACATAATTATTATACCAATCTAAAAAATGTTAAATTTCTTTTTCTCCAAACAATTTAAAATTACGAAAAAAAAAATCAAAACAATACCCAACCAAATAATAAAAAACAAAATCATAAAAAATTCGTTTGTCTACAAATACAAAAATTACTCAAACAAATTTTTCGAAAAATCATTGATAATAAAAATCAGTTGGATTTGGTTTTGAATTCCGAAGATGGAGGGGATCTTTCCGATTTCATAACAAATGGCGAGTGGTACTTGCTTGGTTAGTAAAAATGATCATAAAACCTAACGCTTATTTCACTGTTTTCTGAACGTTGTCATGTGTAAATGTCTAAAAAAAAATAAAAATCATTAATCCCAAACGTTGTGACATATTTATTTCTATAATTTACGATATATACATATATACATACATATATATATATATATATATATATATATATATATATATATATATATATATATATATATATATATATATATATATATATATATATATATATATATATATATATATATATATATATATATATATATATATATATATATATATATATATATATATATATATATATATATAAATAAGTAGAAATTGCTTCTTAGAACTTTTTCATTTGCTGCTACTTAAATTACAAAAAAAAACACATTTTTGGTTTGTAAATAGCATATATATTTATATAGAATAAGAATATACGAAAATATCCGTGTACATATGTATATTTGTGTCTCAGTGTCTCATTCAACGCTCTTTTTACCAAATACTAATCGAGAATTTTATTGTTCAGCCATGCCCGGAAAGAAGAACACGATAGTCTACCAGTGCTGCCCAGAACCCTATGTCGATATCACCTTTACTATACAAATACGCCGACGTACATTATATTATTTTTTCAATTTAATTGTACCTTGCGTGCTAATATCATCGATGGCTCTACTAGGCTTCACATTACCTCCGGATTCGGGCGAGAAACTAACGCTTGGTAAGTATATCTGAAACCGAATAAGAGAAAAAAACCCGAAGAAGAAACCGAAACTTCACAACACCGTTTGCCCCAAATCTGAGCCAATTAATGATATATATAAAACAATTCTGCAAGTTCTTTCAGTGAGTCTTTTTTTTTCAAAGTGCTACAAAAAATTTTTCTCAACAAACGTGTAGTTAGTTAGGGCCTATATATATATATATATATATATATATATATATATATATATATATATATATATATATATATATATGTGTGTATATATAAATATAGGTATAATGGGCAAGTGAAACAGCGGTAGCGAAATGAGGCTTAGCTGGATTTTAAATATAATAATAATAATATTTTAAATATAATAATAATCTATATAAAGCTCGTAAAGCCCAACTAAAATATATTATGAACGCTGCTTTTAAAGCTAGTCTTGACTAAAACTGCATGTTTTACTTTCTCCAGTATTATTAAAGTGGCGTATACTTAAAAAACACAAATGAAATAAATAAAACAAGGAGTGTTGCCCTTTGGTTCACGAAAGGCAGCATACTCGATAATTTAAACCAAACAACTGTAGATCTACAACAAAAATATTATAAACTCCCTTAAAGCAAAGACCTTAATAAAACCAAAAAGTATATATTAAAATTTTTCTGCTAATACATTAAATATATATATATAAATATTTTAAAATAACATTTCTTACTTTTTGTCTTTACAATTTTTTCCGGTATTTAATTTTAATTTGACTTGTGTTTTTGATATACGGTATTTATTGTATCTCTTGTTCCAGGCGTTACTATACTACTCTCATTAACAGTATTTCTAAACCTTGTTGCCGAGTCAATGCCGACAACGTCGGACGCTGTTCCTCTTATAGGTACACACACACTATATTTATTTAACATATAATTTAAAAAAAAAACGATAAAAAAGAAAACATATCCGGCCCAAATGCTGTTTTTAGTTGCCATTAGTTTAACTAAAGTAGTGCAAGAAAACAAAAAGACAAAACATAAACAAAACGGAACAACAAAAACCAATTCAGAAACAAAACCAAAAAATACCAATTATTTAGATCACATACACATACACACACACACTGAATCGTATGGTGAATGATAATTGCTCTCTCTATCTCTCTCTCTCTATATATATATATATATATATATATATATATATATATATATATATATATATATATATATATATATATATATATATATATATATATATACATAGATATATAAATATATCTATATATCTCTTAATACTGTACGTTTGTGTTTGCTAATAGATAAAACTGTAAACTTCTGGACTTCTAACCCAGTTTCAGCCAGCTAAAACTTCTCCTGCTACTGGAACTTTTGGATAGACCTTTGCAATAGCCTCCAAAAGAAAACAAAAAGAAAACAACCCACAAGCAGCACACCTACCAAAATATATCAAAATATACCTCCAAAAATACACCTCCAAAATACAAAAGCCCGTCTGTCTCTCTAACTGTTTATAACTGTAAAGTAAATACGAATTTATGCAGCTGCAGCAAGTTTTCTTCAACTTCAATTTACTCGCTCTCTCTCTCTCTATCTATCTATGTATCTTTAGCTGCAAACTCTTACAAGAAATAATTTTTACTTATTTTACTAGTAAACTTTGATCTTAATCTTAACTTTTTTTTACTTTCGCAAATATTTGCTCAGCTGATGTTAATAGTAGTCCAAACCATATAGCGCGTAAAAAGCTCTGACAAAATTGGTATTTCACAACACTAAAACATGACCCGACCACTGCTCACGAATCACGTAACACAAACACATTAACTTTATAATCGAATTACACTGAAAATTTTTCGTTTATCCATTTCCATTTGTTGTTTGAACAAAAACAAAATAAAATGCGTATGTTGAACCCGTTTTCCACTTAGTTTTCTTCGTTTTGTGTTGTTTCTGTCGGTTCGTTTGTTTTCTATACGTGTTTGCCGCTAGCTGAATATAAGTCCTTATTTTTTATATATACTCTATCATTTTGTACAACTCTTCAGTTAATTTCTATGTTGTGTTAGCCTGTTAAAAATTGTTAACAATAAAGAAAATCTAACAACAAAAATAAGTTAAAACAAGCCAGTACGTTCATTATGTATATAAGCTTCTCTATATGAGTAGTGTCATACCTTAAAATATCATATTGGGTAGATCATATTATATTGCCTGATTAAATCAAATCATCTAACTAATTAGCAGCAGTAAACACAATATACTCGTTAAATGTATATATACTAAACTTGGTGCTAAATTGTAAATAAAATAATTTTGAAAATTATGAGCAAATCCAACAAACAACCTTTTTTCGCTACCAAAAATATATATATTCAACAAAGCCGACAAAACGGCCTACAACAAAGCCAAACCCAACAGTTAGATAAAAACATGAATAAACAATAATAAGAAGCTCAACACAATTTGAGGAGATCTCGATTTGATTTTCTATCAAGAGTCACGGACAGTAAAAAAGAACACAAAGGAAACGAAGCATATAACTATTTTTCCAAAACATTAGAAAATAATAAAAGTATTCATCAAACTTTCGGGTCTCCCTATTAATTGTGTCCTTATTTTACTAGCCGAAACTATAAAAAAACGTTGCCCAGTTATTCATTTAGCCTGACAATGACGATTAAGATAACCATATGTGCGTATGTACATTTACATACATATATTTATAATTTTGTACGCATTAAACAATAATACCAAAAACAACCAACACAAAGCATATCAATTATGAAAACAAACAAGAACACACAATATATATATATATATATATATATATATATATATATATATATATATATATATATATATATATATATATATATATATATAGATCAAGGTTTGTATTGGAGAAGACATCAAATGTCATTTTGATACTTGGTATAGTAGAGAGGAAAAATGTTGGCAGCTGTATATATATATATATATATATATATATATATATATATATATATATATATATATATATATATATATAATCAGATAAGACATGCATTATGTGTATATCTATCGAATAGGCTAAGCGAAAAACTCACATCAAATTTGTATGCTTTGTAGTTACATTTTGGTAGGTATCCGAAATACGATATACTTACGTGTATTATTTTCAAAGTAGCTTTAAGCCGTGTAATAGACCAATTGCCTTACATATACTCATAACTGTAAATAAAGCAGACACAGACGCACACACTCACACACACACACACACACACACACACACACACACAGACACACCTGAACCGACGTAAGTACAAACTTAAAATAATTACAACAGCTGAACTCTTAATGACTATCAATAACTGGCATGCATACCAGGCTAAAAGAACTTAAAGCGTAGCTCAACTCTTAGCCATCAGCAAAAAGAAACACCCATCCATTCAGTACTCTCACTTTCGGTTTATTTCTCTCTCTCTCTCTCTCTCTCTCTCTCTCTCTCTCTCTCTCTCTCTGTGAATTTCTCTCACTCTTTCTCCCTCTCTCGCTCTCTATCTGGCTTGCTAACATACAGTCTCTCTTTCTTTCTCTCTAAGTCTCTCGATCGCACAATCACTCTCTCTTTCTCTCTTTCTCTCTCTCTCTCTCTATCTCTCTATCTCAACATCAATATCACACAGTCACACTCTATCTCTCTCGCTCTCTCGCAAATTATTTCGTTTTGGCAAGAACTCTTTGTACTTACACCACAAGCAAAAGCAAAAAGAGAAACTACACTCAAAATACCAGCCAAAAAATAAGTACAGCTTTTTGCAATCTAATCAAAAAATAATTATTTATATACTCTGTGTAAATGATCTTAAAAATGTCCTGACTTACGCACCTGTAAATTCCCGACAGTAAAAGCCCCGCCTACCCTCAAACGCTAAACAAACTCCACTTAAACTGAAAACCTCTAAAATATATTCAAAGCGCAGATCCATTTGACCAGATGGTAGACTTGCAACTCCACATAATATCGTATCGCTCATCAGGCGCGTTCCATATTATGTCATATATGTTTAACAAATATATATATATATATATATATATATATATATATATATATATATATATATATATATATATATATATATATATATATATATATATATATATATATATATATATATATATATATATATATATATAAATATATATAAATATATATCTATATACCTAACCCTTCCAACAACAAGCCCCTCGTTGAGCCAACCATAATTTGCATTCAGTGCAAATTTCTTCTTTCTCTCAATTTTTTGTTTGCAACCAAGGAGCGCCCATTGGGCTGTCATTTAGCCGGGGATGCACGTTCCAAACTAAATGAGCCGCACGCTGCGTGTTAGTGTGTGGGCGTGGCAAATTGGCGACACGTACCGCTAAGCTCATTGCCAACAGCAAGGCATGGTTCAAGCGACAAACTGCAGTTCAATTTAGAAATTTTACTTATTTAAGTAATGGCAAAAACTTGCCACTAACTTTTTAACCACCCCTCGATCGACCCACTTGACGCCAGGGAATGGCCAAATGTTGGTAAGGGACATCCACCTTACACCACCATTAAACTTTTGAAAAGTTCAGTGAACTTACAAAAAAAAACTAAAAAGAGGGCTAAATGAAAAAAAAAACACATTAATTTTGCCTCAATAGCGTAAATAAAAATAAATAGAATAGTTAATCTGGAATGTGTGAGCGAGAAACTAAAGTGATTTTTTATTAGATTAATTAGAAGTTGAGGTGAGACATTCCGATTAAAACCTATAGCATACAATATATTGAAAGTACTTTGTATATGATGAAAAATACACATATTTAAGAGCAAACAAGTAAGAACGTTGCAATTTTGCGCTACCGACTGCGAAATACTTATTCACGTCCCAGCACCCCATAGGAACATCTGGCACATTATATTGTAAAGTTAGTCTTAAGTCCTTAAGGTCCCGCGAACACTTCGAGGAGGCCATCGAAATTTCAATGAGTTTCTAAATTTAGAACCTTCGGCTAGCAATGACACGCACCACCAAACAATGCAAAAATGAGATAGTTGCCGTTTAGCGAGTGTAGAGGTGTTGGTTCGAGATATTTCTTTTATTTATTTATTTTGTCTTACTAAATTATTCTTTTGAATACATATACAAAATTTGGCAAATCAATAGAGAAGGTCAAAGGTCTCAAAGTCATTATGTTGCGAATTTATGGCTCAAAAGCTTCCCTTTTTATTTGCCACCCCCCAGTGGGAGTGGACTATAATGGGTTTTCAGAAATATAAGTGTAAAATTTGGAAGCTTACTTTCCAAAAATGCGAAAATTACAGAGTTAATTTTTGTACGTCACACCCCTTAACGGTAACAGTAACTCACGTGCTAAATTTGTTTTAAAGTTTTAAAACTGTAGAAGATACACTTTGACACGATTTTCCACTCCCCCAATGGGTGTAGATATGACCGCCATAGCTTTTTGATCTTAGGATGTCGACGTGAGTGTACATTCCAAATCTTAACTCTCTAGCCATTCTAGTTTTTTTCAGATACAGGAAAATGCATTTTGCGACTTGCCACGCCCTAGTGGACGTATCGGGAAACTTTCAAATTTCAAGCTTCAATAGCGTAGAAATGGTTTGCGTTCATGCCGACAGACGGATAGACTGACAGACGGACGGACAGCATGACGGACATTGTACAAAACCAATATACTTATGTATTTCACTTCGTGAATAAGTATAAAAAGATTATTGAAAGGAAAATATTAAAATATGTCAA
The DNA here is from genome assembly GCA_961210405.1 of Drosophila mercatorum. Taxonomy (NCBI): domain Eukaryota; kingdom Metazoa; phylum Arthropoda; class Insecta; order Diptera; family Drosophilidae; genus Drosophila; species Drosophila mercatorum. The sequence continues at coordinate 1,293,652 of CAUIUS010000002.1, read as the reverse complement.
TATAAGATTGCAACTTTGGCCAGATTGTCGCTCAACTTTGATAGAATTTACTCCTATTGTTTGACTTTATTTATGAATTGTGTGTATAACCTCCAGACCTATGTGTATTCCCATTTTAGAGCTTGAGTTGCCGCCAGCCCTCTAGACCCAATCTACCTATTTTTAATCCGCCCACCCTGATCTTTGAGTTTGTAAAGCACATACAACGCATATACTCATCCATATGAAAATCACACTTCATTGAGAAATTGATAAACTAAATCGATATCAAATCAAGCAAACTAAATAGAACATACTAAAAAGCATAAGTCAGTCAGGCTAATGAAAATACCAGAACAAATAAAACTTATACAAAACTCAGCGGCTCAGCGTGACGTCAACGAAAATATCGATATATCGCTCAACCTCTCTCTCTCTCTCTTTCTCCCTGCGAACAACTTAAACACAACAACAGTAAAACAACAGCTACAATAACAACAAAAACAACAACAACAATAACAACAACAGCTATAACAAAAAACCAACTTCTGAATATGTCCTCAGAATAAGTCTGATTATATTGTTTTTTATTGGTTTCATACACGCATACTTTATCTATATATTTTATAATTTCGTGCCTCATGATTTCAATTGTATTTTATATCAAACGAAATTCTTTTGTTTCAGGAGTTACAATTCTTCTATCGCTCACAGTGTTTCTCAACCTTGTAGCTGAGACATTGCCCCAAGTATCTGATGCAATCCCCTTGTTAGGTAGCGATTGCATTTAAAACAAAAATCATAAAAAATGCAAATATATATTCAAATTTGTCAAAAACAAAACAAAACATTAATTAACAAATTACTTAATATATGATTTATACATACGTACAAATAATATATATATATATCTATATATATTCGTAAATATTATTGTTATTGTTGTTATATATATATATATCTATTATGATTACTCACACACATTGCTAAATTGTTCGCATATATATAATCCTTAACTAAAAACCAAAAACAAAAACCAAATCGTAACTTAAATAAAGTATTAGTCTAACAACAACAAAATTAAGTGAAAAAAAGTGTCAAAAGTTGTTAAATGTTATTTGTGTACTTCGTACTATGTTTACTAATTACAAGTTTTAAATTATTAATTAAACTAAACCAGCTCAACTAACTAAATAACTAACTATATATATCTCTCTCTGTCTCTATCTTGTTCTAAAATTTGACCTTTAATACTCTATTATATATATATATATATATATATATATATATATATATATATATATATATATATATATATATATAATGACGTCGTTTCTTATTTGATCATAATATTATGTTGCTACCTCTTTTTAAAAAAAACACTCCGTCTCTCTCTCACTCTTCAATGTTTTTTGTTTGCTTTCTTAATCCAGTTTAAAAAAGTAAAAATAAATATTACTCGGTATACATATATACCAAAACAAGTGCAACGGCACACTAAGCAGTAAAAATACATTTTCAAAATATTTTTTTAAATTCAGATTAAAATATTCAGAAACGAACAAGAAATCTTTTAAATGCTATCGTTATCTACTTACCAAAACTCTTCTAATCTAAAAATTCCCAACTGAACTTTCTCTTTAAAATTTTCTTCTCTTTGCCATTGGTCTTGTATAAGTACTACATTATCCATTAAAAATATATTTTTATTATCTTGTGTTATACCTAACATATATAAATAATCATTAAGGTACGCCAAGATTTTCAATTCTCTTCAATATAATAATATGAATCTTCGTTTAACTCCGAATCAAATATGGTGTTGTTTCTACTTTTCAATCTAGCAATAGAACAAGGGAATGCTACTTAAAGTCTAAATGCAGATATAATATATTTTAAAAAAATATCTTCTATCCGTTCATCCTAAACCCCGATAAATATTTTGTCTTCCCATTTTTCAAACCATATATATTTAATTGACAAAATCTTCAAATATTCTATTCTCCTTATTTACTTAACAAAAAAAAAAACAAAATTATTTAAAAACTAATATGTGTTTTCTTTCAAGAAATAACACATAAATAATAACAGTTTTCTTTCAAGAAAATAATGGAAGCCCATATTCTACTCTCACATCTTTAAAAAGCAAATATAGATGTCAATCCCTCATCTCGATTTATTATCATTTCTATAAAGTTCTATTGCATTCAGAAAAGAAGCACATCACGAAAATAGAAAAATTTCCTTTTTTAATTATTCAGAAAAGCAATATAGTTATTCCAATTTCAACATTTAAAAGCTTTCGCTAATTATTCCAACATATTTTATAGAGTAGACACCTTGTACTTCCTATTTCCACTTCGCAATTATATAAACTCTATTCGAATGTAATTACAAAAGATACTTATGAGACAGATTTCAATACAAGTGCGTTTGGGAAAATACTTGTGAATTTTTGTGAAAATTAAAAACAAAAACTTGATACAAAATGCCGACAATTTTTTAATGCATATTTTCGTGGTCATATAATATTAAAGAAATTTAAAAAATACGTCATCAATCGATGAAGATGAAAGAAAGAAAGATGTTTTATACTTTATGGTATTATTTTTAATATTTTTGCAAATAGCTTTAATTTGGACTTAATTCATATTTGATTTCCCTCGCTCTTACACACTCACTGGCAAATTACATTGTTTGTTTGTGTTTCCCTTTGTAAAGCATCACCATGTTATATATATATCTACTATATATTATATATACACCCCCACTGCTCCAAACGTTCCACAATTCCAACACGAAAACTGTTCTCAATCATAAAATGTTCTCGATTGCAAGCTTAAAAATACATCAGAAACACCACTCCACACGACAGAAACTCAAAAAAAGTACACTCCAATACAAATAATTAGATTCCACACACAACATAACTTTCATTTTTCGCTATATACGCTTTTTGTACCATTTTAACGTAATACTTTCATTTTTGACGGAATGATATTTTTTGCTCGAAAATCTTTTTGACCATTTCGACATATATGTATGTATATATGTATGTGTATATATATGATTTACTTAATACAAAATATTTTACAATAAAAAACTAATACAAAAATATCATCGCGTACAACAAAAATGACAGTTTAGATTGGTTTGTGCAAATGGGTCCAAATTTTGTATCTTGCATTCGCTTGCTGTTCCTTTTTCATTAATTTACCCAATAATTGCACTGCCATAAAAAAGCTCATTTAAAAAAAAAACAAATACTAAAATTAAATTAGCAAAACCAATTAAGTCTAACTTAAAGTAAAAGCTTGTGTAAATATATGGTATATACTAAAATATGTTCAATGTCAATCAAGTCTAGCAAATGCACTCACTGGCTGTATATTTAATTCCAAAACAAAAAAAAGGTTCAGCCAAAAATTATCATTTAGCTATTTTCCTACTTTACTAAGGTTGTAAGCAGATCAAACTAAGTCAATCAAAAAATGATTTGAAATAGAGCAATATAATCAAAGTATTTTTAAAATGCATTATTAACCAAACCTTTATATTTTTAATTGTAGCTGCAAATTATCAAATATAAAACTAATAAAAAAATTAAATAAAAAAAAATCAATTAATTTGGAAAAATATGAATAAAAGCATTTCGAGCATATTTTTTAATTTAATACTAATTTTTATTTTAAAATTGCTTTACGTTTTTCCAATAATTATATAATTATATAAACGGATCTATTAACAGACTCCATTACCTCTGTTTTCCTATCCTATTTACTGTTACATAATTTTAAGAATTGGCTTTTCTTAGCTGACAACTTACATAATTTTTTGGTAGCTAGCCGACGGCCACACAAGCCTATAACTGTTTTGAATGAACTTCAACCTCTTAATCTGTAGTGTTAATATGAAAGAAAAAAAAAACATTTTTAAATTTGCAATCGGAAGCAACCGACTGCGGAGTATTCGTTCACGGTACAAGCAGTACAACAGCTAGATTCTAGATGCTCGGTGAACTGCCAGACACATATTTTGTTAAGATTTTCTCCCAGAAGGCGATTACAAAAAATTGTGAAGTCTATTTTCCGAATGTCGAAATTCTCTCTAACAAAGTGGGCATGGCGCGAAACCTATATACTCCATTTTCACTTCGTGAACGAGTATAAACACAAAACAAAATATTTGCAGGTGTTACCATTCTACTGTCGCAAACAGTTTTCTCTTTGTTGGTCGGCAATGTCATAACAAAGACGAGCGAAGCCGTACCGCTGCTAGGTACTAGTACAACACCCATTCTCAATAAATTGTTAATGTTATGGTTTTTTTAAAAAATAAAAAAAAAACAGCAAATTAAAAACAATTTACAACTCGAAACAAATCTTTAGATCCTTTCATAAATAAAATATCAAAACTCTTTTCTCTTTTAGCTAAAGAAAACGAATGTAGAAAACGGAAAAAAATTATTCAAATTTAAAAAATCAACTGACTTAAATCAAAAGAAAATATGTCTTGTACAAAATCTAATAATTAGTGCCACCGCGCACTTAAAGTAGGAAACAAAAACAAACTGAATTTAAACAGAGCATGAAGTACCGATCGAGGACAAGCAATATCTTTCCTATTGCTGCCATAGCTTTACCCAACTAAATTTTCCGTCCCCTAACTAAAACCAAACTGTATCAACTGCTTCTCTAGACTTTGGCTGAATCTATTTTTTACACTGTATGTTCGCTTAAGTGGAAAGCTGAGCGAAGAATGAAAAAAACTTAAAACTAAATGAAACTGATCACAAGGAAATCAATGTTAAACAATTATAATATAAAAAGCATAACAGTTGAGTTCGGCTTGCCGAAATTGAAATATCCTTGCTGTTTATAAATGACTACAAAAAGTCGATCATAAATTTCATTCAAGTGAAATATTCCCAGTCTTATTACTCAGTGAATGTGGCTTTCAGTTTAACAGGGCTCTTGAATTTCACTCATCCCCCGTTTAACACGATTTTTTCGATTTAACACGAATATAGAAACTCAATAAATATTTTGAACTTATGTTTTCCTGCTCTGTTTTGTGTTCTTATATATATATTTAGAGTCGATGCTCTTCTTAGGCTTACATAAAACATACATTCTTCAGTTTTAAATTAACTTGTTAGCGAAATTCTTTAAAACGAAAAGTCATATCTTTAGAGGAAACCTCTGCCGAAAGAATGGAGCTTATGGCGAGTGACATTACAAAACAACTGGAATTTGGCGAAAATTATTTTGTAAATAATGATCCCAAGATGGAGCACCCTCTTTATTTTGAACGGACCATCAATAAACAGATGGCTATTTATAAGGAGGTTCTTAAAGATATCGACAAGAAGCGCAAACAGTCGCTGATGACTGACTTTTTTAAAAACCAGTGATTTATCCTAAGAAAAATATTGAAGAATTATTTTAATTTTTGTTTAAAGTCAAAAAGAGTCAATGTAAACTAATAAATATTTTCATTTTAGTACATTTTCACTTTCCACTTTTTTTTCGCTTAACACGGTTTTTCCTGGAACGTATCTATCGTGTTAATCAGGGAATAGGTGTATAGACAAATTAATATTGAGGGATATAGTACCAGTGATGAGAGATATAATGTTTACAGCAAGGGTATTCAAAACAATATAGAATACAATCATAAAAGTCGATGTTGTGGGTGCATTGCTTTAGTTGCTTGCCACGGACCTCTCCCTTCAAACCCCTCTGATTAATACAGTGCTAAATACGTATAAAAGCTATGCCTTAAGTAATACTTTATATAAACAATGTATATATACAAAAATTCCTCACTTCCAAGTATCAAAAGCTGACTAATTAGATTGCCGTATTGCTGTTAACCAAAAGACTTCAACGCCTTAAATCCATAATTGCAATTTTTTTATTCTAAACCATATCTTAAATACATATATAAAACAGGAAGCATACCATAATCAAATCCACTGATAAACTAATGAAAACATTTAACTAAAAGATAAATTTTGTTTGCAAGAGCAGTTGAAGCTTCACAATACTCACATTTTGTCTTCTGTTTTATTAAGCATGACATTTTTTTACTAAACTATATTTTTTGGAAATCAACAAAGCTTTAAATAAATAAAAATACAGTCAAGTAGTCAAAATCAATCCTTGGAGAAACAATAATATTGTAACAATTTTAAAGATTTTCTTTGTGTAATAAAAAAAACAGTTTCTTAATTAATTGGCACTTAATTAATATCGTACTACAAAGTATATAAATTCAATTTGAGAACTATTAAATTCCTTTGCTTATATTAATCACGCGTAAGCTTCATTAATTCACGCGCTCTCCTACGCTTAACTGTACGTCCAGAGAGTAATTAACCGATACACTGACGGCTACAACGCTCACACTTAACTCTAAACATGTAATATTAAAATGATATGTGACAGTCTTATACAAAAAAAATTTTTTTTTATAAATATAGAATAAACCTAATCAACATAAAAAATAAATTCGAACTTCAAAAGCTTTAATTTTTTAAATTAAAAAAAATATATTTAAAACCCGAATACACTATATTTTGACTATTTTTCTGATTGTCCCAAACCAAACCCGTTTTGCTTGTAACATAATGCATGTACCGTTACGTTTGAACCATTTGACTAAAATAAACTGAATGTAATTCCTGATGTAAAAACTCAAAAATATTACCTATGAATGTGCAATACACTTTAATCTTGTATGGCCGTAGAAACATAGCGTCAAAGCGATTGCATGCTCAAAAAAATCACAGCATTTGTTTGACACACTCAAATTGTAAAGACTCTTGTATTATATATTTATATAAATGCTGTTTTTTTTTTTTTTTTTTGTAAATTTTTATTTCTCAAGCTTCTGTTGTTAGTGTTGATTAATATTTTGTCGTAGACTAATGGTTCAAATCATACTAATATCGTATGAACAATTTTTCTTTTTTGTTTATTTTTGATATTGGTGTAAATGCTGTCTAGGTACATATTTCAACTGCATCATGTTCATGGTTGCATCGTCTGTGGTACTAACGGTTGTGGTGCTCAACTATCATCATCGCACAGCGGATATACACGAGATGCCCCCGTGGGTAAGTGAAACATACTCGTAGAGCTCTAGAAACAAAATCCAAACGGATAATTTCTCCATTAGATAAAGTCCGTTTTCCTACAATGGCTGCCCTGGATATTGCGAATGGGCCGGCCTGGTCGCAAGATCACTCGCAAATCAATATTATTAAGCAATCGCATGAAAGAACTTGAATTGAAGGAACGTTCTTCCAAATCGTTACTAGCTAATGTCCTTGACATCGACGACGATTTTCGTCATACAATATCGGGATCGCAAACCGCTATTGGTTCATCTGCGTAAGTATATTTACTCAATGCTTTATCGTATATGTATAATGATTTTGTTTGCTGTCGCCCATGCAGTAGCTTTGGCCGACCCACAACGGTGGAGGAGCATCACACTGCAATAGGCTGCAACCACAAAGATTTACACTTAATTCTTAAAGAATTGCAATTTATTACCGCGCGCATGCGCAAAGCTGACGACGAAGCGGAATTGATAAGCGACTGGAAGTTCGCTGCAATGGTTGTGGATAGGTAAGTTATCGAAAACTTATCGATAATCTAAAATGATTAATTCATCAAGACCTTCGAGCACACGTTAGTAAATATAATTTAATAGTCTTATTATTATATGTGTATCTGTATGAATGAAAACTAATCTTTCCAAATGAAAAAAGCATTTGAACAAAATCACAGCTAATATAAATCATTAACGGGAATTCTGCGTTAATTTTCTGATAATACTTTGGTTACATTTGACTGAAGTCTAACTAGATAGTGGGTGATTTGTTAGCATTGAATTATAACTCAAGCTAGCGAAATGTGTGACTCTCTCACCAATATATAGACAGGCTTAAATCTGGTGAATGACTAACAGTGACTGCAAACAGTGCGGCTACTAAGAACTCCCGGACGCTCTGTTAAATCAAACAATTAAGGCAACAGCCACATGGCCACACAACTTCCGGTTATTTGCTATAGCATATACGAACCACACACTTGGGCACATATGTACATATACAGCACGTGGCCTTAATATACACGTGTGGCTGTTGAGGCTATTTTGTTTATGAGGTAAATTATATGTATGTATATGTATGTACTCTCCTGTTGATTCTATGCCTCGTATAAAGTATATGTATAAGGTATATAGTATATGTATTTTGTATGCTCTTTCAGTTAATCTTCTTGTCTTTCTACCACTTCACAGATTTTGTTTGATTGTTTTTACGCTCTTTACGATTATTGCAACGGTAACTGTGTTGCTCTCAGCTCCGCATATAATCGTGCAATAAGGAAGCTCAATTTAGACACCTTAAGCTACACACACACACACGCACACACACAGAGACATGTACGTCTATGTATATGTACATCTACTGTATATGAGTAGATTCCCTAGTTAAGTCCTTTTCAAAAACAAAAACAAAAACTAGAGAAGCTGCTTCGCAAAAAACAAATGCAAAAAAATTGTTAATTACATTTTTAAGTCAAAGTATAAAAAAACAAAAGAGGGAAACTGCAAGAGAAAGGGAAACCAAACACACACACCCACAAACACCCTCAACAAATTGAACGCAATTGTTGTGTATTAAAAAAAAAAAAAACAAAAAATATTTTATGGTAATTAAATTAAAAAAAAAAAAACAACAAAAAAACAAAGCAAAAATTACTGCCGTACAACAACAAAAAATAATAATAACGAAATAAATAAGAAGAAAAGTCTAGGTTAAAAAAATACGAGAAAAGATAAAAACTTCTGAGAAAAAAGGACAAAAAAGATTTTGCAATTATGCTCACACACACACACACACATGTTTGTGTGTATGTGTGTGAAAAAACTGTTAAGTTAATTATGGTGAGTTGTAATGAATTATGTATGTTAGCATACACATACACATACACACAGACAGAAGGAGAAGCGAATACATTATATGTATGTATATAAGAGAGATTGTTCCTATGAGACATTAGATATGTATTTAAAAACACACACCTGCCCTGCCCACTCAAGAACTTAATTGAGCAACACATGTAAGGAATGGGATGCAGCGCTAGATATTCTAAAATAAACCTTAAAATTCGTTCTTCCATCAATTATTTATATGTTCGAAGTAGTTTTAACTTGTGGACCAAACAAAAATATGTTTTCTTGGCTAAACTCATTTGATATTTGTAATAAAATTAAGTTATATTTTATTCATTCACTTTTACTTTACAGAAAGTTAGATTTTTATTGATTAATAATTAAATGTATTTTAAAAATAAATCATTTATTAATATTGTTTGTGTTGTTTTATTATAATATGATATTATTAAATATATGTTTCATTAATTTAATTAAGGTATTTTTTGTCATCTTTTGTTTCATTTCAAAATAAATATATAATTTTTGCAATATATTTCATTCCACTTTTTTTTGCTTACCTATTTCAATAAGTTTAAGTTCTTGTTAAAAAAAAAAAACAGGTTTTCTCGTGAGCGTGTGTACTCTAAGTTGCGTGGTTCATTTAGCATTTCGGTGGGGCATAAATGGTAACAAATTGACACATAATAATGAATATAATTATACCATATAGGTTAATAATACCACAACAACAACAAAAAACAAATGCAAAAAGAATAAAGAAAAAAACCAACAAAAAATACAGAAAATAAGTGAATATGAAAATGAATACAGAACAAATACTTTAAAAATATGTTCATTGAACAAACGCTGTTTTTAGAATATTTATTGTTGACAATGTTGTAGCCAATTGAGAAAAACTAAAACTAAAACTAATAATGCAATGAAAAGCAAAAAAGCTAAGAAACACACGTTATAGTCACCAATTAAATGCAAAAGAAGAAAATTAGTTGAATTAAAAAGTGAAGGAAAACAAAACCAAATATAGCAATACGTAAAAATTAAAAGTAAATATTAAATATATATGTATGAAATAATAAATGCAGGTGTATATATATTTTATGACACATATATCACCGCAACTCGTATACAGATATATTTTTAATAAAACAAAAGAAACAGCTGCAACTACAACAACAACTACAACACAATTTTGTTGGAAATTTTCAAATTTTAATTACCCAATAATGATTTTTTTCCATATACCCTAGCCAAACACTTATTTTAACTTTCAAGCGAAACAGTGATATTTACGGTTTAAACTAAATACACTCCCAGATTGTAAAACTTTTCAATGACCCACCTATAAGAAAACCCTTTTCTACACACTACGAAAAATATATTTAAAGCAAAAAAACCTACCTCCTGTTACACATGTTCAAACATATGTCGTGTAAACACTGCCGTATGAACTTACACATACTCTCTATATATCCCATATGTAGCCAATTCCGATGTTAAGCCCACCCGACTGATATAGCTCGTTCCCTCCCTCTCTCTTTCTGCCTTTTTATCCATCTATCTCCCAGGAATTTCTAACAGAATTGTGTTATGTCACCTCTCTCTATCTTTACCTACTGCATAAAACTCGATTACTCGATTTTATCCAGTTTTATCAAACATCAAAATCATGTTGTCCATCCCAATTTCAGAAGGCATATTAATATCCGATTTGCCACGCCTTCAACGAATGTATCCAACAAACCCTAACACATTATATTGGATGCTCATTTCAAACCTCAGTATAATTATTCCAGGATACCCGCACACTCACGCTCACACTCACACCCACCCAAGCACAGACACACACACACACTCTGAAGTGTGAGCTGAACTTAAGATCTGGTTAAGGTTACATATAAATTTATATACTTATGTACTAGGTGCAGTCGTTTTGTATGCTTTCGTTTGATATGATGTAATTTTTTACAAACTGTTCTGTCCCTTTGAGGTTGTTCAATAAATGAAAGAGAATTAATTTCGATTTAGTTGAAGTTTCGAAAACCCGTTCCTTTTTTGTGATTCGTGCAATTAGCAATGTAACTCAATTGGAAATAGTATTTAATTTTTTTTATATACACTTAATTAGTTTAGTGCTTAATTTCGAGCAACTAGGCGCATAATTAGAACTACTATCTATCTATCTATATAAATATATATATATATATATATATATATATATATATATATATATATATATATATATATATATATATATATATATATATATATAACTCTATATATATGTATGTCTTTTTGATAAAAAGAAGCTATTTTAAAAAAGCAAAAACCATTTTCTACACTCTTTAAAAGATTGAAGTCTACATGTATGTATAATACTATAGCATTAACTAGGCAAAAAAATAATACAAAAAAAAAACAAAGATTACAAACAACCATAAAAAAAAAGCGTCCTACATTAGGAGAGGGCTAACTTTAACTTTAAAGAAAAACAAAAAAAAACGAATTTAATATTACAGCAAAAAGTAATACGTTAATAGAGTAAAAAAAAAACAGAAACCACATTTCACTCGGCAAAACATAGTTCCAAGTAAAAAAAAAAAAAAATATATATATATATATATATATATATATATATATATATATATATATATATATATATATCATTTGCCAAAACTTAAAAAGAAAAAAAAACAATGCAAAAACTCTACTTACTAATACTTCTGATCAGAGAGTTTGACTAAATGCTTAAATTACTTTAAAAGAAAAGGTTGCCACACCCACACCAGCCCACACATACAGCAGACACCCCCACACATACACACATTCGTGTTATTCTTAATAAAATGCAGCTCGAAAAAAATTCTGAAACTCCGTTTGACTTTTTATTGCAAATACTTTTTGTTGTATCTACCTGCAACTGAAAATAAATAAAAACTAAAGTCCCAAAAATCGGTTTACATTCACATTTGAAAGAAAGTGTGTATTAAATAATTAGCATATAAATTAAAGATAAAAAACTTGACCTAATCTGCAAATGTTAAGCAATAAACCTCACCAAAAGAAAACCCGTTTAAAATACAAATCAAATAAAAACAAGAATAATATCCCAAAACCAAACCAAATCTACCAATTTAAATTGAATAGCTAATTGCATAATTATAATAATAAATCGTTACCGCAAATTGAAAACCCCAACTTATGCATGTAAAAATAAAGATTTAAAAAAAAATTAGCAAAACCAAAATAATAAGTCTGTTGTCGATAGGAATTATTGACAGACAAATAACTTTCGTCACATTGACGATAATAATTAATTGTAAGCAGAAACGGAATTAAATGATTTAAATAGTAAATTAACTTTAACAAAAATTTGAGAGTATGACATTACGAGAAAACATAAAAAGAAAACAGATTTAAGAAAAAACTGAATAAAATTTATTTTGAAAAGAGAAACAACCATTTTTTTAAATTTTTATTTGGGGAACAGCATAAGTATTTGGAAACTTTTAAATAAAATTTTGTATTTTATTTTAAGATATATGTATGTGAAGGATAAATACACATGTTAAATTCCTTTACATCAATAGCGGCAATATGTATGTATACCACTGCAGTGGTAAAGATACCATAATAGGTACTATAGGTTAGCAAAGACGAGCTCCGTTACTTTGGCTGTTAACTAACAGACGTCTTCTGACGTCACATTTTCCCATTCTGCTCTGTTATCCCAACTGACGTTTGGCGGCCACCTTAATTCACACCCAGCAAGTTCTCCAAACCAATCAAAATAAAGCATTTAGTAGCCAATTTTACTAATAGGCACCATAAGAATGGTCAATCCATCATTTTATTTCATTAAAGTAAAAAAAAATAAAAAGATAATGGTATGAACTGAGAGGACATTCGGGAGCAGTAATGATGTGCCCAAAGTGGATACTTAGTCATAATAAATGGTTAAAAGACGGAATTGACTAGATTTTCACCATGAGTAATGCCTATTTATGCCAATATACCAAAATATTTATGTATAATACACATTGAAGTCTCAAGAAAGGGATAATCTGCCGGAACCACCTCTAAATATCTGGGCAGAAGCTAATAATGCTGCTCATCGTCGGTAGCCGTCATCTTTTTAATATATTGACAGAAAGCGGCAGATATTATGATGTGGATTGATGGGAAACGACTAATTCTTATTAATACTATTTAGTTTTGTTAGTTAAAGCCTTGAAATATAAAGTTTCAAGCTATTCAACACGAAAGTGAATGCGGTCAGAAGATTACCTAAGAAATAACCGCAAAAAACAGCTTTGAACAAAAAAAACTAATTAAACCCTTATATTGCCAGATTTGGAAATCTTTTCATAACTAGGAACAGGCGACCATTTAGGTTTTTTTTTTTTGTCTGCTGGCTATAAGATAGATAACAGTGTCAAAACTCGTGAATTTTTTTACAAAGTTCAGCGCGCACTAGCGAATTTGGGAAAGAGTGACGTTTCACTGTTAACTTAACAGACCGCTTTACAGCAAAACATGTTTCGAATGGCAAGAGTTTTGGACAGAGAAACAATATTTCCTTCGAGATAAAACCAGTACCCAAAACTATTGAGCAGGAGGTTGCGTTGTGCCTTTTTGTTGCTGATCACACTGCTACTTCACAAGTTGACCATTTATCACAGTTGTGCGTTCGCAAGTTTTGTCCTGAACTGGAGACAGCTGATCTTAAATTCCGACGGACAAAGTGTGGAAACATTAAATAAATTAAATTAGTAAATTTTCATTTCTAATACTGTCTGTAGTATTTTAATGTTAATTTTATCTTTACTTGATATTTTTAATGTGGTTATATAGGTGTTTTCATTTTAGCTATTTTTAAGAAAGTTAGCTCCTTTTAGACCTCGCTTTAGCTACTTTTGCTGTAAAAGTTTCGGCAACACTGCTTGTCACTGTGGGAATTCGCTGAATTTCAGTGCTCTGCGTGCTATATCTATGTGTTATATGGTTAGTGGTGTTACTCAATCGTGGGTTAGTGCTGTTGCGTAGGAATTCTGTTATTCTTCTTGTTGCTCAGTTATTACTTAATTCTTGACAGCGAGTACTGCCAAACATTAAAAGAACGACGAGTGAATAAATCAATTTACAATGTATAAAACTGAACAATTAATAATTATATTTTATTTGAATACAGGGGTAATACAGTACGCATTTTGCGTTAACAGCAAATATTGTATTTTGTAGCCCTGGACAAACAGCTGATTAGACAAAACCTAACAAAAAATTAGTTATCAATGCCACAAAAAATTAATATTTAAAATTTCTTGATATAAAACCATAGAACATGAATATAGATCTACGGAAATTGTGCCGCATTTGTTTTGTGGATAATGCGGATGTAGACATAACCCAGCATAAAGTTGTAATTGCGGGTCAGACAAACGAAGCCGAATCCGAGGACGAGGAACACACAATATGCGAAATAATGGAGGCTATGTTTGTAGGTTGCATAGCATTAAAAGTAGAACTATATAAAATTGTATAATATACCTGCAGCACATCTCTCTGGATCTATCTTCTGAGCTGCCCATGATATGCAATGGATGCCTCGAGGAGAGTTTAGTACATTTTGCATACTTCAGCAAATTGATGATTGCCAACCGACAGCTGCGACAGCTCTACAACGAGGCGCAAATGGAAAGGGAGCAATTGGAGATAGAGATGGAGGAGGATATGCTGCTGATAAAAGAGCAGCATCAGCAACTTAATCAAAATCCAGAACTGCAGCTAGAATCAGAGCAGAAAATACAGCAGGAGCAGCACCTGCAAGAGCAAGAGTTGGCGCAGCACCTACAAGAGCAAGAGTTGGCGCAGCACCTTTCATTGGAATCACGTCCCTCGCAGCGTTTGGCCAACGAAGACTCATTGATTGTATCCGAATTCCTGCCCGCGACTGAACTAGATGTACAAAAGCACGATAACATGTCAACGCAGCCCGCCCAGTTTTCCAGCTATGAGCTGCGAACTCTTGACTATGCAGCTGTAGAGCTCAAGCATGATAATCTAGATGAGTACAATGAGACAAATCGCCTGCTGGACACCGAGCCAAGTGGCAGTCAGGCAATATACAAGTGCAAGTATTGTCCTTTAGCGTACGCCTCGCAACAGTTCCTTAAGACTCATGTGAGGCGCTCGCATGTTTGCAAATACTGTACTACAGCGTTTGTCAAGGTAAAAGACCTGAACGCCCACATCCGCGCAAAGCATGCGAATAGCCATCAATGTGTTGTTTGTTTAAACAGCTTTAGCACCAGCAGCAATTTACGTGCGCATTTAAAACGGATGCACGGCGTCCAACTGCCCGCCCAGGTCGCCCTACTCGACTATCGACCAGCACAACGACAGAAGCAAGCAGAACATTGCCTCGACGATCATAAATAAATTCTGACTTCTGTTTCAAGTTCAATTACTTTTATTTATCCAGTTCACATTACCTCTCACCAATTGACCTTTATCCTTATCCGTGCCATTGATATACATGGGCGTAAACTCCCGATAGGCAATGCATACCCTGCGCTCGGTCACATCCTCTCGCAGGACCGAGTGCTCGAACTGATATCGCGAGGGCCCATACAGCACGATTAAAGAGAGACTATAAAGAGGGAAGAAAGCGAGGAGGTTTAATTAACAAAGAAGAGGATGAAGGAATGTCTCTCACTCCATAATATCTTATATTAATACAGAGTTAATAATATTTAAATATACATATATACATTTATCTTTTAAGATATATGATTTATGTCTGGACTATAGCGCATTTACGCTACAATGTCTGCTCTGAACTGGAAAGCTATTATTTATGTATATGCAGATATGGGGTATACAAATAGGTACTCACTTATTCATGGGTATGCGCAGGACCTTGTTCTTATAGCCAGTTAGCTGCTCCGGCGTTAATAGTGGCTCTAGCAGCTGATTTTTATATTCGGGCACCAAGTCCAAATTATATTTGGTGGCCAGCTTCTGATCGTAAAGATTTAAGGTGAGCACTGCGTTTCCGAGACAGTTAACTGTGACCACCCGCTCGCCCCAAATCCAGCAATCGTCCACGTGTGGATCTATGCTAGCTCCTTTGAGGGGCTCATACTCCAGTGAGCATTGCTCGATTGTTTGGAAGTCGCGCAGCAGTGGAACTGAATCGAAACGCTGCTGCACATAGCGTGTGGCAGCGGGAAACCCCTCAAAGGAGCCCAATTGAAGGCGTCGTTTCTTAAAGTTCGTCTTCGGCCCATAATTCTGTTTGCGACGTCCACTCTGTGAAATATCCCAAGACAAGTCATCCAGATCAGCCATGAGCCGTGTTCCTTCGGCACTCGACAAAAACTGCTCCTGCACGTATATGCCAGGCAGTGGCAAGCTGTCCGTCAAATTGTGCTCTGAGTGGGCTGCCTGCACAGCCTGCGTATCCCAGCCGGGGAAAAAAGCTTTGCATTTTGTGCAATAGGACCATGATTCAAGCTGTTGTAACTGCTGCTGAATGGAAGGTTTGTCGATGTGGAAGTTCTGTTCGCAAGTTAGGCAGGTACGAACACCTTTGCAACCGCAGGGTCGCAGTGTATTCATTTTATGCAAAACAATTTAAGAATCAGAGTCAGCACAGACTTTCGATTGCACAAATTTCCAAAAAAGTGTTCATTAGAGAGAGAATGTAACTCTGGCACCAGTGTTGCCGAATCAGCTACTTTGTAGCTAGATTTGGCCACTTTTTAAGGCTGATTGCTACAATAATTTGGTACAAATCTAGCTATTTTCAAAAACTTAAATTGGTTGGTTAAGTTGGTTGCATATTTTGGACAGAGAAACAATATTTCCTTCGAGATGGAACTAGTACTCAAAAAAGTTGAGCAGGAGGTTGCGTTGTGCCTCTTTGTTGCAGAGGACACTGCTACTTCACAAGTTGACCATTTATCACAGTTGTGCGTTCGCAAGTTTTGTCCTGAACTGGAGACAGCTGATCTTAAATTCCGACGGAAAAAGTGTGGAAACATTAAATAAATTAAATTAGTAAATTTTCATTTCTAATACTGTCTGTAGTATTTTAATGTTAATTTTATCTTTACTTGATATTTTTAATGTGGTTATATAGGTGTTTTCATTTTAGCTATTTTTTAAGAAAGTTAGCTACTTTTAGCTCCTATTAGACCTCGTTTTAGCTACTTTTTCTGTAAAAGTTTCGGCAACACTGTCTGGCACACGCGTTACACGAAACAACCGCTTAGATATGAGCTATTGGTTACTTGTCAAAAGCAAAGAACACTGTTGAAAGTTTTAAATGCTGTCAATAAAAATGTACTTTTACATAACTGTACAAATCAATAATTTTTCATATAAATAAAAAAATGTCCCAATTAACACAATATTATTCAAATACTTTAATCGTAATTTATAATTTGAATAAGAAAACGTTTCATATTCGCAGGTATTTATGTCGGTCGATATTTTCCAAATCGTTACTATCGTTTGCATGTCCAACTATTCGTGACGTGTGTGAGCCTTCATTTATAATTTGGCGCGTTTTGCTACTTTCATTGTTTGTGAACTTTTGTTTCTGAAGCATATTATAAGACGCATTTATAGAAAATGAATGATTCCTGTAAGTTGCAGCATATAATAATTACAATAAATACCATAATTGATTTGCTGTATTCGCTTAGTTGGTGATTTCAATGCCACTCAAACGGCAACAGCGGGTGCCGCAAAAGAATCTGCCGGCGAGGTAAATTTCATGTTTTATTCTAACTAAATATTCACATACTCCTGTGTTGTAAAGGGCATTATTTCATTGCTGGTGAAGCAAATACTGGATTCGCCCGAAGGCAATTTTAAGATGTTCGACGTGACCTACGCCTTGGTTTGCGCCGTGGGAATTGTGAGGAATGTGGAGACCTCCTCGACAAAGATTACCTACACCTTGGAGGATCACAGTGGACGCATCGATGCGCACTACTGGCTTGAAGAAGGCGATACGATCAAAGCACCTGATGTCATGATCAATAACTATGTAAAGATGTATGGCTCAGTACGTCCGCAGGCGGGTCAAAAGGTTTTAATGGTCTTCAAGCTGATCAACGTGCTGGACCCCAATGAAGTGTGTACCCACATACTGGAGGCTTTGCACTCCCGTTACAAGGCCGAGGAGTATCATCTTAAGGGTAATTCATCACAGCCTCCAAGCAATACGCAGATGAGCAACGTGTCAGCCAGCCAGAGCAATGCCATTGTCGCCGGCCTAGATAGCAAGCAGCTGGCCGTCTTCCAGGCCATCAAGAGCAACTGCTCCGAGGAAGGCATCAATAGGCGTGAACTCAAAGCCAAGTTCTCGCAAATAAGTCAAACCGAAATGAAGTGAGTGTTGAGGGAACTTAAAACCTTGAAACTTGTATATGATTTATTTACTTCTTCGTCTTTTCCCTTAGCAATATTTTGGACTTCATGATTTCCGAGGGACATATTTACTCCAGCATCGATTCGGATCACTTTATTTGCACCATGTAGTCACCAAGCTTGATTATAACGCTGCATCCACAGTATAAAAATTTTTACAACAATCGAAAAATAATCGAAAACCTTTTAAAACTTAGTTTTGTAAATAGTTTTTATGCATTCAAATCCTTTCTTTTTCAAATTTATAAAATATAATGGGATTATATCATATGAGTTTATTTAACCTGTAGAAGTTAAACATTCTGTTTATTGTTTTAACTCATTTTAACGCAATTTCAAAGTCAGCCTTCAAAATTAGGTAGTTGCGCTTTTTAGACTATTCCATGAAACACGTAACACTCGTCGCAAATAAACTCAATCTCTAAATCATTCCGAGTGCGTCACGATATTTGAGGAAATCAATTTTAGTTCCGCAATATGTTAACATTTCGAAATGAGTCTTTATAGCCAATGATTTTTAAATAGAATACTATAGAGTATAGCCCACATTTCTCATAGCTGAGTGCATTGACCGAGAGACTATGGAAAAATATTCAAAAGTATGTTTGATAACAATTTAAAAGAACAAATAAGTGCTGGATTCACTATACTCCCTACATTATATGAATTAAGTTGTTTTGGAAGCGAAAGATTTTGGAGACAGAACACCCAATTATGTGTTTGCTATCAGAGATGCTAGCTTATATATGAGAGAAAATATTCATATCTTTATGCAGTACAATTGCAAAATAGTTTAAAGAGGATCATTTAGAAACAAACTCCTACCCAACTTCATGGATCTACATCAGTATCTTTCCGACAATTAAATTGCTTCATTAAATATTTTAAATCGAGTATTATCCAATTGTTTCATTTCAAAAGACTTTAGCTGCTTTATAATAGAAACATATCGGATTATTCTCTCCGATGCTCGTATTAATAGTAAAAAGACATTTTATATTTTCCGTTTGATTTTGTATCATATTTTCTCTTGAGATTTTCTTTTTATTACAGTGGGCACATTTTCTTTTTCTCTCTCTCTCTCTCTCTCTGTGTATCTTAAACTTAAATATCTTATCAAGTTAAACCTGTTTTTCAATCAAACAAAATGCTGCTTGGTGCTCAATACTAATCGTTCTCTCACTATATATATATATATATATATATATATATATATATATATATATATATATATATATATATATAAGATGCATGCATATATCTGGCGCTTATCGTTTGCTTCCAATATGGAAAATAGTTAAAGTGCGTTGCATGAATTGAAGGCCTTCCTTTCCTTTTCTTCCTCTTCCCCTTTCTCGGAGACATGCAAATCAGTCTTATGTGCCTGTAGGTGGGCGTGGCTGTGGGCAAAAGCTTAACATGTGGGACATGCTGAAACTGGGAGCTTGTTCTCTAGATTTTCAAGCAACTGCGATGGTTACCGCTGCGCGCATAGACCTCCTCGAAGGCGTGGATCAGCTCGTCTATGCCATGGAGCAGACCCTCCTCACGATTGCCCGGCTGCCAGGGACTGCGGTGGTTGACGCACAGGTGTGCCGGCAGCTGTCGGGACTTGGCAAAATCTATGAGCCAAGCGCCCATGCGGTGATCGTCGTAGACAATGAACAGACTGGAGCCGATTATTTCATGGCGATTGAAGAACGCCGACTGCTCGATGACCAGGCGCATGTGCTTCAATCGCTTTAGCAGCTCCTTCTGCACGGACCTGCGTGCGGCAAGGAACTGTTCGATAGTCTGTGAGATTTGCTCGCTGCTGCGGCAGGTCTTGAGATCCTTCAGAGGTGCGCGTCCGCGTAGCCTCAACGCCTCAATGCGGAAGCCTTTGGTGTGGGACGAGGACAATGATTCGCGAAAGAGCATATAGCGCAGCTTTGTAACCGCCTGAGCGTCGTGCTCCGCAGGCGTTGGTGCATTGGCGTCCACGAGAATCATTTTCTGATACAAATCCGGACGCAGGGTCTGATTGCTGACCTCCGATTCGAGAAAGGTGCGACTTCCGAGCTTAATATCCATCACACACGGATCTTTGAAGCCGGCCAGCAGGTCCTGTAGCTCGATATAGTGCTGTGCTTGCATTTCCCGCAACCCGAAATAGACGGGCACTATCTGTGAGGTCTTCGGCTCCTGCGAGATCTGCTGATAGGCTAGCGCCTCGCTATCCTCGATGCCAGCGATCCGCTTGCGCACTATACCTGTCGAGGTAGGCACGATGCTAAAAGGGAATTCAAGTAAGTTAGAGGTTAGTTTATTTCTTGCTTTTAGAGGAGGATTTTCAGACTGCGGTGCTTACCTCTCGGGATGGCCTGAGAGCTGCATCCAGCCGTGTGGCTTGGATTGCGTATGTTGTTGCTCTAGCAGCAAGGGCGTGGCAGGGGCGCTCAGTTCTAAAGCGTTCTAAGATAAATAAAAGAGAAGATTAGAATTAGTATGTTTATAAACGATCGACAGAGAGAGAAAGAGAGTAAAAGTAAAAGTGGAAAATAAACAAAAATAGTGTGATAGAAAAAAGTGGAAGTAAGACAGATACAGAGGGAGGGAGGGAGAGAGAGAGAGATAGAGTAACTGCAGGGACACTAATATAAAGCTCGAATTAGGGAGTAATACGATTAAATTCCGAATATAAATCGGGAAATTGTTGAAGACGGAAATAAAATCACAGAAACTAAAGACGTAAATTAAGCCTAGGCTATAAAGGAAGTCGAAACTTTACCAAAATTAACCTAACTTATTCCCAGCTGAAACCCCATTTAAAGGGTATGCCAATGCTTTAATCGATGCCAGAAAGTGCATTGCGACTATATTCATGCTCAATATTCACTTATTCATTGATTATTCATTCACATATATTATAATATATATAATTGACGGACTTTCCATTACACGGCAGTCATGACCACAGCTGAGCTTTTCAATGTGTGGAAACCGATTTCAGAAAATTGCAAAGAGAGTTTCGGAGTTCACATGCCCAGTTGTGGTTCAAGGGTGCAAAACCCCACTGATAACACATGAGCGAAGACAAAAAAGAAAAGAAACAAATGATTTCACACTTGTCGTGATATCTCGCCACAGCGACAGATCCAAAGAAATTGAAGAAGTGCCTTGCTTTTGCTTTTTTTGGCTTG
The DNA here is from genome assembly GCA_961210405.1 of Drosophila mercatorum. Taxonomy (NCBI): domain Eukaryota; kingdom Metazoa; phylum Arthropoda; class Insecta; order Diptera; family Drosophilidae; genus Drosophila; species Drosophila mercatorum. Next base: position 1,272,080 of record CAUIUS010000002.1, on the reverse strand, counting down.
GTAAAACTGGTTTCAATCATTTATATTTCTTCTCTATATATCAAGTGATGCTGATTACAAACAATCAAACAAAACAAATCGAATTTTATTATTCTATATGGGGCTTAAATACGTTTTGTTTATATTTTTGTAATGCGAAATTAATGCAGAAAGAACCTGGCAACAATTGTTCGCTTATTGTCTGAGGTTGCAAGCAGGAAGCGTTTCGAAGCATTTGCTTTTATCATCGGCGATTATCATAAACGCTCATCAAAGCAGGTACACCCCACCTTAATCCCCCGCCTAACCAACTGGTACTTACAATGGCCAAGAACTTCAGCAGGGACGTGTGCTGCTGTGTAGTGGGCATCGATGGCTCCACGAATCGGGCCTGAGCGACTCCTCTCTGCAGGCTGAAGTAGTCGGCCAAGTTGTCGCAGTTATCATAGGGTATGGCTAGGCGCTGCAGAATAGAAACATATATATACATACATATAGCGACTATATATACTTTGACGTCTGTGCACTGCGTGAAACCCAGCACGCAGAGCAAACAAACAAACGAAAGCAAACAAACAAACGAAAGCAAAACAAAACAAAACACAGGGGCATTTCAATGGAGACTGCAAAATCTCCCTCAATTATTTCTACCTCTAACTAAATTTCGGCATATAGCGAAAAGAATGTCAAGCTGTATCCCTATAATAGAATTTGGGAAACAAAGGCTTATATTTCTTGGTAAACACATTTAAAAGTAGGCTAAGACTAATACCTTGAAAGCTGACTTCTGTCAGCTTACAAGGTATTAGTCTTAGCCTACTATTAAATGTGTTTACCAAGACTTGGTTTTCAGAGGGTCCTTTATGAGATACTCTGTAAAGAAATGCTTTTGGTGGCAGGCGGCGCCAGTTGTCTTGACTTTGGGTCACCCCTTAATTGAATGCTCCAAACGACATTGGATAGAGCAGAGGCCTGTGACTCACAGGCATTAGAGTCTAAAAAAGTAAAAAAAACAAGCCTAATTAATTATACAATCAAAATGCAACAGCAAAGTGCAAAAAATTCTATTTTGTTTACGCTGCTGTCGCCTCGTATATGGCGTATAAAACGACTCGTTTTTTCTTTATGGATCTGTCGGCCTGGACGGGGCCCATTTCAATGCTCATGTCATTTGATCGATGTGTGTGGCTCTTCAACGTGCCCCCTAATGAGGTACTTCGTATGCAAAGTCGAATCTATTTATTCAACCTGTTGTTGTTCTTACGGTTGTTGTTGCTGCTGCTGCTGCCGCTGCTGCTGTTGGGCATCCATAAACTGAGTTATATGCTTGGCTATAACAATATAATTACGAGTCCGAACTCGAAATATTTTAATTAATTTCAACTAACTGTGCAGCCAATCGTTTATCCACAGCATCTTTATATAGCTAGCTGCTGGGCTGCGGGCTGCGAGCGGGGGCAAATCTTATCTGTTGTCAAGTTTCAGCTCTTATCGCTTATCAGTTGCGATAGCAATGCGTCTTTACTGTTTTCCTTTTTAATTCATAAGGCTTTGTGGCAATGACTTGACACGAGTCGTGCCTTTGAATACATATGTACATAGATGTGTACATACATATGTATGTACATATATGAATATATTTATATATATTCAATATTTGTATTATAACACTTGCTATGTACATCATGTTTACGTAAGTTTAACAAATTTGCATTTGTAGCATATTAACTGACATATACATAGATGTATATGTACATACATATATAAATATACATACATATGTATGCATGTATTTGGTTGGGATTAAACGTTGAAGATACTGCTTGTGGCTGGGCTTTAGATACATAGCTCGGTGTCAACAATATGCACTGTGGTGCAAAAATATTGATAAGAGTCACTTGTAAATATGTGTTAAGCATTTAAAGGGATTTCGACTCGGAAAGAATAAACAGCGTTTTTTTTTTTATTGAATCAAGCAAGGTGCTACTCAAATTTAATAGATTTTGGCAAACAACAGCTCGGCCTGTTAAGTTGGTAGCAGGCGAATCTGTTAAATTGAATGCAACTGTTAAGCTCGGCCTGTTACACCAGCAGACGCTGTTAAGTTGGTACTTGCAAAGTTGCCTGGGATCGGGTGGTAAGTATTAAAATAAGTAAGTGACTATGCAAGTGTGGAATCAGTCTGGATATGTTCAGGCAACAGTTATCCCAGTTCCTCCAATCTACGATACATAAAACGCATTTAGTAGCTCCTCAAAACGGGCCAAGAATCCTCAACATTGAAGTAATTAAGCGCTGATCAAGCTATGCTCGATGTGTGGACAAACTCGTGGCGAGAGCTAACAGTTGTATTTGTCGTACAGAGCTGACCTTTATCTATATTGGCAGCGAACTGCAAACGAGAGAGAGAGAGAGAGAGAGAGACAGAGAGTTGGCATGAGGCAAGAGATCAGAGTTGTTACCAACATTTAATTATAGCAACGTTTACGCGGACGTCACACAGCTGCTTTTCTGTGATATTTTTATTTTATTTTTATTTGAATAATTTTCATTGACAACTGGAACGAGCGCGACTGCATTTAGTTTATGCAAAATGCGATTTGCTTTGATTTATATATAGTGTGGGGTCTACGCTGAAGTTTTTGCATTTCGGCACGTACACACTAACGGTATTTTAGTCATAATTTAGTTAATAGCTAAGCCAAAAAGCACAAGCCCTCGAAGAAAAGGGTTTACCTCACATGCCAAGGCACTATATCTTAGCCGTAACATTTGTTTTCCTTTGTGGTTGGTTGGTGAGTCGAAATTCGTTTATATTATGAATAGAGGAGACGACCGCAACGTTAAGTAGATCTGACTTTTGCACACAAATGCGTAATAATGCACAATAAAGTAAAAGGCAAAAGCACAATAGTAAACAAAAATTACAGCATTTTCAATCAAAATTTTCCCAAGCTCTATTTTTTTTCGTCGCGCTCGACTGCAACGCGACTCGCGCGCGACTCTAACGCGTTTTAAAACGCGACCATTTTTTATTTTTAGACGGTGCTTAACTAAGCCGCCGTTTTACTAGTGTTTATTTATGACTACTTAAGATTATCGTTTTTTTGAACGTGTTAACTCGAAAACAGACGAAGATACACAAATGCAAGCACAAAAAAGTAAAAATAAAATAAAACAAAACGTTTCGGTTAGCAAATTTATGCGCGTGACGTCAAAACGCGCTGAGCTGTAAATTAAACAAATTCAAGTTGCCCGAATTTGTCAAATTGAAACTTTAAGCTTAAACTTTTAGTTGTTTATACGCCCTGTAGCCAATTGCAATCGGGTAGCATACAAGTTAAGAAACTCAAACCACGTTTGCCTTATCATCGGATTAGCTTGGCCTATAGTATATCTATAGTATATCAGAGAATCGTATTGAAATCAATAACGACTCCGGAACATTACTTTTTTAGATATCGATCGAGCTATAATATTAAGTGACATAGCCGCATACAGCGTATCTGTCAGTCGATCATTGCTCAACGATAAAACTTCAATTTATTTTTTTGTCTTCGTTTTCTTCACATTCTTAGCATTTTATCCAGCGGGCAGGTGCGTTACGCACTTGACTCTTGTCGCAACAAGAACTAGAAACTTGTTTTCCTTTCGGATAATCCGGCTTTGGCGGCCTTTAGGTGTGGGTGAGTCAGTTGTAGCCTCCTGTTTTTGTTTTTGTTTTAGTGGAACACAACCCTGACATTCAATAAACTAGGATGTCGCAGCCCTCGAAGACGCAGTGCGTAGAGCGAGGGAGAGGGTAGGATGGGAAGAAGCCAGGCAGAATTCACAAGTCGATTGTGATTTGCATTGACGTCAATGCATTGTGAGCTCCGTAGGGGAGAGACTTACGGATAATATAATATATATATTAAAATATATATATATATATATATATATATATATATATATATATATATATATATATATATATATATATATATATATATATATATATATATATATATATATATATATACGGATAATATAACATATATGTTAATCGATGCGAGGCAAGAAGAGGAGCGCAGGGCCAGTGATTGCCTACCATTTCAGACCTGTATAATAAACCTCTTCCAGCATATACATATATATATGTATATAACTATATCATGACAATATGTAAATCACATGGAAGCAGCTGGAACTTAAAGCCCAGCTTTGCTTTCGAATGGATTTCAGTGGAATCTGAGGCATAACTTCTTAATAAAAATAAAGCTAAGCTTTGACGCGCTATGATGAATTTCTTTTGTTGTTAATCACTAGTGAATAATTTGACAGTGACTCACAATGAAGTTCCCAAAAAATAACTAAGTCAATCCGTGACTAAATAAGACGTCATCAAAGAAAGGAGGAGGGCAATCCCTCGCTGACGTCTGACACAAAGTAGCGCGCACAGACTTGCACTGAACTTTACTCTACATTTACATGTATGTGGCCGGACAGACAGCCTTCAAAAGAAGACAGAAAAGACACTTATCAGAAGCCTTGATCGGAGCCAAAAATGATGTAGGTACATACATACTACATACATTTTAATAATAACATTTCGCGTATAGAGCATATTGTCTGGAGCTGATAATAATTTAGCAGCTGCTCACAGCGTGGGCTGCTGCACTTGACAGTTAAATCTTCTACACAAAATTGTTCAAGTGCGCAATGTACACTGAGCGAAATACTTTTGTTGCTGCTGATGAAATGACAGCTGTCAAAATTATTGCGAAAGATGTTTAAAACACTCGACAAACTAATGCTTGCTAATACATACATATGTATGATACACTGTGGCTTGAGAAAGAGGGCGAGAAAGAGAGATACTGATGGAGGAAGGAGAGAAGACCGCGGACGAGCGGAATTGTATATAAAAGCCTTTCAATTGTTTTCAATAAAATGAATTGATTTGTTGTCGCCAAAAGGCATGTGACTGTGTGAGAGGAGTCCATAGTGGTATAACAAGACTACAGTCAATACTCGCAGTTTTCAGAATGCGTATATGAATTGAAAGGAGCTATAAGTATTTCACTCTTTCTATATCTAACTGTCGAGCGCTCACTGTAGCTCTCTGAAAGATTGGATCTTACTTGTCTTAATTAGCGCATTGTTTTTTTTTTGTTGTTTTTTCTTTTCTTTTCTCGGCATATGCAAATTGACGTTACGTGGGTTACTGGAATTTCAGTGCTTGTTTGCACGCCGCATAGCTGCTGGGAGGAAATCCGAACAGTTGTTTCAACAAGTGCTCAAGATAAAGCCAGATATTGTGCGGAATGAATGGGCCAAGTCTTGTGTCATGTGAGAGAGGGGTGAGTGAGGTGGCTGGCTGCGTCTTTGGGTCACTTTCTCTGCTTGCCTTGCTTTCTACATCCGTGTATTGCCCCCGCTCAATTGACGTCATAAGCTCTCTTAATATTTAACTGTTATTTTTGTTTCTGTTTTGCTCCCTTGTTAGCTTTCTTTTTGGTTACTTACCTCAGAGTTGCTGTTGTTGCTGACAGTGCTGATGTTGGTTGTTTTAGGCTGCTGGTGATCTACATTGCCAGACTTTTCGGTCGGCGGCGTTGCCGTATCCAATGCAATCAATTTCCATAGCTGCTTCAGGCCAATGTTGTCGATGCATGAGAAACGTAATTTCTCATGCGACCAGGCCATCGTAGAGCGACTTCTCCTTGTTGTTGCTGTTTCCTTTGTAGCTTGTTTTTCCACTGTCGTTGTTGTTTGCGTTGTAGTGGGGCGCTGCAGCACGGTGGAAGTCATAGTCATTTGGTTTGGGGTCTAGTTATCCCTCGCACAAAACTTGTGAGCTCCGTCGCTCCCGTGTTAAATATCTCTATTTGGCGCTTTGCTCAACAGATTTGCATATTTCACTTAACTGATATTGGTTATGTTTGCATATATTTAGTTGTGTTCTCTTTTGCATTACACACACTGCATTTGCGTTTATCTTTTGCTCCTCTCACACTGCACTTCACTTTGGCTGCGGCTCTGTTAAATTCTATTTTATTTTTGCGTGCGTTTACTCTTCTGCCCGTTGTGCGAAGTAGTTTGAATTATAATTAATATTCAACGCACACGAAACGTCGTTCAGCTGTTCTCGTGTGCTGCTCTGAGGGGCGACTAACTGGTTTGCTCATACGACGGCCAGTTTTGTACAAAAGCTTTGCGCTCGCTCATCGGCTGCGCGAGTCGCGACTCGTCGGCAGCACAGGCCCAGACGAACGTAAATAAAGACGCTCTTAGAGCAGCAGCGAAGTGGAGCAAGCGGACGCAGCAACATGCCAGCGCTCTCTGAGTGCAAAGAGCGACTGGATTGAATGAGCGTTCCCCAATAAGCGGTTGCTAAGAGAAATAACCAGAAATAGGGAGCATAGCGAGGATCTCTGCTGAGACACAAACCCCAATGTCCGCAAGGAGAGGGGGACGGGAGAGCGACCAAGGACGACAGCACGTTTGTTTTGATTTCCATGGGGAGGATTATCTGCAATCAAAACTATCGCGCGTGCCTCTCCCAACATGTTTATACTATGTGCGAAAGGTGGGGCTCGTTAAGACTGAAATAAACCAGATAAAATTGCTGAAATATATGTGTAGAAATATGGAAATACCTATGTTGTATGTGTAGAAATTTGCATATAAAAACAACGCAAATAGAGAAAGAAATAAGTAAGCTTGGAAACAATATTTTAGAGGAGTCTTAAAAATATAATTATTATTTTTATATCATTTAATCTGAAGGATCATCGAAATTTCAATGGGCCACGCAATGCAAAAATGAAATAGATACCATTTGTCGAGTAGAGTTGTGAGCTCGAGCCCCGGCGCAGTCATGTTGATATATTTTTTATTTACCTATTTTGTGTTATTAAAATATTCCTTTGAATACATTTATAAAATTTTGGCAAATCAATAGAGAGGGTCAAAGGTCACAAAGTCCTTACGTGGCGAGTTTACGGCTCAAAAGCTGCAGATTTTTCCGTTTTGATTTGCCACGCCCCAGTTCGTAGACTGGGTCTTCAGGAATATAACTTTAAAATTTGGATGCTTACAACCAAAAAATGCGCAAATTACAGGGTATTTTTTGTAATTCGCGCATCTAAAGGGTCGTAACAATAGTTTTTGGAGAATCGATAGAGGAGGCAACCAGTAACTTAGCATCCAATTTTGAAGCTTCTAGCACTAAAACTATACGAAATATAAGCTCATACTTTTCGCCTCGCCTCCTGAGGGCGTAGATATATTCGCCATATTTTGATCTTGGGATGTTAACGTGAGTATACATACCAAGTCAGATCTGATTTCCCATCCCCCAGTGGGCGTATCGGGAAAATCTTGACACTTTATCTGACGAGGGTATATAGGTCTCTACCTTCAATGGCGTAGAAATGGTTTGCGTTCATACGGACAAACGGACGGGATAATAACGCAGAGCTTAAGAAATTGTATAATGGTGTTTACTCTATTCACTGCGTAGTTGGCTGTACGTCGCAATTAGATAAGATATATCGAAGATACAGCTCGTAAACCCAAAGCTCGCCCACATGGCGCCAACTAAGGTCAGAATCAGGCATTGAACTGTCTGGAAGTTGTTTATCCAAATTGTTGAACTGATCTTTGAAAGAGGGAGTAGAGTACTTGGTACACATCTGAGGCTACGCCATCTGCATTGCTAATGCACATACGTAAAGCTTCTTTTATTTGGAGGCTATATGGGAATTATGCAAATATACTCTGAACCCATTAACAATGGGAAACCAGGGTATAATGTTTTGTTTTTTTTTTTTATACCCTGAACCTATTGAAAATCGGAAATCAGGTTATAATGTTTTTGTGAAAATGTATGTAACAGGCAGAAGGAGGCGTGGCAGACCCCATAAAGTATATATATTCTTGATCAGGGCGAGAAGCCGAGTCGATTTAGCACTGTCCGTCTGTCTGTCTGTCCGTCTGTCCGTCCGTCTGTCCGTATGTATGAACGCGTCGTTCTCAGAACCTATAAGAGCCAGAGACTTGAAATTTTTTATGTAGGTCCGTGAATAGCACGAAAAGATCGAGTTTGTTAAAAAAGTCGATAACTATTTTCGTTTTAATGTTATCGATTAAAAACGTTATCAAACGTTAGTTATAAAATTATATCTCCCACGTCTTTATAGCTAGAGTCCCCAATTTTTTTTTGAAGTTTTACATTTATTTTATCTAATTTTGATTTTTGTTAAATTTTGGATACCGGCTCCAAATTTCCCCAAATATTTAAATTGAGGTTAGTTGTACTCAAAGCCAGTAAATGAATGGGTTTACATTTTTAAAAATTGGAAAAAATGTAATAAAATATTAAACAAAACATTTGGCCAATCGGCCAAACACGTGACCAGCAACGCAAAGCAAATTGTTTTCCTATACATGTGCACACATACATACATACACATTGAGCTGCGTGCATCTAGAAAATTCTAAGACCCGCAAGTTTTGGTGTACATGTTTCCAATAGATGGCGCTATGATTTGCTAATTATCAGCTGTTCAATAAATCGAAACAGTGATGGCGCTGTTCTATCGAACCATAGATGCCGCTATTGGCTAAACAATTGAAAATGAATTGAATTTAGTTTTCTGTGCATTTATACGAAATGCTATTTATGCAGTATTTTAAAAAACGCACATAGCGCGGGGTTTAGGGTATCTCCTAGTCGGGACCCCCGACTAGAGTTTTCTTACTTGTTTAATATATCAAAGGTGGCGTGGCAGACCCCATAGAGTATATATATTCTTGATCAGCAAGACAAGCCGAGTCGATTTAGCCCTGTCCGTCCGTCCGTCCTTCCATATGTTTGAACGCGTCGATCTCAGAACCTATAAGAACTTTAGACTTGAAATTTGTATGTCCCTATGTGGCACGAAAAGATCGAGGTTGTTTCCCCTATCGATTAAAAAGGTTATCGAAATTTAGTTACTAAATTATATCACCCACGCATTTGGACCTAGTGGCAATTAAAGCCAATATATGAATGAGTTTGAATTTTTCTAAATTGGAAAAAATGGAATAACATATGTAGATCATATGCCAAAAATTTAACTAAAATTCATTTAGTCATGCAGAAGTTATTAAATAAAACGTACATAAGACGGGATTCAGAGGATCTAATAGTCGGGTCGCCCGACTAGAGTTATTCTTAGTTTTTGTTTTATTGCTGGAGGCCACTTCAGTTCATGGCCAACGCAAGGGAGAGTGCAAAATGTGCATATTAATGGGACCCGGAGTCAGAGATAGCGACGGATCCGGAGTCGAAAACTGGGAAAGGGGCCGGAATGTACGTCAGACCCGATATGCTGAATGACATACAAACCTTAAGTTGAGTTTCGACATCGTTGAATGCTCCACATGGCAGCTACATACGTCAGTCCCAGCCCCAGACCAACTCCCGGTAATCGGGGGAGGTGGAGAAGGAGCAGGCCCCAATTGATATGCGTAGCCAATAGCATATGCAAATTTCTCGTATGAGGCCCCAGACTCGAAGAATCCGCCGCGAATGCATTGAACTTTCCATATGCGCTGCAACGTGGCGTATGCGTAATGCAATCAGCACAAATTTAACAGCTGCACGTGACCATAACTAAATACTATTATATATGGGGAATCGTAAAAACAGCAAAAACTGAATGGCTTACAATTTAAAGTGGAAACAAAAATAATGAAGCACTTTGACTATTAAAAAAAAAAAACAACAGTATTCTAAACTTAGAGAACCTTGAGAAAATTTAGAAATGGTAATTATGAAACAGAAACTGAGACTGACAGTGAAATAGTCATTATTAACACTAATCGACTTTTAACCTACATTGTTTGGTATACTATAGAGCATTAGTTCTTGAGCAATTTCTCAATACTCAAATGAATATAGATGCGAATAATCAAAGGTCGCGTATTAACATTTGGGGGAATGGGGAAGGTATTAAAAATCATTTTCAGTTTTACAAGCGCTTGTGTTCTTCATGTGATGATTTAAAATCCACGTCGAAATATCGATTCTTACCGATAATACAAAGTCCCGTATTTGATCTACAGAAAGAATTATAAAAAGTAAATTCTTAACAAGTTTTTTAGCCAAAATCTTAATATGAGTTATTATTTAAAAGATATATTGTAGTAAACTAAAATTGAAGATTGTCAATTAGAGCGGTGAAATGTGAAGGAGCTCCAAAAACCAAGAATTTTAAATTCATAGCTAAAATGGACTTAGAATAAACTCAATATTTAGAATATGCTACAACGCTACTAATCTGGACAGACTTTGAATAAGGGCTAAATCTTTTTAGATCATTTTCAGTTTTTTGTAGCTTTAATTTTTTTTTTTTTTTTTTTTTTTTGACGTATTTGTGAATTTATTTGCTGCTTGTTGTCAGAGACTCTATAGCGCATTTATATTTTACCCTTAACATTTGTTTTTTGGCAGGTACACCTGTTATAATTATTCTAATTTATATGTAGTTTTTTTTTTTTTTTTTTTTTTAATTTAAATTCCCCGACGATCGAGGGGATGCAGTCTTTTAAGTCTTCTCCTACATTGGTTGTTGACCAGATTAGATGCCAGTTGGTTTGGGTGCGCTTCTAATCTGTCCGTGTACCTTGCACTATGTCTGCCTATGAGCTCTGCTATTGTCGGCATCTTAAGGTCGGTATGAAGCGTTGCGTTTCTTACGAACCATTATGCTCCGGTCCATCTTCTTAGAGCTTTATTCTGCAAAATTTGCACTTTTTTAATGTGCGTTTGGGCATCTGATCCCCATAGTGGTATAGCGTATGTGAACACTGGTGCTACAATCGCGTTATAAATAATCCTTTTGCTTGAGAGAGACAGTTTACTCTCGCTCCTTAGCATCCAATCAAGTTTTTTTAATTTAAATTGGCACCTCTTCACCATCTGGCTTATGTGGGCACCGTACGTCAGTCTCTTGTCCAGAGTGACTCCCAGATAGTTAACTTTATTAGCCCTCGGTATTGTATGTCCGAGTGCTACGTCTGGGCAGTCACCTTTTCTTAGTGTGAACGTGGTGTATACTGATTTTTGAGTGTTCACAGCGATGCTCCAGCGTTTGTGCCATCTATGGAGCTCGTGTAGGTACGTTTGCATCTTAATGGAGGCAACATGTGGCGACTTATTCCGACTGAGAATAGCGGTATCATCAGCATATGTGGCGATCAGCATACCATTATTGGATGGAGGTAGCGGCATGTCAGCGGTGAACAGAGTGTACAATATAGGGCCAAGTACGCTGCCTTGAGGCACACCTGCTCTGACGGAACGAGTCGACGATGTTGCTTGCCCTTTTACCACTTGAAAAGTTCGTTCTGCTAGATATGAAGCCAATATCTTGAAGGAGGAACTGGGTAGAGTGTCTTTTATTTTCTTTAACAGTCCCAGATGCCAAACTCGGTCGAATGCCTGCTTGATGTCTAGAAATACTGCACTGCAGTATTTCTTTTCTTCGAACGCGCCTAAAATGTGTTGGACCACTCGGTGTATTTGTTCTGGCGTGCCGTGCTGTCTCCTAAATCCAAATTGGTGATCTGGTATAGCGTTTTTCTCTCTCAGTTCGCTCAGCAGTCTACTCATCAAAATTCTTTCAAATATTTTGGAGAGTACCGGTAGCAAGCTGATTGGTCGATAGGAAGTTATTTCCTTTTCGAGTTTGCCAGGTTTCGGAATCATGACTATTTCAGCACGTTTCCAGCAAGCTGGAAAGTGTTGAATGCGAAGTATGGCGTTGCACAGAACTACGAAAAAGTCAATGGTTGAACTTGGCAGGGCCCTAAGTACTTTGCCATCTATACGGTCATATCCCGGCGCTTTTTTAACTTTTACCTTTTTTATAAGGTTGACGACTTCTTCCTTTGTGCATGGCTCGATTGCTAGAGATCCTGCAATAGGAGAGCTCACTATTTCTCGTATGTCTTCTAGTTCTGCTGGACCAGTTGTTATCACCGGTGAGAATTGCTCCTCTAGGTGGTCAGCAAATTCCTCAGCTTGAGCTTCGTCTCCCATTAGCCACACTCCAGTACCATTACGAATAGGATGACGACGTAGTGGCTGCCTTTTAAATTCATAGCTAAAATGGACTTAGAATAAACTCAATATTTAGAATATGCTACAACGCTACTAATCTGGACAGACTTTGAATAAGGGCTAAATCTTTTTAGATCATTTTGAGTTTTTTGTAGCTTTAAGTGAGAGACGATATAATTTTTCAGTTATTCAGTAATCCAGATATGTGAAATTGATCAGTGTTGGCCCTAAATGTAGAGCCCAAACTGTATACAAATAGAAAGATAAATATTATAGAGAATTCTCTTATATCTTAGTCTTAAGAAAAACAAGTAAGAAATCTCTAGTCGAGACCGCACGACTACTATGGGATACCCTGAACCCTGCGAAGAACCGCTATTCCAAGCAATCTCCGTTTCTTTTATATACACATGAATATTTATGATCATTACAAGCAAAACATACACAAGCGCGCTGCTATTTGTATGCCAATGTTATGGGAAATTAAATGTTTAATAACTTTTTTTCTAGACGAACGATTAAACTTGTTGGGCGTAATCATGTCACCATATGTATGTATATGCCAAAGCACAAGTCTCTAGTATTTGAAATACGGCATTTAATTTGAGGCGAGGGGGGCGTGGCATCAACAATTTAACAAAAACCAAAATTGTGCAAAGCTTAAATAACACTAAATGCAAAATTTGAAGGATAGAAAGATGAATAAGATAGAATCTTATAATTAAATTAAGATATCGGTTCTTAATCGATAACATACACGAACCACCAAAAAAATTTAAAGTCTCTAGCTTTTATATCTTCTGAGATCGACGCGTTCAAACATACGGACAGATAGACAGACGGACAGGGCTTAATCGACTCGGCTTCTCTTCCTGATCAAGAATATATGGACTTTATGGGGTCTGCCACACCTCCTTCTACCTGTTACATACATTTTCACAAAAACATTATACCTTTTTCCCCATTTTCAATGGGTTCAGGGTATAAATTAAAACATTGAATCTCATCTATGGTTAGATACTTAAAAATCTCTAATGAATGTTAGTAAAGAATTGTATTAATGTTATTAGAAACTAAGCAGTAATCTCGTGAATGAAGCAGCTAAACATTCATAAGAAGGCACAAGCCCAGCTAAAATCGATTGATCTGAAGGCTGTGACTAATCTCAAAAGCAGAAAGCAAGAACCTACTTGTGAATCAAGCGAACCTTACAACACAGTTCGCACTTCAGAAATACCCGCTTCAGTTCGAGTGAACGATTAAGCAAATAATTAAATGAGTATTCAAAGTGCCAATTTGCTTGGAATATTTGATATGGCAAGAAGCAAAGCAAATTCATTCATAGCACTCATGAGTGGATGCTTTCTGATTCAGTCCCCAGTGCTGCCCGAATACTAAATGCATTCTGTGGGATTGCATTTGAATTAATTCAAGCTCTATCGAATCTCTCAGATCTCTTGCTCTCAAATAATCATCGAGCCGATCGAACGAATGTTTGCTTTGTGGATGTCAGCGAGAAATGCCCAAGCTTCAAGTTTGTTGACGTCAAACGTAAATTTCCCCTCATTTAGAGACTTGGGTGGTTTGGAGAGTGTGGGGTCTCGCAGCGGTGATTACTCGCATTTCTCTGTCATGATCATCATCAACAGCAGCAGCATCATCGGCAACGGAACTGTTGGAGTAACTGGAGGCTAGCCCCAGGGCAGATCTCTGTCAGCTCAATGGGCTTTCTGTGCGCTTCACTGACCATCATCATCATCGTCAGACAAACAAAGACAAAGAAACGGAGCGCTGACGCAGTTAAAGAGAGCTCCAAGCTCCAAGCTCCAAGTTCCAAGCTTCAGCTTCCACTGTTGCGCTGACGTTTGACGTTTGTTTTTCGAACACCCTTGATGAGGGTATTCAAAAAAGATGACAAATAATGTCGAAGCTATTAAAAATGATAGTAAAAAATTTAAAAATTCAAGCTGAAACCGAAAAGAGATTTTTTTCAAAAATTTTAAATTATCATGAGTAATTGACTGATTGATGAACCTTAAACAGACTTCGTTCGAAAAGGTAAGGATCCAAGTTCTTAAAAATGTTAACTAGATTTTTATATATCTTTATACACTTAAACATGATTTAAGAATATACATCTATATACACCTGACCGATTTATAAAATTGTTCAGAATAAATCATATGAGTTACGTATTTGTCCTATTTTCTGACTTGATGAAAATATTAGATCAAAAAATTTCATTTTCCATAATAAGTTAGGACCTGTCAAGAAAAATTTAGGAATTTATTTGAAGCAAAGGCGTTTACTGACTCCCAATCGAGTTATGATTCCATTTCATTACAATAAGCGTATTCAAGATTCGACTTTCTTATAGTTCTTGTACACTTATCAGTCAACATTTTTATACCCTGAACCCATTGCAATGGTTTTGCTAAAATGTATGTATCAGGCAGAAGGAGGTGTGGCAGACCCCATAAATTATATATATTCTTGATCAGGGAGACAATCCGATTCGATTTATTCCTGTCTGTCTGTCCGTCTAGAGAGTTTGTTTTAATAAATCGATAACTATTTTTATTTTAATGTTATCGATTAAAAAATAAAACAAATTCAGCTATAAAATTGTAACTAATTCATCTTTCGTTTTTAATTAAATTTTCAAACTTCAAATTCGTATAATACGTATTTCAATTACCAGAGACTTGTGCTTTGGCAAATATACACATATAAATGACATTAACACGCCTTGCAGGTTTGCATATGTATATATGTAAGTGAAATAGAGAATGTCCGGAATAACTGTTCTTCGCAGGGTTCAGGGTATCCCCCAGTAGAGCGGTCTCGACTAGAGTTTTCTTACTTGTTTTTATATAAATTTGCGGCTGTGATTGACGCACTTGCGTGTTACTTGACATTTTTTAATCTCGCGACTTTATCGTCGCTCACGGACCTGCAATCGCAATCGGACTACGACTCTCCGACACCGATTCGGATTCCAATTCACACTAAATTCTCGCTGAGAATTTGACAGTTTGCTCAGGTAGCAAGAGACGCTTCGGCAACTCTTCCGCGCCGCCTCTTAAAAGAATTTGAGCTGTTGTTGCTGTTGGCATTACGCACAGCTGAACAAAATGTTTGTTATAATTTTGACATGGCGCTCGTTATTCATTTATAATTCAATGACTTTATTGACGTAATAGTATTAAGCTTTGCCTAAAGCGAAAAAATATAAAACGTTGCCTCATTAACATGTTTGCTTTGTTATACGAGTGCTGCTTGTGTGGGTGTATGTATGTATTTAAGTGTGTGCGTGTGTGTGTGTGTGTGTGTATGTTGCGTACACCACTGACGCCACAGTTTGTTTTGTTTGTAGAGAACAGAACTTCATAGGCAAAAGAAAAATATTAACAAATATACGAGAATATAGAATTTTTGAAAAGTACTCTCCTATGGAGAAATTTTAATAGATAAACAAATATACAAGTATTCGAGACTCAAATGTACTTTGGTTTATAAAGACTCATATGACTTTACCAATTTGAACTTGAAGGTTAAATTTAAATTTAATGTTGAAATAAAATAATGAGTTTCTAATTGAAACTTTATTTAAAATTTATTTGTTGCTGAAACGATGAAATTACCTTCAAAATTTCTTTGATATTTGTTCTATTTTAGTTCAAGTACAGCCTTATACAGAATACAAATGGGAAATATAACTATTCTACGTATTTCGTTCATAATTGTTGCACAAATATTTGTTCTGTTCATTGTTTATGTTAATTTGATTTATATCTGTTTTCAAATTTATAAGTTCTATTTTTATACTTTTTCACGAAGTGTAAAAGTAAGTCTCGTATATCAAATACTAGAGACTTGTGCTTTGGCACATACATACATATGGATGATGTGATCACGCCCAACAAGTTTGATCAAAATCGTTAGTCTGGAAAAAAAAGTTATTAAACATTTAATTTCCCATACTATTGGCATGCAAATAGCAGCCAAAGAACACCTGACGCACTGACTGGCGTTTGTGTGTGCGTTCGCCTGTGTATGTGTGTGTGTATGTGTTGCTTGTAATGAACATACATATACATATGTTTTATAAAAGAAACGGAGAATGCACGGAATAGCGGTTCTTCGCAGGGTTCAGGGTATACCCTAGTCGAGCGGTCTCGACTAGAGTTTTCTTACTTGTTTTTTTTTTTTAATATGGGCTGATCCATGTTATTCATATAAATAAATATTAGTAAAGAAATACTTAAGTATTTTAATAAAACTTCAGATCGAAAGACGGCAGAGCTATTGCGTAAGTCCCACGACAATCGTAAAATAGATGGAAGCTCTGATTGACAGAAAGAATAATAGAATGGATGTATATACAATATATATATATATATTTATAGGTATATATATACATATATACCTATATATATATATATATGTATATATAAATATATATATATATATATATATATATATATATATATATATATATATATATATATATATATATATATATATATATATACATTTCAGTTTATTTTTAATAAATTATGCCGACACTTTCAATTTATAAGTTCAACAACTAATTTGAACCATTGCAAATAGTCTCTGGCCGCCTTCCCCCTGGTAACAATTAATGCCGGAAAAAGAAAAAATTTTTTTGGTACGCAGAGGCCATCAAAATGTTAAAAATAGTCTGTAAAAGAAATTTAAAGTAAAACGTTTGCATTAAGTGTTGCCAAGAAACAGAATCCCAATAAAGCACAGGGTCTCAAGACTTCAGATACGTGCTATTGCATTCCAAATATCTGGATAAAAGGAAAACTAAAACAAGTAAATGCTTTAGTTGTTCTTCATAAAATTATAAAAGCCCAATTCGAATTTACGAAACTTAAGAGTTTAGTATATATGAGTTTATTGTGTATGTCCAACGTATTGTTGAGGAAAAAATTACAGGGCATTCGCAAGTCGTTCACTTTTTGTTGCGTCGCATTCACTTCGTCAAGATGGATTTTAACCATACACATATTTTGTGAGCTTTTACCATTAAAAATAACGTAGTAACATGTGTATGGCGCGAGCCACATTGATAAGCTCATCAAATATGACACCCTATTCACGCTATGTGTATCGCGCTATATATATCGCTCTATCTATACGTGTTGTCGATGTGCTAATCTTGGGTCACGCCCAAATCAAATACTCAAACATTTAGAATCAAAAAGCAAAAGGCACAAAAAAACCACGCGAGCCAAATGTGCAAAAATACTCGTAAATTAAAATAAATAAAAAATCCGAAATACAAAACAATTTTTAGAAAATCAAAACTGTATTATTTACGCACGTATGCGCATTTCGATGGATCCAAATCGAATGGATACTAGAGAAAAAAAATACAACCCTTTACCTGCAATCGAGAACATCGTAATTGGGTTTGTAAATACTTGCATATTTATACTAATCTTTCATATTCTATTTGCAGTAAAAATTTTGTATTGCTCAATTGTCATCTCTGGCCATGTTTATTTATTTGAAGAATTTCAGGCGGAGACTTTATTATCATTTATACTAATTTTAATTGTGTTGTGTATGAAAAAACGATGCGCCCAAGACTAAATATCTAAAGAAAATCCTTGCCTCTGCTATAGATTGTTCCTAGTATAAATAATGTACTCTAAGGGAAACAAGTAAGAGTGCTCTAGTCGAGACTGCTCGAGAAAGAGATCCCCTGAACTCTGCGAAGAACTGCGATTCCTAAGAGCTGCTAACATTCTCCGTTACTTTTATATGTACATATGTAGCAAGCAATACATACACACACACACAGACGCACGCACAAGCACACAATCTGCTAACTGTGCATTATGACACATCAGCTTCGCTGCTGCTGCAAGACGCCGATAATATGAGATATTAAATGTTTAATAACTTTTTTTCTAGCCCGATTTAGATCAAATTTGTTGGGCGTGATCATGACATTCATATGTGTGTATGTGCCAAAGCACAAGTCTCTAGTACTTGAAATACGTGAGTTAGCAATTTGAGGCGAAGGGGCAATTTGAGGGCGGGGCATCCAAAATTTAACAAAAACTGAAATTGCAGAAGGCTCAAATAACACTAAATGCAAAATTTGAAGACTCTAACTATAAAGATGAATTAAATAGAATTTTATAACTAAATGAAGATATCGGTTTTTAATCGATAGCATTAAAACGATGATAGTTATCGAATATTTGAAACAAACTCGATCGAATCGTGATATACACGAACTTTCAAAAAATTGAAGTCTACAGCTCTTATATCTTCTAAAATCGACGCGTTCAAACATACGGACAGACGGACAGGGCTAAATCGCCTCGGCTTCTCTCCCTGATCAAGAATATATCTTTTTTTGGGGTCTGCCACGCCCCCTTCTGCCTGTTACATACGTTTTCACAAAACCATTATATCCTGATTTCCCATTTTCAATGGGTTCAGGGTATAAAAAGACTTTATATATAAATATAAATAAGATACAATCAAACTTGGAATGTTATGGCAATACAAAGTAGTACTTTCCACTCTCCTATTTATTATACAAAGATAATATAAAACACTGGGTTCAGGGTATACCCTGAATTAATGAATTAATGAAAATTAAATAATTTTCAAATTAAAAATTATAAGTTTTGGAGTTTTGAACTAAATCTTAAGTTTATGTATTTGTAATTTATTTTTAAAAAACTTCTGAAATATGAAATTAATTTTTAGTCAACATCTTGTGCATCTCTAGGTGTAACATCTTTAGGATCATAGACTAGTGTTAGCTACATAGTACGCCTAAAGCCAGTCATAATCTTTAACATGATCGTCATATCTGAAAAATCGTCACTGAAAAATCAGAAATACACATTTAGGAAATATTCATTATAGTCCATTCACAAAACTGCGCTCGAATTAACAAAGCCACATGAAATTGCGTTTTCAACCTTCAGCAATAATGACAAACGAACTGTTGTTCACATTATGTATAGCCCGATCCCTACTTAAGGCGGAATGTTTCACTAGAGACAGCAGTCGCCTGACCTAGAGAACCGCTGATTCAGTAGGGAAGTTCAAAAGCCGTTGCCCGCACTCTCCTAATTGACAATAAATAAATCTGAAAAATCGACTCTTACTTGCGTCAATTACAACGAAAGATTAGCCTCGCTCTAGTTTCGTATAATGAAGCTACGTCTATATAATTCAGCGTTCAGATAATACAATGCGAATTAAGTCGTCGCTGGGGGCAGCTAAAAAAAGAATATATGAAACACGACGAGACGACTGACTGCAGCTTATCGTTGCCGTCATTAAAAAAGAAATATTTTAAAAATAAAAGTTAAATTTACAAAACGCACAGCCAAAAATAGCCACCGATCGGACACGTTACAGATGAAACGATGGTTTTTACCGTATTGTATGACGTAATATATATCATATGCTCTTGACGTATATATAAACAGTTTACAGTTAAGTCTGAATTATATATATTAAAATAAACACAATCACTTTTCATTTGAAGTCTTTAAGTTCAGTTGCACCCGCAGTTTTTTTCCATCACCTCCAACAACACGCTCTGATCAGCTGTCGTCCACTTTTCTTATTTTTCCCCGACATAGGTCACATTATTTTGTAATATAAATATAAATATATATATATATATATATATATATATATATATATATATATATATATATATATATATATATATATATATATATATATATATATATATATATATATATATATATATATATATATATATATATATATATATACGTTGGTGTGGCACGTGGCTGCCAAATAAATGAATTGAAATGTTCACAGAATATTATAATATCATTAGACGCCGGCTCGTGTACACATATTTGGACAAGAAAGGAAAAAAGGCAACAACAAAAAACGAACTGTATACGAAAGAAATATTAATAAAAATCCAGTTAATTAAAGCCATCCGAATGTCGATTCGGCGAAAATTTATGGCTTCCAATTTTTCATTGAAACAGCAAATATTTGCCCGGTCGAAAGCAAACTCTTTTTTCGTAAGTCAATATTGTGAACTCAAATATTTGCACGCGACTTGATAATTGGATTTTGAGCAGCGCTTAAAAGTATTCAATGGCTTTTTTCAATCGAAAATTATGCAAGATTGTAGTAGGTTGATTGAGACAGCATCTAAATTGTTGCAGAATTACTATTGAGTTCACGTGAATTACTATTGAGATCGTTTACGTGTATAGATATGTATTAAAAAAATTATGTGGCCACGCCTACTAGGGACGTGGCAAATCCGATCTGACTATATAGTGATTTTACTAATTCTGTTATATTTTAAGTACTATTGATGCTAGAGACTTGAGACTTGGTATATATGTTCGGGTTAACATCCCAAAATCGAAAAATTACGGCGAATATATCTACGCCCACAGGGAGCGTGGGCTTACAAAAAAATACCCTGTGTTTTCGAATTTTTTTAATGTAAGCGTCAAAACTTTACAGTTATATTCCTGAACACCCATTCTACGGACTTGCCAAAAATTATATGCCTACGGCCACTGGGGGATTGGCAAATCAAAACGTAAAAATCTACTGCTTCTGAGCCAATAACTCGTGACCTTGTTTTTTGACTTGCCACAATTTATATATGTATTGAAAATAATATTTTATTAACACAAAATAACTAAATAACAAGTAAGAAAACTCTAGTCGAGACCGCTTGACCAGGGGATACCCTGAACACTGCGAAGAACCGCTATTCCGAGCATTCTCCGTTGTTGTTGCATGCACACACAAGCGCAAGTCGGTGTTTGGCTGCTATTTCTATGAAAATATTATGGGAAATTAATTGTTTAATAACGTTTTTTCTAGAGGAACGATTTTGATCAAACTTGTTGGGCGTAATCATGTCACCATATGTATGTATGCGCCAAAGCACAAGTCTATAGTATTTGAAATACGGGATTTACAAATTTGAGGCGAAGGGGGCGTGTCAACCAAAATTTAACAAAAAACGAAGTTGAGTTCTGCTCAAATAACACTAAATGCAAAATCTAGCTAGATATATGAATTAGATATCATTTTATAACTAAATTGAGGTTTTCGTTTTAAATCGATAACAATAAAATGAATATAATTATCGATTTTCTGAAACATCTATACAGGGACCTACAAAAAATGTTTAAGTTCTGAGATCGACGCGCTCTTACATACGGACAGACGGACAGACAGACAGAGAGACAGACGGACAGGTCTAAATCGACTCAGATTGTCTCCCTGATCAAGAATATATATAATTTATGGGGTCTGCCACGCCTCCTTCTGCCTGTTACGTACATTTCAACAAAACCATTATACCCTGATTTCCCATTTTCAATGGATTCAGGGTATTTAAAGAAAATAACAAAAATATTGACATGTCCGCGCCGGGGTTCGAGCGGCGACAGTGGGGATTTAAGATTAACTTTTAAATATAATGTGATAGATGCCGTTGTGGGGTGCAGGGATGTGAAAAAGTATTTCGAAGTCGGTTGCGTCCGACTGAAACGTTCTTACTTGTTCATATTTTCTTTTTGTACATATCATTAAAAATTAGAGTTCAAAATTTAATCTTTTATCGATGTAAATCTGAAAATTTTGTGTGATAGGAAATATAATAGATGTACGGTACTGTTTTAATTGAGAGTCCCTGAATTAATTGTACAACATGTGTATGGGTATATCGTACGACCAAACCATTAATGAAACACGTTGCCATAGCCAAAATTGTCATAGGCCAAACCATATCCAATTCTAACGCCTGGTTTGCGCGTGACTTTGATGTCTCAGTATTTGGGAAGTACTGCATACATATACATATATACACATTACATACATATATATATATATATATATATATATATATATATATATATATATATATATATATATATATATATATATATATAATATATAATATATATATTACATATATATATATATATAATATATATATATTATATATATATATATATATAATATATATATATTATGGGTACAGGGTAACAGAGCTGTGTGACTTGAGTTGAATATTTAATAGTATCCCAACGTATTTCATATCATCAGACAGATAGAGATAGAGACAGTGAGCGAAGAGAGCTAAGCTTATTGAGTGGATGGGTGCTTGTGGATGGTGTGGGTGAATGGGTAACTGGGTGGTTAGTATACTATGCAAACAACAATAACAACAAAAGCAACAATAAACTCATTAGTTAGGCAATGCAAAACAACAATTACAACAACAATACCAGATGCGTTCAACTGTTCTATAGCAATAGGAAGCAATATTTTGTTGTAAACAATTTCCTATTATTATTTATTTATCATGCTTATCGCATGAGTAGCTCCCAGTAGCCACCCCATGTAAACAAATTCTTTATTTTTTTTATACTTATTCACGAAGTGAAATAAGTATAATGGTTTTGTGCAATGTCCGTCAAGCTATCAGTCCGTCCGTATGAACGAAAACCATTTTCACGCTATTAGAGCTACAGACAATTTTGAATATATACTCGTGAATACCCCGATCAGATAAAACGTCAAGAATTTGCCGATAGGCCATCAAAAAGCTATGACGGAAATATCTACGCCCATTGGGGGCGTGGCAAATCGGGTCAAACTGTATTTTTTACAGTTTTAAAACTAGAACGTCCAAAATTTGGCACGTGAGTTACAGTTACGATCCTAAACAGATCGTAAAAAATAATCATATATATTTTATATTATATTTTATTAACAAAAATAAAAGAAAATAAAATCTTAACCCACACCTCAAGAATCGACAAGCGACATCTCTCTCATTTTTGGCGATGTATGTTTGTGATAAGGTTCTAAACTGAGATCCACATTGAAACTTCGATATCCACCTCCGATGAATATTTTAAATCGGCAGCTAATTTGAGCGGCGACAGTGAGTATTTAAGATTATTTTAAAATATAATGTGATATATGCTCGTGTGGGGTGCTGGGACGTGGAAAAGTATTTCGCAGTCGGTTGCGTCCGACTACAACGTTCTTACTTGTTTTATCTCTGTTCTTTTGTTTTCAATCATTTTCAAAGGTGTGAAGGTGAGATGAGGCTGATATAGCTAATCAGGCCACATAGCGATATGGACAACAACTGAAGGGCGTGACGAGCTTAATTTACCGCAGAGTAGGTGTAACACTATCAAATTGGGGCATATATGACTATCCATATATAAGGCAAAAGGCTTTTAGCTGGTTAGAAATAGATTCTTAGTGAAAGTGAAACGAAACTCTACAGAGGTTGCCCTCTCAACTGGAAAATATAAAAACAAACATGTCAACTGATCAGGCCAAAGATGCTCCCCAGTCCATCTATCTTATCAACTTTGAGGCCTATCTACGACCCA
Organism: Drosophila mercatorum; assembly: GCA_961210405.1. Classification (NCBI taxonomy): domain Eukaryota; kingdom Metazoa; phylum Arthropoda; class Insecta; order Diptera; family Drosophilidae; genus Drosophila; species Drosophila mercatorum. The sequence continues at coordinate 1,248,569 of CAUIUS010000002.1, read as the reverse complement.
AGCAGTCGAGCAAGATAACGCCACTTCAGTGCTTCGATAGACCGCAAAAGCCTAATTCCAGATGTAAGCAGCTCCACAAAAAACTGCAAAGACTTAAGCTCATAAGATATTGTCTTACGCAACGAGCAAAATTTGCAAAAAGTCAGCTGCCGTTGCCCGGATTTCTAAGCTTTCTGCGCGCCCGCAATGACGATGGCCTCTGCAAATCGAAGACGGGCTTTGAGATCTACTGTGAAATGTCAAGCATACACGGATTCCACGTATTCGTCGGAGCTTCCACCTGGCAGCGTGTGCTATGGTGGCTGCTCATTTGCATGGCTATACTTCTATCGCTTTTCGTATTGATCATGTCCTATAGTCTGTCAGCGGAGACACCGACCATAAGGTATATTGAGAGCATTTTGCTGCCGATGTCGGAGCATTCCATCAGCTATCCGGCACTTAGTATATGTAGTATGAATCGTATATCGAAAAGACAGCTCACAATGAAGGAATGGTCGTTGCCTCCGCAATTTCTGTCCTGGTTAACCAAGCGAAATTGGAATCCGAATGACGACAGACTGCTTTCTGGAAACATAAGTTGGCTTCAGTTGATGGAGGATCTGGCTCCCCGTATTTGTGAGTCTCAGGTCTTGGGCTGCCTGTGGCGGGGCTTAGCTGAAAGTTGTCATAAGCTGTTCACCTCCAGCTGGACCTACAGTGAGGGTCGATGTTGCACCTTCAACACAACAACCATCCAAACAACTGGCAACCCAGCCAAGGGCCTAACTCTTCGCCTAGCAAGCCAGCTAGAGGATTATGCTAGTTCACGCCATTCATCAGCTGGCTTTCAGTTGCTGCTTCACGAGACACATTTTGGCATTCATGCAGCTACAGAGCGTTTGCACCTGCCTCGTGGCACAGATGTCCACATCATGCTGAAGTCTTTTAGTACGCATGCCACGCCCTACGTTGCCGGTTTAGAACCAGCTCAAAGAGGCTGCTACTTGAGTCAGGAGCGAACGCTATCTTACTATCCAATATATAGCCAAGGCCACTGCCTGGCAGAGTGTCAGAGCGAGAAAATCCTTCGAACCTGCGGGTGTGTACATCCCCACATGCCTAGGATTTGGCAATGGCCTCTTTGTCGACTAGAGCAGCTCAAATGCCTCAGCGAACAGGGTAAGTAAGCACAGGTTCAATAAAGTACATAAGGCAAGAAAAGGCGAGATAGAAAATTAATAAGAGAGTTTAACCGAAGTCAAGGGAAGATGTGGAAAGAAAAGAACTGACAGAAAACGATCTCGAAAAGCGAAAAATAGAAAAAAGAACACAAACAGGGCAAAATAAAATAATATGGAACACGGTGAGTTACATGGTTAGTGAGTCGACTTAAGTATTTAGCTGAACTAAACTAGTTCATTAAGCTACTCAGCTGTCATCATGGTCGTCTAAAAATGAGGTAGAATGGAATCTAATAGAGAATAGTTTCTAAATACACTTAACTAGTAGGCCATACGTTTGCGAATTTAATTTTCATTATCTTAGATTAAATAATGTGTAGAGCTTACTCTCATTAATGAATGTTTTCTCCAGTTTACAGCTGGGACCAGCTACAAAGCTTTTGCAATTGCTTGCCGTCCTGTCAATTTATGCGCTATGAAATGGAAATTGATCTGGCAACACTTAATGATAGCAATCCTATGCTTCAACCCAATCATTACAACATTTCTTTCTAGTAAGCTTGTTTGATTTATATATTTGTTTTGATGGGGCTCAAGTGATATACATATGTACACATATATACCTATAATTATTTAATGACAGCAAGAACTTTAATGGGTCGGACGAGGTTCTACTACACATATATCTTGATTCATACGGCGAGGAACGTTTGCGTTTGGATGTCTATGAGAATTGGCTGACTTTTATAGGTAAGTACAGTTGAACCAAGGTATAGGAAACCCTGAAAGGTATTTAATGCTTTAGGACGAAACTGAGTAATGTTTGTGATGTTGAGGTCGTTAGATACAAAACCTATATTTAAAGCCATATTAAATTAATAGTGAATATTATAGACTGCTATAATATAGACTGCTGACTCCATTAAAGTCTTAAAAGCTGATTTTAAAAAATATTGTGAGGAAGTTGTATGCATCGAATAGATATAGCAGTTGCAAATATTTAGAAAACTCTTAAAAAACTGCTTGAATGAAACTGGCTTAAATAGAGCTGTTTACTTTGACCGATATCTTACAGATAGGTAGACCAACTATGGTCTATGGAGCCCATCTGTTAATATATGTCAAAGCAGCAATATGAAGCTGCTGTAGATCAAAATTAAGAACTTGTACTATGTACTATTAACACTACATTTATTTTGTAAAGCTTTCAAAGTTCAGATCAAGAGGAATACCCACATTGATTGGACAGTTTCGTATTTTAGTTCATTATATAGAAGCCCAACTGTAACTAACGACCATTTAGACCTATATTTGGTAAAAAAAAAAACTTATCAATTTCCACATGACAGGCACCTTTGGCGGCATCACAGGCTTATTTATGGGCTGCAGTTTCGTGTCTGTGTTCGAGCTAATATTCTTTGTGTGTGTGCGGCCCACTTGTAACTGGCTTACTCGACAGCAAATACGCTATAGACTTCATCGCCAACAACGAGCACCAAAAGGCTAATTAGGACAATCCAATTAGCCAGCCTTCCAAGCGCATTGACCACATTAAGTCAGTTATCCAAAGTAGCTCCTGCTGTTCAACATGGCCTTCAAGAAGCGACGCATCTTTGACATGCATTTGGTTCAATCGCAACAGCTCCAGAACAAAGCCACTAAAAATCATAAATCCAGCAGCATTAACACCAAACAGTGGAAAATCTATAGATTTCGTGAGGTGCGAACTTGGTTCATAGAGAGTTTGCGCAATTATTGCCAAACAACATCGCTGCACGGCTTTAGCTATATAACACGACCGGATATCAGTCGTAATGAACGTTGTTTTTGGCTTTGCGTTGTTATAGCAGCTATTATTGGTGCCATATCTCTGGTGCTCGCCTCCTGGTACTCGAATCGTGAAACGCCTACAGTGACTGTCATCGAGAGCTCACATTTTCCTACCTGGAATATACCCTTTCCAGCGGTAACCATATGCAACTTTAACAGGGTGTCAAAAACAAAGACATTAATGCTGATGCAGCAAATGTGAGTGGTATTTTAAACCTTTAAGTGAAGAATTTCATACATTATTAAAAACATATAAATACTTTTTCTCAGGCTGTTGCCACCGAATGTAACCAAAGGGGAGCTAAAGGAACTCATTAATCTAACTTTATTACCTGCTGGGCGCGCAATCAACAATAGTTCATTGGATATCTACGACAAAATATTGAATTTGAATAATATAACACTTATGGAACTAACGAATCGTCTATCACCCGACTGCCTCGATATGATTTCCCGCTGCATTTGGAAGGGCATTAAGACGCGCTGCGAGAGTCTGTTTCAACGCATCGTCACCATTCAGGGAATCTGCTGTAGTTTCAACTTTTTTGGCGCCATGTCCAATAACTTTCCAATGTAAGTGATTCTATACATATACTAATTATAAATGACCAAATATTAAATAACATGTGCGATCCTTGAAAGCATTGCCATAATACAGGAAATCGATTGTTAATTCAACTGTAAATCTTTTTAACATGATAAATTCGAATCAAATCAGAATAACTGTATCAGGTAGCGCATCTGTTCAGTAAGAATTGACGACATTCCAGAGAAAACAAGTAAGAAAGAGACCGCTCGACTAGGGTATACCCTAAACCCTTCGAAGAACCGCTTTTCCAAGCATTCTCCGTTTCTTTTATATGCAACCAACACACTCACACACACAGTATTAGAGTACTAGTACTTGAAATAGGCATCCAAAATTTAACAAAAACCGAAACTGTGTAAGGCCCAACTTACACTAAGTGCTAAATTTGAAGACTCTAGCTATAAAGATGAATTAGATAGAATTTTATAACTGAATTTAGATTTTCGTTTTTAATCGATAACAATAAAACGATAACAGTTATCGAATTTCTGAAACAAACTCGATATGCGCGCCGTATACAGGGACTTACAAAAAAATTTGAAGTCTCTACCTATTGTAAGTTCTGAGATCGACGCGTTCATACATACGGACAGACGGACAGACAGACAGACGGACAGGGCTAAATCGACTCGACTTGTCATCCTGATCAAGAATATATCCTGATCATCCTGATCAAGAATATATATACTTTATGGGGTCTGCCACGCCTCCTTCTCCCTGTTACATACATTTCAACAAAAACATTATACCCTGAATTCCCATTTTCAATGGGTTCAGGGTATAAAAATTACATAGTAATAGTTATAGATTTTTAGATAAAATATGTCAGACGACAATAATCTAGTTTCAAAAGCAATGAGAAAGGCTTATTCAAAAGAGCTATATTTTCTGAAAGCGGAGTTCAATTCTTGGTTTCTAAATAACATAAAATTTTTGTTATTCACATAGTTAGCTTTGCTAAATGAAAAATGTTATGTTCAAATGAATAACTCGTGTCAATTATTTTGTGTTACGCTGCTGGTATCTCCCCCATAGTACTAATATAAACAGATGTTGATAGAAATTAATATTATATTTAGTTTACGTTTCATTTGTAGTCAGCATTCTCCTATTCAATCTACCCTACATCATGGGCTGCTATCTGCGAATAAACTATTATAACAATGCTGTAGCTAGTATATTTAAATACTTTTATAAGTAGTCATAAAGAGAAAAGAAACATAGATTATCAAATATAAAGCAATTATTGAACATAAATGAATAGATATTAAATGGAGTCCTCTTCTACCTTATCAATTTCATTCCTACCCTATTTAACTCCGTCTGTTAGTAAAATCGCATACCAAGTGCCCAAGCGCCCTTATCGCGTAACTGGCTGTGGCTATACGACGGGTCTGTCCGTACTACTTGATCCCATGGTAGCCGACTATTATGGCACCTTCTTTAGTGGGTTTGGCTTTCGTCTGCTCATTCATGATGCCTATAATTTCCCGGATGAGAATTCAGAAACTAAGGTGGTAACTTCCACTCGTGAGAGCTTTGTGCGCATCAATCCAGAGTCGACGTATGCCACGAGCGACATTCGTCAGATGGAGTTGCGCTTGAGGAACTGCCTCTTTGGCAGCGAACGCAAGTTGGATGGCATTAGACGCTATTCCTTTATCAACTGCATGTTCGAATGCCGGATGAAGATGATTCTTAAGCGTTGCGGCTGCTTGCCCGCTTATCTGATCAACAATGGAACCATCAAGATCTGCGGTGTACTAAATATGAATTGCATGCTCGAAAGTAAACGTGAGTAAGGAAAAATGGAGAAACAGATTCGAAGACTGCTCGAAAAAATTAAATCCTTTAATTTTTTATTTTCAATGCCTTTAGGTTTCTTTTCTCGCGCCCTGGCTAATCTGGACGTTCCACTCTCGATAGTACGCAATACGAACAAGTTTCCCTGTAATTGTTTGCCTGACTGCGAATCGAACCAATATGTTTCCGAAAGCACTATGGGCAGACTGGATGTCAGCTACTCCCGCAACAATATGACCAGCAGGCAAGACTTTCCATAAAATACTACTCGAATAATAAAACTCATCTCCTGTGTGCAAATTATAGCTCAAACCACACAGATAGCATATTGGTGCACGTATTTTATAGCGACCTAATGTCCACCAGATATCGCATGGAGATCTTTCAGAACTGGCTTTCAGCATTGGGTAAGCTCTTATTAATTGATTAATCCTATGGCTATTTTACATGTTTTCTCTTCTAAGCGTCATTTGGTGGTCTCCTCGGTCTCATTCTAGGCTTCAGCATTGTCACGGCTTTCGAGTTTATTTACTTTCTTACATTTCGCCCAGTGTTCAACTACATTAATCGCGAATGAGTTTAAATCTATTCTAAGCTAAAGTACTATCATTTATTTACTTTAAAAGCACCCATCTTATAATTAAATGCAATGCACAAAATTGAGCAATCTTCACCAATAACTAAGAGCTGAAGTAGGTATAAGTCTCCTGCACCAAATATTCATTTTATTAGAAATGGGCAAACTGGTAAAGTCCCTTGAAATATATTCTAAGAGGATCCAGTATTACGCGAAACGTGCGTTGTTTATTTAGTTAAAGTATCCCAACTTCTTGACCTCCCCAACCATGGCGGTAATCGAGTCCAACACTTCCTCACTGGCAGGTATGATTTGTTCAGCGGGGAGCCTGAAACCGGTGAGGATGGACGAAGATGAAGGACGCAGCTCATAACAGAAAGCCATGCGCACGTCCTGAGTGCCATATGCCCAATCAACGCTAGCTCCAGCTGCCGGGTAGATGGCATCAAAGATGTTGCCACCAGTGTACTTTGTATTGTATCGCTGCGCTACAGCAGAAATAGAAGCATCAAACACCTGCTGGAAGTCCTTCACATTATCAGGCAGATCGCCCGTGTGCCCGTAGGGGTAAAGCAGGTATTGTGAGTAGGCATGGAACGAAACATAGAGTTGAATCTTGTCTTTTACCGAGGCAATGTAGTTCGACAACGACAGAGTCTCAATCTCAGAGAATGCACTGGGCCCAGCATAGGTATCAGAGCATGGATCGTCGCTTGCACCGACCTCATTCCAGTGGAAGCCCCAATTGCGGTTAGGATCAGCACCGAAGCAGCTGCCATAAGGAGTGCGAGTCTTGCGCCACATACGATTTGTGGTATGGGTGAAAACGTAGCCATCGGGATTGGCATGGGGAAAGACATACCAATTGTAGTTGTCAGCCAAGTCCTTGATAGAATCCAAGTTCGAGGTTAGCAACTGATTAATGATGAAGGTGGCAGCAGCTGGAGCAATCCATTCGCGAGCATGAATACCAGCTTCCAGGAAGATGCCGGGCTTCTCGCTGAGACTCTTAGATATCTTGACACCAAGAATCGAACGTCCCTGATAGGTCTTGCCACCCTCAATCAATGTGACAACATGTGGGTACCTCTTCGCCAGGCTTACCATCCAAGTGTATGTATCATCCAGCTCGTAGTACTGAGCCCAATTGTAGTCGGCAGCGCGGCCCTTTGGTGCAACCTTCTCATCAATTTCATCCATGGACTTTTGAAAGTCCTTGGAATGCAGCACGTACTTGATTTCAGCTTTGCCCAAAATCTCCAATAAGTCAGGAACCTTGTGTGGGGCAACAACCATCTGCACATCAGCTCCGATGATGTGAACACCATCCAGGAACATAATGGAGTCCGAAGATCCTTCAAGCTGCTTCAGCACAGCCAGCTGCTCGGCATTCTCTGCATTGGCTTGATAAAGACGATAGTTGTCAAAACGGACCCGTTCCGCCTCACTGAAGCCAACTGTTGCCAAAAGGCCAAACAGAGCAAAAAAAAGCGACTTGTTCAGCGACATGGTTGTCGTTGGTATTAACCATTTAGGGTCGCGTGGTTGGCTTATATTGTCGATGGAGTTTTTGGCACAATATTTTGATAAGCGCTGATAAGACAATTAACTAAATCATATTTATAGCCCTTGCGATTAAGACGTCAATTCTTAGACGCATAAATAAGAGCGTTATCAACGTCCAAGCCCTTATCAATAGTTTTATTAGTCCAGTGTAAATCACTGCACTTTTTATTAAATACTTTTTTGTGAGTTTCTTGAAAGCCAAGAGGTGTTTCTTTAAACTAATTATAAACCATCTGGGTTTAACCCAGCATTATTGAGTGACTGACAGTATATAAATTGAATACTTGGTAAAGAAAGTCAACGAAACGTACTCAGGTACTCGCGTACCAGCACATTAAGATACATTTGAATGCTGTCTGCATGCAATTACTGATTTCTGCATAAAATTTATCATTTAGACATAAAGCTTAAACATCAAACTCGATTTACGATCTTTCATATACATTCATGATTGGAAACATATTGTCTCAATAAGCTAAACCCACACAATGCTGCTGACATTTATTGATAGTATTTGCAGGTCAGTCGACCTGTAAAATATAAACAATTTGTAAAAGTGCTTGAGCTTTATGTACACAATTCAATTGTAACCTAAGCATTTCATTCGAATGTGCAATAAGACAAGTTAAAATCTATAGATCCTTCTAGTATCTAACTGATACCATTGAACACTATCTATTGACAAAGCTCTTTGACAAGCTATTCTGGCTGGGAATGTTCTTATAGCTATCGATCAACCCACTGAGATTTGTATAGCAACTAATACATGCACACGCAATTTTACAAGAGCCCCTTTTGTCACTGTGGGTGTCTGCAGATCGAATATGGCTAGCGGGAGACAAACGCATAGCTATGCTTTTAAAATATGAATAGTTTATTGTAGAAATCTTTAATTAAAATATCCTAACTTCTGGACTTGACCAACCATGGCGGTAATCGAATCCAACAGTTCCTCGCTGGCAGGAATAATCTGGGCAGCGGGCAACTTAAAGCCAGTCACATATGAGTTGGAGGAAGGACGCAATTCATAGCAGAAGGCCATGCCTACATCCTGTGTACCATAGGCCCAATCAACACTGGCTCCAGCTGCCGGGTAGATAGCATCATAGATGTTACCTCCAGTGTACTTCGTATTATAACGCTGGGAGACGGCAGAGACGGCTGCGTTGAACACTTGTTTCAAGTCATTGACATTATCGGGCAACGATTTGGTATGACCATACGGATACAGCAGATACTGCGAGTACGCATGGAATGACAGATAGAGCTGAATCTTGTCCTTTATCGAAGCAATGTAGTTCGATAGCGACAGAGTTTCAATCTCAGAGAACGCGCTGGGTCCAGCATAGGTATCCGAACACGCGCTATTGCTGGCACCAACCTCATTCCAGTGGAAGCCCCAGTTGCGGTTGGGATCAGCGCCGAAACAACTGCCATAGGGAGTGCGAGTCTTGCGCCATAGGCGATCCTTGGTGTGAGTGTACACATAGCCGTCTGGATTGGCATGGGGAAGACGTACCAATTGTAGTTATCACCTAACTGCTTAATAGAATCTACATTCGACGTGAGTAGCTGGTTGACGATGTAGGTAGCAGCCGCTGGGGCGATCCACTCTCGAGCATGAATACCGGCCTCGATGAAGATACCAGGCTTCTCGCTGCCACTCTTGGAAATCTTCAAGCCCAGAATAGAACGTCCTTGATAGGTTTTTCCACCCTCAATCAGTGTAACAATCTGTGGGTTCTGTTTGGCCAAGGATTGCATCCAAGCATAGGTATCCTCCAGCTCATAGTACTGCGCCCAGTTGTAGTCGGAGCTGGTGCGACCCTTAGGTGCCACCTTCTCGTCAACCTCGTCTAACGATTTTTGGAAGTCTTTGGACTGCATTTCATATTTAATCTCAGCTTCGTCTAGAATCTCCAATACATCAGGCACTTTGTGTGGGGCAACAACCATCTGCACATCAGCTCCGACGATGTGAACACCATCTAGGAATATGATGGAGTCAGAAGATCCCTCTAATTCTTTTAACACAGCCAGTTGCTCCTCATTCTTAGAATTGGCTTTGTACAGGCGGTAATTGTCATAGCGAACACGTTCCTCATGACTCAATCCAAAGCTGGCCAAAAGCCACAAAACGGCAAAAAAAAACGACTTGTTCAGCGACATCGTTCCGTTGTTATGAAGCACAGCAAGTCGTGTGCTGAGCTTTTATATGGTTTCTCTTTGTGTTCTTACTCGATAGAACGTTTACTGATAAGTCCAGCCGATCTAACTTTATTTATAGTCCTTTTTAGGTGAATGTTTTTTGCTCGACTTCAAATAATCTAGGTAAATACACCTATCGGGACACATCTTGGTTGTAAATCAATCCAAAGCGACGTAGACAAAAAAGTTGCAAGTCTTCAAATTTAATTTGCTTGAATTTTCAAAGTCATAAAGAACTTAAGTTTACAGTAAATACAAACTTGAATGAAAGCAGTTGGAATGTTTTTGTTTACATATTTTTATACCCTCAACCCATTGAAAATCGGGAAATCAGTGTATGTATATTGCTTTTTTAAAAATTTATGTAACAAGCAGAAGGAGGCGTGGCAGACACCACAAAGTTCAGTGCTGTGTGAGTAAATAACGAACACCCAAAATTTTTACATGGAGTATTCTAAATAGTTAACAATCATTGACAACCGTTGAATGTTTCGCTGAAGTTATCGCATGGGCTGAAGACAACATTAATGATTACAGTTCTATTCAAGTAATGCGTACTCTACGCGAAAAAGCGGTTCTTAAGTCAGGTCCTAAACGCAAGAATTAGATATCATTTTGCCAATACTTTCAATCTATCTCTATCTAAACCTAAGTTTTTATTAAATATATCAAGGAAAGAGTATCACAATTTCGCTTTATCTTTAAAATTTTTCCTTTCATAGCTTTTGAGTGGCTTTTACCAAGAATCCACTTGATATTCACACTCAGCCCGCATTTTAATATCCCATTTAACTCCAAACTGTCAGCACCAGACTGAATACGAAGCAAAAGTTGGCAATGATAGTCGCTACTCCCGTTAGACTTGGAGAGCTTGGCGGACCGCCTGCTGGTGCTCACCAACTATCTATCTGAATACTGACGGGGACGTCCCATTGGATTAACTGGGTTAACTACATAGACGACGCACTCGCTACTACAATGGCAATGTGTACTCGCTGCATGATACACTCCGCTAATTGACACCCGATGTGCTGTGAGGCTTCATCTATGGAAGGTCTATTGTTTCTGAAGTGAGCAACATCGGTTGGTGTGTGATTACATTTTAACTAGTGTAGGCGACTAAGCTATCGAGCAACGAAAATAAATTTCAGTATTAAACAGTGTACAATTTCGATGATGAACATACTCATACGCCCGACTAGGCATACTCTGAACTCCGCCGATCTGAGTTTATACTTCATAGACATATAGTCTATGGATATATGCACAAATTTTCATAAAACCGTTATACCCATAATCGATTCAACCGTGTGAACACAAAATTCCCAAAAAAACAAGTAAGAAAACTCTAGTCGGGGGTCCCGACTAGGAGATACCCTAAACCCCGCGCTATGTGCGTTTTTTAAAATACTGCAAAATTAGCATTTCGTATAAATGCACAGAAAACTAAATTCAATTCATTTTTAATTGTTTAGCCAATAGCGCCATCTATGGTTCGATAGAACAGCGCCATCCCTGTTTCGATTTATTGAATAGTTGATAATTAGCAAATTATAGCGCCATCTATTGGAAATATGTACACTAAAGCTTGCGGGTTTAAGAATTTGCTAGATGCTAGATGTGTATGTGTGTATGTGTGCACATGTATAGGAAAACAATTTGCTTTGCGCTGCTAGTCACGTGTTTGGCCGATTGGCCAAATGTTTTGTTTAATAACTTCTGCGCGAATTGAGGGATTTGAATGAAATTTTCAGCTTATGTTCATCATATTTTATTACATTTTTTCCAATTTTTAAAAATGTAAACCCATTCATTTACTGGCTTTGAGTGCCACTAACCTCAATTTAAATATTTGGGGAAATTTGGAGCCGGTACCCAAAATTTAACAAAAATCAAAATTAGATAAAATAAATGTAAAACCTACAAAAAAATTTGGACTCTATCTATAAAGACGTGGGAGATATAATTTTATAACTAACATTCGATAATGTTTTTAATCGATAACATTAAAACTAAAATAGTTATCGACTTTTTTTAACAAACTCGATCTATTCGTGCTATTCACGGACCTACATAAAATTTCAAGTCTCTAGCTCTTATAGGTTCTGAGAACGACGCGTTCATACATACGGACGGACGGACGGACGGACAGACGAACAGACGGACAGACGGACATGGCTATATCATCTCGGCTTGTCACCCTGATCAAGAATATATATACTTTATGGGGTCTGCCACGCCTCCTCTGCCTGTTACATACATTCACATTTCAACAAAAACATTATACCCTGAATTCCCATTTTCAATGGGTTCAGGGTATAAAAAGAATTTCAAATACTTAAGTGGCAAAGCATAATTGCAATTTGGATATACAGCTAAGTAACTGAACACCCCATCTTCAGATGAACTGAGAGTTATATGTTCCAGCGTATTGGACCTAAAATCTCAAGAATTTTCAGACGGATCATTTCATTCACCCAATTGACCCAATTGACTCATACCTTCAATACATTAATCATTCACTTCTGACAGCAACTGTCCAGGCCTGACACATGCCACTTGTATGCTGATTGATGAGCAATGCGTATAAAAGACAGCTCTATAAGTTGACTGGATGCTTCTTTTTATTTAGTAATAAACAACAATCATGTACCAGTTGTCTGAGGTGGAGTCCAACTATCGCAAACTGTTCAAAGACTTTCTGCGTAATAGTTACATTAGTGGATTAAAACCGCTGTTGTTACACAGCCCTGTGCAATACGCCAAGTGAAGATCTAGAACTCCTCTTTTAGTAAGTAATCTAACGGATACTAATCAACACTATCTATTGGCAGAGTACTTTGGCTCGCATTTCTGGCGGTGATTGTTGTGTGGACGCATATCGTTATTGTTAACCTGACACTTCAGTACATCGGTCAGCCCACTGAGATTCACATGGCACCCAATCTGGTGCATGTTTCCAACAGTCCCTTTCCCGCCGTGGGTGTCTGCAGATCGAATATGGCTAGCAGGAGACAAATGCATAGCTATGCTTTTAAAATGTAAGTCATTTATTATGCAGATTTTCAATGAAAGTAGCCCAAATTCTGCATCTCAACAACCATGGCTGTCACTGAGTCCAAGAGCTCCTCGCTGGCAGGAATAATCTGGGCAGCGGGCAACTTGAAGTTGGTAAAATAGGAATTTGAGGAAGGACGTAACTCATAGCAGAAGGCCATGCCCACATCCTGTGTGCCATAGGCCCAATCCACACTGGATCCAGCTGCCGGGTAGATAGCATCATAGATGTTACCTCCAGTGTACTTCGTATTATAACGCTGGGAGACGGCAGAGACGGCTGCGTTGAACACTTGTTTCAAGTCATTGACATTATCGGGCAACGATTTGGTATGACCATACGGATACAGCAGATACTGCGAGTACGCATGGAATGACAGATAGAGCTGAATCTTGTCCTTTATCGAAGCAATGTAGTTCGATAGCGACAGAGTTTCAATCTCAGAGAACGCGCTGGGTCCAGCATAGGTATCCGAACACGCGCTATTGCTGGCACCAACCTCATTCCAGTGGAAGCCCCAGTTGCGGTTGGGATCAGCGCCGAAACAACTGCCATAGGGAGTGCGAGTCTTGCGCCATAGGCGATCCTTGGTGTGAGTGTACACATAGCCGTCTGGATTGGCATGGGGGAAGACGTACCAATTGTAGTTATCACCTAACTGCTTAATAGAATCTACATTCGACGTGAGTAGCTGGTTGACGATGTAGGTAGCAGCCGCTGGGGCGATCCACTCTCGAGCATGAATACCGGCCTCGATGAAGATACCAGGCTTCTCGCTGCCACTCTTGGAAATCTTCAAGCCCAGAATAGAACGTCCTTGATAGGTTTTTCCACCCTCAATCAGTGTAACAATCTGTGGGTTCTGTTTGGCCAAGGATTGCATCCAAGCATAGGTATCCTCCAGCTCATAGTACTGCGCCCAGTTGTAGTCGGAGCTGGTGCGACCCTTAGGTGCCACCTTCTCGTCAACCTCGTCTAACGATTTTTGGAAGTCTTTGGACTGCATTTCATATTTAATCTCAGCTTCGTCTAGAATCTCCAATACATCAGGCACTTTGTGTGGGGCAACAACCATCTGCACATCAGCTCCGACGATGTGAACACCATCTAGGAATATGATGGAGTCAGAAGATCCCTCTAATTCTTTAAACACAGCCAGTTGCTCCTCATTCTTAGAATTGGCTTTGTACAGGCGGTAATTGTCATAGCGAATACGTTCCTCATGACTCAATCCAAAGCTGGCCAAAAGCCTCAAAACGGCAAAAAAAAACGACTTGTTCAGCGACATCGTTGCGTTGTTATGAAGCACATCGAGTTATGTGTTAGGCTTTTATATACTTGGTGTGTGTTTGGTTCTTTAACGTGTCATAGTGACAATGCCAATTTTAAATTCTTAAGTTGCCAAAGCCATAAAGAACTTGGCTAAGAAAGAATGCAAGTCAGTCAACTGCAAGTATTTTCTATCTTGCAGTCCATACTTGGTTGGGACACAGTTCTCTGGTATTATAAATGCAGGCCATATATAAATTCGTTATGGATGAAAGCCTTGATGCACTAATGAACGTAACATATTGACACGCCACAGGAGGTATTGATCTATTATTGCTGCACTCTTTTTAGAAGAGTCATCTGTAACTCAGTTCTTAACAGTAGAGCCTCTCCCTCTATTAAGGTATATATATACAAGTGAGAACGTTGCAGTCGGACGCTACCGACTGCGAAATATTTATTCACGTCTCTGCACCCCATAGGGGTGCCAGATGGGCACATTTTAAAATAAATAAAAAAAACTCTTTGGCACGCCGCTCAAATTTTAATCGGAAGAGGTCATCGAAACTTCAATTTGAATCTAAGTTTAGAATCTTATCAAAGACACACACCGCCAAGCAATGCAAAAATTAGACAGATGCTCTTTGGCGAGTGTAGAGGCGTGGGTTCGAACCCCGGCGCGGTCATGTCGGTATTTTTTTTGCGACCTTCATAGGATCGTAATAGTAGCCCACGTGCCAAATTTGTTCGTTCTAGCTCTAAAAGTGAATATACAGTTTAACTCGATTTTTCACACCCCCAATAAGCGTATATATATCCGCCATAGCTTTCTGATCTTGGGATGTCGACGTGAGTGTTCATTCCAAATCTCAACTCTCTAGCCCTTCTAGAAGTAGTATTTCTGAGATACAGGAAAATGCCTCGTTTTTGGCAACTTTTGAAGGACTACAAAAAAAACTGGGAAATATCTTGAGCCTTGCCCAAGACTGAAAATCGTATTAGTTTTAGCTTTACAGCTAAAATTACAAATATTTTTAATTGGACGACTGTTGAACTCCTTCACATAGGTTCCCAGAAATTATGTGATGCTTTAAACGCACAATTTGTGATTTTGCTTCCAATAAAACCATTGCTCGCTGTAAAATTGTTGATAAAAGTCAGATCAATCAAAGAGAGTGTATCGAAACTACGTATAACTCTAAAAATTGTAACCCAGCCCGTATGCTAATGTCGCCTCGATTTACAGCTATCAGCACCAGACTGAATACGAAGCAAGCGTTGCCAATGACAGTCGCTACTCTCCGTTAGCCATGGAGAACTTGGCGGACCGCCTGTTGCTGCTGACCAACTTCTATTTGAATGCAGACGAGGATGCCCTGTTGGAAAGCGATGAACTGAGTCAACTACACTGGCTACTCACTAGCTACTACAATGGCAGTGTGTACTCTGTGCACGATATACTGCGCGAGTTGACGCCCGATTGCGGAGACTTAGTGCTGCGAGGGATCGTCTATGGCATGCCTGTTAACACTAGTCAATTGTTCCTCAAGCGGGCAACGTCGTCTGGTGTGTGCTGTATATTCAACTATAGACGGCCCAGCTATTCGCAATATCCGTGAGCAATATTCAATCGATTTTTTGTTTTGAAAAGGTCCTCTCTAGCTTTTCATATCAACTTACAGTGGGCAGCGTAAGCGGGATGATGCAGAAATGGCGGCCTTGCCACAGGTGGTTTTTGAATCGAATTCTATTTTGAACGGCATCCAGTTTGTGCTGCAGGACACACATCCCGATGACTACACATTGAGCTATTTCAAAAATACAGCATTTCGGGTAAATTCAATATATGTATATGTTGCAGTCGTCCGATACCGACTGCTGAATACTCATTCACCCGATTTGTCATGGATATATACAACTTTTGCCCAGTCCTTAAAAGCAGAACCCATTGAAAATGGGTTAACATCCCAAAATCTAAAAGTTACGGCGGATACATCTACGCCCACAGGAGGCATGGAAACTAATATCAGCTTATATCTGGATGTTAAGTTACGGGGGGCCTAATGTAGCGATTTCCCAAAATTGTTACGCCCCAGCTATACTCCTCAACAGCCACTCTATGAACATGCCAAAAATTATGCGTCTACGGCCACTGGGGACGTGGCAAATCTATAGCTTCTGAGCCAATAACTCGCCACATAATGACATTGTGACCTTTGACCTTGTCTTTTTACTTGCCACATTTTATATATGTGTTAAAACGAATATTTTATTAACACAAAATAACTAAATAGAAAAACAAGTAAGAAAACTCTAGTCGGGGGTCCCGACTAGGAGATACCCTAAACCCCGCGCTATCTGCGTTTTTTAAAATACTGCATAATTAGCATTTTGTATAAACGCACAGAAAACTAAATTCAATTTACTTTCAATTGTTTAGCTAATAGCGCCATCTATGGTTCGATAGAATAGTGCCATCCCTGTTTCTATTTATTGAACAGCTGATAATTAGCAAATCATAGCGCCATCTATTGGAAACATGTACACTAAAACTTGCGGGTTTTTTAGAATTCGCTAGATGCACGCAGCTCAATGTGTATGTGTGAATGTATGCACATTTATAGGAAAACAATTTGCTTTGCGCTGCTAGTCACGTGTTTGGCCGATTGGCAAAATGTTTTGCTTAATAACTTCTGCGCGAATTTATGGATTTGAATGAAATTTTCAGCTTATGTTCATCATATTTTATTAAATTTTTTTCCAATTTTTAAACATGTAAACCCATTCATTTACTGGCTTTGAGTTAACCTCAATTTAAATATTTGGGGAAATTTGGAGCCGATATCCAAAATTTAACAAAAATCAAAATTAGTTAAAATAAATATAAAACTTACAAAAAAAAATGGGGACTCTAGCAATAAAGACGTGGGAGATATATTTTTATAACTAACATTCGATAATGTTTTTAATCGATAACATTAAAACTAAAATAGTTATCGACTTTTTTTTAACAAACTCGATCTTTTCGTGCTATTCACGGACCTACATAAAAAATTTCAAGTCTCTAGCTCTTATAGGTTCTGAGAACGACGCGTTCATATATACGGACGGACAGACGGACAGGGCTAAATCGACTCGGCTTGTCACCCTAATCAAGAATATATATACTTTAGGGGGTCTGCAACGCCTCCTTCTGCCTGTTACATACATTCACATTTCAACAAAAACATTATACCCTGAATTCCCATTTTCAATGGGTTCAGAGTATAAAAATAAAAAAAAATATCGACATGTCCGCGCCGGGGTTCGAGTTTCAGAGATGCCACCTCTGTTATTTTGAGAGATGCCATCTCTCTCTGGTGTTGCGTATTTGTGCTAAGGTTAGGTTCTAAGCTTCGGTCTAAATTGAAACTGACATGGCCACCTCCGATGAAAATTTTTATTCGGCAGCTAATTTGAGAGGCGACAGTGAGGATTTAAAATTAATTTTAAAATACAATGTGTTAGATGCCCCTGTATGGTGCTGGGACGTGAAAAAGTATTTCGCAGTCGGTTGCGTCCGACTGCAACTTTCATACTTTTTGAGCTTGAGATGTCGACGTGAGTGTTCATTCCAAATCTCAACTCTCTAAAGTAGGTATGGTAGGTGTGGGAGAAGTGGCCCGACTGTTGTTCATTATTTGAGCAACAGGTGGAAGAGATGGAGCTGGAATCAGTATAGACTCATATCTATATATTACTGGTGTCCCTGACGCACTGCAAGAAGGTGGAATTGCTACAGTCAGAACCAGATGTAGAAGTCGCTAATAAATTGGGAAACACTATTTATATGGGAGGTGGTACCAACTGAGAATCAGTCAACATCTCAGCTTAGGGGTATCAAATTAATATTGGGGTATCAGAATCATATTGACTTAATATATTACCAACATCTAGTCCACTAGATAGCGAGATATAGAGATAATACTTAATTTTTTAAATTGAACCCGCACCGAATTATATATCTTGGAAATATTTCTTTGTTTTTCCAAGCAAAACAGACAAGACCGCCGTAACACGCCACAACCAATTTTGGCAGTGGACATGATTTTATTATATAGAGTCACTACCCACTAAGACCAGCACATTTAGTGTGCATCAGATTCTCCCACAACCAGCAACTAACAAATTTCACTTGTGCAGAATCAGAAGCATAATGTTTTACAGCATGTCATATTGGCGATTGGGATCAATAACAATATCTCACGTGCTAAAATGTAGGGGCTTGGTTTTAAAAACGAGGAAGATACAATTAAACCCGAATATATATTCAAAATTTCAATTCTCTAGCTACGATGGACGGACGGATAGCAGGACGGGCATTACAATAAACGAATATACTTTTTCACTGCGTGAATGAGTGCAAAACATATTGATCGATTATGTGTAGTCACAACAGTTAAAAATGTATTAAATTATTATATTAGGTATTTCATATCAATTCAACTTGCAATTCGAACTAAATGAGCCTTGCATAGCTCAAATTTACCTACAGAAAGATTGCTGTTTGCCAAGCTAACACCACTTCCTCTAATAGCATTAGTTTTGCTTGGCTTGCAGCTCGTGATATTCCCGCAGGAAGATTACGCTACTGTGCAGTCCAATAATCATGGCGAGATTCTCGTCGATCACAATACCATTGTGGAGGTACCCGTACAGCCCAAGTTCTTCGACTCCAGCGCTGCGGTGCGCGGCGTCACGCCTACAATACGTCGCTGCTACTTTCCAGAGGAGGGCAGAAAATTGCTGAATCAGTGAGTAACGCGAGATCTAGTTGGAAGCCAACTATAGCTTTTGCTTCACAGATCCTACTACTCACTCGATGAGTGCATTTTACTCTGTCGCATCAAGAGCATGATCCAGCACTGTGGCTGTGCGTCTTCGCCCATGGCCGGCACCGCTCTAAATGTTAGCTACTGCACGCTGCTCGACTTGCCATGCCTGATGAAGTGGCGCAGCGTTTGGTATGGATTCAATGAGTATCCGTATGTGGAGCAGGTCAAGGAAGAGGTGGAAGATGACAGCAGCATGTCGCAATGTCCACTTTGTCTGCCCAACTGCGATGGCGTTAACTTTGAGATTACCAGCAACGTGGCTCCGCTGAGAAGAGCCTTTAATTCGTCGGGTTATGGACATGGCCTGCTGTACGTCAGGGCTCCGTTTCACCGTTTCACAAATTGACTAATCTCTCGACTTACAGCAAGGATTTGAACAAC
The DNA here is from genome assembly GCA_961210405.1 of Drosophila mercatorum. NCBI lineage: Eukaryota > Metazoa > Arthropoda > Insecta > Diptera > Drosophilidae > Drosophila > Drosophila mercatorum. The sequence continues at coordinate 1,229,251 of CAUIUS010000002.1, read as the reverse complement.
GATCGTCCTTTGTCCATAATCAAACTGTTCTTCAAGTTGCGCTTTGCGCAGTCCACACAAATGGATATGGTTGGCGATTGGGTTGTCCTACTCAGTTAAGTCGCATTACACATCGATGTTTTTTATACTTATTCACAAAACGAAACAGTATATTGATTATGCGTAATTTCCGTAATGCTGGCCGTCCGTCTGTATGAACGCAATCCATTTCTACGCTATCGAAGCTAGATACTTGAAATTCGGAATATATACTCGTGTATACCCTCGCCAGATTAAGTGTAAAGATTTTCCTGATACGCCCTCTAGGGGCGTGGCAAATCGCAAAAATGTCATTTTCTGTATCTCGGAAACACTATTTCTAGAAGGGCTAGGGAGTTGAGAATAAAATAGAATGTGCCAGATGCCCCTATTTAGGTGTAGATAATCATATAGGGCTAGCTACAGCTCAATTAAGACCACAAAGTATATAAAAATCCATAAACTGATCTATTTTCCATTTCAATGTCTTTATAGACCGTTTCGGAGGCATCCTATCATTAATGTATGGCTTCAGCATAATTAGCTACATAGAAATATTATACTACCTAACTGGCAAATGGTTTGTCTTTTACTACAGAGCGTGCCTCAAGCCAAAAAACGATGGCAGCAAAACGAATTTAAGCAGCAGCTCGCAGCATTGGAACGAATAAGAGAAGCAACCATTAACATTTGAAATACAGATTTCGCTTATAAGACTCGCTTAGAGCTCAAACACACAAAAGTATATTGATCGCTTTACGCTTCTCCCACTCATGCGCACACTACAATCGACTTATTGAATTTATAAACTTCAGTCAATATACGTGCATAATATAATATATAATGCTACAAAATGTTAATTGCCCGTGCAAGCGTTTTATGTTCCGAATCGTACTCAGATATCATATTTAATAATCATCGCCACGAGAGACAATCTCTTTGCAGGTGGGCCGCAAAATGATGGTATGCTCATACTGTGCCGTATAGCAGCCCTTGATGTCGCACAGCGGCGGGTAGGCCTCCACGATTCCCTTGTCGCACAGATCCTTTAGGGCCATTTGGTATTTCGTAGCGCCTGCGCGATCCAGCCATCGCTTGCAGAAAGCCAAAGTGCCGAAATGCTTGTTAATTGTGCCCAGTAGCTGTTTGGACGACTGCAAACGCAGAGGCACAAATGGCAAATCAAAGTTCTTCATATAATGCGAACAGTCCATGTCATCGTGGACTAATCCACGGCCCGTCGAGCCGAACGTTTCAATAGCATAGAACTCATCTTCTTCCATGCGTGTGGACTCACCGCCCTTGACAATGGGAACGGTTTTTCCCGCATGAATACCTGCAAGGAAAAAGAAAAAAGTTCGCATACTCTTTAGAGCATATAATATGTAATTATCTTCCTTACGGTACGGGCTAATGGAGTGTCCGTTTAAATTACGTATGGCCTTGATTGGATAGGTCTTGCCATCCAGCTCAATTTCGTATGATTCCATTACTTCTTGTATGGCCGAACCTACATCGCATAGACGAACGTCGATACCCGCCTCCTTGATGCCCGTATTGGTTGCTTCCTTCACCGCTTGCAGCAGCTTATCATACTTATTGTTAAAGGTCAATGTGAAGGCGCAATCAATGATACGACCCTTGATGTGGGTACCAAAATCAATTTTGCACACATCATCGTATTGAAGCACGGTAGTATCACCCGCATTGGGTGTGTAATGGGCAGCGCAATGATTAAGCGAACAGCCAGTGGGAAAGGCCAAGCCGGCCTCCAAGCCATTCTCCCCAATCAATCGGCGTGCAGTACTTTCCAATTCTTCGCATATCTGGATCATGGTCATGCCTGGTTTAATATATGCTTGCATATACTGACGTGTCTGACGGTGTGCTTCGGCAGCTTGGCGCAGCTCATTGTAGATGTCGTTGTTCATGCGATCTAAGGCACGCTTTTCCTCCGACGTATAGCGATCCTTGGCGGTACGATCGTCGGACATATCCTTGGGTATTGGATGATCCATTATCTGACCCTCCGGATAGTTGCCATTGGCAAAGAGCTCCGATATAGGTATGGTGGGCGGATCTGTTTGACCAGATTTCTTGCCCTTGTTCTTCTTCTTCATAGGGGGAGCCTGAGCTGGCGCTTTCTTCTCGGCTTCGCCATTGGCGGCAACTTCCGATTCGCCACCCTCGGCGATCTTCTTTGCTGCCGCCTCTACAATTATTTTGTTTACATTTGCGCATGTAAAATGCATAAATGCATCAATGCATATATATATATATATATATATATATATATATATATATATATATATATATATATATATATATATATATATATATATATAGGGATGGGTCACTTACCTTGTCGCAACTTTTTATTGTTCGGCTTTGGCTTCTTTTGTTTCTTGGCGTCTTCGCCGCCGGCCACTTCTGTAGAGGCCGCCTCAACATTCAATGCTTCAACTGTTGACATATTTAATGTATGTGCAAAAATTATAAAATACACTTGCGGCTACTGAGCAATGACGGCGATAAAAGGAGAGCACGAGGTTAGAGATGTGTTTCTACCTTAAAAACACGATATATTTCAATAAAACGATAACTTCTATCGCATGCTTGATTTAACAACAAATTTCGATGCCGATACTAGACAGCGTCTATTGTACACATCTAATATATGTGTACATATGATGTATTTTGGACATTTTACTTTGATTTTTTTGTTGGCTATTATTATTGTTTTTAACATATATATTATTTCGTTTCCATGAAAATACATATACTGTTTTTAAATTCTAGCAGTTAATAGGGATGGCAGAAAAGCATAGAGAAAACTTTTTTGATTTGGAATTTATTGGAGCATTTATTTGTTTATAAGACTAAAGGAATTTAAATTGATGTCAGTTTGTTGTCCTATTAACTTATCACTTACAATGCTATACCACTAGCCATACAAGACCTACATAGACTGGAAAAGTAAAACAAAATTTATGTTGCAGTGGCAACCAGTGTTGTCAACTATTCTGGGCCTATAAAAGCTATATTATTGCCACTGGCAACACGAGCTAATGCTAACCACTTTGTGTGTGCGTTCACCGATAAATGGTGGCGGCTGTCCGATAGTATTAGCTGTTTACTTTTAACGAAATGGATGAGATTCTGTTTCCCACACAAAATTCATTAAGCGACAATGATGATGGTGATTTAAAGTTCTTTAACACCGCTACTGAGAGCCGCAAAGACAGCGAAACGTCCGACACAGCTGATATTGATGCCAAGGATATAAAACCTGATGCTGATGCAGATGGGGACTCCGGCGAACCATGTCAAAAAAAGCTGAAAACGAAAAAGGAGCTCGAGGAAGAAGAACGAGAGCGCATGCAGTAAGGCTCTAATTCTAATTATTGTAATGACAACTTAAGCTTTTCTCTACAGGGTGCTAGTGTCCAACTTTACGGAGGAGCAACTCGATCGCTATGAGATGTATCGCCGTTCCGCTTTTCCAAAAGCTGCGGTCAAAAGACTAATGCAGACCATAACCGGATGCTCGGTGTCTCAAAACGTGGTTATTGCCATGTCCGGCATAGCCAAGGTCTTTGTGGGAGAGGTTGTGGAAGAAGGTAAGTAATGAGATGACAGATCGGTGGATGTTTTGTGTTTATACTCTTTACCTTTAAGCTCTAGACGTAATGGAGCAGCAGGGCGAATCAGGTGCACTGCAACCAAAGTTTATTCGCGAAGCTGTGCGAAGGCTACGCAGCAAAGGACGCATGCCCATTGGGCGCTTTCAGCAGCCGTATTTTAGACTAAACTAGACTTAACACTAGGCTTAGACTTGTAGTTTGTAGATTGTAAGTGAAAGCATTCTTACTCCTTATACAAAAAGCGTCTTTATTATTTAAAACCTAAACTAATCCTGTGTCCTCGCCTCAGCCTGCATCGTCTGCAGCACAATGTGCGGCACCAAATGGGAGGAAGCATAATTGAGTGGAACCGTTGCCAGCGGGGCGCTGCCGTCGGATGGAAAGTTGAGCTCCTGCGCCATCGGCATATCCCGATCGATCACATCTTGTGCAATCAGAGTTTTTGTCTCCTCGTATTCCATGCCCGCCTCTGGTTTGGCGCCCATTAGCAGTTTGCCTCGCTGCACGCCCATATATTGCGTGGCTTTCGCATTAAGGGGCAACTGGCCACAGGTGTCGGCGTGCACTTTTCGATGCGCCTGCAAGTTGGAGATGCATGTGAACCGTTTGCCACAGTTGTTGCAAAGGAAGCGTTTGATGCCCGTGTGAACTGTCATATGGGTTAAAAGACTTTCCCGATATGGATACTCCTTGGGACAGAGCTGCAATGGGAAAATAAGCAGGAAGCAAGATTAAATTATTGTATAAAGTGGAACACCGTCTCAAGAATTAACAAATGAAGCTTATCCTTTACTGTAGGCTGGTCGGGCATTATTAGATATGCGGCAATGCTTGGGTTAAGATTACCTTATTTAAATATGTCAACTTAGAGTTGATTAGTTAAGCTGTATTTCTATTATAATGGCGCTTGACACTTTGTAAAAACAGCAGCGGATGCTAGAAGCGTAAATATAGATATAACTGAATTTCGTATTAACTAAAATCCTCAGACAAGCCCTATTAACATAAACGCAACTAGTCGAGTTTGGAGCACGATGACGGCTGTAACAGACAAGACTTAACATTAACGGCAATTTCATACTCACATGGCACTTGTAGGGCTTGTTGTCTGTGTGACGGGTCTTCAAATGCGATTTATACTGCGCCTTCACCTTGAACGTCTTCCCGCACTTGTCGCACTGATACGGCGTCTCCGACTGATGCAGGAGCATATGCGTTTTTAGTATTCCGGCTGTGGAAAGTCGTTTGCAGCAGACGCTGCACTCGTATAGAGGCACGCGTCCGCATTCGGAGCGTACATGATCCGAAAGAGAAGTGCGACCTGTGAATTTCTTGCCACACTTATCGCAAATCAGATTCCGGGGCAGATTGCGCGGCTCCTTACGAGCATGATAGTTTTTCTCGTGGTTCTTTAAGCTGTCATGTCCAGTCATATACTTGTCGCACTTCTCACAGTAGAGCAACTCTTTGTGCTGCTGATGGGCATGCTGGGTCGCTAGCTCTTTGCTGGCGAAGAACAGGTTGCAATAACAGGGGCATTTGTGTATTAGACTGCCATCCTTGCCATGCACCTTCATGTGCGTCTCCAGGCGTTTCTCCACCAAGTAGATTTTGTTGCAGATTTTACACTTAAAGACTTCTTCGTCCAGTTTGGCATGTGCGTCCGCATCCTTGAAAAGCTCCTTGACCGCCTGCTCGTTTAGCTTATGATCGTCGCGCAGATGCTTCTCGTATGGCTTGCGAATGTGGTAGATTTTCACACAGTGTGGACACTGCCAGGTCTTTTCCATTTTACTCAACATTTTCAGCCGCTCCTTCAACTCCTTTTTGGTTATTTTGGCCACGCGGCGTGGAGCAGTTGACACCTCTTCCTGGGTCACAGGCGATGGGGCAGCTGCTCCTCGCTTTCGGTATTTGCGCTTTACGCTGGATTTGGTTAGTGGACGCAATTCTGCCTCCTCCTCGCTAACTGGCTCTGTTTCACGCAATGCCAGCACATCCTCCTCCATGTGGTCCTCCCCATTCTGCTTCGCCATGGGCACTGCGGCAATTTCATCCAATATGCCCGTTGCGTGTTCCACTTTCAAATGCTCGTAGGGTTTCATACTCTCGTCCTGGCTGAGCAGCACGTCCAGCAGCTTGTCCTTCTCATTGCTGTAGATGTCCAATCCATTGCTGCCCTCCATTTTCACAAAGGCGCTTGCATCCTGATACTCAAAGTCGGGATCGATGGCTTCCTCTTTGACGGGAGCAGGTGGAGGCAGTTTAAACTGTGTCGCATCCGCTTCCTCGTCGCTATTGTTGGGCTCAAAGTCGGGATACTCCTCGTCCGTATCGCTTAGTTCCTGGCTGCTAACAAACTCCTGTTTTAACTTAATAGGTCCCTGAACTTTCAACCGGCTGGCTAGGGGCACATCGTCGTCGCTGTCCTCTGAAGCTGGCGCTGGGTACTTCTTAGGTCTGCCACGCTTTCGCTTTACCATATGAGCAGGTCCATCCCCAGGAATGGGAGCTGAAAGGGAGACGAGATTACAATTCGGCTAAGCGAAAGAGGCATCTAATTAACCCACAACCTTGTCCACAGATTCGTTGCTGCTTGACCGGGCTGGAGGAGCTCCCTTTGCATTTCTCTTCGTGCTCGGCTTGATGCTTCGCGCTGCTCTCGCGATCCGCATAGCACTTGCCGCACAGCTGGAACAGGGAAAATAATTTATTACTGAGCTGGAAATGATTTACAGATGAAAGCTTACCTCGCACTTGAAGAGCTGCTGATGATGGCCCACATTGAATTTGCGCTCCTGATGCGCTTCCTCGATGTGTGTCTCGTGCTCCGCCTCACTGCCAAACAGGCTGTGACACAGCCGACATTCGATATAGGCTCTATGTGCGATCCTCAAGTGCTCCTTCAACTGCTCCTCATGGCAGCACGTATGCGAGCAATAGCGACATCGAAACCCGCCCGGCGGCTCATGTTTCTTCACATGCTTCACATAGCCGGCAAGCGAAATTAATGCCTTATTGCAGACTGGACAGTGCAGCTTCGGAATGCCATCCGTGGTTATTTCCACAAGCATTTTCTGACCAGCATTCAGCGATTGAGCTGCTGCAAGAGAGGATCCACTTAATTATTAATGCGGATTTACATACCGTAAAAATAGGCTATAATTGCTGTTCCTTTTTTTTATTAATTTACAACTGCAGCCCTGAATTCGCAAGCAACACGAAGTGGGGTAGGGGGGAGAACCCAAGCAGCGCGGCTCAGGAAAAAATATACAAGTAATTATGTTTGCCTTCGAAACACCTACCCATTTTAATATTGGATTCGTTTTGAGGAGCTACATATGAATGCAACAATTATTGTTAACGAAAGGCAAGTGCTAGAAGTTTTTCTCTGTGTATATTTCTGTGATTTTTGCGCACTCCGTTATTTGTTGTTGTGTAGCAGCACTGTGAAAAAATTGAACTACTTGCGTTATACACTCAGGGAATACATATTAGTGATGAGCGATAAGTTCGTGTAACTGTGACGCGTCACGTTACCTCTGGCTGGGCAAGTCACTGTTGCGAAAAAATGGAAAATATTAGGTTAATTTATGAAAAATAAATTGGAGATGAAAGCAAATACTTATGAAAATAAGCTATTTTATTGAAAGCTATTAAGTGTATGCTGTTAGGTGAGTAAAGAGTTCTCTGTTAGGTTACATATTGCAAATTGAATACTTGTATTAGAATTTAAAAAGATCATAATGAATTGCTGCTAGATGTAACCAATATTTAATAAGCAAGCGACAAACACACTGGGCTTTAATTGAATAAAGGCAAATGCAGTTGAGTTGAGTAGTGAGCACTGTTAGGTGTTCAAGCTGTTAATCAAATGGAACGAGACATTTCTGTTAGCTGTCATCGATACTGTTAAGCGACTATCGATTACTTGCAATTTTGGCGGTCACTTTTAAAAGAGGAGCTCATTCTACAGTTTGTAATATGTCTTTATAGATTTATTATATTTATTATACCCTGAATGCATTGAAAATGGGGTTGTTTTAATATTTTTGCAAATGTATGTAACAGGGAGAAGGAGGGGTGGCAGACGCCATTAAGTATATATATTCTTGATCAGAGTCTTCTAGAGTCTTCAAAATTTGGATTTAGTTTTGTGTGTGTTTATACAATTATGGATTTTGGTACATTTTTGATGCCACGCCCCTTCGCCTTAAAACTGCAAAACACGTATTTCAAATAGTAGAGACTTGTGCTTTGACAAATTCACACATATGAATGTCACAATCACGCTCTGAAAGTTTGCCCGCGAAAAAAGTTATTAAACATTTAATTTCTCATGACCCAGGCGTCTTGCAGCCCAAGCGCAGTCTGCGTTGTTAGCAGAGCGTGTGCTTGTACGTGCGTCTGTGTGTGTATACATATGTTGATTGTAATGTACATACATACATACATATAAGAAAAGCAGAGAATGTTAGCGGCTCTTAGGAATAGCGGTTCCTCGCAGGGTTCAGGGGATCGCCCAGTCTAGCAGTCTTGTTAATATTTGATATGCTAGCTAATGGCACAGCAAGTATAACTTTGAAAGGTGCAGCTGTTCAGTGTAGTGAAAATAATAACATATTTCTGTTTGGCGGCATTTTCAAAAACCTGCCTCTTTGTATATTTTGTAACAGACTGTGTATTAAAACTATATCATGTTCGCTTTGAGCGTTTCACAAACCTTTTGCAACTTAAAAAATAATTATTACCATGTATATCACGCACACGCTCGTCGCTAACCATATTATTTACACGTATTTACATTTGGGTTCCGTTTGTGGATTTGACTAAGCTTTTATCGCAGATGTTAGAAACTGATGGCCGTATCGTGCTCGATGTCGTAGCTGTGCATTTTATCGATTATTCTGTTGTTGATCACTTCCTTGACATTGACTGACCAAAGGAAGTCATAATGGTTCCAGTCCTTATAGGGTATGCGGTAGAGGTCCGCACATGGCAGCAGTGTCGCCAAGTACTCAACATCCTCCACGGCGGACATGTAGTCATTATCGCTGTAGTACATATTCACACAACTATTGATGTTCTGCACATTGTACGAGGGGGGTTCCGCTTGCCTATAAATGATCTCATTCTGCTCCTTTCCATGATCGTACTGCCGAAAGTCGCCTGACGTATACAGCTGAAGATAGTGTATAATCTGCGTAGTCGAGGCTCCAGCTGGATGCGTCTCGCACACGTCTGTGAGCAGCGTCTGAAGAATTAATAAATATGGAGTGAGACCAGTCCCGATAGACAGACCATTCAAAGGGCATTACTTACGTGATTCAGATGCCGGGTGCCCCAGCCGCCTATGAAGTCCAACAGACCCGAGCAGAGAAACTTGAGCATGGAGCCCACCGAACAGACATGCTCGCATAGGATCTTCTGAATGCTTGTGATGGGGAGCAGCTCCATGTTGCCCAGCACCCAGCTGAGCACCGAGGGCGAGCCCAGCAGCATGCCACCCAGCTTAGACAATATGAACGAATGATTCCTCATGTAGGCTATCGGCGCCAGCAGGTGCACCGTCCGCACTTTGTCGTTATACCAGGGCAGCGAGGACATCAGCACGAAGTAAGTGGTGGTGCCCTGTGAGTGGGCAACAAAGTGCAGCGATTTGCTGTCGCTCACAGCAAGCGCAAAGTCCAGCATGGCAGCCAGATCGTAGACGCCAATCTCGTGCCAGCTGAATCGCCAGAAGTCTGACGTATCCGGATGTATATGCTTGTGCTGCCTCGAATAGGTGTTGCCTCTCGCGTTGCCTAGCCACACATCGTAGCCCGCATCGGCGAACATGTAGGCGAGGGATGTCTCCGGTCCATTGATGATCCAGTCATCGGAGGCACATAGGATGCCGTGCTGCAGGAACACCACCGGTTTCTTCTTCTCCCGCGTCTCATTCAGCGCCTGCAGCTTGGGCGAGGTGGGTATCCGGTAGATCGTGAGGATGTAGTCGTCCGGCGTGTGCACTGTGTGCTCCTCCACGGGATAGTTGTGATTCGTTATTAGAGAGGCCTGCAAATAGAAAGGAAAAAAAAGAGAGAAGAGGAATTTGAATTTGAATTCTTTTTATCTTTATTTATTTTTTTGCTAAGATTCAATATTTATTTATTTGTTTTGCTTTATTCATTTAATTATTTCTATCAGTATCTTCATCTTCAGAAGAAAGAGTCACCAATATATAAATACATATATTATAAATATATATATATATATATATATATATATATATATATATATATATATATATATATATATATATATATATATATATATATATATATATATATATATATATATATATATATATATATTCATAATCACATAATAAATGTAGATTGTATTAAGCTTTTATGAACCAAACAGAAACTTTTCCAAGCTTTTTGTTTGCCGAACAAGCACAACAAAAAAATGACCAAAGATCACACCACTTTTTGCTTCTTGCTTATTGCCTTGCTTGCCCCATGTCTCACCCTAGCATTACGCCGATATTTCGCAAAGTTAATCGCGATCAAAGCTCAAGTGGTTAAATTTGATGGTTTTCGCCACCTACTAGCATTTCCCAGGTGGGTGTTATGGGGTACGATTAAGTGGCCTCAAGGCACTTGAGCAAGAACGTGTTATTGCCGCGCTATTCTGTCCCCCTCTCTTTCTCTCGCTCTGTCTCTCTATCTTTCTCTCTTTCAAGCAAAAGCTTTATGATGCGCTTCGCTCAGCTGAGAACGCATCACCCACCAGCAGCGAGCACAGCAAAAGCAACGGATGCCAAAGTCCAAGCACACGCAGCGCGTCATCGGTCAAACTTTGCCAGTGATAGCGACAGCGCAGCAGCAGAGCGACGGCGGCAGCAGCGCGGCGTGTGCCATTCATTAGTGTGAGGGGCGTGGCAGAAAAGTTCAGCAAGCAAAGCTCTGCTACTCTGATCGTTGGGGGTTGTGGGCGGGCAGTCAGCGAGGCCACGCTCGCTCGTACTTCAACCCTCTTATCAGGAAGAGCGCGTCAACTTAATAGGCACAATCAGCTGATATGCGTGGTCGCTACCGTTGCTGCTGGAGTTGTTGTTGTTTTTCTTGTTAATCGGGTGATCGCAGCTGCTTTGTACAATAAAGTACGCAGCGCAGATAGAAATAAATACACTAATAAAATTGAAATGAATCGTGGAGTACTTTCATACATAAGAAACTTGAACTCCAATTGCAATATAGTTGGTTCAATTAGGAAGGGATTTTATTTTAAAGAGTTGTAAGTTTTTAGCATAAAATTATATTTTTGCTTATAATATTTATTGTTTCCATCTTTATCTTTCTAGATATTGATTAGTTTTCATTGGGCATTGCAATTTAATTTAATTATTTAATATAATAATTAATACTTAATAATTAATATAAAACAGTTTGATTCTGAACAACAACAAAAGCAAACTTCTGCGTATCAGTTTCTCTCCGTGCAGCCCACATGTTTCCATGTCTCTATATTTCGCCCTCTATATTTGCCTCTAAAATAAGCTTTTCTCATGCGGATTTTATATATGTATGTTTTGCTGATGCTTAGGCTAATCAGCCAGGTGGCAGAAGGGGGGCGACAATAGCATAATAGTATGGTATAATGGTATATATACATATACAGAAATCTTGTCATATATGTACCAGTAAATGGGTTATTATGTTTAGTTGAACACGCGCGTGATTCTAGAGCTTTCACCATGGGAACTGGCACAATCTTACTTTATTATCAGCCACGAATATGTTTCGAATTCCAAATATAGGACTGATATGGATGGGGAACATAAGGAATTGCTATATTATCAGCTGATCAAGGTTAAAATTAGTCGATTTCCTCAAGCTATCAGCGATATCAAGATATTACGATATTAAGCGCTAACTCAAATTACTCATTGGCAAATGATCTCAGCTCTTATCTTTAGTTCATTATGCCATTTCCGACTATACTGTAAACGCATATAAGTATAAATGTAGATGATAATCCTTAGACACTATCAGCTCATTCAAAGTCGTAATTCAACGATTCTCAATAGTCATTCACTTCTCCTCTTTCATTGAACGCGTTGTGTTTGATATATATACATATAAACATTTATGAGTGCTATATAATCGGCGAAAATAAATGACTTAGATACCATAAGAGCACGCCACGTCTATGAGTCCCAAGCCAAAGTTCACGATAATTGTGAGTCAATTGGAAATATCTTATCTTAGTATGTACATATGTACTAACATACAAATGTTCAGATAAATGTATTATTGATCCCCAACTGTCTCATATGTGTTTAACCAATAGATAAGGTCTAGCTCCCAGTTGAGAATCGGATGTTAATGAGCTTGGTAACCAGAAAATTATATATTTGCTCAAGTAAAAGCGTTGATATAGTTTCTTTCTTATATCCAAGATACATATGGGCTAATTTCGTGTTAAATATTTCAGGAGTGTCATTTTATGTCGAGCATTTGTCATGCAAATATAATGGGCATGCAAATATAATGTAATATAGTATATATATATATATATATATATATATATATATATATATATATATATATATATATATATATATATATATATATATATATGTATTAGCTTTTGAATTAACTTAATAGAGAGCTCAAAATTATACGAAAGCTCTTATAAGCCACAAAAAAGAAGAAGCTTTGGCTATAATAAGAGAGCTCAGAATACATTGCAAAGTTGATACATATACAAATAAATAAATGTATATATACATTCAAAGTGATATGTAAGAGCTGAGACTATTTTCTGTGCTTTGATAATCAAATTTTCAATTCGATCTTTGAATCGTTGCTCCTAACCTCATATTTATTATATAATTATAATTATTTGAATACCCCTGAAGCCATGCCTACTACATAAAGAGTTCAGTCGGCTATGTGAAGTACTTAAAAAAGAAAATGAAAATGTGAAACAAGTAAATATAATGCAATTTTACGAACTATAAAATATGAAGTATACGCTCGCTTGGCTACCTGGTTACTTTTTTCTTACATCTAATACGAGCAATTGCTTATGGGTAAGACTCGTTGGCCAACTCGCACTAAGGCTAACTAACAACTTACCGTTACTTTGAGGCCGTCCACCGGCTCGATTTGTCCACTGAACAGCAGCAGCAGCAACAAAGCCACCAACAACATTTGCAACATTTTGCTGTTGTCGTTGTTGTTATTGTTTTTGTTGCAGCTGGTTCGCTTTGTTGCTGCTGCTGTTGGCTGTTGCATTTTAATGCACATATTTTGTAACTCTCATCCAAAGACTGATCCACTTGCTGAATATGTTGCAAGGCGCAGGTCCGCGTCGCGGCCTGTCCCGTTAGCTGAGGCAATGGCTGTATATAAAAAAAACCAAAAACAAATTTAGAAAAATTTATAATTGTAAAAAATGTAAGAATTTGAGCTCGTTTTCGATTTTTTTAGGTTTACTACGATTTCACGTACTTTTTTTCCTTTTGAAAAAAGCTTTGTGCTCTGATAAGTTTCCTCTTTTCGAACTGTGGAATATGTATATATATATATATATATATATATATATATATATATATATATATATATATATATATCTATATATATATATATATATATCAGTGCGTTCTGATTTGTATTTATATAATATATATATTCTTGTTCCTTATTTGGATTTGCTTTGTTATAGGATATGCGTAATTAAAATGATTGCGGTCAGTTTCTGATTTCTTCTCGCGGATTTTCGTCTTTCGCCTATTTTTGTTGCAATTATAATTATTATTTTTTTTCGCTCAAGGTCACCGCAATTTATATTTGTGTGCGTTGATGATTAACTTCAGGAAATTCGCACACATACGTAAATGTTTGAGCTCAGCCAGCTGATTACAGTTGTTATTGACGTCAATGTCTCCTCTGCATATTTTGGTGAGCTGAAGGAAAACCTATAAATACATAACAGAAGATATATACATATATACGCACGAAAGTGTAATATTTTACAACAAAAAAAAGGAAAATAGCTGGACAGAGAGAGAGAGAGAGAGAGAAAGAGACCCCATTTAATATATACACCATTAAATATATATATATATATATATATATATATATATATATATATATATATATATATATATCCCATTAAATATATTCTTGACCAGGGAGACGAGCCGAGTCTATTTGCCCCTGTTCGGCCGTCTGCCCGTATGTTTGAACGCGTCGATCTCAGAACATAAAAAAGGTAGTGACTTCAAATTATTCAGTTATAAAACTCTATCTAATTCATCTTTATATAGCTAGAGTCTTCAAATTTTAGATTTAGTTTTATGTATGTTTTATACAATTATGATTTTTGGTGAATTTTGGATAGTGGTTCATCGCAGGATTCAGGGGATCTCCTAGTCAAGCAGTCTCATCTAGAGCATTCTTACTTCTTTGCTTATATTCTAAAAGACACACATTTCAGTTTTATCTAAATCCTCTGTTTGACTGCTAATTTAAAGCTTGTAAAATGTGAATTTACATTAACTATATATTTTTTTTTAAACGAAATATGACTATGTGCAATTTATATATATAACGCTAATGGTTAAGCTCAGTATGTTAAGTCTATGAAAGTGAACAGAAAAAAGTGAAATGACTCATAATACACGCTCACTGTCCAAAGAGAGTTAATTATTTTTCAATTACTAATATTTGTCAGCACCAATAAAGAATATTACGATTTTAGGGACTTGAATGGAAAGGAGGTGAAGAGGAGGTGATATAGACATGCCAAGATATGGGGTAATGTACGACGATTTATTATTTTCTGCTCAATATGTTTAAGATGTCAACATAAACTCAATTTTGGTCTGTTTATTTGTTCTAGTCGAAGATAAACTTATTGACTTGATGCCTTAAACAGCCAATGTTAATTAAGATTATATATCTCAACTTTGAAGTCACAAGACCAAAACCAATATACTCTCTTTTTCAAATTCGGAGGGAGTATAAAAACAGCGCTTATCAGCTTATGTACGAATTTTTTGCAAACTATTTGCTAGTCTCATTTTTTTCAAAAGGTGAATGATCTTTATAAGATTATAGGTGAATAATTAGAAAATGCTTTGTTAAGTATACGCCTAGTGCACCAGTTAAATAAAATCCCTATGAAAAATAAAGAAAAAACAAAGGCTTTGCCGATTATTGATCGAACATAATTCTATAAAATTAAAATTTCGACATTAGAAATAATTCAAATAGTTGAGTTTTTGTTGATAGTTTTTAAGCTAAGCAAACGCTTATTGTTTTTACAATTTTGCTATTTCAATCGAAATTTCTTGCATTTAGAGAAAAATCTTTTTGAAACATGTGCAGATTTCTCCTCGCAGCGATCGTGATAAATCAATTCGAGCTTAAGCCATGTTTTTTGAAAGCTTATGGAGCAATTAAAATTACAAGTTTTTGATGCAAAAAAGGTTGCTGATTGATCTTAGATAATCATTGAAACTAAATCAAAATCCATTGGGCTATTTCTTGATTATGTTTCACCTCTGACGACTCACGCATGGCCTATGCGCCAATCAATGAACTGATTGAGCCTCAATCTGCATACATATATTGGCTTGTGTGTTATGTGTGTGTGTGAGTCTTCTGTGTTTTTAACGCTTGGCACTCGCTGGCAAAACAATTTCCATTTGTGTCCTAAACCATTTGTGCAATAGTGGTTCGAAATCTGTTCAGTCACTCACTTGAAAAATCCAAAAATCAAAACAAATTTCCACGACGACAAATAGTTGTTGTTGTAGTTTGTTTTTGTTTTATTTTGATATTTTAACTTTTTCCAAATTATTTATAGATCGTTTTCCGTGGCCCGCGTGCTGTTTCAGCGCGTTTTTTCCAAACTAAAACTAGCTTAGACTCCGCTGTCAGTTGTGCTGGTGCCCGCAACGTAAAGCTCTAGCAAATAAAAGCTCTCGGGCATTCGTGTTGCCGGCGATCGCGGAAGCTCTCAGTACGCATATGACGGAAGCAGCGAGATCAGAGAGTTATATATAAGGGGTAACAGCTGTGGGCTTCGCTGCCTGCTCTCTTTGCGGCCTCTCTCTATACCTCTCTGTCTCTCTATTTTGTGTATCTTTTTTGCATTCTAGAAGTTTGTTAGTAAACATTGCTTAATGCCGCATAGCTGCACGCATTGCAGCACAGGGCTGCGCATCGAATTCGCTGACCAAAATGAAGACAGCGCGCTAGCCAGCGGGTCAAGTTCAACGGGAACCGGTTCTCTCTCTCTCTCTCTCTCTCTCTGTCTCTTTCTCTGTTTCTTTCGTTCGCTCTTGTGCTTATTTCGCCCACTCGCTTTGCGGCGAACTAAACAAAAACTCAACGTTTGTAGTAAAAGAGCTTGGCGAATTTCAAGGTCATTTGCGTAATTTATGCTTTGAAGAGTTTTGCTTTTGACCAAATAATTGCCCTAAAAATGTTGGCAAAATAATGAGCAACAAGTCTGGCGACTTAAATGATGACATTATTTCTTAGTTAAAGGCAGCAGCCAAGACTCGATCTTGTCTTTGCATGCTATATATCTTGCAAAATATGCAAATAGCACTTTGTATGGCCTTTGAGTTCTTTTCGAAATATGGATATCTGTCAGATTCCGTATAGCTGGAGCTGGTAGAAGGTGGAATTGCACACCTCATAGTCCAAGAACTACAGCCAAGTCGATATAGATGTAAAATCGAAAAAAAAGCGTTAAAAGACTATGCAAATTTATCTCTCACCTATTTAGAGCGAGAACTACAATTT
The DNA here is from genome assembly GCA_961210405.1 of Drosophila mercatorum. Lineage (NCBI taxonomy): Eukaryota > Metazoa > Arthropoda > Insecta > Diptera > Drosophilidae > Drosophila > Drosophila mercatorum. The sequence goes on along the minus strand of CAUIUS010000002.1, from coordinate 1,212,774 downwards.
TTGATTATATTACGTAGCAAATCCCGGGTTATGCAGCCGCGAGTTTGTGTTTAGAAGTTGAATTGTGGGCTCTCTGTGAGTGGGTATTTCTTTGTGTATGTATTATGAATAAAGCCTTGTATGTTTAAAAAGGAAGGAAGGTTGATCTTTAGTTTGTCTCTTAGCTGGGTCTACAAAAGCTTTCCCACTTCTGTACCTTTTACTTTCGAATCTTCCAAGCGTTGCTGATATTTAGTTTTCCAAAGATGTTTGATATACTTAATATAATATTATCCACTAGCACTCGACAAATGCGAAACGAGTTTGAAGTATTCCAGTGCTCCCCCGATTAACACACTGAAATATTAAATTCATAGCGAAATGTTGTTCACCTTAGCTAATTTCTTTTTTTTATTACCTGCAAGTGGCTTTATTCTTTTATTACTCTAATCAGATAAGCCCTTGCAACTCTGTGCACTCCTGCACCTCTGATCCTTAGTCTGCCATTCACTACTTTTAATGGCTGTAGGAAATCCTTTGGACATGCTTTCGCCCTAACAAATCCATTTATTTGGTCCATAGAGCACTCTCTAATTTAGTTAATCGCTTAACTGCATTCAGCCATAAATTTTGAATAAACTACTTAAAAACATTATTGCAAGCTCGTCTACCTGATACTCTACGCTTTTGACCGAACCATAAAATATTTAGAAATCATCAGTTGCAATTGTAGGATATAGTTGTACATAGGTTACAAACATATATATGCATTTAATTCATATTACAAAGAGAAACTTGGACAATTATTAAAAAAAAGTATATTTAATTAAAGTAAATTTATTAGAGTTTTTTTATACGTGGACTTTCGAAAGTTTCTTCTCTTCCTGCAATTAACACTATGAGCATTATTAATATGTTGACAATCAAACGGCAGTTAAAGCTTAAAAGCTAATATAAATAAACAGAGACTACCGAGGTATTAAGTGTAGATCAAATACAAATACTTTAAAAGTTATACAAAATATTACAGTTACTTTCTTATACTTTTTTTAGCATGTTCGAGAATATACCATTTTTTAGATCATTTAGAAAAGTAGCTGAGATCGACAAAAAACAAGAGATTTTAGACGTTTAAAAGCTTGTGAAAAGCTTTAATAATATTAATCATTTAGACTTCCTTAATCTATTCTAGCTTAACCTTTTTCTTACTTGGGTTTCTCCACTTGGAGAGGTATACACCCTTCGCACATTTATGCAGGGTATTGTATAAATGAGCCTGCAATGCGCCGTACTTTGCGTTAGTCACGCTAAAGTGTGCAGCGCGCTGCACTTGATTGTGTTTATTTATTATGCAAATTTGGAATAATTTTTTTTGTTGCAACACGTGGCAGCAGCAGCGGCGCCAGGAATTGTTGCGGCTGTGGCAGTTGCAACAGCAACAGTTGGCTGCGTTTGGCTCTTTAAATTATATTGTGAAACTTGCATGCGAGGCCAATGCAGAACCTTGTCGAGGACATTTTTGTGTTTCGTCTTTTGGATGGACCTAAAGATAGACACGTTGATATACAATTAAAAATGTTGCTTACAAAGCTATCAATAGTTTGGCTCAGGGCGTGCCAGCTGGCGGCACAAATTACTTAACAAAACAAGTAAGAAAACTCTAGTCGCGACCGCTCGACTAGGGGATACCCTAAACCCTGCGAACCCTGCGAACCCGTTATTCTGAGCATTCTCTGTTTCTTTTATAATACATATGTATATGTATGTTCATTACAAGCAACACATACACATACAAGTCGGTGCGTCAGCTGTGCTTTGGCTGCCATTTGCATGCCAATGTTATGGGAAATTAAATGTTTCATCACTTTTTTTATAGAGCAACGATTCTGACCAAACTTGTTGGGAGTGATCATGTCGTGCGTAAGAATTTTATAGCTGAATTTAGATTTTCGTTTTTAATCGATAACAATAAAACGATAAAAGTTATCGAATTTTTGAAATTTGAAGTCTCTAGCTATTGTAGGTTCTGAGATCGACGCGTTCATACATACGGACAGACAGACGGATAGGGATAAATCGGCTCGGCTTGTCTCCCTGATCAAGAATATATATACTTTATGGGGTCTGCCACGCCTCCTGCCTGTTACATACATTTCAACAAAAACATTATACCCTGATTTCCCATTCAGGGTATAAAAAAAAATTCCTTAGAATCAAAGGCAAAGGCAAAAGAAAACGCTGCCCGCTGCCAGGCTTAAGTCCAAGTCTAAGCACTTTGTGCGAATTGTCAACGGTGTTCGTCCTTCTACGCATACGTGCAATACTAACAACAGCAACAACAGCAATAATAGCAACAGCAACGAAAATCAACAGCAGCAGCAACAACCTCGGTAACAACAATGTGGCAACAAAGGCTTCAGGTTATTGCATGCATTTTAATTAGTAGCCAAGCCAAGTGGGCTGCCACTGTGTTGCACTGTGGCACTGTGGCGCTGTGGCACGGTGCCATCTACATATGCATGCCACGTAGCTAAGAAACAAGATGAAAGTCGAGAAGCGAAGGCTGATCGAACTGTTTGGCGAAAAGGGCAGCGATGAAAAGAAAGAGAGAAGAAAATGAAGCAGAGAGAAAGAAAGAGAATAGCTTACATAGCATAATAACTCTGGATCTGACTTGATGTGTTTTAATTGCTCTCATATGCAGGCGATAGCTGGAGCACGGCCCATCGGTTAATGCGAAGGTAAGGATGCTTGGGAAATAGCTAAGCGAAAGCGCAAATCATGTGAATGATGAAAGCGATGCGTACGGAACAGCGAACTAGGCAATGACATATGAACCGTCGAAAGGATCCGCCAACGTGTCCAATTCGCTTAACAAACAAATAGACTGTCCAAATTGGCAGCCAGTATGTGAGGGAGAAAAGAGTCATTTTCAGCACAATTCATGTCCTTTTCAATCTATCATTCTACCCTCGCGGTTGGCAATAGCAGCCGCCGCCACACCGATTGCCTCGCTGATGCCCAGCAGGCGCTCATTCGACCCATTGCCGCCACGTTTTGCGCTAGTTTCTTGTATTTATTTTTAAATTGTTACGCACACACAAACAAAGACACACATACACAAACAAACACACACACACTCCCACACAAACATTAAGATGTATATGTATGTGCGCACGCATACTAAGAGAAGAACAGCTAGAGCAGCTAAAATAAGACACAGTGGGACGAACATCGCTTCCTTAAAATGAACTAAAGTAGAATTGACCACTTTGCTTTTAGACACAACTTGAGAAATATTCGAGTGACGAGTATCAGAATTTTATCCTTACGCCATTTTTTTACCTTCAGATCCTACCCCATCATCAAATTTTTTGTGCGCCTCAAAAGAACCCTTTTTGCGATACGACCTGGTAGTTTAGCCATTTGTAGTCTACTCCTAATTGAAGAAGCGTTAATATTATTATTCATTTCGGATACAATGACCCTTTGAGATTTCAAATGGTCGGATTTTGCAATTCTTGTAATGCATCGGCCCAGTTTCGATGGTGTTTTCGGTGTTTTTTATTGTGGACCTTTAAAAAATTTTACACCAAATATAGCGATCTGTTCATCAGTTTCGCCATTTCACGCAAAGATTTGCCAATCCTTCAAAGGTTCTTAACAATTCTGCGTTCCTTACTCGAACAATGAATATTTCGACCCATCTATGTATATAGGATATTTATAATTATTTTTTTTTTACTTTTAAAATCTGTGAGAAAAATACTTACTATTTTTTAGCAATAAAAGAAACCTTTCATGTTCTAAACTTTTTTTCAGGCTGAAGAAATCGAGTGTACCTTTTATTTTGAGCAGGCTATTTTCAATTAATTGTGACTGCTATAAATTTGGGGGGAAGTATACAATTTTTTTTTTGGCACACATCACATTGCCAGATTGCGTTCTTAAAGTTACCATCCAGTTTTTTTTTTTCAAAAATATCAAAAATTAATTTGTTATGACAAAATATCCAAAATTCTTTTGGTGTACCTATTATTTTCATCATGAGTGTATATATATTTTAGTTGTAGGGTCTTGTGATAAGTAGTGAAGAACTTTTATACTTACTATTATAAAGAGTGATTATTATATATATTTTATTATATATTGACCACTGTGCAGGTCGACAACGTGGCGTATGGGCCATGTGACTTGAGCTTGTGTTTGCCATGGTGTGCTTTTAAGTGTATGTGTTTGCGTTTATGTGTAAGTGTGTGTGTTTGCGCAGTGTGTATTGGTGTGGTATGTAGCGACAGCAGCAACAACAGCAACAACGACAGCAATGCAACAACAACAACAACAGTGAAAAAATCTGTGTAACGCGCATCTGTCAAGCAACCAAACGCCCCCACGTATGCCCCTGCGTGTCTGCCTGTGTGAGTGTGTGCCTGTGTGTGTGTATTTGCGCGTATTTAAATGTCCTTGAGTGCTTGACGAATGACATTCATAAACGTCACTTCAATTACCTCCACGCGCCAACGCCGACCGCCGCCGACACCGTCGCCGCAAAAAGAAAGAAATGAAATTCTGAAAAGTCAGCTAAAGTTAAAGAATTTTCCTTATATATTATTTATTTATTTTTTAATGATTCTTGTCCCTTTAAACTTTTGTTAACTCTTCTTCTATTCTATGCATGCAACGTGAACTGCCGAAGCATTTGAAGCAAGACAAATGATGTTGTCCAGAAATGTTAAAGGGAGCTCTTACATGCCAGACAGGCCGATGCGGTTGAAATAGATCGAAACATTGGTTACAAATACTAGAACTCATTAAACCGAAGTAACTCTGTCTTGGGGCAGGAGATACTCTGTTGTTGATACCGCTGCTGAAACTACTTGCTTTTTATACCGTGAAGCGATTTTGATTTCAAATCGATTCAAAAAATCGATAATCAGTTCCGTTTTTATGTTATCGAGTAAAAAGCGAAATCGATATTTAGCTATAAAATTCTATCAAATTTTTGTAACTAGTGTCTTTAAATTTTGCTTTTAGTTTAATGTGTATTCTATACAATTTTGATTTTTGTTTAAATGCCAATCACGTATTTCAAATACTAGAGACTTGTGCGTTGGCAATACACACATATAAATGACACAATCACATTCTGAAAGTTTGATCAAAAACGTTAGTCTACGAAAAAGGTTATTAAGCATTTAGTTTCTCATAACATTGGTGTCTTGCAGCTCGAGCGTAGTCTGCGTTGTTTGCAGAGCGTCTGCTTGTGCGTGCGTCGGTGTGTGTGTATGTGTTGCTTGTAATGTACATACATGTGTACGTATAAAAGAATAGCGGTACTCGTATAAAAGAATGAGCGGTCTCGACTAGAGTTTTCTAACTTGTTGAGTAGTTAATAGCTATTGAAGCCTTCACTTATCGCGTAGACAATTCCAATTCCAAATAATATAATACTTTCAAAAATAGACTTAAAAGTTTTTAGTTAAGATAAAGGATGCTGAAACTCAAATTTCCTTTCCCGAATCTTTAAAATATACTGTGATGGTCACAACAAAATCCGAATCAATGAAAGTTTATAAGTTCTAATAAACTGAAAATTGTATTATTTAATAATAATATTTAATTCGATTTTCGTCAACTAATTATTATTTAATGTTAAATTTGACCTAAAGTTTTAAATTTGAAAGTTACATAGAACTTCACTAATTCTAAGAACTTAAGACACTTATTATAAGTATTTATGACATACAAATGAAAATGAGTATACTTTTATTCTTTTTTTCTGTTTATTATTTAAGTGTAGGACCTGTACAATCAAGGTACTTACCTTAACAACACATGTATATATATATAATATTAGGGCCAAACCTCAGTCGCATTATGAGCAATTAAAAGTCTATGGTTTACTGCATTACTATCGTTTTGGCAAAGCCTTGGCGTTAAAGTTGTCTTAGGGATCTGGCAGGGATTAGACCTCTTGCAAGTAGGCTTCGGTGTCAATGCAGTCTATCAGAGTATCTGCTAGTATGTCTACCAATCTGCTCTTCTACAGTAGGCAGCTTGAGGTTGGCAGGGAGAGTTGGCTATCTGTTGTAGTACTTGGTTCTGCAATACCTGTACCTGTTTGTAGTTGGATTTGGCAGCAATCCCCCAGATTTGCAATCCATAGAGCCATATCGGTAGGATAGTATAGGGCGCGCATATCAAGTTTGTTTCAGAAATTCGATAACTGTTATGGTTTTAATGTTATCGATTAGAAACGAAAACTTAAATTCAGTTATAAAATTCTATCTAATTCGTCTTTATAGCTAGTGTCTTCAAATTTTGCATTTAGTGTTATTTAGGCCTTACGCAATTTAGATTTTTTTTTTTAATTTTGGATGCCACACCCCCTTCGTCTCAAATTTGTAAGTCCCATTTTTCAAATACTAGAGACTTGTACTTTGGCACATACATACCCATGGACAACATGATCACGCCCAACAAGTTTGATCAAAATCGTTTGTCTAGAAAAAAAGTTATTAAACATTTAATTTCCCATACCAATGGCACACAAATAGCAGCCAAAGAACATACAGGCGTGCCTATCCAAATTAAGTTAAAGTAATTTAAGTGATAAATGCGCTATAGAGTCTCTGACAACAAAGCGGCAAATAAAATAAATTATAAAAAAATAATATAAATATAGAACAGCTGACGCAACGATTTGCGCTTGCGTGTGCGTGCGTCTGTGCGTGTGTATGTTTTGCTTGTAATGCACTTACATATACATAGCGGTTTTCCGCAGGGTTCAGGGTATCCCCTAGTCAAGCGGTCTCGACTAGAGTTTTCTTACTTTTTATACTCTGAACCCATTGAAAATGGGAAATGAGGCTGTAATGTTTTTGTTGAAATGTATGTAACAGGCAGAAGGAGGCGTGGCAGACCCCATAATGTATATATATTCTTGATCAGGGAGACAAGTCGAGTCGATTTAGCCCTGTCCGTCTATAGAAAAAAGTTATTAAACCTTTAATATCTCAAATTATCGGCGCCTTTCAGACTGCCGTCAGCTGCTGAGTCACAGTAAGCAGATTGTGTTCTTGTGTGTGCGTCTGTGTGTGTATGTGTTGCTTGCTACATATGCACATATAAAAGTAACGGAGAATGTTAGGAATCGCGGCTCTTCGCAGGGTTCAGGGGATCTCTTAGTCGAGCAGTCTCGACTAAAGCACTCTCACTTGTTATTGTTGAGCCATCGCAGTTGTTGCAGTCTGTGGCGATATTTTTTCTTCGTGGCTTTGAGGTCCGGCCCAAATGTGAGACGCTTGTCCAGCGTGCTGCCAAGATATGTCGCCTGTGCTGGTTGCTGTAGAGCTACTCCCGCCAGCTGGATTGGTGGGGTATACATTATCAGCCTTTTTAGGATGAAGCAAGGGTTTAATGTTTTTAGTGGGTTGATTTTTAGATTCCACTGCATGCACCAATCAGCGAGAGTATCAAGATACCTCTGTAGTCCAGCACTTGCCTTATAGAGTTATAGATGATTGCAACATCACTCCTGCTCTCATAGAATATGTGGACGAAAGTGTATCCTTTACCTTGACTTTAAACTCACGGTCTTCTAGATAAGATTTTACGGATCAGGTAGAGGGTTCTTTATTTTGCTCAGAAATCCATCGTGCCACACCTTGTCAAACGCTTGCTGCATTTCAATGGCGACAGCGTTGGAGTATTCTGAGTCGTCCAAAGCCTGCAGGATGTGTTTCACCAACCTGTGAGTTTGTTCCACTGTGCCGTGTCCCTCACGAAATCCAAATTGGTGATCCGGTAAGATATTGGATTATCTTATTATGGCATTAATTCGATTGGCAATGGTCCTCTTCTATAGTTTAGACGGGGAGGGCAGTAGGCTTATAGGCCGATAGGACTCTGTATCCTCCTCGGGTTTGCCCGACTTATGAATCATCAAGATTGCAGCTAATTTCCATTGCTTTGGGAACACTTGGAGCCTGATGATGGCATTAAAAATTAGTGCAATGTAACATTGTTGGATTACTTCGATTATTACTTAGATCCTTATAGGCTTAATAGGCAGGGACATCTGCGATGGGGTCTGAATATTGAGATGTGTCTCCATGGTCTGCGCCATTGTAGCATAGCTATAAGGAGTAAAACGATCCTCTAGATGGTATCCGAATGCGTTAGCCTGTTCCAATTCGTATTTAGCAAGTTCGTCACTAGGGCATCGGACAATAGTATAGTCCATGGACGCCAGTTTTTGCTCGAAGAAATCACCTCTGAAATCCCTTAAAATATTTCGTTGCTGCCTTGCTGCACGCTTCCACAAAATTCGGTCCCAAGGATATTGAGATCGAATTGCTCTTCTACGAAGGCACCTTTTTTTCTGATAAGCTCTTTGGCTTCTCTCGTTAGATCAAAGCCATAATTAGTGGGACGAGGCTCAGGATTAAGTGGCGTTGCAGCAGCAGCAGCTCTATGGATGTTCTCCGAGAGATGATCAACCGCATTCTCGATGTCTTCTCCAGAGTTCAGATACGAATTTAGTTGAATAGAGTCATCTAGCTGTTGTGTAAAAGCCATGTTGTCAGAACGGTTGGTTATTAGCCTTGGGCTTGGCCTACTAGAACCATCGATGTGCAACTCTGCAATAAGGGCTACATGGTCAGAATCTAAGTCCCAGGTTTGGTATATATTTGCTTGATAATGCTTGATAATGTATCCAGTCGCACATTGTATGAGTATGTATGAGTATCTAGTTTGAGATCCTGTTGCAAGAATATTAGCGCCTCTGGCTGTGATGGCTTCTGCTAGTTCTCTGCCCTTGGGTGAATTATTAGAATCTCCCCACAGCCAATGTCGTGCATTCCAGTCGCCACCAATAAGATACCTTTGGCCGCAAGAAACAAGTATGTCGCTGAATTGCCTTTCTTCTATTTTGTTCCTTGGTGGAAATGCGTATATTATGTATTACTCTTATACTTATATTGTTTTATTTTATCAAAATGTATAGCATACTTTTCGGAGCAGCATCAAATACCGTTTAGCCCAATGCACTACGGTCAGAAATCCCAATTTTTTGCCATAAAGTCTAGTTTTCAAGATAGCGCCTTCAAAATGCACATCTATTTTTTGTATTAATAAAGAATTTGGGCTACGTCTTCACACACCGCACCCAGTAACCACTGAAAAAAATAACACTTTCATATACATTAAATTTAATTACATTTTATTCTTCCTCGTCGGCTAACACAAAATCAAATAGCTCATCATAATTAGACTCGACAAAAGAAAAAAAATCAGTATTTTCCAATCCTGAAATTATATGTTGGTGGTTTGACGGTGATGGTATCTTCAGAAGGTTACCATTCTTGTGGAAGGTTTTTTTTTTACTTTTTTCTATCTTTTACTTAAATAAATAGAATAGAAGGCCCTATAAGAGACATCAGTCATGTTATTCAATAGTTTTTTTTTTGTGGAATGCGATTTTCTATAGAGCTTGTTCCGTGCTTCTGAATGAATCACTTCCTCCCAGACATTCAATCAGATCTAAGGACGCGTTCACTTTTTTCCAGTCGTGAATTAATATTTTTAATAATCATTGCAATGATTAAAGCTGTTAATTATTTCAACATAGTTGTAGAGCTGATGTATACATATTTGTATATAAGTATATTGTTATATATTAATGAGTATAGGTTAAATACAAATAGCTATGGATCATGTGCATATTAATTTCTATTTCAAACTTTTTATACTATTTCACGTAGTGAACTAGTATATTGGGTTTGTGCAATGTCCGTCATGCTGTCCGTCCGTCTGTCCGTCTGTCCGTATGGACGCAAACCATTTCCACGCTATTGAAGCTAGAGACTTGAAATATGAAATATATACTCGTGTATACCCTCGTCTGATAAAGTGTCAAGATTTTCCCGATACGCCCACTAGGGGCGTGGCAAATCGGAAAATGCATTTTCCTGTATCTCAGAAACACTACTTCTAGAAGAGCTAGAGAGTTGAGATTTTAACTGAACACTCATGTCCACCAAAATCAAAAAGCTATGGCGGATATATCTACGCCCATTGGGGGCGTGGCAAATCGGGTCAAACTGTATCTTCTACAGTTTTAAAGCTAGAACGCCCAAATTTGGCACGTGGGTTACTGTTACGATTCTATAAGGATCGCCCAAAAAATTTTACGGCCACGCCTACTAGGGGCGTGTCAAATCGGATCTGAATATATAGTGATTTTACTAGTTTCGTTATATTTTGAGCACTATTGATGCTAGAGACTTGAGACTTGGTATATATACTCGGGTTAACATCCCACAATCGAAAAGCTATGGCGGATATATCTACGCCTTCAGGGGGCGTGGCAACTAATATCAGCTTATATCTCCCACAGTTTTAGTGCTAGAAGCTTCAAAATTGAATGTTAAGTTACTGGAGGCCTCCTCTATCGATGCCCCAAAAATTATTGTTACGCCCCAAAAGGGGCGTGACATACAGAAAAATACCCTGTAATTTTCGCATTTTTCGAATGTAAGCATCCAAACTTTACAGTTATATTTCTGAACGCCCACTCTATGCACATGCCAAAAATTATTTGTCTACGGCCACTGGGGGCGTGGCAAATCAAAACTGAAACATCCGAAGCTTCTGAGCCAATAACGCGCCAAATAATTACTTTGTGACCTTTGACCTTGTCTTTTGATTTCTTAAATTATATATATATGTTTGAAAAGAATATTTTATTAATACAAAATAACTAAATAAGGAAAATATAACAAAATTATCAACATGACCGCACCGGGGTTCAAGCCCACACCTCTACGCTCGCTACTTAAATCACATGTTCAGAGTTGCCACCTCTCTCATTTTGAGAGATGCCATCTCTCTCGATTTAGGTGCGTGTTTTTGCTAAGGTAAGGGTTCGATCCTAATTGAAACTGTCTGGCCACCTCCAATGAAAAGTTTTAATCTGCAGCTAATTTGAGCGGCGAAAGTGGCGATTTAAGGTTAAATTTTAAAAAATATAATATAATATATAGATGCCCCTGTGTGCTGCTGGGACGTGAAATAGTATTTCGCTGTCGGTTGCGTCCGACAGCAACGTTCTTACTTGTTTTATCTTTACTTTGACGCAGAAGCTTTCATTTTCTTTCAATCATGTAAAGCTGCTTTAGTTTTTTTTTCAATTTTCGTTTCTTCGATTTTCTAATACTATTTTTTTTTTCTTTTTTCTCTGTGTTGTTGTTTTCCGCAAATTAAGCGCATTGATTTTCACTCGAAGCCATGAAAAGGCAGCTGCCCTGCAAACAGTTATGTGAGAGTGTGTGCGTGTGCCCGTGTACGTGTGTGTGTACGAAGTAAGGTGGGGCTGAGGCTATGCTCATGCTTCGCCTCGCTTACACTTGTCCTTACAAATTTGTCCTTTTTCTCAAATGTGAAAAGACGCACAATGTCCTTTTACTTAATTCTCCTCTTTCTCCTTGTGCCTCCTGCTTCATCTTCTCGCTTCTGCTGCTGCCACTGGTGCTTTTCTCGTTGATTTTTCTTTCATTTTATTTTTGTTTTTGTTTCGCTTTTGTTGTTGCCTCTGCTGCTATTGTTATTGTTGTTGTCGACATTTCGCCTCGGCGTCTGTCACGTTACACGCCCACCGCCCACATTTGCTACTTGTAAATTATTTGCATTAGTAGCCACTTGTGCCTTCGTGTGTGTACGTCCCTTTCTGTGTGTGTGTGTGTGCGTTTAGTTTCGCTTGGTCTGCCCGCAAGCAAAACCTGCCCAAGTTTCAGCGCCCACCCTCATCCCCATTCGCTCACACACTTTTGATGGGCCCAACCTTTGCTCTGCACCGCCCCTTCGGTCGTCTTTGTCCACAGTTTAGCAGCCCGTAGAATTCGCTTGCTCTGCTGCGTCTTATATATATATATATATATATATATATATATATATATATATATATATATATATATATATATATATATATATATATATATATATATATATATATATATATATATATATATATATATATATATATATATATATATATATATATATATATATATATATATATATATATATATATATATATATATATTTTTGTGTATGCACATTGAAATTTCCATTTCTTGTTTTTGTTGGCACTCGTGGCTGCCCTTGCTTGCGATTTGTATGCCCTGTAAGTAGTGGGGTAAAAGAAGTCAACAACTGAAATATGAAGACACAATAATCGAATCAGAAACTAAGAATGTTTAGTAGAGTATACAAAGGACAGGCATTAGGCTTTATTTACTGTCATCTCGAAAAAGTAAAAAAATAAATGAAAATTATATATATTTAAATTCGGGTTTACTGTTTTTATATATCTATATGAAGCTGATGAACAACTGAAATTATTCCTCAAGATTCAGAAGAAGATTCAGCCTTCTTCCCCCAGTTCTCGTCTATCCACTCTTTTCTCTTTCGTATTGTGGGAAATGCCCGTCTACCCAAGCATAACCAATAAAAATTAATTAGTACTTCTGTTCAATACTGGTTGCCTATGAGCTGCCCAGGATTAAGGCTGACTTTAGTATCAAAACATACATCAATACTGATCTATAACAACAGATGCGAGTGATCTTACGCACTTTTCAGGGCAGCTCAAGATCGTTGTGATCAAGCATTTATTTAGGCTCCTTATCTTTTGGCCATATACAACTCTTATGCAATTACAGAGTATATTAAAGTCAATCATTTCACAACTTTGAATTACTTTTGCTTGTAGCTTTTGGCCCGGTTTGAGCCTGCACTTAAATTAGCTGATTGCAACATTCCCGTCAGCTATATGCCTTGTTGCGTTCTCTTCACTCTTTATGCTCTTCCACTTGGATATCCCGAAGCCCCTTATGGAAGCTCCAATTTGAGAGCCCAGTAAATGCGGTTTCTACTCCACAACTCACTAGCTTGGACGTTACCTAAATATAGCTAGCCTTTCTTTTTTCATGCAATAGAACACTTTTTGTTTCTTTGAATAAATAAGTGTGTTAAGCCTAAGATGCATTAAACATGGGTTTAGACAGCGGCTAATTGTGTGTGGAATGAGACGGAAGAGAGGGAAGAGACAGAGGGGCGACTGAGAGCTGTATAATGTTCTGGAACTGTTTATTCAAAGGCAAGGATTTAAGCAAGAGCCTCAAGTGTCTGGTAATTATGGGCATGTATATGCACATTAACATTAACATAAACACACACACAACACACACACACACGCACACACACACACACACACACACACACACTATATATATATATATATATATATATATATATATATATATATATATATATATATATATATATATATATATATATATACAAACAACAGTTTGTTTGCCTTGTGCTTGTTTGAGGCGAAGGGGGAGTGGCATTCAAAATTTAGCAAAAACCAAAATTTTATTCAACTGACATAAAACTAAACGCAAAATTCGAAGACTCTAGCTACAAAGGTGAATTGTATAGAATTTGACAGCGGAATTTCAATTTTCGTATTTAATCGATAACATTCAAACGGGAACAGTTATCGATTTTGTGAAATAAATTTGATCTGCGCGTGCTATAAAGGGATCTACAGATCGACGCGTTTACACATACGGACGGACGGATAGACAGACAGACGGACAAAGCTAAATCAACTCGCCTCCTTCTCCCTGTTACATACATTTTAACATAACCATTATGCGCTGATTTCCCATTTGCAATGGGTTTAGGGTATACAACAATTTTTTTAGCACTTATAAGTGCTAAGATCGACGCATTCCCACATATGACCGGACGGACAGACGGACAGGGATAAATCGACTCGGATTGTCTCGCTGTTCAAGAATATGATCAAGAAAATGAAACTAACAAATAGATAATAATAAAATAGTTTAATATTATTGATTATTATTATGTATATAACCAATATATAAAGTGATAAATTCATTTACTTAACTATTACCATATGGGTCAATGCATACACAAGCTAGGCTAATGCAGCTGGGTTCATCAACACGCAATTATTTGGAGACTCAGTCTCAGTTGAACAACAATAATTCAATTTATTCTAAACTTGATGTTTTTGAATGTTTACATAAAAGCAAATCGTGATATGCTTTCTATGTTTCTTAGTCGATAAAACTTTAGTTTGGCTAGAGCTTTAATTTTAGAGCTCTCGGCTTATTTGAAGCAAGACTCGCTTCTGCGAATTCAATTCTCTGAAAGAGGTTTATCAAATTATATATTTACAGCTTGAGATTTCCTCACAAATTATTTTGCAATAAAGAAAGTCATTTAACTACCGACCTTTAGTAGATTACATCGTATTATACTTCCATCACAATTATAGATCCATATCTAAATATAATAATGCCCACCTGGTTAATCCGATGGTAATTAGTAGATGTGAAGGAAGCTGCTAGAGCAAAACACAATTTGCATAAGTCACATAAATTTTGCTTGAAACGGAGGCAGATCTAAAAATACTGTTAATAGGCAGAGGTTGGGGCGGAGGGTATGGAGGACTGGATGAGGCTCCTTTTAGCCAAAATAGGAATTTCAACCAACCATGTAGGGTTACACTGTGGTCCTTCCCCCTTTATCCTGTTCGTCTCATCTCCAACCGCAGCCATTTATCAAAGTTCATTGAAATTGTGCGCCGCCTTGAGTCAAAAAAGTATTCGTCTTTGAGTTGATGGCTCTTCGGACGGTGTGAAGAGGCAATGTCCTTGCTACTGACTACGTCATTCATTAAAATGTGTTTGCAGCTCGTAAGTTTTTGGCGCATTAAACAGCATTGAGCTGTCAGCCATACTACAATCCAAACAAAGTGCCATAAAAGCCAGTCACACGCTCAGAGAACAAAACTTTATCCACGTTAAACACGCCGCCTGCCAAGCGCCCCTTGCCGCCATCCTCTTTGGCTGATTTATGGTTGCGTATGCTGAGAGCTAATTCCAAATGCCGCATCTTTCGGCAAATGAAAAGTCAATACGCCACATTTGATTAATAATCATATTATATGCTTTATTAGTCATCCAGACAAAACAGCTCATCTTGGAGCGAGCGGTCCCAGCCCAGTTTGTATACCCATACTAATAATTCCAAGGCATGTGCTAAAATTAACTTGGATTAATTTGCCACTAAATTTCCAATGTATGTAGGCAATCGGTTAACGTATCAGTCAACTCTAAGCAGAGATTTATATATGAACTAAAAATTGAGCAATCAAGACATGTAAGCCAGACGAGAGTGTTTAGGGAGGTGTGACCGAACAAAAATTTTACCTGGAGGTCATTGCGCATTGAAACCTGCAGTATCAGTCCCCAGTTTTTCTGCGCCTATACCGTTTGGGTAAGGGCACAGTCTCCTTTCTAAGCATTATTACTGTTGCACGTTTTCTCTCTTGCTTCCACCTTGACTTGACCCGGGATTTCTGTATTTGTGTCAATTAAAACGTTTCACAGTGCTTAGTAGATGATATATATGGAGAACAATTGAAAATTATTTATTTTGTCGGATATAAGAAGATGATGAGCAGAGAGGTCGGCCGGTATCGCTTATGCTATTAGGTCGAAACTTCCGAAACTTGTTGCTTCCATAAGAAGTTTTTCTTTTCCTAGAACTTGTCCTTGGACATTTACCATCAGTCTACTCAGATTGAGTTTTGAAGGCCTCCTCAAAGTCTAAGCTTACTATCAAGCCTAATGCCCAGCTAGTTCATTATCTGTTGAGTTCTGATCTGACTAAAGCGCTTTTTTCAAATTCTGTTATATTTTGAACACTATTTCTAATAGAGACTTGACATATGTATTTGAGTTATCAACCCAAGACCCAACAAGAATTATATGTTTACGCCTAGTGGAGGAGTGGAAAATCGGCTAAAGCTATAGCTTTTCTCGTCTCTCAGTGAGAAACTTAAGTCGATATCTAGAGATCGAAAATTTTTACTTACGTGTATACCATATGCCATTCGAGTTTACTTTATTCTTTTGATAAATAATCCCTTTTTTATAATATCGATAAAAATCGATAAGGTAACCACGTTTTTTGTATACCGTAAAACCTAAAGACTTCGATTGACTTCACTGCAAAGATCCATCATATTTTTACTTCGGATGGCATCCCCTCCAAATTTATAAAATGCATATTGCAAGTACTAGAGTCTTGTGGTTTGGTAAATACTTGCTAAGATATATGTTAGCAAAATGACTTTGTTTGCAATATCGGATCTTCACAGGGTATCTCAGAGTCGAGCAGTCTCGGCTGGATCACTCATACTTTCATACTTACTTTCACGTACTTTCACATTATAATCAAATTGATCTCTACGTCGTTAAATAGAAAGCTATTTGGCTTGCACTAGAGCAGAGTTCCAAACTGTCCCATGTATTGAAAAATATATTTATCATCTGACAAGTGCAGACATCGCTATGTGGTGCACAAGGATGCGGCCACAACTCCCTATATCCAATGTCCCGACTTACCTTCTTTTTATACCCTGAACCCATTGAAAATGGGAAATCAGGGTATAATGTTTTTGTTGAAATGTATGTAACAGGGAGAAGGAGGCGTGGCAGACCCCATAAAGTATATATATTCTTGATCAGGGAGATAAGCCGAATCGATTTAGCCCTGTCCGTCTGTCCGTCCGTCTGTCCGTCTGTCGGTCCGTCCGTCTGTCCGCCTGTCTGTCCGTATGTATGAACGCGTCGTTCTCAGAACCTATAAGAGCTAGAGACTTGAAATTTTTTATGTAGGTTCCTGTATAGCACGAAAAGATCGAGTTTGTTAAAATCGATAACTGTCTTAATTTTAATGTTATCGATTAAAAACGAAATCGATGCTCAGTTATATAATTTTATATAATTAATCTTTATAGCTAGAGTCTCCAAATTTTGCATTTAGTGTTATATAAGCCTAACACAATTTCGGTTTTTATTAAATTTGGGGTGCCACGCCCCCTTCGCCTCAAATTTTAAAGTCTCATATTTCAAATACTATAGACTTGTGCTTTGGCACATACATACCAATGGATGACATGATCACGCCCAACAAGTTTGATCAAAATCGTTGGTCTAGAAAAAGTTATTTAACATTTAATTTCCCATAACATTGCCATGCAAAGCAGCCAAACAACAGCTGACGCACCGACTGGCGTTTGTGTGTGCGTGCGCCTGTGTATGTGTGTATATGTTTTTCTTGTAATGAACATACATATACATTTGAATTTAAAAGAAACGGAGAATACACAGAGTAGCGGTTCGTCGCAGGGTTCAGGGTATACCCTAGTCGAGCGGTGTCGACTACAGTTTTCTTACTTGTTTGTTGTTGTTATTGTCTCGCGTCTGCCCACAAATTATAATTACAAATGATATATTTTGGCGTTTTTATTATGAGACTGTGCATAAAATAAATGATCTAAATGCCTATTAGAGCTCACTTCTATGACAAACGTGCAAAACTTTGCCCCGCATGGATGCTATTCATTTTTTCCCTTCTTCGACTGACATACCCTTTAAGAGTTGGCAATAGCTAAAATTGTTAACCAGCTTTTTACGCCAAGCACTATTATTTTGTAGCGCTCAAAGGATATATTTCTAATGTAAATATGTTTGATCAAACCCCAAACCGAATTAGTCATAGATATCTTAAATACCTCGTAAACTATATATATCTGAGCTAGTTTCTTGCTGTCTGTTATACTCTATATATTATATTATTTAGTATAGTATGTGTATATGATCTTAGTATATGATCTTCCATGATATTAATCGGGTGAAAAAAGTTAGTTTGCTAGAAAATATTTTTTGAATGTACCCATATGTCGCTTCAGTTATCTGTTGACTTTATCTCAAATTCCTTGATTTGATGACAATTTCGATATCACTGTTATTAATTGTTTTTTTTTTTTTTTGTTTTATTAGTATTTCCTTCTGGGCGCAACTAGGGTATAGCCAGTACGTTGTCCTAATTCTCGTGCGTAAATTCTTCTCATTTTCTTGTTTCTATAAATATTTGATATAGCGAGCTGGGGCTATCAATGGAGTAGAGCGAAAGAGAGGGATAGGCGCTGAGGGAGATGGAGCCAAAGGGGGTCGTTTACGACGTCGCATTGTTGTGCATAGAAATATCTAAGCTATGCGGCGTACCGAACCGGGCATAATCAAAATACAATTGTGCGAGGATGTACGTGAGTGTGTACGTGAGTGTATGTGTGTGTGTGTGTGTGTGTGCGTGTGTGTGTGTGTGTGTGTGTGTGTATGTGTGTTTGTGTGTGACTGGTTGTAAGTGTTGTTACGCGTGCACACATTTCTATTTCTTTTAGCGTGTGCTGGTACTGCCGTTTGTTTGGCAGCAGCGTCTACCTGAGCCTAGCAAACGCTCCTCACTCTTAGCCAAAAGTTTGCTATAAACTGGAAGGCATCGCAAAGAGACAGTGAGAGAGAGAGAGAGAGATAGAGAGAGAATTTGTTAAAGAGCGAGGTAACTTAAGCTAGAGAGGGCGAGAGCTAATATTATAGCATTCAAATACCAGAAAAATAAATTAATTAATTATAAACTTAAAGAACACCAGAAGCAAATGGCACATAAACTAAGTGAGGAGGGAAGGGAGTGGGAGAGTAGGAGCCCAAGAGAGAACGGGAGAGCGTCATCAAGCTCAGCTCCTATGCAAAGCGCACAGCTGGAAGCGGTCGCGTGGAGCTCGTATCCGCGTCGTTCTCGGTCGGTTCGCGTTTTGAACATTCGGATTTGTCGCTGTGGCCCGAGACTCGTAGCAGCTCCGCAGGCTAGCCAAGGGTCCAAAACGTTTTCGTGCGCTGCGCTGACAACATCCTCGCAGGACCAATAAGCGGACGGTGCGTTGAGCAGTACACAAATTCTCTGCCTCTGTGGGTGTGGGTGTGTGTGTGCAGAAACTTTTAATCGTGTGCGTTGAAAATTGATTGCATTTTAAAAAAAAATACAACGAAGCCGTAGCCAGGAAAGAACGCAATGGAATGAAGCACTAAAGCATGTGACGATATGCAAAGCAAAATTGAAATTTCTGCCCAAAAATTGAAGGCAAAGCCAAATTTTATATAATCAAGCAATAAAAATGGCACAGCGCAGCGCAGCACAGTGTATGTGTGTGTGTATGTGTGAGTATATGTGTGCCTGTGTGTGTGAGTGCAAAAATGCTAATACCATTGTATCAAATGTTTGAGTGTTTTTGGGTGTGTATGTGTGTGCGTGTGTGTGTGTTTGCGTGTGTATGTGTGCGTGTCTTCTCGTGCCTTTAGGCCTTTCATAAAGAGGTCAAAACGTTGCTTTCGTTTTTACGCTTTTGCAGTGTACGAAGACAAGAAATGTAATGTCCAGCCAAATAAAGGAAACTTGAAAAAGAATCAAAAATGTTGGGATTCCGTTACTCCGTTACATTTTGGCACCGCCCTGCTTAAAGCTAAGTCAAATGATATAATAGTTGCCACAACTTGAGCAAGGCTCAAAAAAGCGTTGATTTAACGGTAAATTGTAGCAGTTAAGTGCGTGTGTCAAAGAAAGAGAGACATAGAGAAAGAGAGAGAAAGAGAGTAAGAATGGTAGGGAGGTAGAAGAAGATGAAGAGAACAGGCATGTATAAGGCCTTCTAATTGCACATTTTTATGGCATACTTTTAGCTGTCGCAATTAATGTTATGCACAGTTATTTTTTGTGCTGAGCAAAGCTGGGCTCTGTGTCAGTAAGAGAAAACTAACGGAATAAGCGGAATAACGGCTTAGAAAATAACTTACTCATATTTCGCCAGCTACTCTTGCTAAAAATACTCTTCAAAGGGATCCAATTTGTTCAAGAATCAGTCAAGAATACCTTGAATTACGGTTAGAATAAAAATATAAAATAAATCAAAAACTATATATTTTTGTATGCTCAGGCTGTTTTACGGCATATTATTTTTATGTTTTTTGCAATGTTTATATTTGATTCTAAGTATACATATATAGATAGTTCCATTATAATCTCACGACATTAAAGCAATAAATATCAATTTATAAATGCGCTTAGAACTATGCTTTGTAAAAGGAGCTAAATATAACTATGGGAGAAAAAGAATGTTTATATGCATGGTTATAACTTTACCAACTAAAAAAAAAATTATGCAGCAGTTGACACAGATCTAGAATCTGAAACAATTTAAGGTGTCACTATGCAAATGCTTTAAACAGAGGCATAAGTATTCATAATATATACGTGCGTAAATATACCAAAATAAGATGTTACGCAATTTGCAGCGAATCGGAATTTGACACAGCGCTAGAGAATTAACTGCCATAATTAATAATAGTGCCAGCAGAATCAAGATTCCCGCCTAAGCCTTGGCCTATAGCTAAAAATACAGCAACAAAATAAAGGAAAAACACGCTCAACCTAGCCGTAAAAAGTGCGAGACTCAAAAGCACACACAAGCACACAGGGCGCGACGGCTGGGGGTGGGACATTAGCGGCAGCTACTCAAAGCATAACAATGAACGTAACCGCACATACATAGAGCCCAGAGACGGCCACAAGCAGCTACATAAAAAATGAAGCAATGAGCGAGGGAGACGGGAATAGGATGAGTGAGAGACAGAGAGAGAGAGAGAGAGAGAGAAAGATAGAGAGAGAGAGAGAGAGAGAGAGAGAGAACGAGCGAGATTGGGTGTGTATTTGTGTGTGCGTGTTACCTACTAAACTAAATGAAAGTAAAATTGTAAGCGTAAGCTGAAACAACAAACATAGCAGCAGTAGCAGAAAACGAAAGCAATAACAGAAACGTGAGCAGCGATAAGAACGCTGAGATAAGCAGTGGAGCGTGTAAGCAGACAGAGAAAAGGAAGAAGAAGAAAAAGCAAAGAGAGGGCGAGAAAGAGTGCGAGTAAGAGCCGAAGTGAGAGCCGAAGTGAGCGCGTGTGCATGTGCTGCGCTTGCAGAGAGTATGCAAATCGTCTAGCTAAACATAAGTTAGCGTGCAAAAAACTTTTGACTAACTTAGCTGTTTACCGTGTGCTCTCTCTTTTTTGCAGATTTCTCAGCTCGTGCAAGTTCAATATAAATGCGAAAATGTAAACAATATTAGCGCACGCGCAACAACAGAGACAACAACAGTAACTGTAATAATAAGCCATTCTCTGCCATAAACTGGATCTGACTGCCTTCCAGTTGGGAGCCGTTGTCGTATCCCTTCCAGTGAGGCCTGCAGCACGCGGCCAGCGACGTTAACAGCGCGACAATAACGTCAGCAGTGCTGTCCTGCTAGTCGTGCTGTGTGCTAGCTACACTGGCAAAACTCTGGGAAAATTTTCCACAATTTCCCACACATACACACACGACCCGCGACACACAACCAGAATCACACGGACGCACACTGCGTTGCTTTACGTTGCCAAAAAAAAGAGGAGCAACACACATACGTACACATGGCCCGGCCAGGAGCCGTCATCAAATACAAACGCAGCGTCAACGTAGTGGAAATGTTGCGGCCAGCGTCAGCGCCACCAGCAGCCGCAGCAACAGTAGCATCAACAACAACAACAGCAGCAGCAAGTTGCTTGTCTCGTGCTTTGCTGTGTTAATTGTTATTTATGTATAGTAGTGTATATAAATTTGTGTGATATTGCAACAACAATGCAAAAGCATAACAGCAAATAAGCGAGAGCGAGCGACGTATAGAAAGTTAGACAGAAAGAGAGAGTAAGAGAGAGAGAGCGATAAAGGGAGGGAGGGAGAGAGAGGGAGCGCAGCGTAATCAGAATTAAAGAAAGCGATTCAAACGCAAAGAAACAAGTTTCACCAAACACAAACAACGATAACTAACGGTTTTGCAAAAACAACAACAATAGGCACAAACAGCAACAGTAACAACATATATCGGGTCCAATGTTGCAGCAAACAACATGCAGCAAACAACAATGGCAGCAGCATCAAGAAGAAGAAGAACAACAACAACAAGATCAACAGCAGCGACAGCAAGCACAGCAGCAGCAAGAACAACGCCAACCAGCTAAGGCTACTAGCAACAGCAACATAGTGCGCTTTGGCAACATGCTGTCAGCCAGCAATAGCACCACAACAACGATAGATTTCAACAGTCGAAGGCGCCGCGGTCGCCTACGGACCGCCCACAAATGTTGCCAACAAGTGCCGGCAACAAATACAAATGTTGCTTGTACACAACAACAACAAACGAAACAAACAAAACACCATGCAAAGCTTTTGTTATCAATAATGTGCGCGTGTACTGTCGATCTTGTAAATATTTTAAAACGCTTAGTATTATTAACATTAACAACAACAACTACAACTGCAACTAACAAAATTAAGAATAACAATAGGAACGCCCGTGGGCGTGGTCAGTCGCTATTCGGCTTAATGCTGCTGCTGCTCCTCTTCTTGTGCAGCGCTCAGGCCCACAAGCCGAAGAGTGTGCACAAGCAACAACATCAGCAACAAGAACATCAGCCGGCACACAACAACGATGTCACGTTTAACAACATGGCCGACGTGCCGCCTACTTATCAAGTGAAATCATCGCAAACATCGAATGAGGACGAAGCCGAAATCCTTTACCAGTCCGCCGAAATGTTCGGTGAGGAGGAAGAGGACGGCCTGTCAGATGGACGTGACCCGAGCGGCAGGCAGGTGAATGAGGATAATGCGTCCAATCCACGCGGTATCAATGGTAAGCTCCTTTATTTTCCATAGGTTCCCTCCAACTAAACTACTTCCAGCTCCTTCGCCCTTCATGACCTATTCGTGAACGAAAGTTGTTCAATCGAAAAAAATATATATTCACCAGATCATGAACTGAACACTATATTGTGGTGTTCAGGCATACAATATTATATTATATTATAATAAGTTCTAATTACTAAGCATACAGTTATCAAAGGTACGAATTGTTGGTGAAAAATGAAAGTGCAGGTTTCGTTCGTAAACTGAACTAATGAATTGATGAAAGATTTAGTTTATGACTCGCAAATGAACTATGGAAGGTGTTCATTGAATTCAGTTAGAATTATCTACTCTAATATAGTATGAGTGCGATTCAAGATTCTATTAATGATATGTCCTTGAGCGTGTCAGCGGGCAAGACACCTTCGATGACATGTCACTTAGGTCGTCATGCAAGCGTGTGTCAAGATATTTGAAGACATATCAAATAAGCATGTCAACAAGAGCACAATTTTCATCTGGAATATGTACGTAAACCCACTCCCACATTGCCACACACACACACATACACATAACTCAACTCAACAAACATGGCTTATGCGTGATTTGGACTTTTGCCTGCGACTATGACTAATGGAATTTATGTTTAAATGAGGCACGAGGGCTGAGGAGCTTTAAGGGGGAAATTCGCTGTATAAGTAATTTATGTGACAGACGAGTATAATTCAATCGAGGGCTTCGACGGTAGACTCGAGTATTTCGCTACCAGAAGAAATGGAATTTGACTTGCATAGCTCGCAATCCATGGGTAAATAAAGAATATATAAATGAAAAAATGCGTTCCATGGGGCGGGCGTATGTGTGATATGTGTGGATAATCATAAAATAAATCGAGCGAAATCAATTTAAATATTTAACATACTCAGTTTAGAAAGAGAATTTATAATAAAATATATATACAATACTCAGTGACATTCAAGAGATTTCAATATTAATATTAAGAGATTTGTGGGCCATTTCTATAAAACAAGTTTTTTTTTTTTTTTTTTTTTTTTTGACATATTTGTGAATTTATTTGCTGCTTGTTGTCAGAGACTCTATAGCGCATTTATCTTTTACCCTTAACATTTGTTTTTTGGCAGGTACGCCTGTTATAATTATTCTAATTTATATGTAGTTTTTTCTTTTTTTTTTTTTTTTTTTTTTTAAATTCCCCGACGATCGAGGGGATGCAGTCTTTTAAGTCTTCTCCACAAGTGAAAAAAAATATTTGTGATTTCATTTGGCTATTGGCAGTAGGGAGCTTAAAAATATTTGGCTCCACAAATAATATATTGAGTATTTATTAAAAATATATTGAATATTTATTTATACACAATGTGTATTTAAAACCAAGAGTAAATTATCAAACAATATATCGCAGTTATACGTTATATTTAATACGCCATAATTGAAGCCAAGTTTGAACTCTACACACATACGCATATGCGACACACATATATTCTGAGCCTTTGTTCAGCTCAACTGCTTTGCTGAATTTGTTTTGTTGGTGCTTGGGGCTAAGTCAAGTTGGAAAAACCTCTTGTTCACCTTTTGTCCGGCCAACTGCTGTCACATAGCCCAATTTTGATCCTACTTATTTTTGTGTTTGCTACTTTTTATACCCTGAACCCATTGAAAATGGGAAATCAGGGTATAATGTTTTTGTGCAAATTTATGTAGCAGGCAGAAGGAGGCTTGGCAGACCCCATAAAGTAAGTATATTATTGATCAGGGAGAGAAGCCGAATCGATTTAGCCCTGTCCGTCTGTCTGTCTGTCCGTATGTTTGAACGCGTCGATCTCAGAAGATATAAGAGCTACAGACTTCAAATTTTTTTGGAGGTTAGTGTTTAGCACGATTCGATCGAGTTTGTTTCAAATAATCGATAACTATAACTATCTTCATTTAGTTATACAATTCTATTTAATTCATCTTTATAGTCAGAGCCTTACGCAATTTCGGTTTTTGTTAAATTTTGGATGCCACGCCCCCTTCGCCTCAAATTGCTAAATCACGTATTTCAAGTATTGTGCTTTGTGCACACACATATGAATGACATGATCACGCCTAACAAATTTGGAAAAAAAAGTTATTTAAATCATTTAATATCTCATATTATAGCGCTTTGCAGACTGAGTCAGTTGCTGAGTCGAATTGCACCGTTAACAGACTTCGGGCTTGTGCGTGCGTCTGCGTGTGTATGTGTTGCTTGCTACATATGTACATATAAAAACAGTAAGAAAACTCTAGTCGGGGGTCCCGACTAGGAGATACCCTAAACCCCGCGCTATCTGCGTTTTTTAAAATACTGCATAATTAGCATTTTGTATAAACGCACAGAAAACTAAATTCAATTTACTTTCAATTGTTTAGCTAATAGCGCCATCTATGGTTCGATAGAATAGTGCCATCACTGTTTCGATTTATTGAACAGCTGATAATTAGCAAATCATAGCGCCATCTATTCGAAATATGTACACTAAAACTTGCGGGCTTTAGAGTTTGCTAGATGCTAGATGTGTATGTGTGCACATTTATAGGAAAACAATTTGTTTTGCGTTGCTGGTCACGTGTTTGGCCGATTGGCCAAATGTTTTGTTTAATAACTTCTGCGCGAAATAATGGATTTGAACGAAATTTTCAGCTTATGTTCATCATATTTTATTAGATTTTTCCAAGTTTTTAAAATGTAAACCCATACATTTACTGGCTTTGAGTGCAACTAACCTCAATTTAAATATTTTGGGAAATTTGGAGCCGGTATTCAAAATTTAACAAAAATCAAAATTAGTTAAAATAAATATAAAACTTACAACAAAAATTGGGGACTCTAGCTATAAAGACGTGGGAGATATAATTTAATAATTAACATTCGATAATGTTTTAATCGATAACATTAAAACTAAAATAGTTATCGACTTTGTTTTAACAAACTCGATCTTTTCGTGGTATTCACGGACCTACATAAAAAATTTCAAGTCTCTAGCTTTTAGAGGTTTTGAGAACGACGCGTTCATACATACGGACAGACAGACGGACGGACAGACGGACAGGGCTAAATAGACTCGGCTTGTCTCCTTGATCAAGAATA
The DNA here is from genome assembly GCA_961210405.1 of Drosophila mercatorum. Lineage (NCBI taxonomy): Eukaryota > Metazoa > Arthropoda > Insecta > Diptera > Drosophilidae > Drosophila > Drosophila mercatorum. The sequence goes on along the minus strand of CAUIUS010000002.1, from coordinate 1,186,943 downwards.
TATATACTTTATGGGGTCTCCCGCGCCTCCTTCTGCCTGTTACATACATTCACATTTCAACAAAAACATTATACCCTGAATTCCCATTTTCAATGGGTTCAGGGTATAATTAACGGCGAATGTTCGCGGTTCTTAGGAATCGCAGTTCTTCGCAGGGTTCAGGGGATCTCTTAGTCGAGCAGTCTCGACTAGAGCACTCTTACTTGTTTATTTTCGGTTCCAACAACAATTAGGCACGACGGGGCATAATATTTGCCTAGGCGTGCGCACCCTGGAGTCATTTCTCATTTTAATGACTCAACCGACGCTGTCTACCAGCCCGGTCCCCGTTGTGGACCCTACGTGTATCCCTTTGCGGCCGTCTGTTTCGTATTCTAACTGTCTGCTGCACATACACTCGCACACATTTGTGGCCAAGAGGTTGACAGCAAAGGAGCGAACCAAGACAACTAGCAGCCAGGCGAAACTCTCTAGATACTACATATACGACTCTCAAACACTCTGTAGAGTCTTTTATTGTATTTTAAATCAGGTTGGAGAACCACATCAACAATCTACAACTAATTGTTTTATTTATAATGTTTTATCTTTTCAAGACTCAACTGAACTCAAACTATAGAGCGAGATATGTTTAAAAATTACACTCATTATGGAATACAATAGAGTAATAGAGCTAAAAGAACTTGTTCAAGACAATGTTGATTTGGAGTCCTAAAGCAAGCACAATTATTCTTTGCTAGACGTATACTTTGTACTTAAATTTCAATATATTATTTCGATTCTTTTCTTATATTATAAGATTTGGCATTGCTATTAGTTATGTATTGCAAATATACATGTGTGGAGCTACATGCGTTCTATTGGTTCGTTATGCGCGCATATAACCTCATGCAGGGGCAGGGTAGCAAAAACACACTCGTTTCACTCACACACAAACACACACACGCACATGGAACTAAAAAAATATCGTGCTGTGTGCTTTAGGGCGCAAATTGCAGTTGAGCTGCAACCGCAAAGCGGCAGTAAATACAACAACGACATGGACTCGTTCGCTGTAGTCTGTAAATCAAGCTTTAAAATTAACGCAGATTGCCGGAACAAGCGATGCTACGAGCAATTAACATGAAACCAAAAACCAGTCACAGAAAATGTCAAAGCAAGTAAGAGTGCTCTAGTCGATACTGCTCGACTAGGAGATCCCCTGAACCCTGCGAAGAACCGCTATACCCAAGATCCGCTAAAATTCTCAGTTTCATTTATATGTACATATGAACATACATATGTACATGAAAATAATCATATACACACACAGAAGCAAAAGCTCTGCTAACAACGCAGATAGTGCTTTATTACTTTTTTGATCATGTCATTCATATGTGTGTTTTACAAATTTGAGGTGAAGGAGGTGTGGCATCCAATATTTAATGAAAATCAAAATTTTATAAAATACACATGAAACTAAAAGCAAAATTTGAAGACTCTAGCTAGAAAGGTGAATTAGATAGAATTTTATAACTGAATAACAATTTCAGTTTTTAACCGATAACATTAAAAGTAAGATGGTTATAGATTTTCTAAAATAAACTCAATTTGCGCATGCTATACACTAGCCTCCAAAAAATTTTAGTCTTTAGCTCTTATACGTTCCGAGGTTGATCTCGTTCAAACATACGGACAGACGCACAAACGAACGAACGGACAGACGGACAGGGATCGTCTTGTCTCCCTGATCAAGAATATATATGTATAGTTTATGGGGTCGGCCACGCCTCTTTCTGCCTGTTACATACATTTTCACAAAAACATTATACCCTGATTTCTCATTTTTAATGGGTTCAGTGTAAAAAAATGGAAAAAATAGCGATTAAAATAAAACATACAACATACAGAAATAGAGAGCAAAAGAGACAAAGAGAGAGGCAGGAGTAGAGCGAGTGGGCGAACGTGGGTGCATGTGTACAAACAGCAACGTCCATAATAAGAGGTACGAAAGTCTTAGTTCAAGAAGAAAAGTCAATATGTGTTTATACCCTGAACCCATTGAAAATGGGAAATCAGGGTATAATGGTTTTGTTTATTTTATTCATGAAGATCTGACAACTCAGCTATATCTTCTAAAATCCATTTACTGTCATAGTATTTGAAATGATATCAAATCAAGGATGAAGACAACTCACAGCTTCCTCCTTTCTTATTTTTCATGTCTTTCGAAAAAATAGTATGCCACTGACTATGGATAGCACTGTATATGTCAAGCATATATATATATGCATCCATATGTGCACATATACGTATTTCTTCATGTGTGTGTGCATGTAGAAATAAATGTGCATTGGACTGCTCGCAACGACCTTTGTTCAAAATGTTCGTGTCATTCTGTGTGTGTGTAGTATGTGTTTAAGTCGACCCATCGACCCAAATTGCGCGCTCTGCTATAATAAAAAAAGAAACAACAACAACACACCAACAGCCTTTTGTGTGTGTGTGTGTGTATGTGTGTGTGTGGATGTGTGTGTGCTCTGTACTCGCTCGCTAACGTGACTGGTGACGACGTTTGTTGTGGGTGGCAAAGTCCGAAGGAGAAGAAGCCGCAGCACCAACAGCAGAAGAAGCGAAAATACACCAAAAACGTTTTGCAAAAGACCTCGACCCAAACGGCAGGCGGTCAAAAAATATACTTTTTGATATATACATTTATATATAACACAAAAGCGAAATATTACACATAAGTATTCAAAAGGCGGAAACAGAAACAGAATAAAACGAAAATAAATTTAAAAAAAAAAACAGAAAGGATAGCGTGAGAGAGAAAATAATGATTAAGCCGCTAATGTGAAAATGTGGGAAAAGCGCAAGGAAAAGCGGTCTGGCTTTTCCTTGCGCTTTTCCCACATTTTCACATTAGCAGACGGCAGCAAAAACTTAAATCGATAAATCAAAATGCCAGCTACAACAACAAAGGCTCGCAAGGACGTGCACGACTTGCACGACACACACTATGCCCAAAGTGTTGTATAAGTGTGCCTTGCGGGTGGCAGGAAGTCGCTTTGCAGCGCTGAGGACAAATGACAGCATTTGGCCGACTTTTAATTATTGACATTCCCATTTTTGCTCTTTTTCTTGCTTTAAGGCAAATGTAACTTGCAGTGTGACCGTATCAGCTCCGCCAGAGTTGTCTGCTGTGTTTGTAGTAAATGGGCTAATGGCTAATTCAGGGTTACGCACATGACAAAACTCAAGTTTACTTTGGCCAATGTTAATATTTATACGAAAATTTCTTTCTTCTTTCGTGGCAGCTGCATACCACTAACTCCACTTCGTGTTTAATAATTATTTTACAATTACTTTACTTTCTCTATTTGAGTTGACATTCTACTTTAAGCACTTGTAGACACTGACTCAATTATTATCTTTCGGATATGTTTCTTTCAATACAAGTCTTCATTTGCTATTCATATGTCTCTTTAGTCTGTAACAAAAGCTTAAGATTAGAGACAGATCGAAAATTGTCTCTAGCCAATTCATATTGTATGTTTGAGATCTGTCCACTTTTTACTACTTTCTAGGATTGCCAAATACAAACTTGAAGAACTAATGAGTAAGAACGTTGCAGTCGGCCGCTACCGATTCCGAAATAGTTATTCACTTCCCAGAAGCCCGTAGGGGCATCTGGCGCATTATATTTTATATATAAATAATAATAATAATAATATAAATTAATCTCAAATAGCTTAAGATTAAAAATTTCAAGCGGAGGAGGCCATCGAAATGTTAATGGGAATATACAATTCGGAAAATCAATGAAGAAGGTCATATATCACAAAGTCATTATGTGGCGAGTTATTGGCTCGGAAGGTGCAGACTTTTCCGTTTTGATTGACCTGATCGTACAATGGGTCTTTAGTAATATAACTGTAAAATTTGGATGCTTACATTCCAAAAATGCGAAAATCACAGGGTTTCTTTTTTGTAAGTAAAGTCCCAAAAAGGTCGAGAAAATTATTTTTGGGAATCGATAAGTAACCAATGAGCGTAGATATATTCGCCGTAACTTTTTGATCTTGAAATGTCGACATGAGTGTTCATTCCAAATCTCAACTCTCTAGCCTTCCTAGAAGTAGTGTTTCTGAGATACAGGAAAATGCATTTTTCGATTTGGCATGCAAATCGAAAAAATCTTGACATTTTATCTGACCGGGGTAAACACGAGTATGTATTCAAAATTTCAAGGCTCTAGCTTCAATAACGTAGAAATGGATTGCGTTTATACGGACAGACTGACAGACGAACGGACAGTATAACGGACATTGCACAAAACCAATATACTACGTATTTTACTTCGCAACTATTGCCAGCTACAAGTGCATGTTAAATTTAACATTAACATCTTTTTTACCATACCATTGGTTTGACATTGACGTGACTCAGTAGGAGCTACAGCTGTCGAACTCTACGGATTATTCCGATCCCAGGTTTTAGCTAATGCATTCATCTGAAAAGAGCAGCTGCTACATAGGGTGAGTCATATATTATTATCATTTAATATATGATTCATATCGCACGCTCTGCTAAAACACGTTGATAAATGCGAATTAAAGTACTCATTAAAACTGAATGGAAAATGTTTATGTAACTATTTAACTTAACTCAATTGAATATGTCCATCAATCCAATTTGAAAACGAAATAATCTGTCTGGAATTTGGTTTTGGATTACCTGTGGAATACAACATTTTCCAGGCCGTAAACTAATAACTGATGGCAAATGGTATTCAGCTGTGAATTCAGATGTAAATTTTAAATTAGCCGAAAGCTAAATTTAAATTCGCCTTTTAAGCGGATGGGCAATAATTACAGTGTTATTAATGAGAGTAAAAGTTATTTTAAATATAAATGATATTTTTGTAGTAATTCTACTGAATGAGCTGTCGGGATATCAGGCAATTTGCACTTACTGTAGTCACTCTTTAAAAGAAATTAATATGTAATTAACACTAATAATAATTAATTAATAATTACTATCATTATTATTATTATTATTATTATTATTATTATTATTATTATTTGGTTTTATAATTCGCTGAATCAGCCCATAATTGTCAACATATTGCCTTTTACATTTCCATTAACTTAATTTAAGAGTCTTATAAATATATATACGCAATAGCTGATCAGTCAGTTGCAAGCGAAAATACCCACGGTGACTCAGAGAATGGGACACTTAGTAGAGTGATTGCTAATTGGAGTGGACTTTCCGAAAGGTTTTATCATGAAATTCTTTACCTAATTAAGATTATTAATAAATGAATATTAAAAGTACTAAATTGAAAATACATAAAGACATAATATGTCTTTCTCAGCGAAACTTACTCATCCAAATTAAAAACTACTGCAAGGAAAACTTTGTGCTTGCTAGTGGAATAAATTATGTAAATGTGCCATAAATTTTTTGAAAGCCTCACCGGGCAGTCTTGTGACATCCGTTATCATTTTATATTTTAGCCCATCTTATCATAATTTTGGCACTTTTTAGACCACATGGAGAAAGCTTAAGTCTTAACTATTTATGCGCAAGCACCAAGGGGGGAAGCCTCCAGCCTGATTAGTTACAAATTGTTGTTGTTGTGGGAAAACTTTTTACAATAAGTTGAAAAGTGTGCAAATGTTGCGAAAATATGGGCTCGAGGGCTTTGCACTTGTGCATGAAGTGAAAATAGTATATTGGCTGGGTACCCGTAATGCTATTTAAGCTAGACACTTTTGAAATCAAATATTTGCAAGTCGACACTACAAGCAGAGAGGAGTGTCAAAGCCATCCACGCTCTTTCAATGCAATTTCTGACATCCTCCTCGATCTTCTCATGTTTTTTATACCCTGAACCCATTGAAAATGGGAAAAAGGGAATAATGATTTTGTGAAAATGTTTGTAACAGTATAAAGTATATATATTCTTGATCAGGGAAACAAGCCGAGTTGATATAGCCATGTCCGTCTGTCTGTCTGTCCGTTTGTCCGCATTTTTGAACGCGTCGATCTCAGAACATATAAGAGCTAGAGACTTTTTCGAAGGTTCGTGTATATCACGAATAGATCTAGTGTGCTTAAAAAAATCTATAAGTTTTTCAGTTTTTAAGTTATCGACTAAGAAGCGAAAAAGTTATCCAGTTATAAAAGTCTATCTGATTCATCTTTATGGCTAGAGTCTTCATATTTTACATTTGGTTTCATGTGTATTTTATACAATTTTGATTTTTGTCAAATTTTACATATCAATTTTTCAAAATACGTATTTCAAGTACTAGAGACTTGTGCTTTGGCACATACATACATATAAGTGACATGATCACGCCCAATAAGTTTGATCATCGGTCGTCTAGAAAAAAAGTTATTAAACACTTAATATCTCATATTATCGGCGCCTTGCAGACTCAGTTGCTGAGTCAAAATGTACAGTTAGCAGACTGTGTGCTTGTGCGTGCGTTTGTGTGTGTGTATGTGTTGCTTGCTACATACATATAAATGAAACGGAGAATGTTAGCGATTCTTAAGAATAGCGGTTCTTCGAATAGAGCACTCTTACTTGTTTTATCTGTAAGTCATGCAATTTGATTAATACCGATAATAATGGATACTGACAATTATGGCGTAGAGTAGAAACTTGGGTTTCTGGAAATATCCACATATTATTACGCTGTAAAAATGCGAATAAGAAATAGATCTAAAACCGAAGATATTCAATAATGTGTGGATGCATGTGTGCGAATGTTCAATGTGTGTACAAAAGATGGAAGGGAATCTCGTAGTCGGGCACTCTCGACTTGTTTTTTTTTTTTGCATTTTGCAGGTGGTTCCGGTATAACCTTCATCAGAGCTCTTTCGTTCTTTGGTAACTGCCAACCCATAAAGTTGATGTGGCTAGGCTTAAGTGGCACTCGTTCAATGTTGCCGGATTGGCAGTTGCCACAGTTTCTGCTTCAATTGATTCAACAGCACACTTGACAACCCTAGCATGGCTGAATGTGGCCAACCCACATACCATATTCCCCAAGCGCTTTCAGTTTGCATGTGCAGCGCATGTCTCGTGTCCATTTCGTTCCACCAGCTAAATTCCGATTGGTGGGCTAATCGATTCGCCGGGTCGAGGAGCTGCTTACCTTGAAACTTGCCGCCGTGCCAAAGCGCGCTGTCTTTCCTGATAAATTAGCAGCTGCTTCACAAAGCGTGAATCCGTGCGGCCCCATACAGACTTACAAACGCACACACAGTTGTGTTTATTTGTATGTGACACTCGCTTACCTTCTGCTTTGCGCCAATATTCCGCCCTTCCCATAATGAACTTCCGGTACAATGGCGTTGGCTTTGCGTAATTTGTGCGTTTGTTCAACCGTGATTTATGCACATTGATGACGTCGCAGAAAATAAGCAAAAAAAAAATCCAAGAAAGAGGCAAACTGAATGATCTAACTCTTTCACTTTTTTGCTATCTGTATATGTGCTGACATGATTTTCTTATCTTGCTTGTATGTATTTCATCCGAACTTAAACCATTGAAACGAATTCTCTTCGCACTATATATATGCTTTTACGCTCGCCATAAATCGATAATAATTGATCTGTGCTCTCAATGTTTTCAGTCTATGAAATATACTCGTTTTCCCAAATGTTCGTAGCGTGCTAATGCGTTGATTTATATACTTTTTCTTGATTCATAAATTAGCTAAACGTCGAGCCAAAATCTGAAAAAGTAAGAAAACTCTAGTCATGGTAATCAACTAGGAGCTACCCTGCGTTTTGAAACAGATGCAGTAATCTATTTATAAAAGCAGACCAAATTGTAAACTTTTCAAAATTTTCTAAACATGTCGCTTATATCATTCAAACTCGCAACTTAACAATCAAAAAGCTTGCTTGTAAAAAAACAGATGAAAACCCCTCGGCTATCGAACCCAACACTTTAAGGCCACGTGCTTTTCTGCCAACACTGCTTTTTCACTACCAGAAGTTGAAGTTCAGTTCAGTGTTCAGTGTTAACGGAGAGAAATGCTATTTTCAGCATATGCTGTTCTATGTAATATATATTTAGTTAGTAAAAATTCGAACTCCTTCTAATATTCTATATATTTGCAAATTAGCTACAATTCAAAGAATTTGGACACAATTTGGAGCCTGCGAAGAGCCGCTATTCCGATAATTCTCCGTTTCATTTATATATACATATGTATATATATATATATATATATATGTACAATACAAACAATACACACACACACACATAGGCGCACGCACGCACAAGCGCAAATCGCTGCGTCAACTGTAATTGGGCTGCTATTTGTATGGAAATGTTATGTGAAATTAAATGTTTAATCAAACTTGTTGGGCGTGATCTTTAATATGTATGTATGTGTATTAGATAGAATTTTATAACTGAATTTAAGTTTTCATTTTTAATCGATAGCATTAAAGCGATAACAGTTATCGAATTTCTGAAACTAACTTGATATGCGCGCCCTAGCTCTAATATGTTCTGAGATCGACGCGTTCACACATACGGACAGACGGACAGCAGAAGGACAGGGCTAAATCGACTCGGCTTATCTCCCTGATCAAGGATTTATATACTTTATGGGGTCTGCCACGCCTCCATCTGCCTGTGACATACATTTCAACAAAAACATTATACCCTGATTTCCCATTTTCAAAATTTCGCCTCAAATTTGTAACTCCCGTATATCAAATACTAGAGACTTGTGCTTTGGCACACAATTACATATGGATGAAATGATCACTTCCAACAAGTTTGATCAAAATCGTTGGTCTAGAAAAAAAGTTATTAAACATTTAATTTCCCATAGTATTGCTATGCAAAGCACCCAAACAACAGTTGACGCACCTACTTGCGCTTGTGTGTGCTTGCGCCTGTGCGTGTGTGTGTATGTTTTGATTGGAATGAACGTACATATGCATGTGTATATAAAAGAAATTAAGAATGCTTGGAATAGCGGTTCTTCGCAGGGTTCAGGGTATACCCTAGTCGAGCGGTCTCGACTAGAGTTTTCTTACTTGTTTTAGTCAGACATTATATATTTCTTAAGGCACTTCATGATTTTTTCCCTTTCAGTTTAACACTTAAAACTAATAAAAACTAAAAATATTGACTTTTTTCATGTCACAGCTTATTTCAGTTTACTTTGATTTTTTATCATAATTCCCGGAACTTAAAAATTATGTTGAAATTTGTTTATCTATTGTATTGTGGTAGTGGTCAACTAATTTATTTTCACCTTAAAAGAGATTGGTCACACTGGAAATTTCAGTTTAGCGGCAAATATCAAAATGGGTCTACGCACAACAATTGAACAGCGAGAATTGGTCCTTATTCACTTTAAAAAGGGCAAGACTCAGCGAAATATTGCTGAAATTGTTAATTTAAGCCCAAACACTGTCCAATCGATTATTAAACGCTTTGTTCGGGAAAATCGGGGGGCCGACAAAGGTCGTAAAGCACCCAACAAAATTTTCACTGATTCTGAGGAAAGGATGATTGTTAGAAAAATAAAAGCTAATCCAAAGTTATCGGCACCAAAAGTGACTTCTGAGATTGAAAATGAACTTGGCAAGAAATGTTCTGTAGAAACTGTTCGCCGCATAATTCGAGAGCAGGGTTTTTATGGTCGAGTAGCAAGGAAGAAACCTTTCATTAATGCAAAGAATAAGCTCTGCAGGCTAAAATTAGCCAACGAACACATTATTCGTCCAATAAAGTTCTGGAATGATGTTATTTTTGCGGAAGAGTCCAAATTTAACATCTTTAGTTCCGATGGCATGCAGTATGTTTGGCGTCAACCGAACACAGAGCTCAAAGGGAGCATCTCAAACCCACTGTTAAGCACGGCGGAGAAAGTGTTATGGTTTGGGCCTGCATGGCGGTTTCAGGCTTAAAGGAAAAGGTAAAGAGTTGGCTCATTTGGAATTGCCCTCATAACGTGAATCCCCCAGCCCAGTCACCAGACCTTAACGTGATTGAAAATTTGTGGGCCATTTTGGATCTGGCTATCCGGAAAAGATCCATTTCAAACAGAAATGATTTGAAAAATGCCCTTTCAGAGGAGTGGTCCAAAATAAGTCAGGAAACGACTGCAAAATTGGTTTCATCGACGGAAAAGCGGATAAAAGATGTTACCAAAGCCAATGGAGGCCACACAAAGTATTAAAAGCAAAGCATAACTTGTATTTTTAGGTTCAAGTTTCTTAACTGAAATAAGCTGTGACATGAAAAAAGTCAAAATTTTTAGTTTTTATTAGTTTTAAGTGTTAAACTGAAAAAAAAAACATGAAGTGCCTTAAGAAATATATATTGTCTGACTAAAAAAACTACGTTTAAACTTTTTTGTTACCTTATGTAGTTTAGAAGAAATTTTAATTTGAAGTTGCACATAACCCTTGCTTGAAATAAGCTGTGAGCCACTGTAGATATAGAGTGATGACAGAAACAGGGAGATGGAGACAGAGAGAGATGATAGAATATGCAATTTTTTTTGGTCGAGCCCATATAGTTTTATGTCGCTTGAATACAGCTTAGCATACCTAGCGTATAGCTAGCTACAAGGTATGTAGATACTTGATATGCCAACTACGTGCTTAAACGTATTTTGAATCTCAATTCTTATATAAAGTCCACATTTATGACACGCATAGCATTGTTTATCAAGTATAATCAAAATCGTTCGACTAGAAAAAAAAGTTATTAAACATTTAATTTCCATTAGCATTGCCATACAAAAAGAAGCCCAACAACAGCTGACGCAACGACTTGCGCTTGTGTGTGCGTGCGCCTGTGCGTGTGTGTGTATGTTTTGATCGTAATGAACGTACATATGCATGTGCATATTAAAGAAACAAAGAATGCTTGGAATAGCGGTTCTTCGCAGGGTTCAGGGTACACCCTAGTCGAGCGGTCTCGACTAGAGTTTTCTTACTTGTTAACTTCCGGTTTTTGAAATGTATGTAACAGGCAGAAGGAGGCGTGGCAGACCCCATAAAGTATATATTCTTGATCAGGGTGACAAGCCGAGTTGATATAGCCATGTCCGTCTGTCCGTCTGTCCTTCCGTCCGTCCGTCTGTCCGTATGTATGAATGCGTCTTTCTCAGAACCTACAAGAGCTAGAGACTTGAAATTTTTTATGGAGGTTCGTGTATAGCACGAAAAGATCGAGTTTGTTAAAAAAAAGTCGATAACTATTTTAATTTTAATGTTATCGATTAAAAACATTATCGAATGTTAGTTATAAAATTATATCACCCACGTCTTTATAGCTGTTAGTTTTATATTTATTTTATGTAATTTTGATTTTTATTAAATTATTAAAAATTAAAAAAAATCTAATAAAATATGTTGAACATAAGCTGAAAATTTCATTCAAATCCATTAATTCACGCAGAAGTTATTAAACAAAACATTTGGCCAATCGGCCAAACACGTGACCAGCAACGCAAAACAAATTGTTTTCCTATACATGTGCGTGCATCTAGAAAATTCTAAGATCCGCAAGTTTTAGTGTACATATTTCCAATAGATGGCGCTATGATTTGCTAATTATCAGCTGTTCAATAAATCGAAACATGGATGGCGCTGTTCTATCAAACCATAGATGGCGCTATTGGCTAAACAATTGAAAATGAATTGAATTTAGTTTTCTGTGCATTTATACGAAATGCTAATTTTGCAGTATTTTAAAAAACGCAGATAGCGCGGGGTTTAGGGTATCTCCTAGTCGGGACCCCCGACTAGAGTTTTTTGACTTGTTATTATTATTAGTTACAATTAAGGATGTGCTAAAAATTCACATTTATTTGCAGATTTCTGTGGATAAAATACTTCAAATATTTTAAGATAACATTTATATTGCTTTAGCTTCAACTAATTTACTTTGCTTTCATAAAAGTAATCTTATTAACACACTAGTGTCCTAGTTTAACAACATTTTCATTCAGTGATATATATATATATATATATATATATATATATATATATATATATATATATATATATATATATATATATATATATGTGTGTGTGTGTGTGTGTGTATTTATGTATTGGTGACTCTTTCTTCTGACTTAGTCAGCCGATTCCAGGCGCTGTCGTAGCGTTCCGCTTCGAAAAAATTACTCAGGGTTTGGGGCAGTTGCTTGTGTTGTGCCTCATTGCCTTGTATGAGTGGAGGTATGTAAGTGGGCGTGGATGCTGCTGTTGCTACTATTACCGCAACTCCCGTTTCTGCTGTTGCAGAAGTTAAGCTGCTCTTAATGCACTCCACTGGCGCTTCCTGCGTCTGACCTGTGACCTGTGTACGCCATTCGTAGTTCAGTGGAGGCGGCTTGACTGCTGGATGCCTCAGCTGAATTGTGGCACGGCTGACGAACAGCTTTGGAGTTATTGCTGATGCTGTTGCTGCTGCCATCTGAGTGACTCGAGCTTCAAATTGGAACTGTTTTGGCGAATTACGAATGCGCCTTTTGTTCTCCACTTGGCGAGAGTCAACGCATGACGAGTCAACGAGTCTCTCTCTCTCTCTCTATCTCTCTTTCTCCATATAGACATATCTGGGTTGAGTTGGTGTGTGCATTGTTTGCTCTAGAAGATTTCTGAGCTGATCAATTGGATTGTAGGCGGTTAGTCAAATTGAGATTATGGCATTTTGGCACTTGAAACTGGTTTCTAGCGACTTTCCTCCCATTTGTGGACAGACAAAGATGCAGGCACGCGCCTACGGGCTACCAAAATGTGAGCTAAAAAAATTCAAACAAAAGCAATTAACAACAAAGTAAACAACCCTCAGAAGTTTTTTGCAATATTTGTTGCTCAACTTGAGACGCTCACTGCTCAGCACTTCGTATTCTATTCTAAACAACTTGAAGCGGGTATTACGATTCTTGGCAATGCTACGACTTTCATTGCTTGTAGCCAACTATTTTCGCACCTCGCATACTAGATCTCAAATAATGTAAATTTATTAAGTATAAATACTGCCAATATATATTTTGATATACTTATATACATATATATATATAATATGTAACAGACAAATATTCCTCTATATTTTATCTACATATATAATTACTTGTTAATCATAATTATCGCAATCTGAAGTGTTTTGTAAACGTAAGACTCATTCACTATTCCCCATTACTCATTATATAACTGTCTTCGCACAAAGCCAATGATAAACACATTTGTTAAGTATTTTATCAACAATTCTATTTATACGAGCTTCCTACCCTATAGAAAGAGATATTGTCTCTATAAAGAGATATCTCTTTTAGTTCATTTCACTTAACAGCATATTATTTTGTTCTCAAATGATAAGCAAAATATTTAATTTTTGAACACTTAACATGAGAACTTGAGTGTAATTTGATTTTCTTAAGGGTTTATAGTTTACACCGAATAAAAACTAATCAGTAAATGAGCGATTTACAGCCAGCGTAACTCATAAATATTTTCTACTTGGTACGCTTACACGTTTTCATGTATAAAGATATTATTAAATTCTTTGTATCCGATCTTACTGAATTGGCTGTTTGTTTTTAATGTACATACATTGGATAAATATCTCTAGTTTCTAGCTCCTATGTCCAGCTCTACAACTATGTACATACATCGATTACTTCCCTATAATTTTGCCAATCCTCCGACAGTTGGCTTAGCTTTACACTTAGTCATAAATGTGTTCATACTTGCTATATTATGAACACATAATCTGGTTTGATATGCAAAGCGTAGACCCCCATTGCTAACTGTAGTCGAGTCCATTTAACGCCCACATCCAAACGAAATGCAAATTATCGTACCTGGGAAGTAAAAAGTAAAGTAAACATGCTGTTCGTTGATAGGCAAACAAATACCCCTTAAGTGAAGAACTCAAAGTGGAAAAACTCCCATAACAGCTAAACGTAGATGGGTAACTGACACATACAGATCTACGACAAATGATGCAATCATCATTCATTGAGCATTTGGCAAGTGATTCATTGAATTGAATAATAGCGCATGTTCCTCAGTTGACTGTTATTTAAAACTGATTTGGAGGGCGAGTCGGGAATGAGACGATGGGTGCCTGCAACACCTTCTGAAAGCTGGGTTAGCCGCTCTGCAGTTGTGTGTGCGTGTGTGAGTGGGTGGGTGTAGTCCGTTAACCGCATGCAAATTGTAAGTGTACGCGACTCTCAAGAGAAACCGAGAAACCGGTTTCATATAGTTGCACGACTCGAGCTCTTGATTGACCGAGGCCCAACTGCTAGTGAGTCAACAATGGGGCGGCAGTCCGACTCAATTATAAACCAAGAACAAAGTATAAATACGATGAAACAATGCCACAGCATAATCGGCCCTCGCTGTGATAAGCGAATTATTCTTAGGCAAATAACAAAAATAAATATTACAAATATTATGAAAAAGCGAAAGCATTTTGCTTTGTGCGGTCCAAGAACAATGACTTAGACAGTATCCATCTCTGCTGCAATATACTCACCGATAGATACCCTGTAATCAGCTTGACCAGATCTCTAGGAAATCTTTCGAGAATACACAAAATATGCATTTAAATAATATTTTTATAGGAAAGTGTACACAAATTTAATTACACCCCCAAGCTAACGCTGTGAATTAATATAGTAGAAATCTTTTCGAATTTAGTATGGAATTTCTATAAATAATTTTGAGTTTAGATATAATACTACAATGTATATATATAGACTTGAATGCTCATTCATACACGTCCACTAATTGTTATACCCTTCCATCAACTGCTGATAAGTGCAGTGTATGTGAAATGACATGAATCAGTCAAGAGCCAGTGTTCTTGCTTCAGGCGACTAAAAACGCGCCGATTGTTTGCTTAACACACGTGCCAAAACGATTGCTCATACAGCAAAATAAAAAAAAACGTGTAAACACCGCAAATTAATGATAAACATTAACATTTGCCATTATCGACTCCAATCGAGAAGTTGCATTTGTTGCTGCTGCAATTGTAGTCGCGATTTGCTAATTGTTGCAAAATGTGCTGCATAATTTTGCGGTTAATTGCCACGGCGAATCGCTTCTCCAAAGGTGCCGACTACGAAGCGGCTTTAACAGCGATTTGCACACGTTTATCTTCATTTTTCATCCAGCAAAAAGGTCGTGCTATTTAATTGTGGATATGTAATTGGGGAACTGTAACCGTAGCTTTACTCACCTGATGATGCCTGGCAGATGAACATATATGTATATATTATAGGTATTTCTGTTTCAAAAATGTCGCCTCTATGTGGCTTGGGAGCGTTTCTCTATCTCTATATTAGCTTAAGGTCAGACTTCCTCAACTATTCGCAATGACAAATTCGGCACGTTCGCTGAATATTTATCTAGCAAGCTTTCAGGCATTTCAGTTATTTTGAATTTTCTTTAGTACTTATCTTAATAATGGAATAACGTTTCGACTTGGTACTAGTCCATGATCTATTCATATACATAAAATTTTAAGTCAGTCCGACAGTCTCACAAACGAATTAACTCCATTCAAAGACTGTAAAACACACATTAAAAGGCGGTTGGGTGTCTTCATAAGCTGAAGCTCTACTCAATCTCTCTACCTTGGGGAAAATAATATCAATAATACAAATGATAATGTTGACAATGATAATGAAAATATCGACAATCAGTATCTATAATAATTTTAGCATGCTGTTTGCACAGTCTGCCTCTCCTCCTATATTATATGCTGCTTCCCGTTTTGAAACTGAGCCTTTCATAGAGAAGACTTTAACTGCGTACACTATAAATATAATAATAAATTCTTCCTTTTGGATTTCTTTGCAGACTCGCTAACCGACAGTTCAAACACCACGAAAACGCCACTATTTCCAAAGGATCTATTCACGAAAGAACAGCTTGAGAACGGCGCTGTCATCCTGCACATTATCGGTGTTATATACATGTTTGTGGCGCTGGCAATTGTCTGCGATGAATTTTTCGTGCCTTCCCTTGACGTAATCATTGAAAAGCTCGGCATCACGGACGATGTGGCCGGCGCAACGTTTATGGCGGCGGGTGGCAGTGCCCCTGAGCTCTTCACGAGTGTCATTGGCGTTTTCGTGTCGTTCGACGACGTTGGTATTGGTACGATTGTGGGATCAGCCGTCTTTAACATACTCTTTGTCATTGGAATGTGTGCGCTCTTCTCGCGAACGGTCCTCTCCCTGACCTGGTGGCCACTGTTTCGCGATTGCTCATTCTACAGCATCAGCCTGCTGGTGCTGATCTATTTTTTCCGAGATAATCGCATATTCTGGTGGGAGGCGCTCATCCTATTTACCATATACATTGCCTATGTGACCTTCATGAAATGGAACGTGCAGGTGGAGCATTGCGTCAAGAAGATGATTACCAAAAACAAGGTGACTCGCGTCCGAAGTACAGATCAACTTATGCCTGCAGTAAGTAGTTGGGAAGTTTTTTTGCAAAATCAAAAGAAAAAAAATACTAAAAAATTTGTAATCAAAAAAGTCGTTTAGGAGAAAGCGAAATTGCAAAATGTCTCCAAAATCTTTTGCCAGGAATATTTTTCGTTACTTAAGAGCCTTTTCTTTTCTCGTTTGAATTCTCGTTTGCTTTGGCCTAGTATTCCATGCATTTTCTTTCAAAATGGGACCAAACAGTGGAGCAGGTGTCTGTTAGTTACTATAACTAAGGGCATGCAAATGAACGACTGCACTCTTATATATACTTATGATAACTGAATGACTAACACCTTATTTGGTTTATACTTGTCTTTGGCATTGAACGCTAGTTGACGCTGCAGCTGCTGGTGCTGTTGCTGCGGATCATGATGATCAGCAAGCTGATGAGTTGGCAATAATTGAATTTCACCTTTGAGTTTTAACTCAAAACAAATTGAGTGTGAATTGCTGTTGATTTTTTTCGTCAAACCAGTTCCGGGAACTGAAAGCGACCAATGTCTGTCAGGGTCAACCAGAGACAATGAAACTGAGCGAGAGCGGGATAGAGAACTGCCAGACAGACTTCAAGACATTATTTCATGACATTATTAAAAAAAAAAGTTAGCTCATGCTAAATGACGCATAGTCGTGTGATGCTAACCAACACTGGTCGACTGTTTGGTCTTTCTTTATCTTTATATATCAACCTATATTTATACTTTTCTATCTCTAATTTAAGCCTGCTCTAGCTCTTAACTACACTTTCGTAGCGATAAACTCTTTTTTAGTATTTTCTTTTATTATTTGGTCTCTTTGTAACACTTTCTCATTTGCTATGCCTTTTACGACTTGTTTAACCGTACTGACTTATTTAGACACATACACACACATAGCAGCTGTCACACCCATACACACACTCACACTGACAACTTTGTATGCGGCCAATCGCAACTGTGCACATCACATCACATCACAAGCCTACAGACACACATAGTCGCACAGCTTGAACTTGAATATGATCTGAACTTGATTCTGGACTTTATCTTGATTTCTCTCACTCACTCATGCATGCGTTCAACATTTCGGACTTTGTGTTAGCTGCACCATCTACATCATAAATCTAAATTTAAAAGATAAACAGAGCGGCAAATTGCCAAATATCGAATCACTACAACAAAATGGCGCAAGTATTCGATATTTTGTTAAGTCTTGAGAATATTTCGAATATCTATTCTTTCGCTGGCTCCATAATTATGCTAATGATGACGCTGATTATAAAAATACTGCTTAGTCCTCGCTTGACATTATCTTAACTGTTTTAAGTCCCAACGTCATTCGGAATAATATGAATATTCCATAGTAATACCATATTATTCCATAAAAATATCTTTATTATCAATCTTTATTTACTTTTTTCACGTAGGTCTTCAACAATATCAATCAATCAATCAAATATATATTTATATCATCTAATAATTCCGCTCGATTTCACAGACTTTTTCCGTAATCAGTAAAATTAATAAGCCAATCATTCCAACATTTCTGTATTGCTATAAAGTTTTCATTTCCAAGGGAATTTTATAAAATAACACATTCATTAGTATTTAAATAGCAATGCTACATTTGGACTACAATTGACTTAAATTTAACGGAGAAAATTATTTACGAATATTTTATTTTTATTTACAAGGGGTTTTATGTTGGAGGCATTGGGGGGGCGTGTGTGGGTGCTTTCTTGGGTATTGAACAGTTGGAGTATATTATTGGCCCATCACCGCAGTCAAAGTTCTTTTTTAATTGTGTGGAGATCGAGGATGGAGGCATTGGTGCTTTTTTCTTATACATCGAGCTTTTGGAGTATGATAAAGTAGCGGGTGGTCCATCAACGTTATCCAAATTCTTGTAAGCTTGGCCCTCTTTGAGCTGGAGATCCACCTCGAATTTGGTCTTGGTCAAGCTGTGCCACAGCCTCAAGTCGAAGGACTGCAAATCAATGAATATGTATCTAATAATACGATAGAGGACCAGATAACCAAGGATTAGGTATAATGCTTGATCCGAATGGTTAAAGAAATAGTCGAATGGCTTATTTTGGACATCAATCTTGAACCAGACCAAAAGCAAAGGCACAAACAGGACCCAATAGGCGACTATCGCACACACTTCCACAATTTGCTTGCCAAACATTTTCGCAACGTTCCGAAACCGTGCCCGAACAGCTCGCCCACAGCAATGCTACTAATTCCAGTGTATCAGTGCATCGTCTATATCGTGTATATAGTGAATGCGGTTAAACCGATACGAATTAGCGATATGCCTATAATTAACTCTAGCTATAATAAATTAAGTGAGCAAGATACTCGTCCATTACTCATGCCTCTTTTGATGCACATTATTACACGAAACTCAGTATTTCTTATGGCTAACGTTTTTATTCTTACGAAGCTTTTTAGGGAACTTTTTTTTCGTACCCCTTAAGATCAAGATGACCGTTTCGACTTGAAAAATATTTTTAATAAACAAATTTCATATCGGACATAGTGAAAACTGATAGTTTTTCGGTTTGAATAGCTTTTTACATACATAAAAAATTATATGTAAGCAGTAATAAATGAAGATTATGTGGTACAAATTTAGACAGGAATGTTGCCCTCAGAATATGGAGGCGGCGGCTGTCTCCTGTGATTACGTTTATTGCGCTGAACTCGCTCGGATAAGCATGGCGCTGGTGCTGGATTGGAGTTATTAGGGTCCTCATCTTCCAGCTCCAAAATTACAGGGCTGTTCATATGTTTAAGCTCCATCCTTTCCGGATCATTTTCAACGTAATATTGTCGCTCTTGATTAATCATATTCATTGTTGCGGGACTATGTGTGACCCAGATTGTCATTGACCAGGTTTTGAGCTTTAGATAAATGATTACTACTATTATATAGACGACCAAGTAACAGGCGGCCAGGCCCAGCACCAAGGCACAAATATATTTGATTGACGTAAAAACTTCTTTGTCATCCCATTTAATCCATCCCCATTCAACGCAATACCATACTATCAAGGGCGCTAAGACAATCCAGTACAGAATGAAGATAAAGACTTCCACAACTCTTTTCTGTATCATTTTTTCCCTTCGATCTCGATCAGCTTTGCACGTGAGTTACCTTCGGGTTCACTTATACAACTAAATGCTATTTAAATTTTGTTCCTTAAGTTTGTGTAAAATGTGGTTTAATGGAAATTACTCATGAGAATTACTTGATGCCCACAATGCAATTACTAATAGTTCATCGTTGTGGCTGTTTGAAATAAGTCATTATTTATTTAAGTAATTTCTTCATGCATATTACTTTATTGTTTTTCTTAAAAACTCTTAAGCAATCAATAATCGCACAATTCAGAACCAATTCTTTATCTTGGTTATTATAGTTCGCTTCTCCAGGTCATCCGGAACATCCGTATCAGCCTTGTTTTTAAGTATCTTGTCCTTCCCTTTATACCTTCGTATAAATTTGTTAAATTTGGCCTTTTCGAACTTTTTGATTCTTTTATAAGCATACATTACGATCCGATAGAATAATACAAAGCACACAACATCCAATACCACGAAGACAAATACGGCAACTATAGTCTCATTCAGATGTAATGGTTCAAAGTAGATCCATTTCTTTTCCTGGAATTTCAAATACATATAAGGCGTAAAATTAAACCAATAGGCAAGCAAAACAAATATTTCCAAAACCTTTTTCTCAAACATTTTTGCAACTTGCTTTACAGTTGAGCGAATGCTGTGAACTGATTAAATGAAACAAGTCTTAAGAAATTATAAAAGCTATTAGTAATCGTAACTCCAATAAACTTATGAATAATTCCGGTTGCGGAGACTGCGGTTGAACTAAATACTACCAAAGATCTACAATCAACTATTTCAAAATAACGTTTCTTTTTGTATGAAATGTGTGATCTCAATTGGCTTTTGTGGGCATTATCAGTATAATCTTATAAAGGTATCAGATCAGCGAGATTGGCCACGCTTATTCTAAATTTCAAGTCGTTATCTTCAATAGCGTCAAAATAGTCTGCGTTCATTCGAACAGAAAAACAGGCGGAGGTACAGTAAGCCGGACATTCCACAAAAGCAATATACCCTTTAAGTTCGTGAATGAGTATACAAAATTAAAACAATATTTCAAACAGAAACTTACTTTTTGTACAAAACTATTTAATTTTGATTTTTGGAGGCTTGAATACAAAAAATATGAAATTAATTTAGAATCGGTTTCGGATACTTGAAATTATATTTCGTTTCATGTTGTTCTCCTTATAATGTCCTTCAAGGTCCCTTTCATCAGCTTTGAGCTGCTCACGTACAGTTTCCAACTTTCTCTTATAGAACTTTTCCAATTCTTTTAAGCCACAGAATACAAGCCGATAGAGTATAACGTATGCTATTATATCCACAAGTACGAATGTGAGCACAGGTAAAATCGTTTTTCCCAGTTTCAAAAAGTCTAAATTTAAATAATTTTTGTCTGTAAATAATTTATATAGGAAGGGCGTAAATCTTAGCCAATATAAGATTACAATAAATAATTCCATAAATTTTTTCTCAAACATGTTGAAACTGGCTTTGTCTTTGAACGAATGCCGTGAACTGAGTTTCTTCAGCAATACTCACCTCGAACGTTTTTTTTTTTATTATAATATCATATTTATTTATACATATAAAATACAAAATAAAAAAGAGATATATTTTCATTCGAGAAATCGTGCGGTTATATGGAATAGAGTTACGTATTAGGAAGTACACGCTTAACTTTTTATACCTTGAACCCATTGAAAATGGGAAATCAGGGTTTAATGGATTTGTTGAAAAGTATGTAACAGGGAGAAGGAGGCGTGGCAGACCCCATAAAGTGCATATATTCTTGATCAGGGAGACAAGTTGATTTAGGCCTGTTCGTCTGTCCGTATGAGTAAACGCGTCGATCTCAGAACCTATAAGATCAGAACCACGAGATCGAATTTGTTTTAAAAAATTTTTATAGCTAGAGTCTTTCAATTTTGCTTTAAGTTTTATATTTTATATAATTTTGATTTTGTTAAATTTTGACAAATTTGATCAAAAACGTTCGCCTACGAAGAAATTATTAAAGTTATTAAACATTTAATTTCTCAAAACATTGGCGTCTGGCAGCCCAAGCGCAGTCTGTGTTTGTGTATATGTTGAATGTAAGGTACATACATACATACATATTGGATAAGCGAAGAATGTTAGCTCTTAGGTTCTACATAGCTATTCTTCGCAGGGTTCAGGGTGTCCCCTAGTCGAGCGATCTCGACTTGAGTTTTCTTACCTGTTATTTTTAATATAATAAATAAAATAAATATTTATATTGATTTATTGACTTATCAATGCTATTCAACTCACACCGTATATGTGCTATGCTATGCAGCCGTACTTAGTTGAATGAAGATTTCTTTGTTTTCTTTTAATATTTATCGATCTCAATTTATAAGTCAATATCCCTTTCCCCACCGTATAAGAAAATCCACCTAATTTTGTAACAAGTTCTTTGAATCGTGAACATTCTTTTATTATGTAGTATATATCTTTACATACCATAATATGTGATATTTAAAATATATCATGCTGGTGTTTCCAGAACTTAAAACTAGGTAATAAATATATGTCTATGCATGACTCGCAAAAGTATTTGTATTCGCTAGATAATATTAATATTAAAAGAAAATATGAATATATTTGTTAATATATTATAAAACGTCACTAAATGATCTATTCCTGTTACAGGAACAGCTAACATTAGAGTTGTGTCGTGTTGCTTGGAGTAACTTCAATTAACTTCAATGAACTAAACTTGCTATGGATTGAACTGATTGAACTTTTTAATGCCCCAAGTATTTTGTCAATGATGAGGATCTGAGTAACAGACTAATAAACTGTATAGGCCTCGAAAATTAACAATTGAACTTTTCTATCAAATTGAACTAGAAGTCGCTGATTCACGTCAAAAATTTGTCTAAAATTGGGTTGGTCTTTGGTTCTTTGGCTAATGCTAATACTTGATGCGAACAACATTTCGCTCTTCCAGTTTTCTATATCTTGGGTCTCAGCTGCTGGGAGGTGCCCATTAAGACATCAGGCGACATGATGATACCATGACTCAGTTTGCGGGCCATGCCAGGTGTACGGGGCGGCGTGGAGGGCACAGGCGGTGCACACCTAAGGCTGGGCGTGGGACTAGAGATGGGCTGCTGTTGCCGCATATGTGGATGGGGCAATGTGGCACTGCGCAACGGTCGCGTCTCGTGTTTCATGTGTATGCGCGCCAAATCGCTTTCCACAAGCAGCGGATGACTAATAGTGCGTATGACCTTTGGCATCTGATCCTTGACTGCATCTGGGCCATCGACCGTATCAATATTCTCTGTGGATACGGCCTGATAATGTGATTTATCCTTTAGCTGCGATTCGGGATCCTCCTGGGTTTTCTTGAGTTTATGCCACATTTTCACATCACAAACTTTTAACTTCATATAGATGAAGATCACAATACGATAAAAGGTCACATAGCCAGCGAGCAGGCATAGTGCGAATGTGGCGTGATCCGAGAACGATTGAAATGGTATGTTCAGATCCCAGCGTATCCAATTTTGGGTCTTGCAATACTGATAGATGGCTGGCGTTATAACCATCCAATAGAAAAGTAGTGTGAACAGTTCAATAATCCTTTTTTGAAACATGATTTATCTGTATAATATATTCATATATTCAGAAAGCTCGCGCGAACGCTTTTTGCTCCGTTTCGAAAATGTAATATTCGTTGCGCTGTGTTCAAGATTCGTTACTAAATGATGTGCACAGAGCGCATAACCCAGCTATATAATACAAATCAACGATCAATGCAGCCAGCCCCGTCAACCCAGCTGAAAGCCCGACTTGACGCAGAAAGAGAGCGACAGACGAAGTGTGGCTATGAGAAAGAGAGAGAGCGAGGCAAAGAGAGAGAGAGAGAGAGAGAGAAAGAGAGAGACAGATACAAAGACTCTCTGAGTCAAACAGCACCGATTCGCGAGCTATCTGTACTCTGTGTTAGACAAGCTCTTTATTTTTTATCGATATCAGCTGGGTATATAAATACATTAGTCGTATTACTATATAGTCATGAACGTGTACAAAATCCCTGGAATAAGTGCATTGGAACTGGTTCTATGACTCTTACCCCCTTAGTGGCAGGTGACAAGTGCACAAATATACATATATAAACAGGTTGAGTGACAAATTGAGTCGTGTTGTGAGTTTTTTTTTATAAGTTGTATATTTGAGCAGGTTCGTTGTGTATTTTGCAATTTACATTTCTTAGATCATTGGCTCGACTCTGTCTTCGAATTGTTTTTTAGTTTTTTTTTTTTTGTGTTTTTGTATTTGTTTCTGTGACGTGGCTTGGCGAAATTTTTTAAACAGAGTTTTTGAAATTGTGATTCATGCGATCTTTTAATTTATTATGCGATTTAAACACCTGTAGTAACTGGGGGTTGCGCTCATGATTTTTTTTCTTGATGATTTTGGATGATTTCTCAGGTCTTAAAATAAAAGAAAGAAAGATATCAATTGCCAATAATTTTTCTGTCAAAGTCTATCAAAACAAGCAGACAATTCGATGGAACAGCTTTAAATGCACTCATTAGCTAACGTGCTATTTGTATACAGATGTGTTGTATTTGATAGATCCTCGTCGACTTAGAGTCATTGCCGAGTCGTTTTTGCTCGTGTATCTTAATTGGTATGAGTATTAGGCTATCTATTGTTTAAGCCCATTCAATCGCGCGGCAAAAACAACATGACTTGCCATTAATTAGCATTATAATCAGCCATGAGGTAGTTCACCTGGGCACGAGCCAATGCGCTAATTGGCCAGACTCTAGTTAGTTGGAGGCTAGTTTTTGTTGATCTTGAATTGCCCTACACAGACCCAGTTCTGCGAGCACTGTATATTATGCACATATGCTTGCTCCACTTATTTTGAATGGACTGAGCTATGGCTGGACATTCTGCAAACAAATGCTCTTTTTATATGCATGCCATACATATCGAAGCACTTACAGTCTATAAATAGAAGTTCAAACAGTTCACAGCTTGAAGTTTCTTCAAGCAGAAATTTAATCTGCTTAAACGTGTTGACTAAACAAACGCTTACACACATATCATACCAGATAACTAAACAGAGAGATGCTTTAATCTTTTTGTGTGATATTTAAAATAACAAGAATTTTGTCATCACAAATATATAAGGCATAAGTTATAAATGTATACATTTATTTTAAAGCCATGAATTACGCGAGATGACATGATTATAAAATCTATGCATGAATTCCATAATCAAATTCTTCTACAAATATGTATATTCATAATCATATAATATGAAAAAAGTATTTGTGTATTCACATACAAGAATAATTAAATAAAAAGTTGATTCGCTTAATCTGACATTTAGCAAGAATTCTCTAATCACAGACTTCATATGGTTCTTTCAAGAATAATTAAACGAGCAATTTTATCTGTTATTCTGTTAATAAAACAAGAATTTGTATAGTCTTAGTAAACTTTAAATCATAAAAACAATTTATAATTATAGAATATTGTATATTAAGAGAACTTTATTTTCTAATTTCGTTATAGACACTAGAACTTTCCACTTTATTATTAATATATATATATATATATATATATATATATATATATATATATATATATATATATATATATATATATATATATATATATATATATATATATATATATATATATATATACCTTCATGTTTCCTATATACGATATATACTAAGATTTTTTATGATTCCAATTGGATTTTTATGAATGAAATTCGATCGACTCAAACCTGTTCCGTAAATACTTGAGGAAACTGTCACACGTGCCCTCGATTTTATGAATGGAATACGATCTGGATAGACGTGTTCTATAAGCATATGCACAACACTTCACATAACAGTCTCACACATTCTCAGCTTTTGCATATAGTACCTGTAATGTACATGTATATATGTAATACATGTATCTGCTATATTTTAAATATTTATCACCCGATAACCATATATATTAGTCACTCAGCATTTTCATATATATATATATATTTAGCTAGCGATAATTTTGTTATTGTTCTTCTAATATTTTCTTGCTCTCTTCTCGCACTTCTAGCGCTGTCTTTGACCAGTCATAAGTGTGAGCTTTCAGGTTTTCTTTTCATTTATTGAATTATATTTAAAAACTTCTAATGTTTCATTTGAGGTTCTGTACTTACTTTTTTGATTATAGTGAAGGCAAAATAAAATACAATAAAACTTCCCACTGCGCTTTGACAAATACAAATATATATATATATATATATATATATATATATATATGCATTATATATATGCATTATATATATATATATATATATATATATATATATATATATATATATATATATATATATATACTTTTTCGTAATCAAACAAGAAATGTACAAACAATTGAATACTGAAGCTTGTATGTAAACTTAAAAACAGTTGCAAAATCTAAAGAACAAAATTTGTTTATGATATTTTTGTTCTACTAAAAACTTTATAACTTTATTTGAAATGCATACAAATTTATATTTATTTATTCTTTTGATTTCCAAGAACCAGCAGACCAAGCCACTTTAATATGCCAGAGGTGGTGGAATGCGAAGCCGCACAGTCATCTTTGGTGCTTGGCCGCTGAGCCTACCGTTTAAAATCTGATGCATCCAGTTGTGTGCACCAAAACTATTCAAATCCTGTTGTATATAAATATCTATATGAAACTTCCCTTAAAAGTGTTTGCTGCACTTTTGCCATGCATTCATTTTTACTGCACTCGAACCCAACTTTGTTTGCAACTTCCAATAAAAAAAACCTCTCGGTATTGACATGACACGACATACGATCCTAACGATACCTGCCCAGAGTAGAGACCAAAAGCTGTGGTCCGCTTGCCGATCAAATATTACACGTTGTTTAACTTTCTGTGTAGTACGTGTTGTGGCTACCTTGTACAATAGACTAAATTTTCCAATTTAATTTCTTTAGTTCATTTTTTATTGTTTCTAAATATTGGCTATATTTAATTGCACTTAACGATTCAATTAGCCTTTAAGCGATACAACAGCTGAAAGCAACAACTACAACAACAACAAAGAACATACAACAGCTACTACAACAAACTAACAATAACGCTTTTTACACTCAACTGTAAATTTATACAAATTGCAATAATAAACTTTTCTTCTTCTTCTTTTCACCTTTTTCTCAACAACAACAACAATGCTTACCATCAAAATAATATTGACAAAAAAAACCCAATCCCATTTACACTGCTCTTAAAACACAAACTAATTCAATTAAAAAACATTTTGATGCTGAAATTTCTCAACATAAAACGTAAACGTAAACAAAATTACCGTTAACTGTTAACGTAAACCGTAACCGTAACCGTAACCGTACCACCTGTTCCATCGTTCTTACTTCAGGGTAATGCGGCCAACTCATCGGAAACGTCAATGGCCACACAGCCGGGCGGTTCGGTGACATCCCGGGCGGCCAGTGAGACCCGCTCGGGTCCAGCCGGTTCGAGCAATGCGGGCGCTACAGGTAATAGCAGTGGTGGAACCGCTGGTAGTACACAGACCGGTGCAAAATTCCGTCATGGCCTATTACAGCTAATGATACACACCATAGATCCACTACACGATGGTAAGTTCGTTTGAGTTTGTCACATTGTGTTTTGCACAAGTCAAAAGAAAATTTCAGACAAAGAATGAAATTTAATAATGTGTGTCCAAAGTTCCACCCTAACCCATCCCCAAGACCCCGAATCAAAAAGTTCCCACTTTCCTAAAAGTATAAAGTTCCCCCTATCCATAGAGCTTACATTCAAGAGCAAAAGCAATTACATTATACTAACTACTTATACTACATACAATTTACTAATTCCTTTAAAAAAATAATAATGAAACTGCTGGTGCCCTCGGTCGCCTTAAGTTTGGAATATCCTTGCAGAGGTTTGGCAAATGTACTATATATACTGACAAGATTTTGATCAAGGCTATCTATCTATATTTTAAAAAAATTACAATTTCTTAAAAAGAATCTAGGTTGCCCAAGTTAGGACTCAATGATTATCTTTAGATATCATAGATACCACACTTGGCAACCTTACATAGTATTGCCCATAATTGTATCAATGGATAGCTAGTTTTTATTCAATCAAGAAAGTATATTAATATATATAATGTCACACGGCCCACTGCAAGGATATTAAAACTTAGAAACAAAAAGAAAAAACGTTGTACTCAGTTCCTTTAAAGTCTGTGTATTCTGTGTTCCTTCCAATTGGATATTTGACTTGCTAGCAAAAAGTTATTTACAACTTACTCTTTACTCTCTTTCTCTCTCCCTGTATATTTATAAATTTGACGATTGTTATTTTTTCATTTGTTTGTTCACTTTGTTTGTTTTTGTTTGTTCGCCTTTGTGGGGTTGGCTTTTGCCTGGTTAGTGCTTAATGTCTGACCTTGAGGCCACTTATCGAATTACCAGGGGGTAGTAGCTCGGACAGACTGAGCGTCGCGTCGTCTCTTCGCGCTCGTCAATTTACAGCTGTGCTGTGCACTCTGTGCCCTCCTACAGCCCTATGCAGGTCTACCCTACCAAGTTTTCTGTAGAACTTCAGGAGGGGGCATGTATTCCATGGCTCCGGCTGCGGCAACGGACGTGCTCGCATTGATTTATAATGTATTAGGCACAGAGCCGACTGGATTTGATTGCGCTGGGCTGGGCTCGGCAGGGGCATGGACATAAATATGTATGGGGCCGCGTTGCCAAGGCAATGGCCGACAGCCCAAGACCTAGTCAAACTCGAAACGCAAACTGAAACTACATACAGCCAGAGCCAAAGCTTAAACTAAACCAAAGCCAAAGCAAAGCAAATCAAAGCAAACTAGCCAGGGCCAGTCCGGGCCGTTTCGGTATCAAGGTTTTCTACAGGTACAAAGTGCTCAAATTCTTTTACTAGTTCTCTTTTTTTTCATTCTCATATAGACAAAACTTAATTGTGAGCGGATATTGCAAGTTTGTGGGAAAATTTAAAATAGAAAAGCAAAAGAAAAAAGTATTAGACTTAATCGATATAAAGTGATTTTCAATTGAAGTTGAAAATTTATAAAGATTATAAAGCTCTTATATCTAGGATATCTGATCTATCAAAAAAATGACGTCTCCATATTACTTTGAATTACTCCCTTTATCCTTTCAGGCCTTTAATTTCAGTCTTCTTAATTTGATCAGAAATAATTTGTTTTCTCCAACATATTCTCCACGATATCTTAATAAAATGTCAATCTTGTATTTTTACCAATTTTTCATGCATATTATTCAACGTTTTCAGTTTGTAATATTAATTTTTCTCTCTATTAAGTTAATGCTAAATCATTATTAAATATTTGCTGCTAAAGTTTCAATGTCAATATTTTGAGTTGTGCTGCCTCATTAAAACGCAATTTACTTTTCTATATACCATATTATTTTCCGCTTAGTCATTTCTTTATATCATTTTGCTACATAAAATAAAGAACAAAAAATGAAAGCAAGTTACGAAAATATTTTATGTTGTTCAATGTCAGTTTGGAGTTACATTTATATACTATATACATATGCGTTATATATCAATCTATATATATATATATATATATATATATATATATATATATATATATATATATATATATATATATATATATATATATATATATATATATATATATATATATATATATATATATATATATATATATATATATATATATATATATATATATATATATATATATATTTTATCTGAATATTCTTTAAATCGTATTCGATAGACATTCCTAGAATGTTCTGCGCAGCTCAGTACTTACCAAGACACTCGTTTATATATATACATAAGTGGAATACCTGCTCATATCTTGTAC
The DNA here is from genome assembly GCA_961210405.1 of Drosophila mercatorum. Taxonomy (NCBI): domain Eukaryota; kingdom Metazoa; phylum Arthropoda; class Insecta; order Diptera; family Drosophilidae; genus Drosophila; species Drosophila mercatorum. The sequence goes on along the minus strand of CAUIUS010000002.1, from coordinate 1,157,406 downwards.
TAGTATCTTGTTACATCTAGCTTTAGACTTTAAGACTGATTCACTTGCAAACGTTGCATTGCTTCGCTAGATCATTTTTTTCGTTTACTCTTTCAGCATCACTTTTGACACGTGACAATAACTAAATAATTTTGTTCATATGATTGACGTATTTATATATATATATATATATATATATACATATTATATATTTATCAACAATGTGTGCATTCAATGTTTTATGTGTTAATTGTAATTACTAAGCAACTAGTACAATTGGCTTTAAAAATGCTGCTCGAAATTGGCCCGGGCCTAGTACCCCAGTACGCAGCCACAATCTATCAGATATTCAATTGTACTTAATAGCTACAAGTTATTAGCTAGGTGCCTGCATGTATCAAGTTGACGTTGACTAGTCGAGCGGGTTGTTTGACTATTTCTCTTGTTTTTCATTTTTCATTTATGTTTAGGTCTAAACGTTTATCCATTTACCTATAATTGGAATGTTCATTGTACTTACAATGCCAACATATGTTTCCAAATGTGCAAATATTGTGAGGCTTATCGTGGAGGATATGCCCCGAAACATTAAGACAGCAAAGAGAAGATACAAGGAATACTTTTTTCGATTTACTCAAATAACATAAATAATATATGAGCCTTGATTTTGAATGCTCATAATATATGATGCATTATTTTCAGCAATTCGTGTACATTAGTTAACACGGGCTAAGGCTCATAGATTTTAAAGTGCATTGCGTTAGATTAATTTGTCAATCTACTTGTTAAATAAGAACTAAATGTACCAAAAGGTGCCTGCCTTTCAAAAAAAAAAAATACTGGAATAAAATTGTCTCTGAAATTTCAGACAAATATTAAATTCATTTGTTAAAATTTAATAACTTTGCACTTTAGATTTTCTAAATTCCAGCTCTTAAACGTTAATTAATAAAATGAATATATATATATACATATATATATATATATATATATATATATATATATATATATATATATATATATATATATATATATATATATATATATATAGCATTTCATAACAGCATTTCACAACACTAAAAGGTTATACCATATATATTATACTCTTTGTTGTAAATGTTTTCACACTATCCGAAATGCATAACTCCCAACAAGATTACGTAATAATGACATATGCTTAGTCCGTATGAATAGCATGTGGTTAACGGATTTCCGATAGATAATATTCGTGTATAATAGATTGCATAACAAAACAAAAAATATATTTATTATATCTAGCTAAGTCTTAACGTGATAACTTATCTTAATTATAAGCTAAGCTTAATCTAAGTTTCCTTCGATATGAACACATATGTATATGTATATACAAAATGCTAATGCCAAAAGCTACAATATACATATGTATATGGGGTGCCCAAGAAGCAGCTCTTTAGCGGCAATAGACTTCATGCCACATTGACAACAAACAAAAACCAGAAAAAATTTAAATAAAAAGAAACCTGCCCGTGTTCCCAAGCCTAAAGCAATTCGCATCAATCCAAAACCTCAAAATTTTCAAAAACCAAATCAGAAATGAAGCTCAAAAAGTTCCCAACTCCCAGTGCAAAACACAAGTTCGCTGTCACACTCAACAAAAATAGACACTTAAAATATTTGAAAATACAAAAAAAAATAAATAAATTTGAGTTAAAGTTAGACCAAAAAACCAAGAGACTTTGATACGGTAAATATCAGTAGTTTATTCGTTTAGTTAAAAAATCTAGATTTATTAGTCATAGATGTAGTTTACTAATGCCCCAAATCCTCTATCTAACTTATCGTCTGTCTCTACAAACACTCATGTCCACAACTTTTGCTGTTCTATTTGCGTGTGTGTGTGTGTGTTGCTTCCCAACGCTCTCTAGTCTATACCTCAACTTTAGTTTAGTCTTTAACCTACTAGCTAATACTACTGTTACATACTACTACTATATAATCAACCTCCAAAATGCTATTTCGCAACTGACATCAACATTTTGTATAAAATATTTTCAATATACTCTAACCCAAAGTATAAAAAAGGACATTTAGCTGCTTGTAAATTAATTTAAAAACAAAAACCAAAAAATATTTCAAATTTAAATAAGAATATGTGCAAAATATATTTAACTGGGCTAATTCGTTTTACTCTCATTTTTAATCGATGCAATTTTATTCTTTCCTTCTTCTTCTTTTATTCGTTAAATTTTCCAAAAATTTAAAAAATAAAAAAAACACTTGGATTTTGCGTTAAAAACTCAATTTGTATTGTGTGCAAAAACAAAATTTAAAACTACAAAAACACCGCCTACTACTTTAATCTACTCTGCTACTTCAACAACCAACAACAAACAACAACACACACACACACACACTCTCTCTCTCTCTCTCTCTCTCTACACACTGAACACACACTTTGTGTATGCATATTTTGTTTTCTATGAAAATCGAATCGAAACACCTTCCTCAAAAAAAATTAAAAACAACCCAACACACAATTACAATGACAAAGATGATGTTCCAGGCAAAGTGGACGAGAAGGCAACCCAGCTGCATGCCATTGCCTCGCTTAAAGTGCTGCTGGATGCCACAAAGCCACAACGCGGTGGCGCCACCACCTCAGCGGCCAATCACGTTAAAATTAATCTCAAGGAAACAACGTTGGCTGATCGACCCAATGGGAATATCGATACGACGCTCGATTCGGTAAGTTAAAACATTACGATTTGTCTTCCGATATACCACAAATATATATACATACATGAAATGATAATTAAATTTGATTATACTAAAGAAGTGCTAATGAAATAATTGCTCATGATTTCTAGGCATGATTTACATTCCGTATTCTTTTCTTTTCGATTGTGTTATTAACATTTTTTATATATTCAAATTTTGGTATATGATTTTTTGACGAATTGAACTTTGTCACACACAATGCGCTGCATTCTTCATACAACAAGTCGCAGATCAATTATCGTATAAACTTGAATATCGTAAAAATGTTGAATACAATGCAAGTTGAATACTATAATCGTCGAATATCGTATTTTAAAAAGTAAACCTACCTACTGTTAAATTTAGTATGTGGACCAGACTTGAACTGCATTTGAAAGTTACGATATTGACGAAAGATTAGGACCAGGTACTAACCGTAACGTAATATGTTAATTTGTTTTAATTGATGTACTTGCCCCGTTTTATTTACCTACGTTACTTCCTCACCCCCGTTTTTAGAGTACCAGGTTCAAGCGCGTTGCAGTATTTTTATTTGGATCATTTACAACAAATTTAATCCATAATTGTTGGCATGTTTTCTTTACATTGCTATTTGATTGATAGATTGGTTAAGTAATTAATGCGTTTGAACTGATTCTAAACCCAAAATTTAAGACGCATTTGTTTTTTCCATTTGTAAGCCCAGGCATTACTTATTTATGTGTATTTTTATGTGTTCTCTCCTTTTTTTTGCGCGTTTCGAAGTTCGACTTTAAGTGTGTAGACAAGCCTAAAAAAAAATAACAAATAAATAACAACAAATGCGGTCTGTGTGTACCTATGCAACGTTTCTGTGTGACTTACAAATTGAAAATTTTATGTTTTACCTTAAACTTATCTATATAACTTCCAATACACCTTTCCCGACAATCACCTTTCGTTGTGTATGTTTACTTATAACCTTAACTGTAATACTCTATCGTCCATGTCCACCAAACCATCTGTCCCTCACTCTCTATCAATCTTTCTATCAATCTTTCTATCAATCTTTCTATCTCTCTCTCTATCTCTCTCTCTCTCTCTTTGTGGCTCTTTTTCTTCTAAATTCGAACTCTTTATCTCCATCTACATATCTCTCTGTGTGTGCGTGTGTTTCTGTGTCTTGCGAAAGCATCAACCATCCATTTCTTAAAAAGCAAATATAACAACTGCAGAGCTAATTAGGAATTGTGAAGTTTTTTGACCAATTTACGATTATCGTTTTCGCAGACGCCATTTGGAGACAAAAATCATTTGCTTTGTGTCTTGAATTTCAAAACGTACTGCCTTGTGTTAACCGAATGGCGACAGCTCGCATTTATCAATAATCCATATAGACAAAGATCAAACACAAAATTTAATATTCACAATATTTGTATTTGTTTTTGTTTAGTTTTGTCTAGTTTCATTTTCTGTCGTTGTGATTTGTTTGATTCACATGCTGCTGTTCGACGACGTCATTCCAATAATCAGTTATTCAGGCATTCCCAGACACTCATTGCAAATTTGTAGCTGCCACGCGCTATGCCAGAAATCTCGCTACGCTGCGCAAATGTCCATCCACACACCCATCATAGACACACATACATACGTTCACATCCATTACGCCTACATCATCTAACACTCTGTGTGTGCCTGTACCGAATATCGTAACTTATTGTTGGCAAATGAACTTTTTAATGCAGCTGCTGATAGATAACATACGCCATTTTTTCAATTTATTTTGGACCTGTGCAAAAAGATGACAAAGCAAAATAACGAAATTCAAAAGACAATTCAACCAGAAAACATAATGCCCATTCAATCTGAACATACTTCATTAGAATGCGACTCACAATTGACAATGAAAAGCCCACTTCCGAGATGGAGCTGAGTCACAAAATCGAAATCGAAATCAAAATTCAAAAATCTCTAAATCGAAATCTTAAAGAATCAATTCCACTTTGCTCTCCAAAAGTCCCACACTCAAATAACTGTAATTGTGTTAAATATCCATTCAATATGTGTTTGTTATGTAACAACCCAGAACAAAACTAATCCCTTAACACTCAACTTCTTATCACAATCTCTATCTATTTCTATCTATCTAACTACTCTATCTCCCCCAGTCTGTCTATCTGTTTCTAAACAGTGTTTGGTTTGTTAATCAAGTTTTATTTCCATAGCTGAAACTAAGCAAAGCCAAAATTCTCATTATATATTCTCAACAAAAATACCATAAATATTTAATTTTTTTTTTAAATATTACAAAAAATGCATACAAACAACATGAATTGTTAACTTAACTTCAATTTTATATCAAAAGCCATCGTTAAGTGGTCGACGTCCTAGCTGGATTGAGCAGAGGGTCAAAATTCAGACACGCAAATTTAGCATCAAAGTTAGTTTCATAAACAATTTATTTATTGCTCTCTTTTTCTATCTCTCTCTCTCTCTATCTCTTCTCTATATATTGCATACCAGTTTTATGATTATAATTTTAATTACAAATATCGTAATAATTAAATTGATATATAACTATATATTCATATCTGTGTTTTGCGTCGAGAGTAACGTCAGCGATACAAAGATACAAAGCTCTGGCGTTGCCTCAAAGCGCACGCGTATTGATGCGAACGCTCCTGCGCAGTGGAGTGCAGGGGAAAATGACCAATAGAAAATAGCAATTTCCCATTGCCAATTGCCAATTGCCAGTAGAGTAGATGTGTTCCTCGCACCCAAATATCTAGAAGATGAGGCAATCGGCACTATCGATTTGCATATAATCGATTTGAATACTATAATTGCTTATGTCCGTGACTATAAAGTGATGGCAGAGAGATCGTAATTCTGGGTGGGGCCGTTTCAAGTGACATGGAAATGTTTAAATTTAAGAGGAAATAAATGAACAACGCAAAAATTAGTATCGTACATTAAAAAAAGTAACATTAATATCGAGTATCGCTCACATAATATAGGTATATTATAGGTATATTATCCATTATTATTATTATCCATCCTACACAGTAAGAAGGCGCAAATATCGTCAATTCACTCCAAAAGAATTGCTGAATATGAACAAGCTGTAGTAAATTTGTCATTTAATCATATTCAAACACCATAATCATGAAGCTAGGAATGATTTCTAATATTAAAACTTTCGAATATGAAGAACTATCCGTCACCCCAATTTGATTAGTTGAGTTTTTGCGCCTACTCATAGAAGAACCCATGGTGTGCAACACTGTCTGATTGAATACTAATTATGACTCATCTTGGATAAAACTAAATAAAACGTAGCTTAATATTGAGATCCGATTTCAAATGACGTCAGTGCGTAGCTTGTCGCCAACCACAGCTCGAACATTGCCCAGGAGCGTGAAACAACAACCGCAGTCGCCACAGCATAGCATATATCAATGAGTATTGTACTTAAAATCACTCTTGCCTCAAGGCAAGTTGTAAGAGTATATTCACAGTCGCATTGCTTTCGTGCCGCTCATACGAAAAGTAGCCTTACCATAACGCTTACTTATATAGTTGCAATAGTATTAATTTTCCATAAATCACCTATGTAATACTATATTTAACATTTATTTTACTTTCTATTTTCGTTACACTTTGATCGACTTTAGTTCGGATTGAGAATATGTATGAGCGTGTGTTTATGTGTGTGTGTGTGTGCGTAGCATATCTTTGTATATGTAACCGAAAAAACATACTAAGAAAGTACTGCATCCGAGCATGCCTCTAATATAAGCTAAGAAGCTGAAATCAGTGCACGTTACAATACTCGTATAGCACTCTCATAAGCTCGTATAACTAGAAAGTAAGTGTATGCACCTTGATTGTACGCTTTTGCTAAATAAACACATACACTATCTATTTTTTAACTCTGGCCACACGTGAACTCGTACTACTTATACGCACCTCTTGACTTTACCTAGCGTCCATTTAGCTTTGCCTGTCTGTGAACGTGTCCCCACAACTCGAAATCAAGCGAAGAACTCTTGATATGATCGAAACTAAAATACCTCATAATACCGAAGGAAGCTCATATAGACTAAATACATACATATGTCATACAATATTACCCAGTTCAAGCTCATACACATTAGTATATATACATATATATATCTATATACATATATATATATATATATATATATATATATATATATATATATCTTTTTTTATTAACATACATACGATATATATATATATAATGATATTCTTAATCGAACATTTATTGTATAAAAATCTAAAAAAAAAGAACCAGATTATTAAAGCACTGCCGATGCTTTGGTCTTAACACTTTTTAATATAAATATATATGTATTCGCATATGTAAGGCGCCGGAAATAATCGAGGATGATCCGGAGCCTTTGAGCATGGCCTGGCCGGATACGGCCCGCAAGCGACTAACGTACGTCCTGGTCGCTCCGCTTCTGGTGCCTATGTGGCTAACATTGCCCGACACCCGCACCCCGCGGGGCAAGCGCTTCTTCCCCGTCACCTTTATAGGCTCCATCGTGTGGATAGCCGCGTTCTCCTATCTTATGGTCTGGTGGGCAAACGTCGCAGGTGATACGGCGCGCATACCGCCAGAGGTACTTACAAATACTAAGCTACTAATCTAAAAAATAATTACTATATTCAAATTTTGTGTGAGACTGATGCAAATGTAAGCAGCAATAGCAATTTAAGGCCAACGCACCGGTCGGTCGGACTATTACTGCTTACCGAATAGAACCTAAGCTTTCTTGGGCAGCCTCCTACATTGGAGGATTGTAAGGGTATACAACAGTCAGTAGCTCCGGTCATTTTGTCTTTGCTCATTTTCCACATGGTAGCTTCATTGAAGATTTCTCTCTTCAATGCACATTCCGTTAAAGAAAATGCGATGTCTGTGCGCAAAGACTTATCTCAACATAAACCTGTAGCGTGCTTGAGGACATTTCAGGGGATTTCCGTTCGATGTCACTACTGTACGCTGAGGTTCTCGAACGCCACATCTGTGGCAGGTACAATCGATTCCCAATTATAAATTAGTATCATCAATTTTCGTGCTCCGTTGTCGGTCGAAGATATCACGGTACATGGTTCGATCTTCACAATTGAAGGAGTCCAATTGCCATCCAGCAAGTGTCAACTTGTACATGGACCAACATCAAGTAGCGTAGCCAAATATTTTTAATCCTGTCCCACCATAAGAATGATATTTTGCTATATCGGTTTCTAAATGAATTCTATTATTGTACAGGTCATGGGTCTTACCTTCCTGGCGGCGGGCACATCTATACCGGATTTGATTACCTCGGTGATTGTGGCGCGCAAAGGATTTGGCGACATGGCTGTGTCTAGTTCCGTTGGCAGCAACATATTCGACGTGACTGTGGGGTAAGTGCAGTAATTCCGATACACATTATCGAGATACATTGCGTATGATGATGGAGAGTTAAGACTAATGTATATATCTGACAATTGGATATGCAGCTTACCGATACCCTGGCTGCTCTATGGGATTATCTACGATGCACCCGTTGAAGTGAATTCGGTGGGCATGGTGTGTTCCATAACCATATTGTTTATGATGCTCGTTTTTGTGGTGCTATCGATTGCCTGCTTCCGTTGGCGCATGAACAAGGGGTTGGGCTTTACCATGTTTCTCCTGTACTTTGTCTTTGTTGCCGTCTCGCTGATGTTTGAATATGATTTGATCACGTGCCCTTTTTAAGTCCACACCAGGGGCAGATCTGCAACTCTGCAACAAAGACTAAAGTGGCAAACACCTTCTCACTTCCACACACAAACACACACACACAAACACACATACACGCAAACCAATTAGCTAAATTGATATTCAACTGAAATCAATGAATTAAATTTACAAATTGACTTAAAACTTGTCGAATTGTTAAACAAATCACAACACAAATACGATGAACAAAACAAAAACAAAAGAAGCCAAAACCAAAAAAGAAAATAACAAAAACAAAATACGAAAACCAAAAAGATAAAGAAAAGAGAAGTAGGGCCAAAAAGTGTTATTTAGTGCTATGAGCAGCGTTTTTTCCTTTTACAACCAAAGAAACATTTACTTTAAATGTTTAGCCGCAGCTTTTAAGCAGTCTAAAATATACAACAAAAGCAACACACACACACACACACACACACACACACACATACACATAATTCTTCACTTCTATCTATCTAGCTATCTATCTATCTTTCTCTCTATTTGAACTATAAACTCTAACCAACTTTATCTATAATTGAGTATATAATATTTAGATACCAACTGAAATTACAAAAAATAATGGCTTCCCAATCAATTAATTTTCTTTAGCGTTTGCGTTTCTCAAATTACTATCTATTTACGAGTATATCAAATCTAAGTACTTACATGGCACAAGCATCTTATGTACGTTACGAAACAAGACAGACTGCAATTATGTTGGGTATATACATAGTTTACAAGCTCTCGCAAGTGTTGACCGATCTGTTTCAAACTCAATTTAAGGCTTTCGATCTTTGCGAATCGCTTAGCCAAGCTTTTTAGATCACCCCACGATGTGCCTAGCCTAACCTAAACTCTTTGAGGATTGCAATAAACAAAAAAGCCTTTCTAGACCAAAATGTGTTCTAAAATCAACAACATATATACATTGTTGTTGACATTGTACATTGTTGAGAATTCTCAGCTTTCTAAAGCGCAAAATATTCAACTAATTCTTCTAAATTCAATAATAAGGCAAGTTAACACATGCTAGAAAAGTGAAAAACAATTTTATTGAAATTCATCTGCTACTTCACGGTCTTTCGAGGTTACAATTTGTGCTTAAGCTATGTGAGAAATCTGATTCGTTAGTTTTTAGAACAACGTATGGCTAAAATGTCAGTCAGTCTCAGCTCTTTTCCAACATTTGCTGCTCTCCAACACTATAATTTGCGTGCTCTACTAAATATATTCAACTATTCTATGGTAATTTTCCCAGCACTATTAAGATGAAATAATGAAAGCTTTACGCCAGATAGAGCCTAAATCAGTCTAATTTTTACGAAACTTATACTTTATATATACATATATATGTAAACTTATACTACACGCACACTTACATATATATATATATGTTAATCATTTCATATATATATATATATATATATATATATATATATATATATATATATATATAAACATGTATATATATATACTTACTTATATATTGACCTATATTAATTAAGTGATAATTTGCTTACTTATTATACGACAAAGATGATAAGCTACAACTATACTCAAAGAAAAAACCGAAAAAAGTACTAACACAATTCTTATATTATATCAAATATAATACTATGCACACTTTAAATAGAAAAGAAAACCTTTTGCTGCGCATTTGCCAAACATAATTAAAAAAAAGGTTAAAAAGGATCGATCTTTACAACAAATTGTCATTCTTGTATTATTATAATTATTATGATTATTATTATGGCCAACACTTATGATTCTTGCTGGCGTGCGTAAACGATGCAGTTATTTCAAATGATAAAATATTTCTTAAACTACATACATATGAAAAAACAAAAACGAAAAAATTAACGAAAAGAAAGCACACAAACGATGTTAATCATTTCATATACTTTTTGCTTTATAAATCCCCTATATATATATATATATATATATATATATATATATATATATATATATATATATATATATATATATATATATATATATATATATATATATATATACGTATTTATATGTATGCTAAAAAGAAAAACAAAATTTAAACAAAAACAACTTACTCTCTTTATTTATAAAGTACGTAAAATTTTCTAAGCTAAACCTAACCAAATCTTTAAACCTTAAACCGTAAATCGAAAACTCGTACAAGTGACGCGAGCAACAAGATGATAAGAACCCCAAAAACAAGACGGATTACATACATACATACTTATAAATAAAAAAGTAAAACAAAATATATTGGTATATATGCAGTTTATATTATTATTTTATCTTAAGTAGGCAATATATCCAAAACATAATATCCCGAAAAAAGTTTTCATATTGAAGTTAAGCAAACAAATAAAAATACTGAAAATACCAATAAGTACTATAAATAACACACACAAACACACATTCACACTGAACAAAAGAAGGAGAAGGGGAAACAAACCACACAGAACAGAAAGCAATAATTTTTACAAGTCGAACGCGAATACATTTAAAAGAGAACTAGTGGCAGTGACATAACCTTATATATACACATACATATAAATATAATATACTATATAAGAATACTACGGTATTAAACGAAAAAAAAGAAGAAGAAAATACTGTTTATCAAAGCACGTCCAAGATGAAGAAGATTAAGAACGACGTCAGCAAAACTTGCAAGCGAGACAAACATTCATATAGTCTATTCGAAGCCATCAGATATGTACGTTTATATACTTATATACTATATGCATTTGTACCTGGCAAGGTAATTAAGTGTGTCTGCTCTTACACCCCATGGGTGCATGCACAAAAATATCCACATATATATAAACACGTATATTCAAGTTATATATGGGGGCATACATAACAAAATGGGAAATGAACAGAATATACTAAAAAAAAAAAACTATAAAAAAAATTTCAAAATTGAACATTGAGTAAATACCACGAGGCAGCAAGTAACTAACGTGCTTAGCCAAATGATCGATAAGCCGCAACTGGAAAAAGGCATTATAAACCACCAAGAGAACCCTCCCAGCATTCGACATTCTTGCCCCATCAAACCACATAACATACATGCATATATAATATATGCTTTTCAGACTGGACAACTAGCACCGGGCAGCACTGGGAGCGACTAAGTTTGTTGCTTGTCTTTTAAATGAGTATTCAAGATCAATTTGGATTTAGTAATTCTATAAGGTTTTCACTGTATGTTGATTCCGCCCACTTCAGTGCTACGTTTCGTATGCCCAAAGTTCTCAATGTAAATATGTAAGAATATAAAAGGAACTGAAAGAAGAAAAGTATACAAAACAATAAATGGAAAAGTATCTTGCAATCGAAATGATTTGATTCAGTTACAATAGAGATAGGAGTATAAACCCTTTCTTGTAGTTCATATATATGTAGCTCAAAGATCTTCAATCTTTCTTGTACCAGCCACTTCTTGAAATCTGGAAAAACTTGTAACGAACGGCTCTCCCAAAACTTGACTTAGCTTTCTAGATTCAGCAAGCCAAAACAAACGAAGTGCTTTTTAGTTTGTATTTTGAACAACATCTAGAACGGGCTTAAGATCATCCGAGTACTCTTACAACAAACGACCTCTTGACTACTTCCATCAATCACAGCATCGCTCTCAATCTCAACTTCTGTGCCAGCTGCTATCGATCCTATATATACATAGATTGGAATTCATCAATAGACACTTAACACTTGCTGTCTGTCAACATTTTTCAACTCGAACGCAATTCACAGGCAACTGGGCGCGGGAACATAAAGCAACCGGAGCAAAAAGAAAACAAAAACAAGAAAAGATAACTTCCAGTACTTACAAAACAAAGCAATTAACATAAACTTTTATACTTGCTGTATATGGTTAAAACTAAACAGTAATCTTCCAAATTAACTTTAAAAACAACATGCATACGAGTACATACTTATATATATCATGATATATATCGTACATACTAAAAACTTATTTAATATGCATAATATTTACCACATATTCATACACACACTCGCGCGCGTGCACATTTTCAGACACTCAAAACATATCGCGCCCACTTTTCTCTATAAAGTACTACAAACGCGTACAAATAAAACTTTTGTAGAACAATGATAAAGCATAGTTTAAAAAAAAATATTTTAAAAAACATAACGAAAAAAAAACTAATCTAAACAAAATTTATCGAACAAAATTGTTAATCAACTAGCATATCGCATGGAATGTTCATATACTACTTCTATATACTTTCCAGGCACTTTCTCTTTAAAAATAAAAACAAAAAAAGGATCCCCATTCATAGTGCGCAGTACAAATGTCCAGCGTATCTTAACATTTACAAAAGACAACAAACAAATCAAAAAATTTGACACCTGCATAACATTTACAAAAGACAACAAACAAATCAAAAAATTTGACACCTGCATATATTTACACAATACTTAAATCATTCAAACGACATTCAGAACTCAAAACCCTCTCAATTCCCAGATCCTAAGTGAAAACGCACATAAACACGCACTTGTCAAGTTGAAATCGTTAGTCTTGCTTTAAAGCAACTTATATAAGATGATATATCTATATATACACATATGTTTTATATATATATATATATATATATATATATATATATATATATATATATATATATATATATATATATATATATATATATATATATATATATATATATATATATATATATATATATATATATATATATATATAATTGTTATGGTTATAGATGTTTAACAAGTTGAATATTTACATAAAGAAAAAACAAACAAAAATACAAAAAATTGTTGAAAAGTTAGTAAAACTGTTCAGAAGCGTAGAACAGAGCGAGTAATAATAATAAAATTAAAAGCAAAAAACTTAAAGATTAATAAATAACACACAGTATATACTTTATGATATATTTAACTAACAAATAAAAAAAAGTCATTGTTTGAAATTAAAGTTAAAAAGAAACTGAAAAAACCCAAACAAAAAAAAAATTTTTTAATACGCGTAAAATTCTTCTGTCTGCTAATTTTATCCTCTGACCAATTTTTTAAGTTCCAGCTTAAAGTAAGTATTAACAAATTGAAATGAAAATTATTCCCTTGAACAATTGGCATACGTAATACCCGAAGTAAAAGTATTCTAAATATGAAATTAGCAAACACGAAAAATTACTGGACGATGCGAATCTTTCAGCTCGGAGATTATCGAATTGAATCGAATCGAATCAACTGCTTATAATACCCAAGCATATACTCAGTTCAGTTATACAGTTATACATGTATACAATAATTAATAATATATATATATATATATATATATATATATATATATATATATATATATATATATATATATACGCTTATAGAGTTTATATTCAAAAATCGTTTCAAGTTGCGTCCGTTGTATAACACAAGCAAAAAAACGAAAAAGACAAAAACGAAACAGAACACGAAACAATAAAATGCGACTATTGTACGTACGTTGCTTAGCTGTCAACTCTTGTCTGCAAAGCGCAACACTTAGCGCGTAAACTCAATTAGAGCTGGGCGCGTGTCGCATGATATCAACTAGAGGCGCGTGACTAAAATATTATTATCGATAGCGATCGATTAATCATCGCTCTAATCGTGACGAGTGATGTGCCTATCGCAAGCAAAAAAAAACAACAATACAACACGAGTCCGACTAAGTTTATTATTAAAGCAGCTAACAGCAACAAGAACGATCAAGATAAATAATAAGAAGCGAATCCAGCAAAAAGTAATAGTTAACATATTGGTAGACTAATTTAAAGTTTTTTATAGCGTTTTCAAATTTGTAAGTATATAACAACAACAAAAAGAACAAAGCGTTTATTATTTTTAATAGGCAATGCAATTACCGATAATAGATAATACCTAGCGAAAACGAAAGATTAACAACCGTCGAGTGTGTAATACAGCAAAAACAACAAATATATAAATATATAATATAACTAAATATATTTCCTTACCCACCAGCGATTTTTGTTGTTGTTGAGTTTGAATTGTTCTGCGATTTTTACTTTGTATTTACGTGTACACATATACATACACACACACACACACACATATATATATATATATATATATATATATATATATATATATATATATATATATATATATATATATATATATATATATATATATATATATATATATATATATATATATATATATATATATATATATGTATGTATGTATGTATGTATGTATGTATATGTATATAGTGCGTATACAGACACACTTACATGCATATACATATATAAATACCACAGAATAATAACAAAGAATAAAAGAAAATGGGGAAATTCAAAAAGTAAGAGAATTAATTTTAATAACTGATACGCTTTTAGCACATAAGATTGTACAAACGATTTATATAAAAACAAACAATCACATACAGATAAATACAGTTACAAACACACATAAATACACACACACGTACACCGATACATAGAGACACTAAATCGAAAATAATTTTTAATTTCTTTAGTTTATTTCTACTCTTGTTTTTAACAACATTTGTCATATGGTTATTTCGTATGCCCGATTTGTTGTTATATTTGTATAATGTAAGCCTTACAAAAATACAGAATGCAGATCTAAAGGATCGCTGCAGCTGTAAACGAGTCAAACGAACGTGATGAAGCCATTGGAATATATAAAATAAAAAAAAAAAAAGGAAAACCGAAAATATTCAAATGATGATGTTTATGATAAATGGTAAAAAATAAAGTTGAAGTAAAACCCGGGAATCCCTAAACTTGCTGAACATATAAATTCGGCTTTACTCAAAAGAACAGTTGCAAATAATACAGCGTTACAGCTATAATACAGAATGTTATTTACTTTATAGAAGTATATATATCTATATATATTTAATGTATACAAATATATTTAAATATATATGTATATTTAATGGAAACATTTAGATTTTATACAAGACACAATCACCATCACTCCTCCCCCTCCCGGACATCAAATCAGAGCTCATCTTTAAAAAGCAAATACCGCATGGACTAGAAGCAAATCAAATAATTAGTCAATTTCGAGATATATTATATTTGTATACATATGGTTATGTGTATGTGTAGCATGGGCTCGCGCGCAAAATAAGCGATGAAATACAAATATGGCAAAAAGAAACAAACCAAAAGTTGATATAAAAAACGCATTTCGATGATAAGAGGGAACGACACTTATGTAAATCAAAACGAAGCTAATAGATACAATGTTAACTAGTTATTTAGGTGAAATATACAACAAATTACACTGAGATACATTTGAATCGTAACGCTTAATAAAAACACACAGGCAGTTGAACGAGCAAAAGAATTAACGTATAAAAAGAAGGTTTAATCTATAATTCATTTTTGTTATTAGCATTAATAACGAAAAATTGTAAAGCAAAATTGCATTCTGCATATTGCAAGCAAACAAAGAAACAACACACACCCACACACAAAAAAAATATATAAAGTTATTGTTCAAACTAACTAATATATAACAAATATTATATGATACAACAAACTTAGACTGTATGTTATTTTCTCAATACGATACCTACATATAAAAACAATAAAAACAGATTCAATAAAATGAGTTATCGAAAAGGCACAATAATCTTGTTTAAATTTGGCACGCATGGGAAAATTGTGCGAGTGTGGCTGTACCACTAACCATATAACACATAGATATAACACGCAGAGCACTGAAATTCAGCGAATTCCCACAGTGACAAGACAGCCCCAGGCGAATTCACCAAATTCGCTTTAGTTTTTGCTGCGAGCAGCGGGTATTCTGTGACAAGAAAATCAGTGCTTTGCGAGCGCTCGTTCGGTAATGGTCCATTTGTATGTAAAGCCCTTCTATGCAACCATGTATGCTTATTTTCTGATCTCTTCTCTCTCATATATTTTTATTATCTGCTCTCTTCTCTCTCGAATATATATGTAAGAACTCACCAGCAGCAGCACACCAAAATTGAAATTTGCTCGCTGAGGCTTCATTTTTCCTCTCTCAACAGTAGAGTATACCAAACTTTTGAAAGTGTTTGTCATGCCCATGCAAAATGTTGACATTTTTATTATTATTTATAAAAAGGGTATGGAAGTGTGAGGCTCATACGAAGAATATGTTTTCGCGACGAGCATGCACACACACTATCAGTACTTACCGTTAGAGCAGCTCACATGTATGAGTATTTGTGTGCCTCCATGCGAAAGCATTATCAAATGGGAAAAATCATCGTAGAGCACTAACTAATAAGTGTACATAATTCTTTCAAATATGCCTGTCATGGGTTTATAAGAGACTTCTGTGGGTTAGGTGATTCATATCTAATCGCAGGTGCCATAATGCACCGAACTGTACCCTTTATTACCAAAATGATTAGTGTAGGTCATAAATGCTCATTTGACAGTCACTCTACAATTCAAACCACACAAAATTAACAAGCTACTGAATCGCAAGATATTCGACAATTCTGATCAGACGCACACATGTTCAAATGTGTGTGCGTGCAGTCCACGGGTCCCAACTACTTCAAATGTTGGTTTCTACAATTTAACACAAATACTCATACATGTGAGCTGCTCTAACGGTAAGTACTGATAGTGTGTGTGCATGCTCGTCGCGAAAACATATTCTTCGTATGAGCCTCACACTTCCATACCCTTTTTATAAATAATAATAAAAATGTCAACATTTTGCATGGGCATGACAAACACTTTCAAAAGTTTGGTATACTCTAGTGTTGAGAGAGGAAAAATGAAGCCTCAGCGAGCAAATTTCAATTTTGGTGTGCTGCTGCTGGTGATTTCTTACATATATATTCGAGAGAGAAGAGAGCAGATAATAAAAATATATGAGAGAGAAGAGATCAGAAAATAAGCATACATGGTTGCATAGAAGGGCTCTACATACAAATGGACCATTACCGAACGAGCGCTCGCAAAGCACTGATTTTCTTGTCACAGAATACCCGCTGCTCGCAGCAAAAACTAAAGCGAATTTGGTGAATTCGCCTGGGGCTGTCTTGTCACTGTGGGAATTCGCTGAATTTCAGTGCTCTGCGTGTTATATCTATGTGTTATATGGTTAGTGGCTATACTGTTTGTCAGTGCTACCCATTCGTTGGATACGCGCGCCTCGACTTAATATAAAATCTGCCTGTTGGCAGTGACAGCTATGCGAGTGTTCTCGTGCACGACGAATGTCGGCTTTAGACATTTTATCATTTTCTGCACACGGTCACACCGTTCCCTTCCACGCGACAAACAACACAGAAACGTGTGTTTTGGTTAAGGCGCATGCTTTTAGTAAAATAAAATAATACTACAGCTAAGCAGCTCTAAAAACTTGATTGTTTTCGCATAAGTAATTGCTGCGCAACAAGCCAGTCACATGAGGCGTCCCAAGAAGGTAAGTTCAACTTGAAACTAAAATACGCAAGTTGTGGCGACTGTGAGGTTAATGTATATGAAGAAAATAAACTGAAAGCAAAGAAGATTTTGTGAGTATTTAATAATGCATTGGGCATTGATTATATTTGCAGTACGAAGCCGGCGAGGCCACTCAATACATAAGCCGGCGTGCAGCACTGCGTAAGCTACAGCTGTCGCTGAATGATTTTCGCCGCTTGTGCATTTTAAAGGGCGTTTACCCACGCGAGCCCAAGCATAGGAGACGTGCACAGAAAGGCTCCTCAGAGATAAAGATATTGTACCACACCAAGGACATTCGCTTTTTGCTGCATGAGCCTATCGTATGGACGCTGCGTGACTATAAGGTATGCATAGCATTTGACTCACTAGGCGGACACGATACCAATCCCTCCTTTACAGATCTTTGCCAAGAAGTCCGGTCGCGATCGCGCTATCAAGGACTTTCGCAATCTGAAGCGTCGCTTGGCCCTGTTCCCGGAAATCAAGCTCGATCACATTGTAAAAGAACGGTATCCGACATTCATTGATGCGCTCAAGGATCTCGATGACTGCCTTACTTTACTCTTCCTGTTCAGCACATTTCCATCCTTGCATCTGATTCCGCGCGAACAGTCGAATCTTTGTCGGCGCTTGACCATTGAATTTTTGCATTATGTGATTGCCTCGAAGTCACTGCGCAAGGTGTTTATATCGATCAAGGGCTATTACTTCCAGGCCGAGATCAAGGGCCAAAAGGTCACCTGGATAGTGCCGCACTATTATCCGTTTAAGCCCCAATCAAGGCAGGAGGTGGACTTCAAAGTCATGTCCATATTCGTGGAGTTCTACACAATTATGCTGGGCTTTACTAACTACCGTTTGTACCATGGCCTCAATCTCGCGTATCCACCGCAATTTCCCTCTAGCATGCTCCAAGATAACGCGGACACCTTGAAAGACGAGACGAGCTTTGTGTCGGAGCGTATTTCCGCGCTCAATTTTGAGCTCCTGCGTACAGACAAGCTGCAGGAAGACGAGGAGGAGCCCGATATTGATATGGAGCTGCTCGAGCAGGATGGCGACTCGAAGCGCATTATCAAAATGAAACAGGAAGCACAGGAAGTATCCCGCCTACGGACTCTCTTTAAAGGATTGAAGTTCTTTATAAATCGTGAGGTCCCTCGCGAACCCTTGGTCATCATTATTCGCTCCTTTGGCGGCAAAGTTTCCTGGGATTCGTCCGTCTTCTCTGGCTCCACGTACGACGAGAGCGATGAGAGCATCACGCATCAGATTGTTGACAGACCAAGTCTAAGTACGCAGTACATATCGAGGGACTACATACAGCCACAGTGGATCTTCGACTGTGTTAATCAGCGGCAATTGCTGCCCACTAACAAATACTTCCTGGGTGAGCAGCTGCCGCCGCACCTATCGCCATTTGTCGATGCTAAACGGGACACATATATCCCTCCCGAAGAAAAGGCGCTTCATGACCCCTCGCTGATCGAAACGCATGGTACGAATACCATACGCTCTTAATAGAAACTATTAGTACGTTTAGCTAACCCCCAATTCTCACTTTTTGATAGTTCAAAGCGATGATGAATCGGAGGAAGAAGCAACAGGAGGACAGAATGAAGATGATACTGTAGAACAAGAGCTGCTAGATGTGCAACTGCAGCGCGCCTATCAGCAGGAATCAGCTGAGTATAAAAAGTATGGCGGTCCAGACGGTGTCAATGAAGATGAAGAGGACTCCGAAGATGAAGACTTCGAGGGCAATGAGGAGGAAAGCGACGATGTGGAAGAAGAGCTGGATGAGCAAACGCGGCGGCTGCAGGAAGAGGTGCGTCAACAAAATAACTGATCGTAACACCATATATGTGCAATATATAAACTCTCAATTTCTTGTAGAAGATAAAAATGTCCGTGCAGTCGGGCAAAGTGCACAAAGTGAACAAAAGGCAGCTGCACAAGGCCGAAGTTGATGAGCATCGGCTGCAAGCGCGCATGGTCAAACCACGTCATCGCAATCTGTTCCGCAAACTGATTCGCGAGAAGCAAACCAAGGAAAAGGAAGAATGGCTACTACGTAAGAAGCGACGCAATATCGACAGCGATGCAAAGGAAGCCAAAAAATTAGCTAAACGGGAGGCAAAAAAAGCAGCCGCTGCTGCTGCTGCAGCTGCCTCGCAGCTTGGCGCCAAGTGAGAGAGCCTGCTTCGCGGTATTTCACAACCTATGTCTTCTTAGAATTAGATTGTACTCAACAACAATAAAAGAGAGTGCTGACTTAAAATACATAATAGTAGTAAACAATATTGTTAGAACTCAGGATTATCCCCTGGCAAGTTTTCAGTTTATAAAACCTGAGGCCTGCTAAGGAGATTTACCAAGACCAGGATTCGGAGACAACTTCGTGAACTTCTATAGTGCATCATTGCAGAATCTCACCAACCCTATGCTCGATAATCTGAAAATCTACAATTACGTCTACGGGTTACGGTCAAAAATCATTAAACAAAATTTTACGGTTGTACCAGAGAATATGCACAAATTGTATCCGAAACATCAGCAGAAATTACATAGTAGATCCAAGTTGTTGTACAGTTTTTATATTTATTTTTAAAGCCTAAACAAAAAGTTTGAACAATAAGATCTTTCTATAATCATTTAAAAATTAGCCAGGATGTGAAAAACTAATATTTGTATAATTATGAAATCCAGTATAACAAGAAAAACAGCAGTAAAGCATTAGAAACATTTGTTATAAATAGAAGAATAACTAGAGCACGGATTACTTTCAAAATGTGTTATGATTTTAAGTTTGGATGAATCATATAGATGCCAAACTCTGTAGTTGTTTGGCTAGAGTAAAACTATTTTTATATTTTTTTTTTTTTTTTTTTTTGTAATTTAACTAACAATTTGTCGCTTGCATCGTATAATCTAAATATTTGTATATGTATATATAGTAGTCGTATATTGTATATGCCCTGACACAGTCTAAGTCTGTCGTAAGTAGAACCTATTACGCTATAATTATGGTGTGCAATTCTTCTTGTTGTATGTTTTTTAGAAAAGTCGTGTTCGTCGCCTTTGTTCTCGAGTATGTCAAATAAAGTGTTTGAATAGAAATAAATGCTAAAGTAGCTTTAGAATATATATTCCTTAACCGCTATCGCTATTGTCGCCGCCCGCCGCACCATCCTCATCGTCGTCGTCGTCGCTGCCTTCTAGTTCTGGCATGGGAAAACGTAAAATAGCCGCAATGCCCGTTAATTGAGAGAGTTCTGAAAAGGAACATAAGAAAAGGAAAAGATTATTAATTCATCATGAATACTAGCTATCAGCTTATAGATATAGGCAGTTTTGCCATTTGCCTCAATTTTCAGTCGAAGGACCAAAAATATGTAATTTATTATGAAACCTGGAGGGAAGCATCTGGTTAGAGCAGCATGTGAGCAATAGAAAGGATCCCCATAAGGGTATTTAGAGAATAAAACATTTCTTTGCAACTTAATTACACTTCCGAATTTGTAGAAAACCTTAGATGTCTCGCTTTATGAATTTTTTTTTACAATTAAGTAAAAATAGATATTCTTGGACTCTGAAACAATTTGAAAAATAGAATACTAAAACTCTAAAAATATATAAAATAAATATAAGGAGAAGATATATAATAAATATAAGATTGAAGGATTGTATTGTCTGGGACTAAAATTACACTCAACTAGAGATTGATTAACCAAGAGTCTGTAATCAACTGATATGTAATATTTTAAGAAAGTTTTTAAATAACATCAAACATTCAAGTTTTTAAACCGTGACCCAGAAGCTAGTTCGCTGAGAACCGACTAATGCTGATTAAAAAAATACATCTGCTGCACTTGTTTAAAGTAGCTAAAGAACATTAGTTCTAGTAACATTCCTTAGTTACAGCGAATTTCCCACAGCTATTGGCCAAGCAGTAAGCCAAATCAATGTCACTGCACAGTCCAAGCAAACCAGTTACACATAAACATATTCTCTTAGGCTATGCACTGGGCGTAGGAGTTGCATCTGACACAGCCAAGGCGGCCCGCTTCTAGAAAACTGACTCACTTTTGAACTCAACATTTAGCTTGCTGGATACTCAATTTGCAATTTAATAAACTACAATATGTAAATGCTTTATTAACTAAGTAGAGTAGAGATATATAACAATAGAAGTTAAGTTACAGAACTGCATGCGTCTGAGTAGGGTATACCCAGATCGCAGCACATCTCAGATGCGTACTACTTTTGAAATAACATTTGTATACATTTTGTGCCATTAATTTTAATTTAGATCCATATTATGGAATTGAGATGACGACGCGCAAAAAGACTACAATCATACAATATATTTCGTGCTTTTGTGGTTGGTCAAATCAGGCTATCATGAAAGGTTCCATAGTTACATAAGCTTCAGCAAAGATATTGTACCCCGCTCGTACCCCCATTATCAATAGGTATAAAAGGCAGTGCTCAATGTAGGATAGTTTAGCTTAGGTTCTGTTCTGGTTATACTTCAGTTGTGTACTATCTGTACACAATTCAAATCAAGGACTCGAGTTTTTTTATACCCTGAACCCATTGAAAATGGAAAATCAGGGTATAATGTGTTTGTTGAAATGTATGTAACAGGGAGAAGGACTCGTGGCAGAATATCTATTCTTGATCAGGGAGACAAGCCGAGTCCATTTAGCCCAGTCCGTCTGTCTGTCCGTATGTATGAACGCGTCGATCTCAGAACATATAAGAGCTAGAGGTTTAAATTTTTTTATGTAGGTTCGTGAATAGCACGAAAAGATCGAGTTTGTTAAAAAAATCGATAATTGCTAATTTTAATGTTATCGATTTAAAACGTTATCGAATGTTAGTTATTAAATTCTATCTCTCACGTCTTTGAAGTTAGAGATTTTTTGTTAGTTTTATATTTATTTTATTTCATTTTGAACTTTGGTAAATTTTGGATACCGGCGCCAAATTTCCCCAAATAATTAAATTGAGGTTAGTTGCTTTCAAAGCCAATAAATGAATGGGTTTGCATTTTTAAATTGGAATAAATGTTGATCATAAGGTAAAAATTTCATTCAAATTAAAACGTTATCGAATGTTAGTTATTAAATTCTATCTCTCACGTCTTTGAAGTTAGAGATTTTTTGTTAGTTTTATATTTATTTTATTTCATTTTGAACTTTGGTAAATTTTGGATACCGGCGCCAAATTTCCCCAAATAATTAAATTGAGGTTAGTTGCTTTCAAAGCTAATAAATGAATGGGTTTGCATTTTTAAATTGGAATAAATGTTGATCATAAGGTAAAAATTTCATTCAAATTTATTCATTCACGCAGAAGTTATTAAACAAAACATTTGGCCAATCGGCCACACATGTAACCAGCAACGCAAAGCAAATTGTTTTCCTATACATGTGCACACATACACACATACACATTGAGCTGCGTGCATCTAGCAAATTCTAAGACCTGCAAGTTTTAGTGTGCATATTTCCAGTAGATGCTATGATTTGCGAATTATCAGCTGTTCAATTGAATCGAAACATGGATGGCGCTATTCTATCGAAACATAGATGGCGCTTTTGGCTAAACAATTGAAAATAAATTGAATTTACTTTTCTGGGCGTTTATACTAAATGCTAATTATGCAGTATTTTTAAAAACGCAGATAGCACGGGTTTAAGGGTATCTCCTAGTCGGGACTAGGACTAGGGACACTTGCTATACAATGTTTATAAAAAAGCAATTGCGAGCTGATTAAAACATTCGCTTGGCAGCGAAGAAAAGTACTTGAGAATTCGCTGCCAGCGATTTTGAGTTAAATGAAACGCTGACGAAACGTTCGAGTTCGAGAACTGAAAGACAAACCAGATATGCAGAATTCATTCCATGAGCTCTACCAAGCTATAAAGAGTATTATAATAGCTACAAAGTATGCAGGTTCTATTTTAGAGACGGAGTCGACCCATTTACGTATTTACAACACAAGCCAAAGTGCGATGCGACCGATTGTAACGAACTAGAATATACGCTTTAATGACTACGAAATATGTTAAAAAATGTTAATGTTAAGGCAGTTATACTTGAGTAACTTTTCTGCTAAATAATCAACAATAATGTCAAATATGAATAAGATGGTTTATAAACATAATATATAATATATCTGATCATTGCCAAACAGCAAACTTGGATATTTAACATTCGTTATCAAATTAGCTGATCGTTAAATCAAGCTAAGGCCATCCACAAAAAACGATGAGACTTTCTTGAGAATCAAATATAAGTACAACAGCTCTTTGAATGGACTCACAAAAATATTGCGTAAGCCAAAGGCCAAATCCAATTTTCTCTTTCATTCATTCTGCATTCATTCATAGCTTATATCCTATTCTTCACTTCAATTCGCCTTCTGTTGATTGTCCAACCTCTATTTAGACAACTTTTCAGTCTGCAGGGTATCCCAATTGGCAAAAACGTTGCCAAGTCGCCAACAATTGATAAGAACGAAAAAATAAAAGAAGAAGAATAGACAAGACGTGAGTCATTTACTAAGTAGCCAGCAAATTGCTATTTAAAGCGGCCCAAAAATATTTCGAAAACATGCAAAATGCAATTTTAATTAACGTCAAGTTATATTTATAATCACAATGAAATTGAAAGTGTCCCCGAAAGAAATTTAAAAAGCCGCGGCCTAAAGTTTAATCCAATCCTGTGAGACTTATATATATATATATATATATATATATATATATATATATATATATATATATATATATATATATATATATATATATATATATATATATATATTTATATGTGCACAACATGTGCAGGGCACACCATGTAAAAATAGAATGCTTAACGAGGTCATTAGACAGGGGGAGGCCTGTACCAAACAACTCTTATACCAGCCCGAAAAACATCAGTCATAGACGTTTTCTCTTGAGAATAGTGGAGTGAATACTTTAATTTTATACATTGTGCATTTGTACATACATATATAAGCCAGAATTATTTAAGAATTAATGTACATATGTAAATCCTGCAAAGTAATTTTTCTCGAGTACTGCACCGTGTGGATCATAATTCACCATTTAGCATTTAATTCTGTGCTAATTCATGAAAATTTAAAGCTTTAGTTCATACAAAATACTTACGTTCTCCCGATATGTGCATACTGGAGAATAATTTTACTTCTCCTCCGGCATCGCGCACTGATTCTACCAAGTTAACATATTCTTTCCTGAGATTTACGTCTTGGCATCTATAAAAGAAAAGGAGTTTATAGTAAATTTTTGTGAAGTAAAAAAATATATATACAATTTAAGATCAATTAAAATAGAAATGTATCTGTAAAATTTTATATGCAGCCAACATATTTAATCAATCTGTGCAGGGTACCACAGAACGGCATTTGCAGCTAATTTTAGGGCTTTAGCTGTCAGTGATCGAGTTGTATCCCATTAGAAAAGGCCTATCCATATTCTTATATTCCAGCTTTAAACAATAAATATAACCCAAAAAGATATATAAGACGAGAATTGGATTTCTCTTGGCTGGCAGATTTTTCGAAAGATGAAAAAAATAAACCTTACAGTAACTTTAGAAAACGGAGAATGAAATATTAAAAGTACAAAATTACAATGTTTCTATAGAGAGTCCAAAATAGAGATATATTGAAATAGTTACACAAAGTATCGCAAGTATCCCTGAAGCGGCAATTGACACATAACATATACTATAAAGACTTAATAACTATTACGATTCATAGTACGTAAATATTGTGCATACACAGTTTGAATGCAATATGAAGCAATATATATATATATATATATATATATATATATATATATATATATATATATATATATATATATATATATATATATATATATATATATATATATATATATATATATATATATATATATATATATATATATATATATATATATATATATATGCATACATATACGTCTATATCCATGCATAATGCATAGGTTGTTAAGCTTTTGTTGGAATTTGTTGGATCGCAGGTGTGGCCCAAAGGTTACAGTTATAGTCTATGGATTAATTACGATGAAAATGCAAGTCGTCGCGTCGAATCAAATTGTAAGCTCTCGAAGTGAGTATTCAAAATGCCGGCATGTGGTTCAAACCCAAAAAAACTGAGCATCCCCATTAAAAGACGAACATAAAACAAGTATGAAAACTCTAGTCGAGACCGCTCGACTAGGGTATACCCTGAACCCTGCGAAGAACCGCTATTCCAAGCATTCTTCATTTCCTTTATATACACATGCATATGTACGTTTATTACAAGCAAAACATACACACACACGCACAGGCGCACGCACACACAAGCGCAAGTGCGTCAACTGTTCTTTGGCTTCTTTTTGTATGGCAATGCTATGGGAAATTAAATGTTTAATAACTTTTTTTCTAGAGCAACGATTTTGACCAAACTTGTTGGGCGTGATCATGTCATCCATATGTACATATGTATGTGCCAAAGTCTCTAGTATTTGATATACGGGAGTTACAAATTTGAGGCGAAGGGGGCGTGGCACCCAAAATTTAACAAAAACCGAAATTGCGTAAGGCTCACATAACACTAGCTAGAAAGAGAAATTATATAGAATTTTATAGCTGAATTTAGATTTTCGTTTTTAATCGATAATAATAAAACGATAACAGTTATCGAATTTCTGAAACAAACTCGATATGCGCGCTCTACACAGGGAAGTCTCCCTGATCAAGAATATATATACTTTATGGGGTCTGCCACGCCTCCTTCTGCCTGTTACATACATTTCAACAAAAACATACTCTGATTTCCCATTTTCAATGGGTTCTGGGTACAAAAAGGAATGCAAAAAAAAAATCAAAATAATCTCAGATAAAATATCAATTATCATTTTTTATTGAAGGCACGAAGAGCGACTTGGATCGTGCTTCAAAAGCGCGGGAGAGTGTGACTACAGTACCTAACGATCAATCTTTTTTACTGACTCTCTCTCTCTCTCTCTCTCTCTTTCTGTGTTTCTGTGGAATCCACAGTGTGGATGCTATTCCGCAGTATATGGGCAATGCGCTCCACAGCACGTGTACCAGCAGGAGAGCAGCCAACACACATAAGATAGGAATATAAAATACCACGTAAAAACTCTCGTACACAATTTGTTTGAGCACAACATGAAAACATTTTGTTTATATAAAATAATATAATATATTATAAATAACATAGATACCCAATAAGTAAGAGCTTTGAAAACGTATTATTAATGTTGTCGGATCTATCGATTTTTAGGTATATAATACTATCGCTTAAGCTTATAGCACCGTTAAACGCAATATACCCAATCGAGCAATTCGTTATAAGATATTCGAAGAGAGCTTGGCCGAGCGTGAGTCTGTTCGTGTAGAATTAGTTGTGGAGCGGCTTTCTTGCGACGCGTACGTTGGCGCACAGAACAAAAAGGAAAATGTAACAAACAAGAATCGGCCGCAGAAAATCAAAAGAAAACGCGTCTCACTTGCCACGCAAAAAGAAATTGGTGCTAAGAGAAGCACAAGAAAAATATTATTAAAAAAAAAAAGAAAGCAAAAGGTGTGTGCAGGCCAAAGTGAAAGTTAAACTGGCGGTTTTTGTTGGTCATGTCAAGTGCAAAAGTCTATAAAATGAAAGCAGAAAGATAATCTAGTTTTAAGGTTTCTTTTGGGGAATTAACGGCTTGAGTCACCGCTTCGCAACGCAGCTGCTGCAAAATGATCGGTGTATCTGCGAGATACCTGTGTATCTTCTTTACTT
This sequence comes from Drosophila mercatorum, assembly GCA_961210405.1. Classification (NCBI taxonomy): domain Eukaryota; kingdom Metazoa; phylum Arthropoda; class Insecta; order Diptera; family Drosophilidae; genus Drosophila; species Drosophila mercatorum. Next base: position 1,129,631 of record CAUIUS010000002.1, on the reverse strand, counting down.
ATTATCTGCTAACCGCAATGAATTGAATCCATTGTCGCGATTGTTGTTTCTGCGTGACAGTTATTTCACAATGAAATCAATTGTTATAATGGAATTAACGGAACGTAGGTGAAACAGCCAAGAGCCTGCAACAGGGGCAACCGCGGACAGAGGTCGCTGCAGAAAGAGGGAGAAAAAGGCCAATGCGGCTGGCCTCTAGACGCGACGAGGGAGTGGAAATGCGTGTCGTTTTGTATCTAAATGAATATGAACTTTTTATGACAACGAAATCAGATCACGAACCTAACTACAACTATGACAGAAATATCGAATTCGATCCGCATGTATTGACCAAATTTGCAGCGAGTATTCTAGATATTTTAAATAACAAGTGATATATTCCAAAGACAATTCGATTGTCAAAATGTTTCAAGTCGGGTAAAAAGAAATTTTAAGAAACGAGAGCAATAAAGGGCAAAATAAACGATCTGGGATATTATTGCTCAAGTTTTTGGAATATTTCACTTTAAACTTGTTTTACTTTTGAATAACTGTATTTTCCAGTTTAAACAGTTTGAGATATCCCTAGACTGGAAAGGGATTGAAAAAGAAAGTATTTGAAATAAGTGAATCATCTTCAATATTAAGTTTTAAGAATCGGAAAAATCTGGAGGCGCTTTTATTTGGGCAAATCAGAAAACGGGTTTTTCAATTTTTGGTTAAATACTAAAAAAAACTAAACTAAACTAAAACATAAAATCGTGCAGCTCACATAAAAACTCACTTTACGTGTTTAAAACTGGGAATATATATTTCGTACCTATCTCTCATTAATTCACTCGCTTTTTATGGAGCGTCATTCAAACTCGCATTGATCAATCAACGATTTTTTTATGTGTCACTCCGTCAACTTAACCCGAATAAATCACAACTTCAGATGAATGCAAAGAGAAAATGGAATATATCAAAGTTAACCTCGAGCTGTCAGTATCAGATGCTCTGCAAACTTGAGGTCTCCTGTGGTACAATATAATCATAAACTAAACCTATAATATAACAAAGATTCAATATATTTCGATCCAGCGCCCTTTCATTTCTTGCACAATTACAACTGCAAATGAATTACACAAAGATAAAATAAAATAAAGGTAAAAAAAAACGAGCTTAGGAAATGTCTCAGCAGCGCGTGCCCAAAATAAAATTAAAGCGAAAAGAAAAATCAACAATTATATATCGAGTCAATATTTATGCAGAAACGACAAAAGGCTAAAACAAGCAGCTGATGTCGCTGAAGGGGGCAGGCTACGTACGTTCCATGAAATATGTGGCAGAGAAGACGGCCCTAAAACCATATACCAGAAAAACGGGTTGCAACGCGAAAATATGAGAATGATAAAAAGGAAAATAGTCAAAGAACAGCAAAGGAAAAGCAAATAGAAGAGAAACGCCGAGCGATGTGGCAAGTATATGAAAACAAAGTGTCTGGGTGCAAGATGCATCCAAAGACTTCGCTCCAACTTGATGTAAGCGGATCATATTGCAGCGCAGAATATTGGGGCATGTGAAAACCAAGTGGCTCTATACAAAAGAAATAGAATTCAAGAGTTAAAAGCAATAAACAAAAAGTGTTTAGCCGCTAAGAGCGACCAACTTGGCAACAGCTTCAAGCCATAGACGGACCGATTTATTAATTATATTCATGCATATATATATATACACATACATTTGTATGTTTTATATATATATATATATATATATATATATATATATATATATATATATATATATATATATATATATTGTCTTCATCGCCCACATGCGTGCTAATAATTAGCGCAACTTAGAGGGCGTCGTAAAGAAATGGAACAGGCAGAATGCAAATAGAGTCAAGATAAGAATTTCCATATAGATACAGCTACAAATACAGTAGAAACTCTGCAGTGCGACCAGCTATGCTTGCAATGAGACTAATGAGACGAATGAGCTGAGTTCATATTCGAGAACCTCTTTCCTTTGGTATCGTTCACTGTATGCTGATGCACCTACATACATATGTATGTACATAGCATAGGCAGCCGCAGACACAGTTGCATACACAATGTAAAGATTCAGATACACTATGCAGAAATAGATACAGTTACTAATGCAATGTAAAGACGCAGATACAGAAATCAAACTCACATGTCTATTGGTGCTTTCTCAAATCCGTAAATTGAAACTGTTCTATAAACAGAGATTTCTGCCAATCAAGAAGAAATACATAAACGAACGGAAGTGTATACATATACACAGCAGACGGATACGTATATACCTGCGAATTGAGCGAAGCTCCATAGCTCATTCGATACGCGTGTGAAAGACAAAAACAATAGTAAAGACTTGAGCAGGGCCGAACTAAAATTGAAACTGCATTTGACGTTAAAATGTGCAAGTTTTAAGAGCTATTTATGCAATCTATTTATTAATCGAAAAAAATTAATTTAAAAATATTTTCTGAATTTATTACACTCGGAACACAATCTTCAAAATTAATTGAAAAGTGAAATCAAAACGTAAAAACAATAAAAAATATAAAATAATCATAAAAAAAACAAGTAAGAAAACTCTAGTCGAGACCGCTCGACTAGGGTATACCCTGAACCCTGCGAAGATCCGCTATTCCAAGCATTCTTCATTTCTTTTATATACACATGCATATATACGTTCATGACAAGCAAAACATGTGTGTGTGTATACACAGGCGCACGCATACACAAGCGCAAGTCGTTGCGTCAGCTGTTCTTTGGCTGCTTTGCATGGCAATGTTATGGGAAATTAAATGTTTAATTACTTTTTTTCTAGACGAACGATTTTGATCAAACTTGTTGGGCGTGATCATGTCATCCATATGTATGTATGTGCCAAAGCACAAGTCTCTAGTATTTGATATACGGGAGTTACAAATTTGAGGCGAAGGGGGCGTGGCACCCAAAATTTAACAAAAAACCGAAATTGCGTAAGGCTTACATAACACTAAATGCAAAATTTGAAGACTCTAGCTAGAAAGATGATTTAGATAGAATTTTATAGCTTAATTTAGATTTTCGTTTTTAATCGATAACAATAAAACGATAAAAGTTATCGAATTTCTGAAACAAACTCGATCTTTTCGTGCTATACAGGAACCTACATAAAAAATTTCAAGTCTCTAGCTCTTGTAGGTTCTGAGAACGACGCGTTCATACATACGGACAGACGGACGGACAGACGGACGGACGGACAGACGGACATGGTTAAATCGACTCGGCTTGTCTCCCTGATCAAGAATATATATACTTTGTGGGGTCTGCCACGCCTCCTTCTGCCTGTTACATACATTTCAACAAAAACATTATACCCTGATTTCCCATTTTCAATGGGTTCAGGGTATAAAAATATAACTTATATGTAATATTAGAGTCCTTATCTGCACTAACACGCACGCTTCAAAATTAAAAGATAAGACAACAATTCACTACAAATAATGAACTTCTATTCGCAGTTTAGATAAGAAAGACCCAAAAGAATGTTAAATTGGAAGTATGTTAAGCTTGCAAAGCCAATAAACTAATAATAAAACAAGTAAGAACGTTGCAATCGGACGCAACCGACAGCGAAATACTTTATATATCTTTTAAATTACTGTCGCCGCTCAAATTAACAGTCGATTAAAAATTTGCATTGGAGGGGGCCAGACAGTTTCAATTTGGATCGAAGCTTAGAACCCTTCCCTTAGCAAAAACACGCCCGTAAATCGAGAGAGATGGCATCTCTCAAACTGAGAGAGGTGGTAACTCTGAAAATGCGATAGAAGTTTGTTGGCGAGCGTAGAGGTATGGGCTCGAACCCCGGTGCGTCATCTTTATATTTTTGTTATTTTCGCTTTATTACGTTATTTTATGTTAATAAAATATTATTTTCAATACATATATAAAATTTGTCAAATCAAAAGACAAGATCAAAGGTCACAAAGTGATTATGTGGCGAGTTATGGCTCAGAAACTGTAAATTTTTCAGATATGATTTGCCACGTCCCCAGTAGCCGTAGACATATATTTTTTGGCATGTGCATAGAGTGGGTGTTCAGGAATATATATCAGGAATATCTAAAGTTTGGATCCTTAAATTCAAAAAATGCGAAAATTACAGAATATTTTTAGTAAGTCACGCCAGAATTAACAGAATTAGTAAAATCACTATATACTCATATCCGATTTGCAGTAGGCATGGCCATTTAATTTTTTGAGCGATCTTTTTAGGATCGTAACAGTAACCCACGTGCCAAATTTGGGCGATCTAGCTTTAAAACTGTAGAAGATACAGTTTGACCAAATTTTCCACGCCCTGAATGGGCATAGATATATCCGCCATAACCTTTTGATTTTGGGATGTCGACGTGAGTGTTCAGTTAAGATCTTAACTCTCTAGCCCTTCTAGAAGTAGTGAATTGCATTTTCCGATTTGCCACGCCCTTAGTGGCCGTATCGGAAAAATCTTGACACTTTATCTGACGAGAGTATATACGAGTATATATTCCAAATTTCTAGTCTCTAGCTTCAATAGCGTGGAAATGGTTTGCGTTCATACGGACAGACGGACGGACAGCATGACGGACATTGCACAAAACCAATATAATCAGCAGAAGTGTCCCGATATATGTATCGTATCTATGTGTCCGTCCACTAGTGACATTTTGTAACTGTGTTCCAATTACAGTTCCTATAGAACAAAAGATGCTCACCAAGCAGCCCGACTATACTATCTCAGAGCTGGGCTGCCCTCAGCTGCAAGAGCAGTTGTGCTCTGATGGCTGCTATAAGAAATATCGCCTACAAGCACCCAGTTTTCGCCACAGTCACGGTCTGACCCCGACTGCGACTCGTCTATTGCCGTTACGCGAAACGCTGGACGACTACAGCAAGCGGCTGCTAAGTGAACAGGCGGAGAGCTGTGGAACGAGTCAACAACGACACAAACAACAGCAACAATACACGGAGTTGAATGATAAACTGGCACAGCAGAAGAGACAGAAGAATCTGTGGAACGAGCAGCAGCAGAAGCAGCTGCAGTGGACCAGACCGAGGTAAAACAAATCATAAACAATAATGTTATCAAGGTTCTATTGTTTTAATTGTTCCACTTCTCTGCTCCTTCATTCGTTATCAACAGCAATCAGAAGTATCGAGATATAGCGGAAGTAAAACGAACAACTTTGCTGACTTGCGATTTGAATAGTTTCTGATTACACTGAAGGAGGAGAAGTAGCTGGAGGCAGATCTGGCGCTGGAGCCCAAGAGCTGAACTACAATAAATTAAGGACTGATTAAACGTACTAAATCTAACATTAAACACTGTATAACCCATTTTTGCTTAGACCTTTAACCTAGTTCTAAGTAAAACAAGTATGCAATAACACCTCATTTTATCGCATGCTCCGCAAGTCTTGTTACTTTTTAAATGGAATTTCGATGGCTCATTCAAAATGCAAATGGGCTATGGCAACGGGAACTGTTCAGATACAGATACAGCTACGCTATCCATACTGACGCAGAAACAGATACAAGTATAATTCTACAGATAAAGCTACACATACAACTACAGCTTCAACTACAATATACGAGCGTCAGATACAAATTCGAACAAAACGAAAACAAAACAAATCCAAATTAAAGAGCCAAAAATGGCGACAACTCTACGTGCGTCCAACCTTGATCGTGTGCATGTCACAACCAAGGGGCGTCTGTCTGGGGCCGTGGCGGGTGGCCCCTTAAATTAGCGTTTTCGGACGTGCTCTCTCTTCAAATGGCTTAAATTGAGCACACAGCTGTTCCCGACTAAAGCCTCGGGAAACGCTCAAGATATAGCACTTATTGCGAAGAGACTACAATTATCTGCTCTACAAAAGGAAGGCTTATTGATTAGATTAATCGTTTAGTCAATATAATAATAATGAATAACAAGTAAGAAAACTCTAGTCGAGACCGCTCGACTAGGGTATACTCTGAACCCTGCGAAGAACCGCTATTCCAAGCATTCTTCGTTTATTTTATATACACATGCATATGTACGTTCATTACAAGCAAAACTTACACACATACGCACAGGCGCACGCACACACAAGCGCAAGTCGGTGCGTTAGTTGTTGTTTGGCTGCTTTGCATGGCAATGTTATGGGAAATTAAATGTTTAATAACTTTTTTTCTAGACGAACGATTTTGATCAAACTTGTTGGGCGTGATCATGTCATCCATATGTATGTGTGTCAAAGCACAAGTCTCTAGTATTTGATATACGGGAGTTACAAATTTGAGGCGAAGGGGGCGTGCCACCCAAAATTTAACAAAAACCGAAATTGCGTAAGGCTTACATAACACTAAATGCGAAATTTGAAGACTCTAGCTAGAAAGATGATTTAGATAGAATTTTATAGCTTAATTTAGATTTTCGTTTTTAATCGATAACAATAAAACGATAACAGTCATCGAATTTCTGAAACAAACTCGATATGCACGCCCTATACAGGGACCTACAAAAAAATTTTGAAGTCTCTAGCTATTGTAAGTTCTGAGATCGACGCGTTCATACATACGGACAGACAGACAGACAGACGGACAGGGCTAAATTGACTCGGCTTGTCATCCTGATCAAGAATATATATACTTTATGGGGTCTGCCACGCCTCCTTCTGCCTGTTACATACATACGCCTTTCAACAAAAACATTATGCCCTGAATTCCCATTTTCAATGGGTTCAGGGTATAAAAAGTAATTAAAGAACAACTTTATGAAAGGAAGGAACTTCATCAAAATATGATAGGGACGAAAATAATGAATGTACTACAAAATGTAAATTTAAATGATCAAAACAAACATTTTGTACATTATAAACATATTATGGATCATTATACCCAGATATCGATACTATTCATGACATGAAAATCAATTGATGAATAATAATATATGAATAACTATGAATATAGCATGATCAATAAATGAATAGTATAAAAACGTTCAATTTCCAGCTCAACTACTATGCAAAAATGAGAACTGTGATCGCCTAAAGTGATCTCAACAGTTTTCTTATCATTAGAGTGAAATGCTAAATGACTGAATAACCTTTATGTACCAATATAAGCTTAACTTTTCCAAAGAAGATATTCTTTAACGTTACCTAAACCTTCTTTCGATTTAATTAAGTACTCCCACAAGCGGCAAGACCTCATGAAAGTCATCATAGCGTATCAACAGCTGATTTATAAGGCAAATAAAAAAAAGTAAGATGCAACCGACAGCGAAATACTATTTCACGTCCCAGCAGTCCACAGGAGCGTTCTATCACATTATATTTTTTTAAATTTTAACCTTAAATCCCCTCTGTCGCCGCTCAAATTAGCTGCAGATTAAAACTTTTCATTGGAGGTGGCCAGACAGTTTCAATTAGGATCGAAGCTTAGAACCCTTACCTTAGCAAAAAAAACGCACCTAAATCGAGAAAGATGCCATCTCTCAAAATAAGAGAGGTGGCAACTCTGAAAATGTGATTTAAGTTCGTTGGCGAGCGTAGAGGTATGGGCTCGAACCCCGGTGCGGTCATGTTGATTTTTTTGTTATATTTTCTTTAGTTATTTTGTATTAATAAAATATTCTTTTTAAACATATATATATAATTTAAAAAGTCAAAAGACAAGGGCAAAGGTCAAAAGCTCAAAAGCTGCAGATGTTTCAGTTTTGATTTGCCACGACCCCCAGTGGCCGTAGACAAATAATTTTTGGCATGTGCCTAGAGTGGGCGTTCAGGAATACAACTGTAAAGTTTGGATGCTTACATTCGAAAAATGCGAAAATTACAGGGTATTTTTCTGTATGTCACGCCCCTTTTGGGGCATAACAATAATTTTTGGAGAATCGATAGAGGAGGCCCCCAGTAACTTAACATTCAACTTTGAAGCTTCTAGTACTAAAACAGAGAGATAAAAGCTGATATTAGTTACCACGCCCCCTGAGGGCGTAGATATATCCGCCATAGCTTTTCGATTGTGGGATGTTAACCCGAGTATATATACCAAGTCTCAAGTCTCTAGCATCAATGGTGCTCAAAATATAACGAAACTAGTAAAATCACTATATCTTCAGATCCGATTTTCCACGCCCCTAGTAGGCGTGGCCATAAAATTTTTCGGGCGATCCTTATAGGATCGTAACAGTAACCCACGTGCCAAATTTGGGCATTCTAGCTTTAAAACTGTAGAAGATACAGTTCGACCCGATTTGCCACGCCCCCAATGGGCGTAGATATATCCGCCATAGCTTTTTGATTTTGGGATGGCGACATGAGTGTTCAGTTAAAATCTCAACTCTCTAGCCCTTCTAGAAGTAGTGCTTCTGAGATACAGGAAAATGCATTTTCCGATTTGCCACGCCCCTAGTGGGCGTATCGGGAAAATCTTGACACTTTATCAGACGAGGGTATACACGAGTATATATTTCAAATTTCAAGTATCTAGCTTCAATAGCGTAGAAATGGTTTGCGTTCATACGGACAGACGGACAGACTGACAGACGGACGGACAGCATGACGGACATTGCACAAACCCAATATACTATATCACTACGTGAAATAGTATAACAAAGAAGAAAACTAGTCGACACTGCTCGACTAGGGGATGCCCTGAACCCAACGATGAACCGCTATTCCTTACATTCTCCGTTTCTTTTATATACATATGTATATGTATGTATTACAAGCGACACATACACGAATGTACACAAACACACACGCAAACGCACGTACGCGAAAGCACAAGGCTCTGCGTCAACTGCGCTTGGGCTGATGTATGTATGCCAATTTTATGGAAAATTAAATTTTTAATAACTTTTATTTGCGCACGCGTGTTTTTGATCAAACTTGCAGTGATAACATTAAAATTAAAATAGTTATAGATTTTTTTAAACAAACATACCTACAAAATTTCAAGTATCTAACTCTTATAGATTCTGCGATCGACGCGTTCATACATACGGACAGACATACGGACATGGCTATATTAACTCGGCTCGTCGAGCTGATCAAGAATATATATACTTTATGGGGTCAGCCACGCCTCCATCTGACTTTTACATACATTTTAACTAAATCATTATACCCTAATTTTCCATTTTCAATGAGATAAGGGTATAATAATGAAAAATATCAAGCAAAGAGCAGACATTTATGTTTCAAACAAAAACTGTCGCAATATTTCGATGGCGATTCGGTTAAATTTGAAAATTTGGCCCTGTGGCTGATCATGCTCTTGATCTTCTGCCTAATTAACTTTCATTTTGTAGTGCCTACTCCGATAGGTAGGGTTAAAGATAAATAAACTGATATGTAAAACCTTATAATAAAACAATAATATCGAAAAGTCGTCTAATTTAGCTCAGACTTGAGAGAGAAAATCGGAAATATGTGATGGTGACAATGGATGAGCTAGCAAGGTTTGAATACCCAAGGAAACACGCTGGCGGTCTCTATATATGTACATGACAAATTGATTATGATAGGTTTAAAATAGAGCTCCAGTAGAAGCCATACTATAATTCCGTATCTTTGAACTCACCTGAACAGATTGTCGGAAATGAGCAAAGTTTCTATGGATTGCGCCTCGGCGGCGCGCAGTACGTGCTTCTTGCCATAGAAAGCCTTGGCTGGCTCACATTGTAGCATCATATAGAACACTTCCAATGCTTTAACCTCACCCAAAGCCTTTGTATCAGACATTTTAGCTACCACAGCGGGATCCTGCAGAACCTCTGCAAAAGTAGGAATAATTACATATTTGAATTTCAATTGTTCTGTACATTTTATACACCTTTGAGTGAATGCTTGAAGCCGGAGGATGCATGAACAAGCATGAATCTGCTTTTGTTATCCAACAATACTTTGTAGTCCATTTTGACCGCCTGTTGGAACATATAGTCGTAGAACTGATCTCGCACAAAGCCCGGTGAGGCAATCAGCACACACTTGACAATTTCGAAATTTACGTGCCGTAATATACTTTGCATGACTTGTTCATAGAACTTGGCCAGACCCTTTTCGTGCTGCTGCACATTGCCCTTGCGCTTACGCGGTATGGAGACTTCGATTTTGCTTCGCACTAGCGTCATGCTGGCCGTAATGAGGCAGACATGGGCCAACCCCTCCTGCATAACAACAGCCGCAACATCCGCCGATTGGGTGGGATCGCAGGCCATGTCAATCCGCTCCAGCGCGATTGTATCCCACTCCGGCTTACGCAGCTCGAATTTGCGATTCAGTTCCAGATCGAGCGTATGATAGGCACCCATTTTAACATATTGGTTCTCTTCGATGTTGCGACCCTTCAGACGCAGCACACAGGCTTGCGTATCAAAATCGATGCTCTCCACTGCAATGGTCAGTGTGGTGCGCACTCGACTGCTGGTGGATGATCCTGTGGCCGTTTCGTTCTGTACCTTGCGTATGGTGGTGCTACGAACACTATCGCCTTCAGCAATCAGATTGTAGGCGTGCCACATGTCCTCCGGCTCCTCAGGCACGAGGGACACATTACTGCATTGTGGAATGTCATTACAAATTTTATGAATATCAAATGAATATCAGCTGCACTTACCCCTGCATGCCCTTATCAACATATTTGCCAAGCAATTTCATGTTGCAATTATTGTTTTTCGAACTGAGGCGCCGCCGTCTGTTACAAGCAGACGTTGAATTATTGTGCTGCTCCTCTTATATTTGTGTTGGCGTTGCGTGCTTTGTGTTTTTTGCTTTTGTATGCTTTTTGTCACTTGCATTGAATTAAATGTTTCCTTAAGTCAAGCAAATCGTTAGGCATTGTTATTAGTTGTGTGATTGTCGTTGAATTGACTAACAAAATATTTCTATGAAAATCGCCAACTTCCACACGGCGAAATTTTTGACATTTTAAAACAGCTGTTCGACTAGTGTTGCAAAACCCACACAACCCATGCCCCCAACTATCGATTATCGACGGCATCTATAACTTGTTTGTAAATATTATAATACACGGAGATATTACAGAATATATTTCCTTTATTTATGATACATATTATAAATTTGTACGCATTTCAAGAGTCATCTTTTAACTTAAACTAACAGCCTTTCGATTTCTTGCTGTATGGATATTATCTGCGATTTCAACTGACTGCCCTCGTTGGTGGTCACAGAGCAAGCTACAATGGGCCGGGACACACCACAGGCACGTCCCAATGCCTGTTTGGAACGCACAAACACATACGGCACATTCTTGTCCTCGCACAATAAAGGCAAATGCAACAGAATCTCAAGTGGCTCTGTATCACCAGCCAGCACTACAATATCAGCCAGACCACGATTCAGTGTCTTGGTGGCCTCGTTGGCTCCCTTCCTCAGTTGGTTGTAATTAAGTGCCTGTTGTAGCAAATTCATAATCTTGGCAGTCAACTGGGCATCAGCCAAGGGGAATGCTTTAGGGTTCACCTCTTCGGTCTGTACAAAATTAATGATTACAATAGTTAAAAATATTTGTATCAATTGTGATACTCTCAAACATACCATTTTCTTCTTTATCTTTATTTGTTTTTCTTATATATTCGTAAAAATTTAAATGCAACCTCTCGGCTGGAGTGCTTCACTGAGGGACAGAATTAAGAATGAAACGTTTAAAGAAACACGTGCGTTGCCGTTCTTTTTGATGCTATTGAACACTGAAAAAGGTGGTATTTTTTTTAGCATGTGGCAACGCCACATATAATTCGATATATATCGTATCATTTTACTAACCGCCTAGCACAACCGAAATATGCATTGACTGAAGAATCTACTGCATATTTTTACATATCCAAAAATCGTTCTCTTTATGATAAAAGATATTAAATTATCTGGACACAAGTTTTTGTTAAAGTCGACTGTAGAATAATTCATTGTGAACGCAATTTCATCCACTTTATGATCAGTTAAAAAAAAAAAAACAAATGATATACTCTGTTAACATATCCATCGTTCCTTGCCAAAATGCAGAGACACGGCTTTTGAGTAAATTATTTTGAGAAGACTAGGAGCTGAACTGAACAGTTTCAATTCACTCACAAAAACTTAAATGTGAATCCTTCACTTTAAAATCCATTTATTGTGATTCGCCAACGGGAAGCACAATTTCGAACTATTAGAACGAGCCCTCGCGAGTTCAGGGCTCATCCCCGCTCAAAAGAAAACACAATTATGTGAATCTTACGTTAAATACAAAAGGAATTCACGCTTTTTATTACCAATTCGCCTTGTACACAATTTATTTAGAAGTTCCTGCAAGACGCAAATAAGAAAGTTAGTCATATGGTTATACGGAAGTACTAGATAGCTACAACTCACTTGGTAATAAGACCATCCTTCTTGGCCAAACGGACAATGCAATCGTCTGACTCGCCCATGCGACGGATTTCACCGCAAATAGCATAAGTTTTGGTTCCGTCGGTTTGGCGGCCGGTTTCGGGATCCACAACAACAATGCTGAGTTGCACAGACGCGTGGTCCTTAGCGTGGATGATTCTGTTTGATGCCGAGCTGCAACAACACAACAAAAATTATCCAATTGCTAAAAAAGCGGCTGTAGTTGCTGCCTGTGCTGGACGTGGAAACACGTGTTCAAGACTCACCATTTGCGGGGCACGTACAAATCAACATTCTCACCGGCGTCGTTCTCCATTATGCTGCAAAGAATACCATTTTATGAGTATTTAAAAATTGTTTTCGTACGAATTAGGGATATTTAACATACATTTTGTAATATTTTACAAATTTGCGACCCAACACTCGTTAATGGAGGCTGAAAAGAGAAAGAGTGAAGTTGGTTGCGCTGCAGGGTTGCAAAAATATCGATAAGTTAGAAAAAGGTTCTGCCTTCCACAATTAAATTTTTTAATTTTATTGCAAGTTGCTAAATAATGCAATAGTTTAATTTTTTCATAAAAAATAATAGTCATTTTTAAGCAGTTTTCATGCTGTAATGTATTTTCATTATAGATTGTTTATATTACTAAGGGTGCGGATTTGCCCATAATAATAAATAATTCAGCTCATTTCTTAGTAGATTAAATCAAATAAATTTTAATTGAAAACAAATAGTTTATTCTCTAACCATACATATGGTTAGTGGTTTAATTCAATCGCTAATAGGTGTAGAACTTATCGATGTTTCCAATCGAATGTATCGATTTCTCGAAAGCCGTTCATAAATATTTATTAGTCGTTTGGCAATGTGAAAGAGAAGTGTTGTGTTGCATCAAATTTGGCGCCGGAGCTTTCACGGCCTCAGCGCCCATTGCTAAAACGGTAGCTATACAACTTATAGTGCTGAATCGATAGAATAGAGTAGTTAAACTTGTAGACAAAGTATTTGTGTTAATTATAAATTGGATATACGTGAACGCGCTCACGAGTTACTTTAGATGTAAGTATTGATTTTGGGCAGAGGCTGTGGCGTCGGCGTCCTTGATCCGATGTCAACTCTGATTTTCCGTCAATGAGACTTCCGCATTACTTTTTGTTGTTTTTTTTTTTTTTTTTTTTGCTACTTGCCAACTTTAAGTGCATTTTTAAACGAATGTACGTGGGTAAGTGCATCTAGGTGTACGAGCTTGTTATTATTCAAATTTGCTCCAGTTAATTTTGTGCAGTGTGCGAAGTAATTAGCCCAGGTAGAAATATGTTTTTAATAATAAATAATTTACACTATTATATATAATTATATTTACAAGTCTTGTCTTAAATATATTATCATTCAAAACATAAAATGTAACTGTTTCTCTTTTAACATAACACTGCACTTGGACAGAATTTAGAAATGCTTAACATAGCCATTTGAGTATGAGATCATTTGTTTAGTTCATGCTGTTAAATGCACAAAAATATATTTGCTTATTTTGTCGTTGCTTCTGGGTTGCATAAGTTAAATAAATATAATTTGAATAAATAATTGAGTTATATATGAGTAATAAATTAAAAATGAATACGAGTCAGAAGACCCATAATTTCAAAGTTAACGCATCAACGATTAGCATTAACATACAAATTGAAATAAACAACAGTTTAGTTTCTGCATAACACAACACTTGACAAATCTTAACAGAGCACATCTCAGCTGTTGAATTGGCAAGCTTAGCCGTTAATTTTTATTTCGAATTTACAACTTAACGCATAAGTTGTCGACTAGTTAGATGCTAGCATATTTGAGGCTAGCTATATATGTATATATAAACACTTTCACTGTGCTTAGCTTAATAAAGCTTAAGCTAAATAACTTCGGGTTCTTTTATATCAGAGCGAAGCTGGTTCTGCTATACAACTTTTTGCCTTGCTCGCTCAGTCGCCTTTCAACTTTCAGCTCGCGCGGTTGGCTCACGCTACTTGCTCTGACAAAAGTTGTGCGGTGTGGTTTACATATGCAGTAGATGCTCTGCAATACGTTGCAGTCGTAAATATCTAGAATACACTTCATAAGGCGCCGGCGGACAGCCTCTTGACCTTTGACGCGTATGTGTTTTTGTATGTGTGTGAGTTTTTTGCATATTGTAATAGACGTGAAAAATGTAAATTTATAAAAATGAGATCATTTAGCAACGTATGCTGCTAATAATAAGCTATAGATATTTGTATGCGTACGTAAAAGCATAAAGAAAACAAGTAAGAAAACTCTAGTCGGGGGTCCCGACTAGGAGATACCCTGAACCCCGCGCTATCTGCGTTTTTTAAAATACGCCATAATTAGCATTTCGTATAAACGCACAGAAAACTAAATTCAATCGCCATCTATTGGAAATATGTACACTAAAACTTGCGGGTTTTAGAATTTGCTAGATGCACGCACATGTATAGGAAAACAATTTGTTTTGCGTTGCTGGTCACGTGTTTGGCCGATTGGCCAAATGTTTTGTTTAATAACTTCTGCGTGAATGAATGGATTTGAATGAAATATTCAGCTTATGTTCATCATATTTTATTACATTTTTTCCAATTTTTAAAAATGTAAACCCATTCATTTACTGGCTTTGAGTGCAACTAACCTAAATTTAAATATTTGGGGAAATTTGGAGCCGGTATCCAAAATTGAAAAAAAATCAAAATTAGATAAAATAAATATAAAACTTACAAAAAAAATTGGGGACTCTAGCTAGACGTGGGAGATATAATTTTATAACTAACATTCGATAATGTTTTAATCGATAACATTAAAACTAAAATAGTTATCGACTTTTTTAACAAACTCGATCTTTTCGTGCTATTCACGGACCTACAAGTCTAGCTCTTATAGGTTCTGAGGACGACGCGTTCATACATACGGACGGACAGACGGATAGGGCCAAATCGACTCGGCTTGTCTCCCTGATCAAGAATATATATACTTTATGGGGTCTGCCACGCCTCCTTCTGCCTGTTACATACATTCACATTTCAACAAAAACATTATACCCTGAATTCCCATTTTCAATGGGTTCAGGGTATAAATATAGTAATTAATTGTCGCACAGGCAAATGAAAGTGAAATCAATTGCATCAACAACAATGAATATGCATAAAATTGAATAGTGTTTTGTTGAAAAATAACAATATACCATACAGTTGTATGTTTGCTTATAGTTAGAGAGTTCAATGTTATTATTGTTGGCGATACTATTGGCCTATGAATATGCGTAAACAGAACCATAGTAATTGTTGGCGTAGCTATCAAGTCAGCTGTTTGTTAAGGGCTGTCGACACAAAACATTTATTATATCAAAAACTTATCTCGGCGCAGGTGAGCCAAGCCGAACTATTTATTAACTCCCAATAATTGATTAAGGAACGAAAATACTTTACAATGTTGTATTAGGGTTCTTTCGACTAATATTACAGCACATACTCAATTGAAACGAAAACTTTCCGATCACCTACGCCCCTAAGGGCGGCTAAACTTTAAAAACTTTATATCTAAGCTTAACAATGGAGCCGGCTAATGAATGTTATCAAAAGTATATTATTTCTCGATTTCGTCGCATCCATAACTATGTAATTGCATAAAACTCATATACTCTATTTTCGCTTCATGGGTAGGTATCATAATTATACTTAGCCCACGTTTACAGTTAGAATCTGATATGCCAGCATATGAAAATAAATGACGACAAACAAAATATGTCTTAAAAATACTAATATGAAGAGAAAAACTCGGAACGCGTCAAGTAAAAAGTAATTAAACTGACCCCACAATTGAAGCTATAATCTGATACTACAGTGTTTAACAAAAAACAAACAAATAAATAAAATAAAATGAAAATAAAATAGAGTAACAGTTGGGCCTCCCCAACGCGGATAGCTATAAATCTGAGCAGTTTAATTTTTCATCGTAAAACTTATAAAACTTGTGCACAGCGAAACAACATGTGTGTGTGGGTCAGCGAAGCTTCACTGTACATCTTAAGAACTGTGATGTCAGTACCAAAATGCGTGCCTGCTGTGCCGCGTGTTGTTGATGACGTCTCAGAGTACATGGAGAAGACTTAAGTGAAGCACTTTCTAGGTCAAAAGTTGAAAGGCAACGAGTCGCTGATGGTGATGCTTGTAAAAAAGTAGCATCAAAAGAGAGATGAAAACACCAAACAACCAAAATGTGGTCTACATGAGAAGCAAACAAACCACGAAACAAAGTAGATGCGATTGCAGGCAGGCAAGTCCAGCATTTAACTTAGCTAAGTTAATAGAGGTCACTGGTCACTGGTCAAGAGGAGCGCATACAATTGCAACTATTGTAAAAAGCATCTGCAGGTTATATATTATGGTTATTCATATATTTTGTATTCCCATTTAAAATGGGAAGACATGTATAATCTTATCCGCTATTTCCTCTGTTTTGACACCTAGATGTCTATCACGCCACATGCTGGACTGTTGCTTACTGCAGCTGAGTAAGCATTAGAGGAATCTCTATTCGGACATTCCCGACTTTGTTTTATGCTAATACCAATTATTTTGCATTAGGCTACAAATGTTTTACCAAAGAAGTATCAATTAAATTAAAGTAGATTTGTTCAAAAGTCCTTTTTTCTGTTTCGTTTACTTTCTGTAATTTATTGTGTTCCTATATGCTATGCAGAAGAACTTTGAAATCACAGAACAGATTTGTGCAACTTGAAGTAATTGACTTAAGCATTTCTTATCTAGAGAGTGTACAAAATGGTGTTTATGCAGCTCTGCTCAGCTCAGAGAAAAGAGAAACTCTAGGGAATACAAGATAATGCAATATCTTTTCTGACTTTAGCAATTTGGTCACAATTTTAAAAAGAGAGTCAAAGCAAGTGAAGATAACATCAAGAGATTAACTCATTTCTCTTGACGGCAGCTATACTTAGTGACTTCCAACCGAAACAGATAACTTATTGCCTCTTGTAGTCTATTCATAAAGTGCGTCTGTTTCATCGTTGTAGTCTTCAGTCTGACTCTATTACAGTTCCATGAACCTTAATTCCCAAGAATCAACTCGTATTCTGTTCACTCTTCAGGACCTACTATAATTAGATTCTTGGGGCGACTACTTGTTCGCAATTTGCAATTTTTTTTTTCTCCACCTATACCTTTTATACTTTAGACAGATTTGATCGTCAGGAAACCTGTCGACTGCCAGATAAGTCCCACGGCCCACTCCTCAACCATCTCTCCAACAACTACATCGAAGCCCAGCTATCTGTGCAGCTTTAATTTGATGTGCCCCCTCATTTGGTTAGCTTTGATTTTCGTATTTTTGTATTTATTTTGTTCTTTTTTTGCAGCGCTTGAACTTGGCAGACTTTGGAACTAGTCGATGTTTTGGCCCGGCGGCGAGTCTAACGGTTCCCCGATGATGATCTCTGATGTTGTTGTTGCTGTTATTGTTCTGATTTGATTGGTGCCAGTTACTGTTACTATTGTTGCTGTTGTTGTTGCTGTGCTATTACTGTTAACTAGAAGTTGCTGGTGCTGTTTTCTGGTGCTCGACCTGCAGCTGGAGTTTTAGCTGGAGCTGGAGTGACTGCGTTACACTTTGTAAATCGGTCAACGGTAACGGGCTTGTAAGCAGGTGCAACTCCAATTGAGAGAGAGAGAGAGAGAGAGAGAAAGAGCTAGAGGGAGAGATACAACAAAATAGTGAGAGGAGACTGCAGCGAGCAATCAAACATGTCACTAAAGGTGAGTTTGACCTATATAATGTTGCTTGCAGGCAAGTTTGCTTAGCCATTCGGGCTGCTAGTCTATGGGGGCAGCTACAAGGAACGCAAATATTATATATTATGGAAACTTAATAAAAGTTCGTAGATAAGATTGTAGGTATCTAGTAGGTGGATGAGTTTATAGACCTCATTATCTGTACTCAACACATAATCGAATGCACTCTCATTGATCCTATATGTACATCCAACTGCTGTTTAGTAATAAACCATTCCAGTTGGCAGAAGACGCCTCTTTAGAGCCGATAAGCTGTTTAACAAAAGGTTAGGCGAGTCCTACTTGAAAAGATGTAAGGATAAGATCTAAGTGTTTAGACATTTAGCAATCATATATCAACATAAAGTTGTCATGCGTTTAAGAGCGCTATACTGCTAATACTTGTAGGTACTTAGGTATCTAAGTATAAATGAAACCAGATCACTCAAAATATAGCTTACTCAAAAAGTGAGAAACTTTACGATCTTTTATAGCGAAGCAATGAAGGGAACATCTTAAAACGGAGTGTAAATCCATCCCATAGGAGTATAGTCGAATATTAACCCTTCGAGAACCTTGTCTACAGGAAGCTAAGGAGTTGCTTTAAAACAAAACGATTGTCATGGATTGTCATAGAGGTCGACCTGTAGTCCATCTTGTAAATGTCTAACAAAATATTTTAAACAAGTAAGAAAACTCTAGTCGGGACCGCTCGACTAGGAGATACGCAGAACCCTGTGAACCATGCCATCCATATGTATGTATGTGCCAAAGCACAAGTCTCTATTGTTTGAAATACGTGACCTACAATTTTGAGGCGAAGGAGCGGGCCACAGTAAGGCTCACATAAATGCAAAATTTGAAGACTCTAGCTAGAGAGATGAATTAGATAGAATTTTATATGAATTTAGATTTTCGCTTTTAATCGATAACATTAAAACGATAGCAGTTATGGAATTTCTCAAACAAACTCGATATGCGCGCACTATACAGGGACCTACAAGAAAAAAAAATTGGAAGTCTCTAGCTATTGTAGGTTCTGAGATCGACGCGTTCATACATACGGACATACAGACAGACGGACATGGCTATATCAACTCGGCTTGTCACCCTGATCAAGAATATATATACTTTATGGGGTCTGCCACGCCTCCTTCTGCCTGTTACATACATACACATTTCAACACAAACATTATACCCTGATTTCCCATTTTCAATGGGTTCAGGATATAAAAACACCCTATGAAGTGTTTTGTCTGCCACAGCCTAAGTGTATTTGGCAAGCCATATAGTTTTTAAATGGAAATGGGATGCATAGACTCATGAACTATAATATATACATTTAGAGTATACAGATCTATTAAGAGTAACCAAAGCGAACTTTTGAACTGTTGAAGATTACGAGCATCTATTTTAACTGCTTTAAGCCATTCATAAACAGTTTATAGAGCATCAGACAGTTTGTGCTTGACGTTTGCTTATTTTAAAGCTAAAGCTACGCAATAAGTCTTCAGTCATTACCTCTTATACTCATAATAGAGCATCCGTAGTTTTTCCCAGATAAAATAGCATTACTTTTCAGTTAATTGTTTGCACCTAGGAGACGAATATTTTGATAAGGCATCTGTCTGTCTGTCATACTCACTTATTTATATTTTATCTCAGTTCTAAGTCTTCGCTCCGATTTAATTTGAGTCAAATAAAATAGCATTAGTCAAGCTGATAAAGCGAATGAATATACCTATACTATACTTGACTACAATTTGCAGAAATGTCAAGTCAATGGCCCAGTCACAGAAACTTTCCACGCACACACACACTCACACATTCATGTGTGTGGCACAATCGTGTTGCATGTCGTGTCTAGCACTTGTCTGAAGACTAACAAGTGCTTCTCTCACCTGCTGACATTTTGGCTAAAAATATTGCAAGCATCATCATCATGATCGTCGCCGTTATTATTATTAGGTCAACATTTGCATTGTTGCCACACTCTGTGGCAGCTTGAGTGATGTCATGTGGCACTTGGCTGTTTGAATTGCGCTCAACAGGTGCTGCGATGCCCCTCACCCAATACGCTTCATTTACTCACGAGTGGACAGTCTCAGCCCCAGTCTCTACGTCTATTTAAATAGCTCAAATATTTATTGTACGTCCGTTTTCTTCCTCCAAATTCATTTGTGAACAGCACAATAGCTAAGCCTCACTATTAGCGAAGTCGAATGCGTCTTAATCCTCAGGTGTGCTTGGTTCGAGGGCCATTTAAATGTTCTGTTGATTTTGCTTCATTACAGGGGTCATTTTAAGATAATTAAAATAATGTTAAGCAAAGGCTTTTTTAAATACAAAATAAATATAACAGAAATCAAGTATCCATTTAATCGGCCTGAATGTCAAACAACAAAGATTAGATTTTGGAACATGCATAACAGTTGTTAAGGAGATCAGCACTGACCTAAAAAATATTGTTAGTTTTAGCTGTAAATCTGAGGAAGATATTATTGTTACGCCCGACGCAGGAGCTTAATCTTGATATAGGTATTCATCTCAACTTTAGAAATGGTGGAAGCTGTGCGAGTCGTAGTGTCAAATACTTATGTAAGCTGGTTCTTTGTATAAACAGCGGCAAATGTTCTTCTATTCGGATTGTGTTTATGCGATTCAAGGTTGTAATAAACGTTTTTGATATTTTTCAGCTCAGCATAAATCAATTTATAGTTGGCATTTTGGAGCTATCTACTCTGATATTGCAATTTGGACTAATGAGGGTTAACACACCCATATATTGTGTGTTTGTCAAAGCATCCGCAAAGCATTGCTTTTTTGCTTTTGTTTGTCTTCCCTAGCTGCCCCTCGGACCACTAATTACTTTAATTGGCTATGTGGGGAAACTAATTTCATACATAAAAATTACTCAAGAGCTGCTGTGTGGGTGTTGAATACCTCTTTCAACTCCAATTCGAACCGTGACGTCATTAACGGTCCCTTTTGACAGCTACCCAAGTTGAAGTTGTTACTTTATTTGTTTGTTTTTGTCTTTTTCGATTTGGTATTTATCTTACAGAAGGAAACACCCTCGGATGTTATGCTGCATCTGGCAGCACTTCGTGGCGACGTTGTCGAGATGCGTCGTGTGCTTGACACTGGCAAGGTGCATGTCGACTGCAGAGATGAGGTGAGTAATGATCGAGAGGCTGCAGGAAGGAGAAATGTGTCTAGAACTTTGGGG
Organism: Drosophila mercatorum; assembly: GCA_961210405.1. Lineage (NCBI taxonomy): Eukaryota > Metazoa > Arthropoda > Insecta > Diptera > Drosophilidae > Drosophila > Drosophila mercatorum. The sequence goes on along the minus strand of CAUIUS010000002.1, from coordinate 1,108,176 downwards.
GTAGAATATCCAAATATATGTTTTTAAAAGAGTTAGAAAGATATTTACTTGTAGAACCACTAGTAAAGAGTGAAGAACTACTAGTTATAAGGCGAACATGAGCAGATGGAGGGACTCTTTTTTGAGGGGAATGAGAGGAAATTCTTTTTTAAAATAAACTTGAACAACTCTTCGAGTTGAGAATAGTGCAAAGATGAGTGTATCTAAATTATATATATATATATATATATATATATATATATATATATATATATATATATATATATTGTATAAATATATATATATTTTGTATAAATAATGGGTCATACAATGACTTGAAAAGAAATCGAGGCTAACTACACTGCAAAGACTCTAAGGAAGACTCAACTCTTTGATAGCGATACAATTTTTAGAAACGCTGTTCATATCGAGTCTCAAATCCTAAAGATCTGTTGGAAAAGCGTCTGCAAACAAGAATACAAACAGTTAATCTCTTTAATTCAACGGAAAGCTTTTAAATTACATAATTGATATATCATTAACTCAACTGCTTAAATTGGTGAGATAAATTGATTGCCAGCTGGTTGAATTGTCTAATTGAGTTGAACTGCGATAGCGATTAGTTTTCACCAGTCAAAGCGAAATTCAAATTATATCGTTTCGTTTCGTTATACCCTGTACTCAGTCGGAAAGCAGGTATATTATGATGTGAAACTGCCACTCTAATAGTTTTCAGCTTGTTATGAGGAGACTTAAGAGCATTTTCGCTTTCAGTATACAATATCAACATAAACTAGATAAATAATAGAAAGGCAGAAAATGAATATGTATATATTTGTTATTTTCTTATTAATATGTATATATATATATATATATATATATATATATATATATATATATATATATATATATATATATATATATATATATATACTTTAAGGTTATTATTTATTCTTTCTGTATATATATTTTAAAGCAATTGAGTAGAAAACCATTTAATTAAGATTTTGCAGTGTATTCATCAGTCTGGAAAATGTTGTGCTCTTCATTTCGCTTCGTGTGGATTTGCATGCGTGCAGCTGAGCGAAATCGGAGTGAAAATCACAAATCTCTGTCCGAGCTGTTGGCTGCAATTGCAGCTGTCGCTTTGCGGTGGCACAGTCATGTAGCGGGGTGCTACAGCATGTTTACCCTTGTGTGTAGTTTGAGGCCAAGCCAGAGAACATGGCCAACTGACCAGGCCTCGCCAGTTATGCTTTGGAACTTGCCTGCAGCTCGCAGCTCATTCAGCTGATTGCGCCTCAACTGAAATTTAATTTTTATTTCATTTAAATTTGTTTATATTCGCATTCAATTTCTTTGCCAACTGGTGCGTACCTTTGTAAACAAAAGTGTTACTTCGACTTTAAACTGAAAATAATGGCACAAATATACATATACAAAATGTGGTAATATTCTGCGAATGATTTCGTGCTTGCATGATTTAGCTAACTATTGTGAAGAGTCTATGTAATATCAATTGTGCCACTTTTTTGGTCAACTTTTTATACCCTGAACCCATTGAAAATGGGAAATCAGGGTATAATGTTTTTGTTGAAATGTATGTAACAGGCAGAAGGAGGCGTGGCAGACCCCATAAAGTATATATATTCTTGATCAGGAAGACAAGCCGAGTCGATTTAGCCCTGTCCGTCCGTCCGTATGTGTGAACGCGTCGATCTCAGAACCTATAAGAGCTAGAGACTTGAAATTTTTTATATAGATCCCTGTATAGAGTGCGCAGATCAAGTTTGTTTAAAAAAAACGATAACAAATATCGTTTTAATGTTATCGATTAAAAAGGAAAATCTTAATTCAGCTATAAAATTCTATCTAATTCATCTTTATAGCTAGAGTTTTCAAACTTTGTATTTTCGGTTTTTGTTAAATTTTGGATGCCACGCCCCCTTCGCCTCAAATTTATAACTCCCGTATATCAAATACTAGAGACTTGTGCCTTGGCACATACATACAAATAGATGACATGATCACGCCCAACAAGTTTGATCAAAATCGTTTGTCTATAAAAAAAAGTTATTAAATATTTAATTTCCCATAATATTGCCATGCAAAGCAGCTAAACAACAGCTGACGCACCGACGACTTGCGCTTGTGTGTGCTTTCGCTTGTGTATGTGTGTGTGTGTGTGTGTGTTTTGGTTGTAATTAACGTACATATGCATGTGTATATAAAAGAAACAAAGAATGCTTGGAATAGCGGTTCTTCGCAGGGTTCAGGGTATACCCTAGTCGAGCGGTCTCGACTAGAGTTTTCTTACTTGTTTATATAGCTGTTATTTTAGCACTCTTTTGGTTTATTGGGCAGACTACGTGGGTGATTAATAAAATTAAGTATACCCTGTTCAAAAAATTATTTCAAAATATTTTCATTAATGCTAATGACTGAGATCCGATCCAGGCAATAAACGTGCTATTAGATTCAAACTTTGATTTCTAAAGCTTTCTAATCGTATTATCTGGTCTATTTATAGGATGGGACCACGCCCCTTATTCTAGCCGCAGCTGGCGGGCATATCCATTGCGTTCTAGAGCTCCTTGAACAGGGAGCGGATCTAAATTCGCGTCGCTCTACAGGCACTACTGCTCTCTTCTTTGCCGCCCAGGGCGGCCACTTGGACGTAGTGCGCATTTTGCTGAAATCGCGCGCAAAGGTCGACACGCCCTCTCTAGACGGGGGCACGCCTCTTTTTGTAGCTGCCCAAGGCGGACATGTGAAGATCATCAGAGAACTGCTAGACTGTGGCGCAGATGTAAATGCCAGCATGAAGGTGCTACTGTTCTTACTGGGCTCTCATTGTATACAGTTTTAAGATATCTTTTTGTTGTTCTCTTCTATACAGGATCGCGCCACGCCCGCTTTTATAGCTGCACAGAATGGCCATCGTACAGTTTTGTCGCTGCTGATCCTGGCCCACGCCTCGATGGACATCAAGCGCATCGATGGAGCCACCCCACTGTGGATAGCGGCCCAAATGGGTCACGATCACATATGTAAAGTGCTGTTGCAGAATGGAGCGAATATTGACACAGTGCGCTGTGACGGTGCCACGCCTCTATTTAAAGCAGCTCATAAGGGACACGCCTCGGTCGTCACAGTGCTTCTCAAATATAGGCCAAATTTGGGTTTATTGCCCAATGGGGAAACTGCTTTGCATGCAGCTGCCATGTTTGGCCACATGACCGTTTGCAAACAGCTCGTGGCAGCTGGAAGCGATGTCCTGCTCAAAAATCAGGATGGCTTAACGGCTATGGAGCTGGCACATCATGAGAACTACGGCTCCATCTGTGAATACCTGAGGGAGCGAATGCGTGCGCTGATGGAACACAATACCTTGGCAATGGCCCAGATGCGTTTGACAACGTAAAGGCGAGCCCACAGAAATATATATACGAGTATATATTGTACGACCAAATCGAATCCCTTCAAAGTACCTTTTCTGCACAATATGTTGGAATATTTATTCATTTATGATTAGAGCTATGAAACAGCAAAGTTATTTCAAGTTCCACGGAGTTCGATTATGTAGATACGGATACAGCAACTCAAATATCTATTACTTTCTTTTGCAAATCACAGCTACATATCTTATGGACAGCTTATTTAAGATTCTTTAATTTAAGCAAATGTATTATATATGTGTTATGATAATATGTGTCTGCCCATCTGTGTATTTCGTATGCTGACTTTTCATTAACTTCGTGTACATATATTATAAGCCGAACAATTTGATGTTTTTTTTCAAGTGCTGCAAAAGATTTAATATCAATTCAAATAATTACTCATTTATGCATATCTCCGAGAATTTTGTCATTTAAACACTGAAAATATACTTAACGATTTGTTTACTTTCGCCTGTCAGGGCTAACTATAGTAAGGGTATTTTTGTTGTGTGACTATTTTGTATATTTTACACTTTATTTGAGTTAAAATATTTAAGCTTTGTCATACCAATGCAATGGTCACAAAACTTTCTATATTTCACATTCTCTAGCTTTATTAGGTTAGAAAGCGAAAACACCTGCGTCCAAGGTATTCTCTATCCGATGTTTTCTTGGCAAAAATATCAAATATGATTTAAAGTTATATGTTTATACATATATCTGGAAAAGAATGTTTTTCCAAAACTTTCCCAATGTTTGTTAGCTATAAGAAAAGAAAAGTTTATAAAAATTAAATCACATTGCACATACGTACCAGACCGATCCATTAAAATAGAATCCTTCAGAAATCATCTATCTATATCTATCTAAAGTCGACACAGAATAAACAGTTTAATTTTGTTGTGTAATCAAACTAGAGAAAAGTATAACATAACAAAACGGTAAAAAATATAAAGAAATATGTGGCCAAGCTAAGCGAAGGCAAAATCACCGATTGCACATATATAAATAAATACCGAGATATTATATCATTATAATATATGTATTTATCTATACATCTACTTGGAGCTTGTATTTACGATTATGACTAATTCTAGAAAATAGATCGTGCTATATATATATATATATATATATATATATATATATATATATATATATATATATATATATATATATATATATATATAATAGGAATATATATTATCTGCCACGAAAAACTGTTAACATGGACTGGATTCGTCCTTTGTATATTAATATTATATATATATATATATATATATATATATATATATATATATATATATATATATATATATATATATATATATATATATATATATATATATATATATATATATATATATTGTAACCCTAAGCAATTGTTAACCAGTGCTTTATGTTCATTAGCCTTTTTGTCTTAACCTAATTATATATTATTGACTTAATTAGTTATTACCTAAAATGAAATGTTTACGTCTATTTTTCCTATTGATTTATGCTCGTGTACATTAAATGCAGATTATCACACTAAATATGGAATTCAATTTCAAATTTCGCGGCTAATAAAATGCCATTTTGTTACTCACTTAACGAAATGTTTTCTTAACGAAACTTTTCGAAAAACTGCTACTGCTACAGCCAGCAAATGCATGCACCCACGCTTAGTACGGACACAGTTATCGAAGACAGGTATGGGGTTGCGCGCGCTTTGCTTATAACATTAATAAAAAACTAAATAATGTGTAATCCACTGACAATTCAATTTCAATTAGTTGAAGTGCAAAACAATACATACAAGACACTTACACACACATTTTACACAATGCAGAAATGTTTCTAAACAGTTTGAATCTCATTCATTGTGTGATCATTTTGGTTTTATGGCCATACATATACATATGTGCAGATAACGTTTGGAGTTGTAATAGGGGCGCTTTAAGAGTTTTGCATTCGGTATGAAGAGCGACTGTTGTAGAATTTGTTGTTGGTTAATTTGGTGAAACATGTTGCCAATGCCAAAGAGCTTCAAACGGGCTGCAAACGTATTTTAGTGTTCAGTTCGCTTTTTCTCACAATAGCGCGCGGACGTGGAGACTGTGGCGTCGGGTCTCGTGTCATTTTTCCCGTTTTATGTTGGTATGCATGTGTAAGTCCGAGCGACCGCATGCGTCTGTTAATTGCGTATGTGTTGGTGTGTAGTCGCGTGTCGTTGAATTATACAAAAGTAGCATAGGCAGCAACAACAATAGCGCTACAAACGGTAGCGGCAGCTCCAAAAGCGGCGAATCAGCAGCAGCAACATAATCAAAAAGCACAAAAACAAACAACAAAAAAGCGAACAAACAAATTGTTGTGAAACGGCACATTTTTGGTGGCAAGTGTTCTCAGTGTGGCAGGCGGACGGCGAAAATGCTTTAGACAATAAAACAGGTTTGCACTGTGGTATGTGAGCGCAAGAACAAGAGCGTGAGCGACAGAGTGAGAGAGCGCAATAGAACGTTCTCTAAGAGAGCGAACTTTTAACGTAAATCTACTGCATATGATGATGGATTGGAGGGTGGTGCGAGAGGAGCATGTAGAACGGAAAATACATTGCCATTTATTGTGTATATCCTTTGGCAAGGTCTTTCGCAGTGCATACTTTTGACGTTTTCGGCCCACTGTGCGTTGGTGCTGCGAACTAGTTTTCATTGCGTTTGCTTTACATATTGTCGATTTGCTGCAATCAATTGGAAAAACCGTTGGCCCAAAAGACCGTTACTACTGGGATGCCAAGCTAAGTAGAAATTCCAGGCAAGCAATCAGTGTTTCTCCCTGTGTCATTCCCTTTTGCTTTGCACAAAACAGCTGAGCTTTTGCAGTCGAGCCCCTAGCAACAGCGCAGCAGAAGCTTCTCAGCTGTGCACCCCAGCGCAGGCGCCGACACACACACATATACATTTATGTACACATGCATAGGCTGTTACTTCGAATTTGACCAGTAATTGCATACATCTCTATATGTGCAGTAATACATGCCGGAAAACTTTTTTTCATTCTGCTTTGCAGTCGCTGTCGCTTCCGCTGCCTCTGCTGCCGTTTCTGGTACTGGAAGCTTTACATAAGTTGACATTTTGCCAACGCTTTTAGAGCTCGGTTGCATGTCTTTTGCACAAGTTCTAGTAACGCGCTGCGCAATCAGCTGCTTCTGCACCGCTTCAGTTCGCCGTCGACGTCACTTGCAACCAGACGTTGACGTTTTTTGCATCTTGTTTCGCGTATGTTTTTTCTGTGGGCTGCCTTGCGTTTTGTTTGAAACCGGCTCTCCAAAGGTTTGGTAGCTTCTTTGCTGTTGCTGCTGCTATTTTTCAGTCGTTTCGTGCAAATAAAACGAAAAAAACATAATAGAAGAAGAAGCAGTTGAAGTAGTTATAGTACAACAGTTTTACGAAGTTGAGGAAGAACTAAACCTATTGTATACATGTATACAGTGGGACTAATAAAAATGCAACGCTTTCAATATTCAAGCGATTAGTTAGTAAGTTGAAGTTAGAATAGAATCGGTTGTCCCTTTGCGTACACAGTATAACCAGAGTTCAACCTAGAGCCGACTGGTTTCACTACTTTTGCACATTACATTTTAATTTGTATACAATTATTTTTATCCCACTATATTTTACTCACTTAACTATTTGCCGTTTGCTCTTTATTTGTGCTTCTTGTCAGTGCGTGGGCGTCTTTCGAAAAGCTTAAAGAAAAGTTGATTTATAGCGCACCCGCTTAGATTCTAGCAAAAAAATATAAAAATAATATTAATAATAAACAACTATGTGTTGGTAAATCAAAAGAAATAATATAATATAAAATAAAAGCGTTACTTTGAATAGCAAAACACAAAAAATACAAAAATGTGAATTTAGACGAATCGCAGAACATAAAGCCAGAAGCTGCATAAGTACAAACATGTACAAATGGCCGTCAGGATGCACAGCAACAACAACAACAACAATAATAACAGCAGAAAATTCTAGCAGCGACCGCACACAGACGCACACACACACACACATGCACTCACATATGAGACGCACATGCAGATGCATAAGCACATGCAACACGAACCCAGGCAGACGGCATTAAAGGTAAGTCGTAAAATCTTTGGTTGAAATTGAGAACCAGTGTTGGTTAATTGCCTTGAACAGGCAATTAATTGATAGACCTATCAGTGCTGTTTAGCTGACCGATTATGGAATATGTACATATATATTTTCGAATGCGAAATTTAATTAAGGGTTGCAGTTTAATTATCTCTTTATTTTATCTGTGTGAGAACCAGCTGACAATTTCCGTACACCAGCTCTAGTGCTGGTTAACTTATTAACTATTTTATATTAATTTTTTTCTATATTTCCGACAGAAGCTTCCAAGCACTCGAAATTTCAATTAAGTTTAAAATTTGTCAGAATGGGTTGCTGCACATTATTATAGTCATGTGCCTCCGTTGGTTAGCTAAGAAAAATTACTAAATATTTTCTAACACGCCTGTGTTGATTTATTCTTAATGCTTAATATCTAAAACTATATTTATTTCTCAACGTAGCTACCCATTTGTTGTATTTAATACCAAGATTCGAACAATAAGTATTGTTGTATTGTTGAATTTATTGTACAAATTCAAATTGATAGGCAGCATCTCTTAAAGATAGTCCTCAGCAGTGTTGCCGAAATTGTTTGAGAAAAAAACGCTAGATTGGCAAAAAAAAAAAGCAAAAAACCCCAAAATTTTTTTTAAAAAAGCTAAAAAAAAACCCAAGTTTTTTTTAAAGCATTTTTTTAAAATATATTTTATTCAAAGTTTTTAATAACGTCATCTATATCGACATCATCTTCATCAGAGGAGGAATTCTTATAGGTTCCGATCATTCTTAGGAAATTTTGTATTCATGGCAACACTTGTCATGGCGCTGCAACTCAGATCTAGAATGGTGAATAAATGTGACAGAGGCCAGTGCCACGAAAAGACACATCGCAGCTTCGTGGTCTAATGTTTTTGTTGGCAATTACACGAATTGTATTATGTTGGGCTGCATAAAGCCGTTCATACAATTAACGTGCTTTTTAGTTACTGCATGTGCTCTCAAGTCACTTAATTTTGCGGCTTCACCGCACTGGCAATAGCTGCAGTAAGCCCGTATCAAATCGGTAAGATCTTTTCGCAGCCACTCCTTAAACTCGCTGTCCAACAGCCACGCATCGGTTACTTTTTGTTTGTAAGTCTGACAATCACTTTAAATAACTTCTTGGCGCACTTTAATAGTCACACTCACGGCAGGGTAAGAGTTGTAATAATGCATATCGATATATGTATTGTCGATAATATTTTTGTGTTGAAAATCGTAAAAAATAGAAATGTAAGAAAATAAAATTTGGTACATAAAAAAAGCTGAAAAATCCCCAGATAATTTGAAATCACGCCAATTCAGGGTTTTCCCCCTGTTTTCAAATTCTTCCCGCTAACGCACTTCAAAAAACCCCAAATCTGGCGGGAAAAACCCCAGATCGGCAACACTGGTCCTCAGCGTGTTTTGGAAGTCCTTGCTAGAGCTAACAAACTGATTTCAATAGAAATTAGAAAACCTAAATTTATCTTTAATTTTGCCGTCTCGCAGTTATTAAACGAGTGTCTAAGTTTTCATTTAACCCAATTTTTGTGTGAAGTACACCTTTTATAGTGTCCGTTTCTAACTTATTTCTATTAGTAGTTTCAATTAAATTTATTTCTGAAAATATTCGCTCAACATTAGCGCTGCTATGTGGCAAAATAAGCAAATTTTGTGTAAACTCCGTCAAGATCGGAAACATCTGGGTTGAATTTCCCTTTTTAACATTAGAACTATGACGCCAAAAATCTTCTGGCGGTACCCCTTTCTCCTCTTTAAAGGGTAAACTCATGTTTCGAAGAATTTGCCATTCGCGGTCAAGCTCCGTCATATTTTGTGGACACAATCCTGTTAATGCTAACCCATTGAAAACGGCATTTAGTTAGCCAACCTATTGAAAGCGGAATTTAGTGCTGCTAACCTAATAAACATTATCATTTTACTTATACTATTTCAAAAAATTGCAAAATATCCTAAGAACTACCATTTATGGTCAATAGCAAATATTATATATATATATATATATATAATATTTGCTATTGACCATAAATGGTAGTTCTTAGGATATTTTGCAATTTTTTGAAATAGTACGTAGTTTTAGTCTCTTTACACGTAAACACGTAGATCTGCTTTAAAATACTACGTAAAAAGACGGATGGTTGGCATCCCTGGTCACAACAGTTATACATCTTCTCCAGGTCTGTTTCGTTCTATTTTTCTATGGTCATGCTGCGAGTCGCATGATGAATTTCTTCGGTGTCTTTTATCAATCTTTCTGTTGATGTCAATAACTTTTAGAAGTTTTTGTCTAACGAGAAATCAGGCATTTGTTATGTAAGAAAATGTTTGTAACATATAGATTTAAACTGTGTTCCGAAAAATAAAGGATATATCAATAGAAAATAAAAAAAAAAATCGAAAAATGCAGCATTGTTAATATATACTATTGGTTTATATTGTTTATTCAAGTATCTACTAAATCATTATCTCAACAAATATCGCTAGTTGAAAAGTCATTCCATTGCATCTGTCAGGCTCTAACAAGAGAAGATCGTTCGCAATCAGAAATGAATAATTCCAGGGTATGTGCACGTCACGCTATTGATTGCTGCGAGCCACATGTTTTTCTACAGAGCATCGCAAAACTTTAACAATTGAGTGTTGTGCATTTTTGTGTGTTTTTCTTTTTTTCTTACTTTTTTGTGTGTGTTTTTTTGCGACTATTCGGCTGGGGTTCAACAGCGAAGTGAGGGCAAATTGTGACCAACAGCGACCGCAGGCTCATTCAAAAGCTTGTCAAACCAGTCGCCAGACATTTGGTTTTTACCTAGCCCAGTCGGACGGGCCGACGGATCAGGGGATGGGGGAGGGTACCCTATCTCGGACTATCAGGCTGGCCAACTGGCTGAGTGACTGGCCGACTGGGCCGTTGATGACTTTTTACATAGCCAAAGAAGCGATGGCCCTAACCAAGACCCAGACTCAGACAATAAACCAAATGCAAACAAGTAAACGTGAGCTCATATTGAATGCTCGAGTACTAGATGCTCTGTAACTAATACATATTCTGTATAGCTTTTCCTCTTAATATATTTCTCTATTTATTCGTATCGAATAATAAGTTTCTTTTTGTTAACTCGAGAAAATCATAAGAATTTCTTATTTAATTATATGAAAGCTAAAAGATATTTTCTATAATCAAAGACAGAGGGTCGAATTGATTGATTTTTAAACAAATATGTTCGGGCTCTAAATCGTTAATAACAAATTCATGTCTGTGTTCTTTAAGCTTTATAGTTAGTAATAGATATATAGGTCTCATAGTATTTGAGATACAGTTTAAAAAACACAGACTTATATCTACAATTATCGGAGAAAGTAAAACATTTAGGCTTACGAGACACATCAAAGTACTTTATGATATGAAAAACACTTTTTTCCGAGTTATTGCAAATATTTTCATAAAAACAGCATACCCCATTCGCGCACTCATTTGCAATGGGTATGTGATATAAAAAAGATACGAACGCCGCACGTACCTAAACTTGTTTCAAACGTGTTACATATAAGAACGTTCGCCGCAAGCGGCAAGTGGCAATAATCTTTTCAAACTGACAGTGTTGCCATGTGAGCGAGGGGAGCCTTATATGTTGATTGACACAACATGGCAATGAATCACGATAGATAATTGAAAAGAAACCTTTATAAATTATGGGGTAATCGAACTTAGTTTTTAAAAACTTTATCTTTTTTTAATATTCAGTTAAAACTCATGTATATATGTACATATGGCTTTGAAATAGTTTAAAATTCTAATAAAAGTGAGAAAATAATATCAGTCGGGAGCAACGTGAAATTTTAACAGCAATTAGGTTTTCATATATATTCTCGTTGTCGTTTCTCCCGACTGATATTATTTTCTGACTTTTATTAGAGTTTTAAACTATTTTAAAGTCACAATACTTCTGAACTTATTAAGTTAACTCACAGCTTTTTCGTTCTAATCAGTAGTATTGTTTCACATTAAAGTCAAGCTATTTTATTTTCCTTGCATTCGACTCAATTAATGCGGTTCTTCCAGGATGTACAAAAATAAATTGGCATAATTGATTTACAGTTATTTTAGGAACAGGGTTGTTCTTAAAATAAGAGTTTTTCTTCAAATAAGTATTCATAAAAACTTTAAAGACTGCCTCCTGCCGTGCGTCTATCCTGTCCATATGCTGTCCGTCATTGCCTGGTTCGAGTTCGCAGACATTTTGATGTGTCTTTGTTATACCCTAGAACCATTGAAAATGGAAAATCAGGGTATAATGGTTTTGTTGAAATGTATGTAACAGACAGAAGGGGCGTGACATAAAGTATATATATTGTTGATCAGGGAGACAAGCCATGTGCGTCTGTCCGTCTGTTCGTATTAATGAACGTGTCGATCTAAGAACATATAAGAGCTAGAGACTTGAAATTGATTATGTAGGTTCCTGTATATCACGAAACGATTGAGTTTGTTTTTATGCAATTTTTATTTTTGTTTAATTTTGGATAGCGACTGCAAATTTCCCGAAATATTTAAGTATAAGGTTGTTGCAAAAAAAGCAAATATATGAATAAGATGGGTTTTTTCAAAATGCAAAAAATTTAATAAAATATGTAGATCATATGCATATGCTGAAGATTTTATTAAGATCCGTTAAGTCGCACAGAAGTTATTAAACAAAACGTTTGACCAATCGGCAAACACATGTAACCAGCATGCTAAGCATAACTACTTATACCCTGAACCCATCGAAAATGGGAAATCAGGGTATAATGGTTTTGTTGAAATGAATGTAACAGGGAGAAGGAGGCGCATATCGAGTTTGTTCAGAAATTCGATAGCTGTTATCGTTTTATTGTTATCGATTAAAAACGAAAATCTAAATTCAGCTATAAAATTCTATCTAATTCATATTTCTAGCTAGAGTCTTCAAATTTTGCATTTATGTGAGAATTATTCAATTTCGTTTTTTGTTAAATTTTACAGCTGATGCACCGATTGGCGTTTGTGTGTGCTTTGGCCTGGGAATGTGTGGGCTTAAGTGTTGCTTTTAATGAACATACATATTCATATGTATATAAAAGAAACGGAGAATGCACGGAATAGCGGATCTTCGCAGGCTTCAGGATATACCCTAGTCGAGTGGTCTCGACTAGAGTTTTCTTATTTGTTTTACCTATCATACCATACAAATAAAAAAATATGCAAAAAGTAAAATTGGTATTTTAGCTCATATTGCCGTTTACAAGTTTGCATCTAAGCAAGAAATATTTTGGGTCCCTATACCACAAATACTACCCCTTCGTTCCTATAACCTTGGTTCCAAAATGATGTAATTTCGCGTGCTCGTGCAATTCAATTTCCTGCCAGCGGAAACGCGCGTCGCTCTATGCCTATCCAAATGAAAAAAAAAATAAGTAAATAACAAGTAAGAAAACTCTAGTCGAGACCGCTCGACTAGGGTATACCCTGAACCCTGCGAAGATCCGCTATTCCAAGCATTCTTCATTTCATTTATATACACATGCATATGTACGTTCATTACAAGCAAAACACACACACACATACACAGGCGCACGCATACACAAGCGCAAGTCGTTACGTCAGCTGTTCTTTGGCTGCTTTGCATGTCAATGTTATGGGAAATTAAATGTTTAATTACTTTTTTTCTAGACGAACGATTTTGATCAAACTTGTTGGGCGTGATCATGTCATCCATATGTATGTATGTGCCAAAGCACAAGTCTCTAGTATTTGATATACGGGAGTTACAAATTTGAGGCGAAGGGGGCGTGGCACCCAAAATTTAACAAAAACCGAAATTGCGTAAGGCTTACATAACACTAAATGCAAAATTTGAAGACTCTAGCTAGAAAGATGATTTAGATAGAATTTTATAGCTTAATTTAGATTTTCGTTTTTAATCGATAACAATAAAACTATAAAAGTTATCGAATTTCTGAAACAAACTCGATCTTTTCGTGCTATACAGGAACCTACATAAAAAATTTCAAGTCTCTAGCTCTTGTAGGTTCTGAGAACGACGCGTTCATACATACGGACAGACGGAAGCAAAACATACACTGGCGCACGCACACACAACCGCAAGTCACTGCGTCAGCTGTTCTTTGGCTGATGTTATGGGCAATGTTATGGGAAAAATTTGACAAAATTGTCATCCAAATCGTCAAAAATCAATAAAATTATTTTACGTTAAAAAAATTTCCCCCAAGTTTGGTCGATTTTTTTCAAGTTTTAAGTTAGAAAATATAAAACTGTCCCTGAGACTTATTTCGTTTGAAAATATTTTGTATAATTTTATTATATTCACGAAGTTTTTTTGGATTGACTTAAATTGAATTAGATTGGTGTTTTTATTAAGTTTAAACAGTATTGAATTTTTTTAAAATATATTGACTGGTTCAGTTTTTATAGTACTTAAAAAGTGCCCCAGAGACTTATTTCGCGCACCTTACAGTACTCATGAAACTAAAACAAAACAAGTAAGAACGTTGCTGTCGGACGCAACCGACAGCGAAATACTATTTCACGTCCCAGCAGCACACAGGGGCATCTATCAAATTATATTTATTATAATTTAACATTAAATCCCCACGTTCGCCGCTTAAATTAGCTGCAGACTAAAACTTTTCATTGGAGGTGGCCAGACAGTTTCAATTAGGATCGAACCCTTACCTTAGCAAAAACACGCACCTAAATCGAGAGAGATGGCATCTCTCAAAATGAGAGAGGTGGCAACTCTGAAAATGTGATTTAAGTTCGTTGGCGAGCGTAGAGGTGTGGGCTCGAACCCCGGTGCGGTCATATTGATATTTTTGTTATATTTTCTTTATTTAGTTATTTTGTATTAATAAAATATTCTTTTCAAACATATATGTATATATATATATATATATAATTTAAAAAGTCAAAAGACAAGGTCAAAGGTCACAAAGTCATTATATAGCGCGTTATTGGCTCAGAAGTTGCAGATGATTCAGTTTTGATTTGCCACGACCCCCAGTGGCCGTAAACAAATAATTTTTGGCATGTGCATAGAGTGGGCGTTCAGGAATATTACTGTAAAGTTTGGATGCTTACATTCGAAAAATGCGAAAATTACAGGTCATTTTTTAGTAAATCACGCCCCTTTTGGGGCGTCACAATCATTTTTGGGGAATCGGTAGAGGAGGCCCCCAGTAACTTAACATACAATTTTATAGCTTCTAGCACTAAAACTGTGGGAGATATATGCTGATATTAGTTGCCACGCCCCCTGAAGGCGTAGATATATCCGCCATAGCTTTTCGATTGTGGGATGTTAACCCGAGTATATATACCAACTCTCAAGTCTCTAGCATCAATAGTGCTAAAAAGATAACGAAACTAGTTAAATCACTATATATTCAGATCCGATTTGCCACGCCCCTAGTAGGCGTGGCCGTAAAATTTTTTGGGCGATCCTTATAGAATCGTAACCGTAACCCACGTGCGGGGGCGTTCTAGCATTAAAACTGTAGAAGATACAGCTTGACCCGATTTGCCACGCCCCCAATGGGCGTAGATATATCCGCCATAGCTTTTTGATTTTGGGATGGCGACATGAGTGTTCAGTTAAAATCTCAACTCTCTAGCCCTTCTAGAAGTAGTGTTTCTGGGATACAGGAAAATGCATTTTCCGATTTGCCACGCTCCTAGTAGGCGTATCGGGAAAATCTTGACAGTTTATCAGACGAGGGTATACACGAGTATATATTTCAAATTTCAAGTTTGCGTTCATACGGACAGACGGACGGACAGCATGACGGACATTGCACAAACCCAATATACTATATCACTACGTGAAATAGTATAACAAGTAAGAAAAGTCCAGTCGAGACCGTTCGAATAGGGGATACCCTGAACCCCGGAAAAAAATGTATATGCAAGACTTTAATAGCCCCATAATTGTTGGAATAGACTATATAACTGACTTAAAACACACACAGTGACCGAATAAGAAAAAATATTGATTATTGAAGAAGAATACACATAATAAGGAACACTGCACTTTGTAAACTTGTAGAAATATTAAAGCTAAATTTAACAATTAAGAAATTCTAGTCGAAACTGCTCAACTAGGGGATACCGCTATTCCGATTATTCTCCGTTTCTGTTATACTTATATTATATATAAGTACATTATACGAAACAAATACACACATACAGACGCACGCACACCAACTATGCTTGGGCTGCTATATGTATGCCAACGTTATGGTTTTTTTTTTTGTAGACGAACGTTTTTGATCAAATTTGCAGAGCGTGATCATGTCATTCATATGTGTGTATTTGCCAAAACACAGACTGACAAGGCTAAATCGACTCGGATTATGGGGTCTGCCACGCCTTCTTCTGCCTGTTGCATACATTTCAGTAAAGCCCATTTTCCATTTTCAATGGATTCAGGGTGTAAAAAATGAGAGAAAACTTACACAATAACATGAAATAATAAATAAATAAGAAATCAATTCCGTAAAATTTGCTATCTAAGCAGCTTATCCGTTTTGCCCATCTACCATTCAGTCGGGCGGAGCTTTCAATCACATATCATTTGTATTCTGGCTACGTGAGCCAACAGTTGCTTGACTTCAGCATGCGCTTTGTCAGCTAGTTATAGTTTATTGTAACTGATGTTGATTGATCTAAAGGTGGAACTATATGTTCTTAGTTACTGCGATCAGAATGAAAATGTCAATTTTAAAATAAATAATCTAAGATTTGTAATATGCAATCTCACACTACACAATATCATATATCATAACATATAATATATAATATATATTATATAATATAAAATAAATAACCTCTAATAATCTTCCGTTTTTTAACTTTTATAGTGTATGTTATGTGCGGTACGTTGTTGCATTTTGCATGCAACGTGTGAAGTGTTGAATTGTATTGAATTAAACTGTTTGAAATATTTCGCATAAATAAGTTACATTCAAAACTGCAGCCTCGGCCAGGCTCTGCCATCGCAGCGCACGGCACGGCCCAGCACCGAGTCCACGCTTGACTCTGGCTGTCCGAGCAGCCTATATTAACAATATTTCCTTAGTGCTTGGCTTCTTGCCAAAAAGTTTTTGTATTTTGTTGCCCGCACAGCTGGCGAAGAACGTTTTGTGGCCAATTTTTGCTGCAAACGGGGAGCTTTGGTATGTTCCATGAACGACGTTTTGTGACCCATTGTCTGTTGAAGTTAAATGCGACGCCTGACACAAAAACCAAAATAAACTGCAAAGAGGAAAAAAATATGACACAGAACGCTTCTGGCAAAGGACAGCGCACAACTTACGATGGGCATTGGACAATGAACAACACAAAGTCCGGACTGTGGACTGTGGAGTTCCAAATGGGACGTTTGTCAACCATTCAAAGTGCAAATGTCCTAAAAAATGAAAGGCAATGCCGACTTTGAACTTCCCAAGACTTCACTAAATTAAACAAATATTTTGTTGTAGCAGCGTCAACTTGACTGGATAGTTGTCCTTCCTATGTCCGCTGCGAAAATGTATGAGAATTCCGTTCATTTAACATTTATTTTCAGAGCAACTGCAATTTTGGTTGAAGCTAAATTTATTTCTATTCCACTTAAATTCCACTTTGACGAATGAAATTGTGTCAATATAATTTGTTATAGCTAATTTTTGATGGGTGCAAATTAATTAAATCTATTCAAAAACCAATGCAAATAATTTTAGTTAAGTCTAGGATCAATTTGTATTTGTTTGATCTAAAATCCGAAAATTTCAAAATCTTTTATTCACGGATCTACACAGTAAATTTGAAATCTCTAGCTATTACGGTATACCCAAGTACGCAGTCAACTTATCTACTTTTATTGATAAGAAAAAGGGATGACATATCGACTTAGCGAACAAAAAAACTCTTGCTTTGTGAATTAGGTGATCGCTGCGATCGACGGACGGAGAGACAGTTGGACATGGCTTTATCGACTCAGCTCGCTGAACTGATCAAGAACAAATATTTTATGGGGTCTACCACGCATCCTTCTGCTTGTTACATAAACTTTCACAAAAACAATGTACCCAGATTTTCCATTTTCAGTGGGCTATATTAACTCTTTGACGAATTTTCGGAAAATTTAATTTGTTGGAAGATAGATAGATAGAGCTAAATATTAAAAACTTTAATATTGTTCAATTGTGGATGAATCTATTTAAGAACATAGTCGTAGATACCTATGTTCCATTATTAACTTGCCCAAACACCCCTTTGACATTTAGTATCCAAACCACAGCAGTTTTAAAAATAGTATTTCAAACGCATTTGAGATAAGGATACTACACGACCAGTACTCGGGAAATTTTCAAAACATACAATAAAATATGAAAAAACTTGAATAGTTGACGCATCTTGAATAGATGGCTCCGACTTATACAAAGTGCTGCCTCTGACTGTTGTAGATATAATAATAGCCTCCATTAAAACGCAGTGTGACCATATTGCCGGCCGTTGCTGGAGGGTCTCCCGTATCCAAGGGAACACGCAATGGCGACTGGGTTAGATTAATGGTCCGATAAAAGAAGGCGGTCAGAAAGCTGGCACTTATCACAAAGGCTATAAAGAAGCCAAGACAAAAAACGCAATCCTTGTTGACCTGCAGACACAGGCAAAAGGCACCAGCAAAATCGCTCAGAGTACGCCCGATCCGGCCAAGGAGCGTGTTCGGGCGCGGGCGTGCTGCATAAGATGAGGTGGTATTTGAGCTAATTGTGATTGTATGATATCTGCGCTCGCACGGTGCCGATCCGGGTGTGGGTGCGGATGCGGATGCAAGCGATTGCGCGGGCGCGGATGTAGATACGGGTGGATCTAAATGAGTGCGTTGCAGCTGCGATTGAAATTGTGATTGTTGTTGCATCGGAATACCTCTGGCGTTGATCGTGGGTCTGATTGTGCTGGTGACATCCAATCGCAGCCTATTCAGCGGCAACGTCTGCGTACCTAGCTCACAGTTTTGAGTCAATTGTAGCTCTGGGCAGGTGCTAGTCTCGCCACGATTCCCGCCAAGGACATGTTTCTCCAAATTTCGTGTGTAGCAATCGAGTAGTCGTAGAATGCGCTGCAAACGCTCATCTTTCGGATGCAACGACTGTGTAAGTGTAAGTGTAGATGTAGGTGTAGATGTTGTTACTACTGCTGCTTGCTCCTTTTGCGTTGTATCGTTGGTTTCCTCTGCATCCTCAGCCTCGCTAGCTGGCAGCATATTGTCAATCATATCCCTGACCAATGCCCTGGCATCGTCTAGCTGCTGTCGTTGTTGCCAACTGCTGCCCAGGTCGAAGTTAACAAATCTCGGCTCAACGCGGACTCCCTCATCCAGCTGCCGTTCTAATTCCAGCTCCAGCTGTGGTCGCAGTGGCTGCTGTGGCTGCAGCTCATCCGTCTCCGTTTCATTCACATTTGCATCGGGCAGTTGCAGGTGCACTTCTCGTTGCTTTTTATTGTCTGCGTCCATTGTTAATTTTGGCCTATGTTTTTTTCCAGAGCTCAAACTAAATACATTTTCTATATTTTTGACATTTCAACAGAGATGCTTCATTTATTTATATTTTTTTTTTAATGTGTTAGTTTTGATTTCATAGTTTTTGTAAAAAATTCGAAATTTTATTGCTTCATGGCCTTTAGAGCGACAAGTAGTGCCATTGTCATTGACAGCCTGATAGCTGAGTTAGTTCAGGAGGTTATTAACGATCGGTGTCTATCGATGAAGGAATCGAATCATATTAAAATAGGGCCATGCCAAAGGCTTTTTGATATCTTGGGCACAACACAAAGCGGCCAACAGGATGACGACGATAACGTCAAAATACAAGGGGTTCAGCTGGACAGCAAGATGGCTCACGAATGTACAGCCGCTACATCTCCGATGGACCTCTCATCCGAAAACCAGGCCAACGAACCAAATCGGAAATGGCACTGTTGGCTGTCACAAGCTCTGGCTGCAGGTAACCCTTTGATTGAATGGGAAAGATATAAGACCTTTCCAATGGATATTAGGTGACTTAAGTCAAAGATAGGCGTGCTTCTTCACTTTAGCTGAAAGCCAACTAACAGATATGTATTAGCTTCTAGCTCCTAGGTGCTTCACCAATTTTCATGTAAACGTAAACGGAACGGCTGGAAAGCCAATTTCAATCTTCTTGTTTAATGCCAGTTCAAAGCAGACAGACTCTAAAAAAATGTATGAAATCTTCGCTCGCTGTTTTCTATTTTGGCGATCCAACATAGCGTACGAATAATAATGATGATAGGAAGAAACTATTGTAATCTTAGCTTGAACATCTCAATGATAATTTTCTCATAAATATTTATGATGTCCTCAACTATGTGACGCAGCTACTTTGATGATCAACTATCTTCCGCAGATTGCTCTGAAGATGAGTTGGAAATTTATCGTAAGCAACAAAAGTCAGTTAAACAGTGTGCAAATGTTGCCTGTCAAACGGAACAGCCGCGTATCCGGAACTGTAATCACGTGCCCACAGCAGCGTTCGGAGAGCGGCCAATACGTGGTGCTTCAGCACCTTGTGAATTGAATCGCCAGACAATATTCATTGATGCGATGTCCGCGCCAACGCCCAGCCTACAGAGCCGTCCTCCTTTAGCCGACCGGTTCTGTTATATGTTGACCGATTTTGCATCGGCCCTGTACTGTAGTCTTGCCATCATGTGTTGTTGTACCCCCAGTATGTTTCGATAAATATGGGTGGTGTTTAACAAATTTATAATTTTTCATTTTTTAAATTTAAATTTAATTATCGCGAAACAGTTCAAGGAATTCACGCCTGTGAACAGACACGATTGAGCCTTTGACAATGCGTCGGAATTTTTAAGTTATCCTTTTCCAGAATCATAGGTAGAGATCTTGCATTTGATGAAATTACGTTTATTCTGTAATTGTAAGTTTAAAAAAACTTTATTTTGAAAACATCCTCATCATGACAAAATAGTAAAAAAAATGTTCGTCTAAGGAAATTACCAGATCTCTTAGAGGCAAACCTCAAATCCATTTATTCGACCGAAAAACTGATGATACAAAGAGGATGTCTCCCAACTTTCTTTATCACTTTTGTCTTTCACTTCAATTACATTTTAAGTATCAACAAATAAGTGAAGGAACGACGCATCAATCAAGTTTGTGAATGCGGGTGAGCGGGTGCTCCACACTCACTCGCTGATTCATATTTCCCTCGAGGAAGCTATAATAGTGGGCGATGATCAGATATAGACACCAAAGGCAGAGCAGAACAAAGAGCACATAGGTGAAGTTCTCGCCCATCATGGCTAAACAGGCAATCACCGTTTGTCCCGCTTCGTGCAACACTTGCCATAAACGTTGACGCAGCGGAGCGCGTTGTAGGGCGGTCGACGAGCTAATTGACTCTACTTCAATGTGCAGGGTATGCGACTGAGCTTGCTCATGCTGTTTTAGCTCCTCCTTCGGCTTGCCAAGCTTTTCCTTGATGAATGCTTCCGGCCAATGGGTCTGGCTGGCCATCTCACTGAAGAACTTGGGCCGCGTGCAGAGTAGCGTGCAGTCCGACAGCTGCATGCGGTTTAGACTGACACTGGTCTTCACCTGATCACTGCAATCACCTGGAATAGAGATACCCTGTAAACAGTTTTGCATAATTCTAAAATGTAAAAAAACGTCAATACAATTTAATTGAATGATGGGAAAATTCTAATTCTGGATCTCACATATCTCAGCAAAAATTGGTTCATTCAATAGCATCCGATAACTGTTGATTACTTATTGGAATGGATATTATTAAAAGCGTCAGTTAATATCGATATTTATCGATTTATTCATATAACTAATTAAAAATGGTGTTACTCAATATTCTCTGCTCTAAAATGTATATTTAAGGCGAGCTATCTATCAGCTGATATATACCTTCCCCGGTATTGCCCCCTTTTCCTCACTTACTGTTAAACGATTGGAAATGTGTCGCTGTAAATTGCTCGGACTGCGTTCGCTTCAGCTTCGGCTGCGTCTCCTGCTCATTCTCCTTCATGATTTTCGAGTAGTCCTCGAAGAGGTTGAGCAGCTCGACAAACCGATCGGTTATCTGCTTGTGGCTTACTTGCACCTCGGTCAGGAACGTGGACGTTACCTGCGTCTCTCCAGTAGATTGATGGAACTGCTTAGTAGACGGTGTGGATAGAGCATCGGTGCTAGTTGCCTTTAGATTCCACCCAATACTCTTTGGATTGGCAGTTATGTCCGGAACACACCCTTTAACTCCCAGGTTGAGCGACCCTGTTGTCTCGTTGTCGGGATTTTCGTCCGACAGGATAGGCATTTTATTTTATTTTGTGGGAATTTGCTCAGTTTAGTGAGTTTGTCCTCTGTTGGTAGCTGTTGCTGTTTTTCTTGTTTGGTGTGGGTGTATGTATTAGGGTTAATTCCGTTTAGAATTTTTATGTGTGTCTTTATATATATTTCGGACTTTGTCTGTCATTTCGAAAATTTTCACAATGTCCCTCGGCTACTCGATAATTCTCTGTGCACTAAATTAAGCAATTTTTCGAAATCGTCTGCTGAACTACGCTGCAAGTAAAACCCCATGTCCTTCCCGTATAGGCGGGCTGACCACCAAGCTAACCCTTTCATCTCCACAATATGGCAATTATAACGGTCTGCTGCACATATGTACATAAGTATATTGCATTATTTTGCATAAATACTTTAACTTTTTCAGGCTGATCGTAGTTGGGGGCTTATCAAATTGCAAAATTTGCAACTTCTCTCATGGATCTATGTGCATATTACTTTCAAACTCATTTTTAAATATTGAAGTATATTAAATAATAAGTTGTGACAGCTCATTATTTATATTTGATTTATACAAATATTAAGGTAGAAGGAAAACATTAGGCCAGCTTACCTTTTATTATACCTTACCTTACCTCATAATATATAATACATATATCAATACAGTTTTATTAATTTAGCAGCTTGAATATTGATATTTAAGTTTCATTGTTTTTTTTAAAGAACTTTATTCAGTGATAAAGGAGTGAATAAATTCGAACTTGTGTAATGATTGCCCACAGGAGTAGCTAAACTCGAAGACCTTTAAAATTCGATGAATGCCTCAAAGCTTTGTCCACGTGCTGGGCTGCACATGCCACTGCTTGTGGCAGATACTCTGGCAAGTCTGTGTTTCACAACTTTTTTCAATTAATAATGTTTAAAGCAACAATTTATTGATTTTTTCGTACATGGTTCTTTATTTGATGTGTGGAGCTAAAGGTTGGGGTGTGGGCGAGTGTGTGTTCGGTGCTCATCGAAGATGGGATAACCCCTGCGCCCATTTCACATCTCTGTTTGTATCTGCTTGCGAAGTGTTAAAGGAAAATAACGCAGCCTGTGGCACAGCCCAAACACTTCTCGCTCTGTGTTCTTAAATTTAGTATTTCTCCTTTTTTGCACACTCTAATGTCACACGACTGGCTAGCCATTTTAGACAGGTTAGCCATTTAGCCATTTTAAATCATTAGCATCGAATATGCAAGGGGAATCATTAAGTTAAGCGAATCTCCTGGTTATTACATACATATATGCAAGCAATTCATACACAATCTGCCAACTGTGCATTTTGACTCAGCAACTGCGCTCAGGCTGCAAGGCGCCTATGTTATGAGAAATTAAACGCTTAATAACTTTTTTCGTAGACAATCGATTTTATTTAAACTTTCAGGGCGTGATCATCCCATTCATATATATATGTGTATGTGCCAAAGCACAAGTCTTTAGTACTTGAAATACGTGTTTTGCTAATTTTTGGCAAAGGGGGAGTGGCATCCAAAATTTAACAAATTGTGTAAAGCTCAAATACTACTGAAAGCAAAATTTGAAGACTCTAGCTATAAAGATGAATTAGATAGACTTTTATAACTAAATAACGATTTCAGTTTTTAATAGATAATGTTTAAAGTAAGACATTTATCGATTATTTGAAACAAACTCGATCTTTTCGTGCTACACACGAACTCCCAAAAATATTGAAGTCTCTAGCTCTGATGTGTATGTTCTGAGATCGACGCGTTCAAACATACGGACAGACAGACGGATCAAGAATATATATACTTTATCGGGTCTGCCACGCCTCCTTCTGTCTGTTACATATGTACATTTTCACAAAAACATATATACCCAGATTTCCCATTTTGAATAATTAGTTTAATTTTTTTATATACTGTAAATATATTTACATATAAACTATATATGAATTATATGCATATCTATGTCTTGTCCTTCATATCTGTAGTTTCGCTTCAACTCAAACTGAGTTGAGTAACGCAAGAAACAGTTGTTCTGTTTGCCAAAATCATTGTTGCCTAAGCACTGTTAAAAATATATTTTAGCCGCATTTGCCTCGTTAATTTATGAGGTGCTGCCTGATTATTCTCTCGACTGCGCACATCAATATATATGTATGTATGCATATATTTTGAAGCCTGCGCCTCGCTACCAAAAAATTTCGCGCCGTTGCCCCAGTAGACTCTAAATCAGCTCTATTTGCTGAGCTGCTTCTACTCCCACTCCATAACAGTAGGCCATAAATAGTGCTTGCTTATGCTATGCTTGACTTTATGCACACATATAGTATTTTTTGGCTTAATACTGGCTTGTTTTCCATTGTTTGCTTCGAGTCGCTCGTTTATCATCGCGTGGTGCAATTCGATGTCTGACCCTGCGGCATGCCATAAGTTAAGCAACTCGCTCGGCATGCATTCAATTAAGTCCTGCCACAAGATTTTGTGCCGATTTCAATCCAGCGCTATCATCATGATAATTGCCACAAAATTTTTTGGCAAGCACGCTGACTCATCAGCTACAGATTGAGTAGATAATCCCTTTGGTCTGCAATTCTGAAATTTTTTAAAATAATGTATGTATGAACTTTATAAAAGAATTAATAACAAGTAAGAAAACTCTAGTCAAGACCGCTCACCCCATAAAGTATATATATTCTTCATCAGGGAAACAATCTGAGTCGAGTTAGCTCTGTCCGTCGATCTCAGAACCTATAAGAGCTAGAGACTTGAAATTTTGTATGTCGGTTCCTGTATAGCACGAGAAGATCGAGTTTGTTGATAAAAAAAAGATAACTACTTCCGTTTTAATGTTATCGATTAAAAACGTTATCGAAATTTAGTTTTTAAATTATATCTCCCACGACTTTGGAGTTAGTTTTATTAGTTTTATGTCTATTTTGTGCAATTTTGATTTTTGTTAAATTTTGGATACCGGCTCCAAATTTTCCCAAATATTTAAATTGAGGGAAATTGCACTTAAAGCAAATAGAGCCTCGTCCTCGTTGGCCTTTTTAAATTGGAATAACATTTAATAAAATATGTACATCGATCACATGCTGAAAATTTTATTAAAATTCATGAAGTCACACAGAAATTATTAAACAAAACGTTTGACCAAACAGCACACACATGCGACCAGAAGCGCTTAGCATACAGTTTTCCTATACGTGTACACACACACACATACACATTGAATAACGTGTATCTATCAAATTGTAAGAGCCGCAAGTTTTAGTGTGCATATGTCCACTCGATGGCGCTGTGTTTTTCGTATTATCAGCTGCTCTATCGAATGGAAACATGGATGGCGCTATTGGCTAAAAATTTTAAATTGAATTGAATTTTGTTTGTATTCATACTAAATGCAAAATCTGCAGTGTTTTGAAAAACGCAGATCACAAGGGGTTCAAGGGATGTCCTAGTCAAGACGCCCGACTAGAGTTTTTTTCTTGTTGATTATTGAATTTTTGGTGAAAACGAACAAATATGTCGACCTATGTAAGATGCGTGGAATAAGTCTCTGGGACCCTCCGTTAAGTACAATAAAAACTGAACCGATCGATATATTTCAAAAAATTAAATTCCTGTTTACACTTAATAAAAATACCAATCTAATTTAATTTAAGTCAATCTAAACAAGTAAGAGTGCTCTAGTCGAGACTGCTCGACAAAGAGATCCCCTGAACCCTGCGAATAACTGCGATTCCTAAGAACCGCTAACATTCTCCGTTACTTTTATATGTACATATGTAGCAAGCAACACATACACACACCCACACAGACGCACGCGCAAGCACACACAGACGCACGCACAAGCACACAGTCTGCTAACTGTGCAATTTGACTCAGCAACTGACTCAGTCTACAAAGCGCCATAAAATGAGATAATAAATGTTTAATAACGTTATTTCTAGACCAACGATTTTGATCTAATTTGTTTGCGTGATCATGTCATTCATATGTGCGTGTGTGCCAAAGCACAAGGCTCTAGTACTTGAAATACGGGAGTTAGAAATGTAAGGCGAAGGGGGCGTGTCATCGAAAATTTAACAAAAACCGAAATTGCGCAAAGCTCAAATTACACTAAATGCAAAATTTTACACTAGCTATAAAGATAAATTAAATAGAATTTTATAACTAAATAACATTAAAACGATGACAGTTATCGATTATTTGAAACTAACTCGATCCTTGCGTGCTATACACCAACCTCCAAAAAAATTTGAAGTCTCTAGCTCTTATATATAGGTTCTGAGATCGACGCGGTCATACATATGGACAGACGGACATGGCTATATCAGCTCGGCTTGTCATCCTGATCAAGAATATACAGTGAATCAAAAAAGTATTGGCACACTGCAAAAATCTGCTTTCCCTGTGCTTTAACTTTTTTTCAATGAATCTTTTGAAAAATGAAAAACATAATTTGTTTAACGCATTTATTTATAACAAATTCAAACAAGAAAAAAAGTAAATTTTAGCTTGGATTCGCTGCTAGGAACTTAAAAGTAAAAAAGGCACAAATTTTCATCAAATAAGTATTGGCACAAGCATCGTAAACTGCTCGCTCCATAGAGTTTGGATGACGCTAGTACTTTGTGGGTCCACCTTTAGCTTCAATAACGGCTTGCAAACGTCTCTTCATACTGCTAACCAGTTTTGCCGTTTCAGAAGTACTGATTTTGCTCCACTCAGCGGATAAGGCCTCTTTCAGGGATTCCTTTGATGTTATGTGGTGAGATCTAATTTTTCGCTGAAGCAGGTGCCACACATGCTCAATGGGGTTCAAATCCGGTGATTGGGGGGGTGTTTTCAGCTGCTTGCAATGGTAAATTAACCATTCCTGCACCAGATAAGATGAATGTTTTGGGTCGTTGTCTTGCTGGAACAGCCAATTGGTGCCATTGAGACCCAGCTTTTCGACACTTGCACCCAAATTTTCTTTTAGGACGTCTCGATAAACATGCTTATCCATAGTGACATCAATAAATGCAAGGTTACCAACTCCATAAGCAGCAAAACACCCCCAAACCATCACATTACCTCCACCGTGTTTAAAAGTTTTGAGCAAATTATTTTCTTGAAGCTCTTTATTAGGTTTTCGCCAGATCTTTTGGGCTCCATCTGACCCAAATAAATTAAATTTTGACTCGTCACTAAATATAACTGAGTTCCAAAATGAATCCGGCTTATCCAAGTGTTCTTAGGCAAAATCTAGCCTTCTCTTTCGGTTAACCTTCGAAATAAAAGGTTTGCGACGAGGAACACGACCATGATATCCAGCCCTATATAGGGTATTTCGTATAGTTTGTGGGTTGAATTGACTCTGGAACGATTCTTGAAGGCTTTCGCACAACTTCACAGCTGAGGTGTGTGGATTTTTGCCACCGTAGACACTACATTCCGCTCCTGGCGATCGTCAAATTTTTTGGCCGGCCTGATCTGGGTTCTGGCGCTACTTTTCCAGTGGTTGTGTAATGAACTATAATGTTTCTTACGCTGGACCATGATCTGTTGACTATGGAGCCAATTTCGCGATAAGATTTTTGTTCTAAATATAATTTTATAATTAATTTACGCAATTCTACGGAAATTTGTGTGCCTCTGCCCATTTTGCTTCTTTTTTTTATGAAATTGAGTTACGAAGTGCCGCTAACCACATGTATATTGAAAAGCGAGCGAATAAGTGCAAAGCAAACATGAAAAATAACGGGGATTTACCGTTATGGCTCTAAAAACATAAGATAGAAAATAGGGTGTGCCAATACTTATTTGATGAAAATTTGTGCCTTTTTTTACTTTTAAGTTCCTAGCAGCGAATCCAAGCTAAAATTTACTCTTTTTTTGTTTGAATTTGTTATAAATAAATGCGTTAAACGAATTATGTTTTTCATTTTTCAAAAGATTCATTGAAAAAAAAGTTAAAGCACAGGAAAAGCAGATTTTTGCAGTGTGCCAAAACTTTTTTGATTCACTGTATATACTTTATGGGGTCTGCCACGCCTCCTTCTGCCTGTTACATACATTTCAACAAAAACATACCCTGATTTCCCATTTTCAATGGGTTCAGGGTATAAAAAGAATCAATCGAAAATTATAATTTTTGTGGAAAATACAATGTTATTAGTCTTTGTCCCAAAGACTTATTTCGCACACCTTATATAAAATTTAAACTGAACAGACCTAAGATTTTTCTGGTAAATGTTATGTAATAGCTTTTGACTGATCTTAAAATTTTCC
Source organism: Drosophila mercatorum (assembly GCA_961210405.1). Classification (NCBI taxonomy): domain Eukaryota; kingdom Metazoa; phylum Arthropoda; class Insecta; order Diptera; family Drosophilidae; genus Drosophila; species Drosophila mercatorum. The sequence continues at coordinate 1,079,950 of CAUIUS010000002.1, read as the reverse complement.
ATTTGTTTCAATGCGCGAGACTTTGAATACTGTTTTAATTTTTACACTGTTTTAATTTTTACTTATTAAATATATCTGCGTTTATATATGCCTCTATAGCATATTATAATATGTAACTCCATCAGGTTAGTAAAATGTTTTCCAAAAGTTAAAATACTAGTTCAGCTTGGCTTTAATATATTGGGATTTTATGAACAGCTCAGACCTTATTATGTCATGGCTATATCGTAATATTGATATATGCTGCTATTCTTCTAGTTATATTTTCATACTTTTGTTCTTTTTAGGCAGCGGCTCAATAATAATTGAACAGCTACTGGTCGTCTATTTAGGTAAATTTTCTTGTGTTGACTTTGCGGCACCCATAACACATGCCAACTTACTTCCTATTATATATATATAAATACGTAGTATATACAGTCGACTCTCGTCATTTCGAAATTCGAGGGACTCTTATTATTACGAATTATATTACGAATTATCGAATGTTTGAAAAAGTAATGTAAAGGGAAATTGTAGGGAACTCATGATAACTTTGAATCAATGAGAGGTTCGAAATATCGTATGTTTCAAATAACTCGACTGTCGACCGTATATTCCAATTTATCGTTGTGTATGTCACAATCGCTTTCACCTGCTTACACCTGCTAGAGTCGTCAAAACATATTGAGCGCTTGCCACTTGTCTATGGACAATGGTAAATTGTAAGTGCAATATCCGTGCTTGTGCTGTCCTCTCCTTTCCTCAGAGCCACTTGGTCCTCTTTCTGCTGTTAGTTGGCATTTAATGGCATTTGACCCCCTGCACGGTGTGTCCGCAAAGCAAAAACATCAGGTCTAAATATTGGAAGGTTCAAGTACGAAAACTCTAGTCGGGCGTACCGACTAGGAGATCCCCTGAATCCCGTGCGATCTGCGTTTAGAGTTTGCTAGATGCACGCAGTTCAATGTGTGTGTGCGTGTATGTGTGCACACGTATAGGAAAACTGTATGCTTAGTGGTGCTGGTGACGTGTATGGCCGATTGGACAAAGGTTTTGTTTAATAACATCTGTACGAATTAATGGATTTTAATCAAATTTTTAGCATATGATCACCATATTTTATTGATTTTTTTTTTCAGTTTGGAAAAATGCAAACTAATTGGCTTTATGTGCGACTGGCTCCAATTTAAATATTTGGGGAAATTTGGAACCGGTATCCAAAATTTAACAAAAATCAAAATTGCACAAAATAGACATAAAACTAATCAAATAAGCTCGTGGCAGATATAATTTAATAACTAAATTTCGATATCATTAAAACGGAAGTAGTTATCGTTTTTTTCTTCAATACACTCGATCTGCGCGTGCTATGCACGAAGCTAATTAAAATTTCAAATCTCTAGCTCTTAAAGGTTCTGAGATCGACGCGTTCATACATACGGACAGACGGACGGACGGGCAAAGCTAAATCATATCGCCTTGTCTCCCAAATCAGAAATATATATACTTTATGGGGTCAGCCACGCCTCCTTCACAGTATACCCTTTTTCCAATTTTCAATGGGTTCAGGGTATAAATAGTTTTCATTAGCAGATAGATGAGAAGGAGAGAAACAGAGAGAGATAGAAATTGATTAGGAAGAAGAGGAGAGAAAGACATAAAGCCAATCGCAAGTTTATGCACTCTTAATCGTGTTTTCAATGGCGAATATAAAAGAAATATAAAACGTATACGTTTAAATTCAAGTTAATTTTGATGAATAGAATTAATTTCTCAAGTATGTATATACATAAGTTACATATGATTTCATATTTCTGAATTTGATTTCGTTTTGCGAAAATTATTAAAACTTTCAGACCCTAATTACATTATATAAACAGATTCTGAATCTTTTATGTCGAGTTTTGTTGATTATCAAACATGGTACGTCAAATACCAAAAAAGGAAGTGAAGGGTATATGCCTAACAGATAGATACTTAGAATAGAAAACAAGTAAGAAAACTCTAGTCGAGACCGCTCGACTAGGGTATACACTGAACCATGCGAAGAACCGTTATTCCGTGCATTCTCCGTTTCTTTCATATACATATGTATATGTATGTTCATTACAAGCAACACATACACATACACATACACACAATCGCTGCGTCAGCTGTTCTTTGGCTGCTATTTGTATGTCAATATTATGGGAAATTAAATGTTTAATAACTTTTTTCTAGACCAACGATTTTGCTCAAACTTATTGGGCATGATCATGTCATATCTTTGTATGTGCCAAAGCACAAGTCTCTAGTATTTGATATACGGGACTTACAAATTTAAGTCGAAGGGTGCGAGGCGCCCAAAATTTAACAAAAACCGAAACTGCGAAAGGCTTACATAACACCAAATGCAAAATGAAGACTCTAGCTATAAAGATGAATTAGATAGAATTTTATAGCTGAATTTAGATTTTGGTTTTTAGTCGATAAGAATAAAACGATAACAGTCCCTATGCAGGGACCTACAAAAACAAGTAAGAACGCTGCTGTCGGACGCAACCGACAGCGAAATACTATTTCACGTCCCAGCAGCCCACAGGGGCCTCTATCACATTATATTTTTTTTAATTTAACCTTAAATCCCCACTGTTGCCGCTCAAATTAGCTGGCATCTCTCAAAATAAGAGAGGTGGCAACTCTGAAAATGTGATTTAAGTTCGTTGGCGAGCGTAGAAGTGTGGGCTCCAACCCCGGTGCGGTCATGTTGATATTTATACCCTGAAACCATTGAAAATGGGAATTCAGGGTATAATGTTTTTGTTGAAATGTATGTAACAGGCAGAAGGAGGCGTGGCAGACCCCATAAAGTATATATATTCTTGATCAGGGAGACAAGCCGAGTCGATTTAGCCCTGTCCGTCCGTCTGTCTGTCTGTCCGTATGTATGAACGCGTCGTTCTCAGAACCTATAACAGCTAGAGACTTGAAATTTTTTGTAGGTCCGTGAATAGCACGAAAAGATCGAGTTTGTTAAAAAAAGTCGATAACTATTTTAGTTTTAATGTTATCCATTAAATACTTTATCGAATGTTAGTTATAAAATTATATCTCCCACGTCTTTATAGCTAGAGTCCCCAATTTTTTTTGTAAGTTTTATATTTATTTTATCTAATTTGGTTTTTGTTAAATTTTGGATACCGGCTCCAAATTTCCCCAAATATTTAAATTGAGGTTAGTTGCACTCAAAGCCAGTAAATGAATGGGATGACATTTTTAAAAATTGGAAAAAATGTAATAAGATATGATGAACATAAAATTTCATTCAAATCCATAGCTTTTCGATTGTGGTATGTTAACCCGAGTATATATACCAAGTCTCAAGTCTCTAGCGTCAATAGTGCTCAAAATATAACGAAACTAGTAAAATCACTATATATTCAGATCCGATTTGCCACGCACCTAGTAGGCGTGGCCATAAATTTTTTGGCAATCTTTATATGATCGTAACAGCAGCCCACGTGCCAAATTTGGGCGTTCTAGCTATAAAACTGTAGAAGATACAGTTTGATCCGATTTGCCATGCCCCCAATGGGCGTAGATATATCCGCCATAGGTTTTTGATCTTGGGATGTCGGCGTGAGTGTTCATTGCAAATCCCAACTCTCTAGCCCTTCTAGTAGTAGTGTTTCTGAGATACAGGAAAAGGCATTTTCCTATTTGCCACGCCCCTAGTGGAGATATCGGGTAAATCTTGACGTTTTATCTGACGAGAGTATACACGAGAAATTATTCAAAATTTCGAGTCTCTAGATTCAATAGCGTGGAACTGATTTGCGTTCATACGGACAAAACCAATATACCTATTTCACTTCATGAAAAAGTATAAAAAGTGTGTCTGAGAGTCTGGACAATGCATTTTCCAATTGGCTAATCGGGAAAATTTTTATATTTTATCGGACGCGCAAATACACATTCTTTAAATTTAAAATCTTCATCTTTAGAAAGGGTCTATGTTCATAAGGACAGACGGACATTGCACAAAGCCAATATTCTCATTAAATGTTCTTGAAAGAGTATACAAATTCGTATTGAATGTATTTAATCCACAGGGAATTTTAAGCTTTGAACTCCTTTCATCTATCTTTCTGCCTCTTACTGAACGTAATTCGAAGCATTTTTCGCAAAATCATTAATCGAAATTCGTTTTTATACTATTTCACGTAGTGATATAGTATATTGGGTTTGTGCAATGTCCGTCATGCTGTCCGTCCGTCTGTCCGTCCGTCTGTCCGTATGAACGCAAACCATTTCCACGCTATTGAAGCTAGATACTTGAAATTTGAAATATGTATATACTCGTGTATACCATCGTCTGATAAAGTGTCAAGATTTTCCTGATACGCCCACTAGGGGCGTGGCAAATCGGAAAATGCATTTTCCTGTATCCCAGAAACACTACTTCTAGAAGGGCTAGAGAGTTGAGATTTTAACTGAACAGTCATGTCGACATCCCAAAATCAAAAAGCTATGGCGGATATATCTACGCCCATTGGGGGCGTGGCAAATCGGGTCAAACTGTATCTTCTACAGTTTTAAATCTAGAACGCCCAAATTTGGCACGTGGGTTACTGTTACGATTTTATAATGATCGCCCAAAAAATTTTACGGCCACGCCTACTAGGGGCGTGGCAAATCGGATCTGAAGATATAGTGAATTTACTAGTTTCGTTATATTTTGAGCACTATTGATGCTAGAGACTTGAGACTTGGTATATATACTCGGGTTAACACCCCACAATCGAAAAGCTATGGCGGATATATCTACGCCTTCAGGGGCGTGGCAACTAATATCAGCTTATATCTCCCACAGTTTTAGTGCTAGAAGCTTCAAAATTGGATGTTAAGTTACTGGGGGCCTCCTCTACCGATTCCCCAAAAATTGTTGTTACGCCCCAAAAGGGGCGTGACATACAGAAAAATACCCTGTAATTTTCGCATTTTTCGAATGTAAGCATCCAAACTTAAAGTTATATTCCTGAACGGCCACTCTATGCACATGCCAAAAATTATTTGTCTACGGCCACTGGGGGCGTGGCAAATCCAAACTGAATCATCTGCAACTTCTGAGCCAATATCGCGCTAAATAATGACTTTGTGACCTTTGACCTTGTCTTCTGACTTGTTAAATTATATATATATATCTTTGAAATGAATATTTTATTAATACAAAATAACTAAATAAGGAAAATATAACAAAAATATCAACATGACAGCACCGGGGTTCGAGCCCACACCTCTACGCTCGCCAATGAACTTAAATCACATTTTCAGAGTTGCCACCTCTCTCATTTTGAGAGATGCCAAGGCAAGGGTTTGATCCTAATTGAAACTGTCTGGCCACCTCCAATGAAAAGTTTTAGTCTGCAGCTAATTTGAGCAGCGAATGTGGGGATTTAAGGTTAAATTTTAAAAAATATAATGTGATAGATGCCCCTGTGTGCTGCTGGGACGTGAAATAGTATTTCGCTGTCGGTTGCGTCCGACAGCAACGTTCTTACTTGTTCAATTAAATAACAATCATGTTTCAATGCGAAGTAAAATTATAACTCTTGGTAATTGTAAATAGGGTATAAATGACACTCATACAGAATCATATACTTAAATATATAATGAATGAAGTAGTCCCCCACCTCGTGCTACTTCGACTCCTGGCGAATGCGAAGCGCGTCAACTTGACTGGAGCATGCAATTAATTAAAAATACATGCAGAGAGTTCAAACCCCTTGGGCGTCATCCTTCGCCCTGCCTAGGGAAAAATATACAAATATGTGGCTTTAATTTGACCGTAGAAAGGACTCGGGCAGCACATACATACATATTTACGTATATGTATGTACAGATATAACCATATAGAATGAGCACTCTGAAGCAACGTTAAATACATTAAACCACCTTTGCCTATGTCCTGCATTTGCCTCTTCTTCTACTCTGTGAGTGCGTGCTGCATGGTCATCATGTGCGAAAAACTGCTGGAAAACAGCAACATCCACGCAGGGACTCCAAATAAAGTTAGGCAAACACAGGCATTAAGAGCAAGAATGTTACTCCTGCTATTGCTTCTGCTCCCGTTTCTTCCTTCACTTCGTTTGATTTTCTTTTACTCTTAGACATTGACTAAGGATGTCTCGGCTTCGGTACCAAGCTCTGGCTATAACTTTATTTGTCAAGTACTGCAGCACTCATATTGATTTTTATACCCTGAACCCATTGAAAATGGGAAATCAGGGTATGTTTTTGTTGAAATGTATGTAACAGGCAAAAGGAGGCGTGGCAGACCCCATGAAATATATATATTCTTGATCAGGGAGACAAGCCGAGTCGATTTAGCCCTGTCCGTCTGTCTGTCTATCCGTCCGTCCGTCCGTCCGTCCGTCTGTCTGTCCGTATGTATGAACTCGTCGATCTCAAAACCTACAATAGCTAGAGACTTCCAATTTTTATACTATTTCACGTAGTGATATAGTATATTGGTATTGTGCAATGTCCGTCATGCTGTCCGTCCGTCTGTCCGTATGAACGCAAACCATTTCCACACTATTGAAGCTAGAGACTTGAAATTTGAAATATATACTCGTGTATACCCTCGTCTGATAAAGTGTCAAGATTTTCCCGATACGCCTACTAGGGGCGTGGCAAATCGGAAAATGCATTTTCCTGTATCTCAGAAACACTACTAGACGAGCTAGAGAGTTGAGATTTTAACTGAACACTCATGTCGACATCCCAAAATCAAAAAGCTATGGCGGATATATCTACGCCCATTGAGGGCATGGCAAATCGGGTCAAACTGTATCTTCTACAGTTTTAAATCTAGAACGCCCAAATTTGGCACGTGGGCTGCTGTTACGATTTATGGCCACGCCTACTAGGGGCGTGGCAAATCGGTTCTGAATATATAGTGATTTTACTAGTTTCGTTATATTTTGAGCACTATTGACGCTAGAGACTTGAGACTTGGTATATATACTCGGGTTAACATCCCACAATCGAAAAGCTATGGCGGATATATCTACGCCATCATGGGGCGTGGCAACTAATATCAGCTTATATCTCCCACAGTTTTAATGGTAGAAGCTTCAAAATTGGATGCTAAGTTACTGGGGGCCTCCTCTATCGATTCTCCAAAAATGATTGTGACGCCCCAAAAGGGGCGTGATTTACTAAAAAATGCCCTGTCATTTTCGCATTTTTTTAATGTAAGGATTCTAACCTTTCAGTTATATTCCTGAACACCCACTCTATGAACATGTCAAAAATTATATGTCCACGGCCACTGGGGGCTTGGCACATCAAAACTGAAAAGTCTGCAGCTTCTGAGCCAATAACACTGTGACCTTTGACCTTGTCTTTTGATTAGCCGAGATATATATATATATATATATATATAAATATTGTATTGAAAAGAATATTTTCTTAACACAAAATAACAAAATAAAGCAAAAATAACATAAATATCAAGATGACCACACCGGGGTTCGAGCCCACACCTCTACTCTCGCCAACGAACTTCTATCTCATTTCAGAGTTGTCACCTCTCTCATTTTACTAAGGTAGGTTCTTACTTGTTTTGAAATTGCTCGAGAGTTGAGAGAGTTGTATACTCGCGTTGGGAGCCCAAACTCAAAAAGATATGGCAGATATATATATTCCCATGGGGCGTGGCAAATCCAAAAAATGTAAATACATATTTGGATAGTCGTGTTACTAGTGATCTCTATCGATGACTCAAAAATAATTTTTGCGCTTCTTCGGAGGTATGAATTTTTCTACGTACAGGTCAGAAATTATAAAATGTCTGTACACCAGAGGCGAGGCAAATAGAGGCGAACTTTATTTTCTATAATTTTGCAGCTATGAACTCAAAACATTATGACTATGTTACTTTTCAGATTCTTTATTGTTCTTGCAATGTTTTGGAGCTGTCAGCTGGGCCATTAATGAGTATTCTGCAGTCGGTAGCGCCCGACTGTAACATTCTTACTTGTTTCAATATAAATACTGATTGCTTGCGTTGCAATAGTGAGATATTCATGTTGTTTTTTAACCGCAAGGCTAAAGCCGCAGTCGCAATATCATTTGTGGTTAATTGTAATTAAAGCTGAGTGGTTTGTTTTTACCACCTACAGCTGCAGCGCCCTTTCATTCATTATATTTTTATCAGCAACCGTTGTGGAATATGTCATGTTTTGGACAATATTTGCAATCAGAAACTGTCGCAACATTACAATGCCTGAGACAAAAAATAAGTTAGACAACAGACAGACACGCCTCAAATCAAATTCAACTTCAGGCTGCAATTCCAATTCCAACACCGAGAATTATAGTCGACCGCAGGCAACTGACTTTACGACTAAACAGTATCTGAGGCTCCAAGCTGGCGATCTACGTCTGGCTCGCATTCAGATCAGCCTGTCCAAGCTGCAGCTCGAAATGGAGAAATCCGGGAAGCTAATCGCAGAGCTGTGCCAAAATGTTGACGTTCCGCTTCAGTAAATATTTACTGGAAAACAAGATGCCAAAATTATTAGTGTAATAAAATTTAAGTATTTACAAAAAGAAATGTGACTAATGAGTAGAATAACAAGTAAGAAAACTCTAGTCGAGACCGCTCGACTAGGGAAGACCCTGAACCCAGCGAAGTACTGCTATTCTTAAGAACCGCTAACAATTTCCGTTTCTTCTATGTGTATGTATGTATGTACTTTATAATAAACTTATACACACACAGACGCACCCACAAGCAACCGCCCTGCAAACAACGCAGATTGCGCTTGGACTGCAAGACACCAATGTTATGAGAAATGAAATGTTTAATAACTTTTTTTCGTAAACAAACGTTCCCGATCAAACTAGCAGGACGTGATTATGTCATTCATATGTATGTATATGCCAAAGTTCAAGTCTCTAGTACTGGAAGTACGTGTTATAAAAATTTAAGGCAAAGGGACGTGCCATCCACAGCAGACTGCTTGTGCGTGCATCTGTATGTGTGTGTGTGTGTGTGTGTGTGTGTGTGGTGCTTGCTTCATACATATAAAAGTAACGGAGAATGTTAGCGATTCTTAGGAATAGCGGTTCGTCGCAGGGTTCAGGGGATCTCCTAGTCGAGCAGTCTCGACTAGAGCACTCTTGTTTTCAATTAACTTTAAATGGAATTTCGTTTCTGCGCAAATATTAGAAATATTTATTTTTATACTATTTCACGTAGTGAACTAGTATATTGGGTTTGTGCAATGTCCGTCATGCTGTCCGTCCGTCTGTCCGTCTGTCCGTATGAACGCAAACCATTTCCACGCTATTGAAGCTAGAGACTTGAAATTTGAAATATATACTCGTGTATACCCTCGTCTGATAAAGTGTCAAGATTTTCCCGATACGCCCACTAGGGGCGTGGCAAATCGGAAAATGCATTTTCCTGTATCTCAGAAACACTACTTCTAGAAGAGCTAGAGAGTTGAGATTTTATCTGAACACTCATGTCGACATCCCAAAATCAAAAAGCTATGGCGGATATATCTACGCCCATTGGGGGCGTGGCAAATCGGGTCAAACTGTATCTTCTACAGTTTTAAAACTAGAACGCCCAAATTTGGCACGTGGGTTACTGTTACGATTCTATAAGGATCGCCCCGCCTACTAGGGGCGTGGCAAATCGGATCTGAAGATATAGTGATTTTACTAGTTTCGTTATATTTTGAGGACTATTGACGCTAGAGACTTGAGAGTTGGTATATATACTCGGGTTAACATCCCACAATCGAAAAGCTATGGCGGATATATCTATGCCTTCAGGGGGCGTGGCAACTAATATCAGCTTATATCTCCCACAGTTTTAGTGCTAGAAGCTTCAAAATTGATTGTTAAGTTACTGGGGGCCTCCTTTATCAATTCCCCAAAAATTGTTGTTACGCCCCAAAAGGGGCGTGACATACAGAAAAATACCATGTAATTTTCGCATTTTTCGAATGTAAGCATCCAAACTTTACAGTTATATTCCTGAACGCCCACTCTATGCACATGCCAAAAATTATTTGTCTACGGCCACTGGGGGCGTGGCAAATCAAAACTGAAACATCTGCAACTTCTGAGCCAATAACGCGCCAAATAATGACTTTGTGACCTTTGACCTTGTCTTTTGACTTGTTAAATTATATATATATGTTTGAAATGAATATTTTATTAATACAAAATAACTAAATAAGGAAAATATAACAAAAATATCAACATGACAGCACCGGGGTTCGAGCCCACACCTCTACGCTCGCTACTTAAATCACATGTTCAGAGTTGCCACCTCTCTCATTTTGAGAGGTGCCATCTCTCTCGATTTAGGTGCGTGTTTTTGCTAAGGTAAGGGTTCGATCCTAATTGAAACTGTCTGGCCACCTCCAATGAAAAGTTTTAGTCTGCAGCTAATTTGAGAGGCGAAAGTGGGGATTTACGGTTAAATTTTAAAAAATATAATGTGATAGATGCCCCTGTGTGCTGCTGGGACGTGAAATAGTATTTCGCTGTCGGTTGCGTCCGACAGCAACGTTCTTACTTGTTTCAATTTGTCTGAATAGTTGTCACCTTTGCAGTTGCTCGAAATTGAACTTTGAGATACCAAGGAAAAGGCGCCATGCTTTAAGCCAATCCACTAGAATAGAGCCTGAACCAAGACTGTGGCAAGTGGAGCGAAGTAACGCAGTTGAGATAGAGCGTTGTACTCATGTTAATAAATTGACGCGCTTTGCATGAGAGGGAGGTGTTGGCTTGATTTAAATTTTAAAATATTTGCATACTTTTTTGCGCGCAGCAATTGGACACAACGTAAATACAGGCACACATACATATGTACATGTAAACATTGTATATATAAATTAAATAGTTATGCGCCCCGACGACAAGCAGGCATTCAGGCAGTGAGGTGAGCAGAAAACGTGGCATGCTATGAACTCCAATTTAAAAACCTGAACGTACGAGTTAAGCGCACTCGCAGTCTGAAGCTCGATGGGCCCAAGCCACATGCGGGAAAAGGACAACACTAGGAGTGTGGAGTATAGAGTAGAGAATGGATTGTTTGGTACTTCAGCAAACCGTTTTTGATTGCGCGTGTGTTTTTCGCATGCAACTAAATTAGCGAACGTGTAATCAAGCTTTTCAGCTTTCCATAACAGTGTAAGAAAAACAAGTAATAGTGCTCCAGTCGAGGCTGCTCGACTAAGAGATCGCCTGAACTCTGCGAAGAACGGCGATTCCTAAAAACCACTAACATTATCCGTTACTTTTATATGTATGTAGCAAGCAACACATACACACACAGACGCACGTACAAGCACACAATCCGCTAACTGTGAATTTTGACTAAGTAACTCAGCAGCTTCGCTCAGTCTGCAAGGCGCCGATAATATGAGATATTAAATGTTTAATAATGTTTTTCTTGACGAACGATTTTGATCAAACTTGTTTGGTGTGATCATGTCATCCATATGTATGTATGTGCCAAAGCACAAGTCTCTAGTATTTGATATACGGGACTTACAAATTTGAGGCGAAGGGGGCGTGGCACTCAAAATTTAACAAAAACCGAAACTGCGTAAGGCTTACATAACACTAAATGCAAAATTTTAAGACTCTAGTTAGAAAGATGAATTAGATAGAATTTTATAGCTGAATTTAGATATTCGTTTTTAATCGATAACAATAAAACGATAACAGTTATCGAATTTCTGAAACAAACTCGATATGTGCGCCCTATACAGGGACCTACGAAAAAAATTTGAAGTCTCTAGCTATTGTAAGTTCTGAGATCGACGCGTTCATACATACGGACAGACGGACAGACAGACAGACAGACAGACGGACAGGGCTAAATCGACTCGGCTTCTCTCCGTGATCAAGAATATATATACTTTATGGGGTCTGCCACGCCTCCTTCTGCCTGTTACATACATTCACATTTCAACAAAAACATTATACCCTGAATTCCCATTTTCAATGGGTTCAGGGTATAAAAATTGTAAAATTTGGTATGGATTTGTATAGTCCACTATATAGGGTTATATATGGGAACAGCTAATTGGGTAAATTGCCTCCATGACATTGCTGGCACATACGCACTCTTTAGTTGAAATTATTGTCTGACCACCTGCATTTACGAAGAAGAATGTACGATGATGTCGATAAACAAAGCCATCAAGAAGCCTCATCCCAGAAGATGATTTTGTTATATATACATAAAATATATATATAAACAAGTAAGAAAACTCTAGTCGAGGCCGCTCGACTAGGGTATACCCTGAACCCTGCATTCTTCGTTTCTTTTATATACACATGCACTTGTACGTTCATTACAAGCAAAACATACACACACATACACAGGCGCAAGCACACACAAGCGCAAGTCGGAGCGTCAGCTGTTCTTTGGCTGCTGTTTGCATGGCACTGCTATGGTAAATCAAATGTTTAATAACTTTTTTTCTAGACGAACGATTTTGATCAAACTTGTTGGGCGTAATCATGTCATCCATATGTATGTATGTGCCAAAGCACAAGTCTCTAGTATTTGATATACGGGAGTTAAAAATTTGAGGCGAAGGGGGCGTGGCACCCAAAATTTAACAAAAACCGAAATTGCGTAAGGCTTACATAACACTAAATGCAAAATTTGAAGACTCTAGCTAGAAAGATGATTTAGATAGAATTTTATAACTTAATTTAGATTTTCGTTTTTAATCGATAACAATAAAACGATAACAGTCATCGAATTTCTGAAACAAACTCGATATGCACGCCCTATACAGGGACCTACAAAAAAATTTTGAAGTCTCTAGCTATTGTAAGTTCTGAGATCGACGCGTTCATACATACGGACAGACAGACGGACAGACGGACATGGCTATATCAACTCGGCTTGTCATCCTGATCAAGAATATATATACTTTATGGGGTCTGCCACGCCTCCTTCTGCCTGTTACATACATTTCAACAAAAACATTATACCCTGATTTCCCATTTTTAATGGGTTCAGGGTATAAATATGTATATATACATATCCCGATTGGGATATATTTCTTAAATAACTAAATAATAGAATGCTCTTGCGAAAATGTAAGTAGCGGGCAGAAAGAGACTTGGCTTGGGTTGATTAAGACAATTTCTTGCTATAATACAATATGAATCAGCTGAACAACATTCGTTTGATTTATTATTTTTATACCCTGAACCCATTGAAAATGGGAAATCAGGGTATAATGTTTTTGTTGAAATGTATGTACCAGGGAGAAGGAGGCGTGGCAGACCCCATAAAGTATATATATTCTTGATCAGGGTGACAAGCCGAGTTGATATAGCCATGTCCGTCTGTACGTATGTATGAACGCGTCGATCTCAGAACCTATAAGAGCTAGAGAGCTGAAATTTTTTATGTAGGTCCGTGAATAGCACGAAAAGATCGAGTTTGTTAAAACAAGTCGATAACTATTTTAATTTTAATGTTATCGATTAAAAACGTTATCAAATGTTAGTTATAAAATTATATATCCCACGTCTTTATAGCTAGAGTCCCCAATTGTTTTTTGTAAGTTTTATATTTATTTATCTAATTTGGTTTTTGTTAAATTTTGGATACCGGCTCCAAATTTCCCCAAATATTTAAATTGAGGTTAGTTGCACTCAAAGCCAGTAAATGAATGGGTTGACATTTTTAAAAATTGGAAAAAATGTAATAAAATATGATGAACATAAGCTGAAAATTTCATTCAAATCCATTAATTCGCGCAGAAGTTATTAAACAAAACATTTGGACAATCGGCCAACCACGTGACCAGAACCGCAAAACAAATTGTTTTCCTATACATGAGCACACATACACACATACACATTGAGCTGCGTGCATCTAGCAAATTCTAAAACCCGCAAGTTTTAGTGTACATATTTCCAATAGATGGCGCTATGATTTGCTAATTTTCAGCTGTTGAATAAATCGAAACATGGATGGCGCTATTCTATCGAACAATAGATGGCGCTATTAGCTAAACAATTGAAAATGAATTGAATTTAGTTTTCTGTGCGCTTATTTTAGTATTTTAGGGTATCTCCTAGTCGGGAGCCCGACTAGAGTTTTCTTACTTGTTAAAATTTGATTGTATTTGATTTAAATATGTAAAAGTTTTGCAGTCAATAGTAAAGAAACAACTTTTCGTTTTTTAATGAAGACATCGAGAGGCATTGTAATGTCGCAGTCGGGTAAAAACATCGGTATATCATTGGCATCAAAAGTGCAGTTAGTCACGGAGTAGTTTAAGTTCTAAACAAATAATATATGAATATAAATATATTGAGAACATGTTTAACACTTACCGCCTGCAACGGACAAATTATTTTCTGCGAACTGTACTTTTTCAAAGTGTTCAGAAACATGTTAAGGTACTTGCTCCTGTGCTTACCACGGAAATAGTCACACCCATCGACTCGCACATTGAATAGCCGCATCGTCTGATTATTGGTTCCTTTTACATGAAGAGCTGCTTTCAATTCAAAGTCGTTGACGATGCTTTTAAGTTGCAGAAAGCCGTTAATATAGCTGCGATTATGCACTTGGTAAAAGAATACGCCTATATCATCGACAATTTCAGGCGCCAAGTTATTCACGAAAGAATTTCCCAATTCGAATTGAATATAACTCCTTGTGGTAATCGCCATGGCCAACAGCAGACAGATGTGAATATAACTTGCCATGCCAAAGCCAAATTATGAATGGCTATTTACCAAGCTAGCATGCTTGACGAAGCCTAAATGTTTATAATGTTCTATATCAGTAATGTACTGATTGTGGATAAATCATTTGAAAAACAAGTAAGAAAAATCTAGTCGAGACCGCTCGACTAGGGTATACCCTAAACCCTGCGAAGAACCGCTATTCCGTGCATTCTTCGTTTCTTTTATGTACATATGTACATATATGTATGTTCATTACAAGCAACACTTAAACCCACACATATCCAGGCGAACGCACACACAAACGCCAGTCGCTGCGTCAGCTGTTCTTTGGCTGCTATTTGCATGGCAATGTTATGGGAAATTAAATGTTTAATAATATATATACTTTATGGGGTCTGCCACGCCTCCTTCTCCCAGTTACATACATTTCAACAAAAACATTATTCCCTGATTTCCCATTTTCAATGGGTTCAGGGTATAAAAAAAAAAATAATAATATCAACATGATTGCTTGCATACGGGCTTCTATCTCATTTTCAGAGTGGCCACCTCTCTCATTTTGTGAGGGGCCATCACTCTCAATTTTGATGCGTGTTTTTGCTAAGGTAAGGGTTTAAAGCTTCGATCCAAATTAAAACTACCATGGCCACCTCCAATGAAAATATTTAATCGGCAGCTAATTTAAGCGGCGACAGTGGGGATTTAAGATTAATTTAAAAATATAATGTGATGCCTCTGTGGGGTGCTGGGACGTGAAAAAGTATTTCGCAGTCGGTTGCGTCCGACCTCAACGTTCTTACTTGTTTAATAACTTCTGTGCGAATTAATGGATTTTAATCAAATTTTGGCGTATGATTCCGGACAGACGGAAGTGGCTATATCAAGTAAGCTCGTCGAGCTGCTCAAGAATATATATATGTATACCTTATGGTGGCAGACAGTTCCTTCGGGCTGTTACATATATTGCAACAAAACCGTTAAACCATGATTAAAAATTGTCTATGGGTTCAGGGCTTAACAAGTCTAGTCGGGCGCCCCGACTATAAAATACCTTTAACCCCGTGCGATCTGCGCTTTAGCATTTAGTAAATATAAACGCACCCAAATTAAATTCATTTCATTGTTAAATGTTTAGCCTATATCGCCATCCATGTTTCGATTCATTTGAGCAGCTGATAATTCGCAAATCATAGCCCCATCTACTGGAAATGTGTACACTAAAACTTGCGGTTCCTAGAATATTCTAGATGCGCGCACTTCAATGTGTGTGCGAGTGTGTGTATGTATTTGTGCACACGTATAGGAAAACAGTATGCATAGCTCTGCTGCTCACATGTGTATAATACTAATAATGTAATTATTAATTTATATTTGTGGACTTTCAAATCGAATAGGAAGCCCTTTATATTACTATTTCAAGTCTCTTTAAAAGATATTAATATTAGGATCGGTAACACTCAAAATAGTAAAAAAAAAGAAGCTTAAAGTATGTGTATATATCTAGTAGTAGTCTAGCCCTTTTATTCAGAAGCCTCTTAGTACTTCGTATCTCCGCTTCTATATTAAATGTTCCTGATAAATAGGAACGGTACACTTGCTTCAATTCAAACTCCATTTAAATTTTAAAACTGATTGATAGACGTTGAATGGACGAAATACTTGAGAATGGTGAATATCAGTATCGACTTTATATATCCTCCGATCAGCTTTGGCTTTTAAAGTACTTATTTTAACATTTTATACCCTGAACCCATTGAAAATGGGAAATCAGGGTATAATGGTTTTGTGAAAATGTATGTAACAGGCAGAAGGAGGCGTGGCAGACCCCATAAATTCTGTCCCGTCTGTCCGTATGTTTAAACGCGTCGATCTCAGAAGATATAAGAGCTAGAGACTTCAATTTTTTTTTGGAAGTTCGCGTATATCACGATTTGATCGAGTTTGTTTCAAATATTCGATAACTATCATCGTTTTAATGTTATCGATTAAAAACCGATATCTTCATTTAGTTATAAAATTCTATTTAATTCATCTTTATAGTTAGAGTCTTCAAATTTTGCATTTAGGGTTATTTGAGCCTTCTGCAATTGCCCCATCGCCTCAAATTGCTAAATCACGTATTTCAAGTACCAGAGACTTGTGCTTTGGCACATACACACATATGAATGTGATGATCACGCCCAACAATTTGATCAAAATCGTTCGTCTAGAAAAAAAGTTATTAAACATTTAATATCTCATATTATCGGCATCTTGCAGCAGCAGCGAAGCTGATAAGTCATAATGCACAGTTAGCAGATTGTGTGCTTGTGCGTGCGTCTGTGTGTGTTCTTGTGCGTGCGTCTGTGTGTGTGTATGTATTGCTTGCTACATATGTACATATAAAAGTAACGGAGAATGTTAGCGGCTCTTAGCAATCGCAGTTCTTCGCAGGGTTCAGGGGATCTCTTAGTCGAGCAGTCTCGACTAGAGCACTCTTACTTGTTTATAAATATTGTTATCTGCAAATAATTAACTTTGCAGTCCGATTCAAAATCATGAGCCGTAAATACATGTAACAGTTAAGGGGAACTTTAAATTGTTTTTGCCACATTGCATTCTAATTTGGTATTTAGTATTGATCGTTTTGGCAGTTTACGGGGACAACAATTTTTTTTTTCTCTTGTTAGATCGAATTCAAAATTAACCGTTTGTACTTACTCAAAAGCTTAAATTGGTCGGAACCAGTGGCACTGGCTTGAAATTAGTCATGGGTTTCTAATGAGTACGATAGGCCAATTAATATATCTGTTCGTCTGTCCGTGCTAGTGTGCTTGATAATTACTAAAGCAGGTGACTTAAATGGGCTTACAATAATGAAATTCGATAAGACATTGACATTGATTATTATTGAATTAGTAACTCTCCGCAGGGTTCATGGTGTGTCCTAGTCGGGTTCTCCCCAGTGAAGCATGCATCATTGTTATACCCTGAACCCATTGAGAATGGGAAATCAGGGTATAATGTTTTTGTTGAAATGTATGTAACAGGCAGAAGGAGGCGAGGCAGACCCCATAAAGTATATATATTCTTGATCAGGATGACAAGCCGAGTTGATATAGCCATGTCCGTCTGTCCGTCCGTCTGTCCGTATGTATGAACGCGTCGTTCTCAGAACCTACAAGAGCTAGAGACTTGAAATTTTTTATGTAGATTTCTGTATAGCACGAAAAGATCGAGTTTGTTTCAGAAATTCGATAACTGTTATCGTTTTATTGTTATCGATTAAAAACGAAAATCTAAATTAAGTTATAAAATTCTATCTAAATCATCTTTCTAGCTAGAGTCTTCAAATTTTGCATTTAGTGTTATGTAAGCCTTACGCAATTTCGGTTTTTGTTAAATTTTGGGTGCCACGCCCCCTTCGCCTCAAATTTTTGACTCCCGTATATCAAATACTAGAGACTTGTGCTTTGGCACATACATACATATGACTGACATGATTACGCCCAACAAGTTTGATCAAAATCGTTCGTTAAGAAAAAAAGTTATTAAACATTTGATTTACCATAGCAGTGCCATGCAAAGCAGCCAAAGAACAGCTGACGCAACGACTTGCGCTTGTGTGTGCTTGCGCCTGTGCGTGTGTGTGTGTATATTTTGCTTGTAATGAACGTACATATGCATTTGTATATAAAAGAAATGAAGAATGCTTGGAATAGCGGATCTTCGCAGGGTTCAGGGTATACCCTAGTCGAGCGGTCTCGACTAGAGTTTTCTTACTTGTTTTAATATTAATTTTTATACCCTGAACCCATTGAAAATGGGAATTCAGGGTATAATGTTTTTGTTGCAAGGCGTATGTATGTAACAGGCAGAAGGAGGCGTGGCAGACCCCATAAAGTATATATATTCTTGATCAGGGTGACAAGCCGAGTCGATTTAGCCCTGTCCGTCTGTCCGTCCGTCCGTCCGTCTGTCCGTCTGTCTGTCCGTATGTATGAACGCGTCGTTCTCAGAACCTATAAGAGCTAGAGACTTGAGACTTTATGTAGGTCCGTGAATAGCACGAAAAGATTGAGTTTGTTAAAAAAAGTCGATAACTATTTTAGTTTTAATCTTATCGATTAAAAACATTATCGAACGTTAGTTATAAAATTATATCTCCCACGTCTTTATAGCTAGAGTCCCCAAATTTGTTTGTAAGTTTTATATTTATCTTATCTAATTTTGATTTTTGTTAAATTTTGGATACCGGCTCCAAATTTCCCCAAATATTTAAATTGAGGTTAGTTGCACTCAAAGCCAGTAAATGAATGGGTTTGCATTTTTAAAAATTGGAAAAAATGTAATAAAATATGATGAACATAAGCTGAAAATTTCATTCAAATCCATTAATTCGCGCAGAAGTTATTAAACAAAACATTTGGCCAATCGGCCAAACACGTGACCAGCAACGCAAAACAAATTGTTTTCCTATACATGAGCACACATACACACATACACATTGAGCTGCGTGCATCTAGCAAATTCTAAAACCCGCAAGTTTTAGTGTACATATTTCCAATAGATGGCGCTATGATTTGCTAATTTTCAGCTGTTGAATAAATCGAAACAGGGATGGCGCTATTCTATCGAACAATAGATGGCGCTATTAGCTAAACAATTGAAAATGAATTGAATTTAGTTTTCTGTGCGTTTATACAAAATGCTAATTATGCAGTATTTTAAAAAACGCAGGTAGAGCGGGGTTTAGGGTATCTCCTAGTCGGGACCCCCGACTAGAGTTTTCTTACTTGTTTATTTTATTTATTTTTTTTTTTTTCAAAATATAATTTTGATATTTTCAACAGATTTATTGTATGTACTTATAATTAATATACAACTCTACCACGTATCAGAATGCGAAATATCTTTTTCTTCTCCATTATATATTCAGTGTTGGTTTGGAAGGTGCCTGCTGGAACATAAGAAGGAAACTCTTCCTCGTTCAGATACCAATTGTAGATCGTATAATTGAAGCACTATAAACGGAAATATTTGTTTATAATTTATTTATAAAATAATTTATAATTTCTGAGAATTAGGAGCAAAGCCAAACTGTAAGATTAATGACTCTTAATCCAAACATCACTTATTATATTTTGGGTGTACAGCCTTATTCTAAACTCCTTACCGCCTTAAATGGACATTTCAATTTGCCACACGTATGTTTCTTAAAGCTCTTAGCGAGGGTGCTCAAGAGCTGGTTCTTGTGAAGCATTGAGAGGAACGCACAAGAATCCGTACGCAAATTGTACAGGCGCACCTTTGTCTTATCCGTCTTCCAAAAGTCCATTTGTGAGGTCACATCCAATTTGCTAATATTAACTTTTAGTATGAGATTTCCACTGATATAGCTGCGATTATTCATTTGAATCATCCAACAATTCAGTTCTTCAATAAGTTCCGGTGCCCACAGTTTGCAGTTTACCGAGTCGAATACGATTCGGAACTTGCATGTCTCTGTCGACGCAGTTCCAATCACGAAAAGAAAGCAGAAATACGCGAACATATCGGAATCGCAGCTCAACTTGAAATGAACTTTGGCTAGAGTGAATGTGAGTGAATATGAACCAGTCGAAAATGATTTAATTGGCTTGTTATTCATCAATTTTGTAGTCATTATGCTAAATACACACTATTTGAACTTTAAATATAATTGTAAGCATATGTTGGATGGTTGTAACTATATCATTGGTAGTACTAGTTTATTTTATGTACTCCCTTCAACTCTCTTTAACATGATGTTTAAGCTATACTTTCCATTTAGAGAATATATAAGTCCTAAATCATTTGAAATTCCCAAAATGAATTCATATTATATTCCCGATCATTTTAGCACATTCTAGGCCAATTCAAAGACAGATTTAATACCACTATAGGAATTGGAATGGTTCAGGATCTCGAACTTCATATTAAGCATCGTTAAATTCTGTAATCATTTTGGGATCAAAAAATGATTAAATTATTTGGATTTAGTTATTTGCGTATAAGCTTTATTTAATAAGTTTGTATTACAATTAAGCATTATACATATATTCATTTGCTTATATTTACATTACTTAACTATTTAAAATACAACTCTATTAAGTATCAAAATGTGAAATCAGGTATAATGGTTTTATATGTATGTAAAAAGCTGGGGGTCATGGTAGATTCCATAAATTATATATGTAACAATTATTTGTGCAATAATTGTATGTTTATTGTGTTTAATATATAAAAACTAAACTAAGTATGTAGAACAAGTAAGAGTGCTCTGGTCGAGACTGCACGACAAGGAGAACACACACTGCTTACTGCGCAGTTGGCTTAGCAACTGCGCTCAGGCTGCAAGGCGCCTATAATATAAGAAATTAAATATGAGAATGTAAATGTTTTGTAGACGAACGTTTTTGATCAAACTTGCAGGTGCGTGATCATGCCATTCATATGTATGTATGTGGCAAAGCACAAGTCTCTAGTACTTGAATGACGTGTTTTACGTTTGGGGCAAAAGGGGGCGTGGCATCAAAAATGTAACAAAAATCAAAACTGTATAAAACATAAAAAACTTAAAGCAAAGTTTCAAGACTCCAGTTATAAAGATGAATTAGACAGAATTTTACAACTAAATAACGATTTCAGTTTTTATTCGATAACATTAAAACTAAGACTGTTATCGATTTTTTAAAGAAACTCGATCTTTTCGTGCTATACACGAACCTCCAAAAAAATTTGAAGTCCCTAGCTATATAGATTAACGCGTTCAAACATACGGACAGTCAGACAGACGGATATGGCTATATCACCTCAGCTATATCCCGATTTCCTATTTTTAATGGGTTATGAAACACATCTAAATTATTGACTATATTTAAACATTAAGTAGTCAAGATTCTAGAGATTGGAAATTTGAAATAAGTAATCATATAATTCGTGCAGATATAAAGTTCATACATACACACAGCTATTTGAAATCGAATGTACAAGTATTTGACTCAAATAAACTTATTAAACCGATATACCATATTTTTTTTCTATTCAGTATTTTATCCTCTATTAATGTAACTAAACAAAAACTTCTTGAAAATAACCATATTTTTATAAAAAACAAGTAAGAAAACTCTAGTCGAGACCGCTCGACTAGGGTATACCCTGAACCCTGCGAAGATCCGCTATTCCAAGCATTCTTCATTTCTTTTATATACACATGCATATGTACGTTCATGACAAGCAAAACATACACACACACATACACAGGCGCACGCATACACAAGCGCAAGTCGTTGCGTCAGCTGTTCTTTGGCTGCTTTGCATGGCACTGCTATGGTAAATCAAATGTTTAATAACTTTTTTTCTAGACGAACGATTTTGATCAAACTTGTTGGGCGTGATCATGTCATCATGTCATATGTATGTATATGCCAAAGCACAAGTCTCTAGTATTTGATATACGGGAGTTCAAAATTTGAGGCGAAGGGGGCGTGGCACCCAAAATTTAACAAAAACCGAAATTGCGTAAGGCTTACATAACACTAAATGCAAAATTTGAAGACTCTAGCTAGAAAGATGATTTAGATAGAATTTTATAGCTTAATTTAGATTTTCGTTTTTAATCGATAACAATAAAACGATAAAAGTTATCGAATTTCTGAAACAAACTCGATCTTTTCGTGCTATACAGGAACCTACATAAAAAATTTCAGTCTCTAGCTCTTGTAGGTTCTGAGAACGACGCGTTCATACATACGGACAGACGGACGGACAGACGGACATGGCTATATCAACTCGGCTTGTCATCCTGATCAAGAATATATATACTTTCTGCCACGCCTCCTTCTGCCTGTTACATACATTTCAACAAAAACATTATACCCTGATTTCCCATTTTCAATGGGTTCAGGGTATAAAAATTTCTGTGAGCTCGCAACACGCAAATATTCCAATATTTCGTATTTCAATTCGTAGAAAGAATGAATCAGTCTAAATTATTTATTATTTAATTGAGTTTCAATTCATTTGTATAAAAATGAAGTATTGTCGCATAAAATATTAGAGATAGAAGTTTTTGTTGCTTTGTAAAGAACTCAAGAGGAGCTGTAACGTCAGAGTTGGGTATAAATGAAGGTATTTTGCTTTCATCAATATTCCAATTAGACCAGGTGTAGTTCCAGTCCTTAATATAAATATTGATACAAGTAAATAAATATGAATAAGAATATATTAAATAATATAAATATCACGAATACTTATGTAACACTTACCGCTTGCAATGGGCATGCTACTTTAGAGCGAGAGTAATTTTGTAGACTGTTCAGGAATACGTTTAGGATCTTACTTTTATATGCACCTCTGAGATATTTACACCCATCCAATGTTACACTGTATAGTCGCATGGTTTGATTATTTATGCCTCTGACATACAATGATGATTTTACTTCAAAATTGCTTACAACGCGCTTAAGCTTAACGAAAGCATTCAAACAGCTTCGATTATTGTGTTCATGACTACGTATGACCGTATCATCGATTATTTCTGGTGCTAGTATTTGTGCTTCAATTTTTGTCAATTTCAGTTGAATATTACTCCCTGCATTTGCACATGCAAAGATCAACAGAAGATAGATCGTTATATAACTAGCCATGGTAAATGCGAATTCTGAATGCCACCGTTCTGGACAGAGTCTAAAAATCAATTCTTTTCCATGCACATATGTATACCATCTACATCAATAATTACGAACCAGATATAAATTTTAAATATTTCAAATTATTGTTGAACAATTTGTGGCACCTGCGTTTAATGGGAGTATAAAACGGATATACAGTTTGGATTTTTAAATACTTTTAATTGCATGAGAATACTTATTTCAAAAGTTATATGTATAATATATTATTTTGGTTCTATTGAAATTGTCAGTGTAAAAATTTATTTCTGAAGTGAATATGTCCGTTTGTTACCTAGACTTCAAATTCATTTCAAGCATAGATAACTGCTCCAATTAGCATAGTCATAAATAATGTGCATTTGGCACTTCACATTTGTATATCATCGTATAAACACGACGACATTAGTCGCTATAGCCATATCCTTGAACACTAAGAGGTCAGAGAAATGAGTTTAAAATAGAATAGAATATTCCTCATTCAGTATGGTATATAATGATCGACTATTTAATTTGGACACGTAGCTGGAATCTGATTTTAAGTTTATCGTTTCTGTGATGAATACACAGATTTACATATTTTGACTTTTGGTAGCTCGCCCTCCCCTCTACACCTTCCAAATTCAAATATGAATATGCATGTCAAGTCCATGCCATGAATACATTCCGCGTGCAATAGTGTGTAGGAAAAGTATATCTTCAGAAAGTTCCGGTTCTCATATGTAGCATTTATGGAAAGCTCCAATTATTTTATTATACCCTGAACCCATTGAAAATGGGAAATCAGGGCATAATGTATTTGTTAAAATGTATGTAACAGGCATAAGGAGGCGTGACAGACCCCATAAAGTATATATATTCTTGACCAGGGAGAGAAGCCGAGTCGATTTAGCCCTGTATGTCCGTATGTATGAACGCATCGTTCTCAGAACCTATAAGAGCTACAGACTTGAAATTTTTGATGTAGCTTCCTGTATAGCACGAAAATATCGAGTTTATTTCAAATAATCGATAACTATCATCGTTTTAATGTTATCGATTAAACCCGATATCTTCATTTAGTTATAGAATTCTATTTAATTCATCTTTATAGCTAGAGTCTTCAAATTTTGCATTTGGTGTTATTTAGGCCTTACGCAATTTCGATTTTTATTAATTTTTGGGTGCCACGACCCATTTGCCTCAAATTTGTAACTCCCGTATTTCAGAGATTATACTAGAGACTTGTGCTTAGGCACATACATACATATGGATGGCATGATTCCGCCCAACAAGTTTGATCAAAATCGTTGCGCTAGAAAAAAAGTTATTAAAAATTTAATTTCCCATAACATTGGCATGCATATAGCAGCCATAGAACAGCTGACGCAGCGACTTGCGCTGGTGTGTGCGTGTGCCTATGTGTGTGTGTGTTGCTTGTATTGTACACGCATTTACGTATATATAAGTAACGGAGAATACACGGAATAGCGGTTCTTCGCAGGGTTCAGTGTATACCCTAGTCGAGGCGAAGGGGGCGTGTCATCCAAATTTTAACAAAAGACCGAAATTGCGTATGGCTTACATAACACTAAATGCAAAGTTTGAAGACTCTAGCTAGAAATATGAATTAGATAGAATTTTATAGCTGAATTTTAAGTCTCTAGCTATTGTAGGTTCTGAGATCGACGCGTTCATACATACGGACAGACAGTCGGACATACAGACAGACGGACAGGGTTTAATCGACTCGGCTTGTCTCCCTGATCAAGAATATATATACTTTCTGCCACGCCTCCTTCTGCCTGGTACATACATTGCAACAAAAACATTATGCCCTGATTTCCCATTTTCAATGGGTTCAGGGTATAATTATAATAGTAATCGAATATTTGATTACTATTATAATTATACCCTGAACCCATTAAAAATGGGAAATATATATATATATATATATATATATATATATATATATATATATATATATATATATATATATATATATATATATATATATATATATATATATATATATATATATATATATATATATATATATATATATATATATATCTATCTATAAAGAGCAAAACTCATAGATTTTATTGGTATTATTTATTATTTGAAGTCATAAATACACGTTTACAGTTTAATATTAGTATCAGAAAGGCTTTAATTTTTATAGGCAAATCTTCCAAGATTTAGCGATGTAACAATTAATTTGGAATGAATGTAATATTTCGTGAATACTCTGAAACTACATTCAGGTAATAGTTGGGAAAGTATTGCTCATCCATATAATAGTTGATAAGAGTATAGTTGAAGTTCTGAAAATGAAAGTATATAACTTATATATATATAACTCATAGCATATTGAAGCTCAGTTTCACATGTTAGTTATCTGGATATAAATTATTTATATATATATTAGTAATATATCACTAGTCCTTATCCTACATTGCTTATCGATATACTAATTATTCACATATATTCAATTGATAGATTAGATCAGTTATCGATTATTTACCGTTTTCAGCGGACACTTGATCATTGCTCCTAATTTAGTTTCGAAACCTTTAGCGAACATCCGAAATATGCGTACTTTATGCAGGGTCGAAAAGTATTGACAAAACTCCATGCGTGTGTTATAAAGTCTCATCGTCTGATTATTGGCCTTTATGATATCGAAAGTAGTTATCATATCCGTCTGGTTGATGCTACGTCGTAGAATCATATTACAACTGACATAACTGCGATTAGTTTGCGTCACCAAACAGTTGAGTTCTTCAAAGATGTCAGGAGCATGGTGCTTTACAAATAACGAATCAATCACAAGTTGAAGTTTACGCTCTTTATTTTTAGCAGTTATCACAAAGGTTAGGAATATCAACACCAGTGAAAGCTTTAACCAGCCAGCCATGGCTGAAAGTGTACGAAAACTGTTTGCCGAACTTTAGTTACTGTATCATTAGACTCGCGATATAACAAGCTGCGAATTATATGCTCGAGTAGAGTGTTTCGTGATTGTTTCAATTGATAAACCTTAAGTGTGCTATTAAAAACAAAAACAAACTTTTTTAATACTCGATAAGAGATAAACAAGTAAGAACGTTGCAGTGGGACGCAACCGATAGCGAAATACTATTTCACGTCCCAGCAGCCCACAGGGGCATCTATCACATTATATGTTTTAAAATTTAACCTTAAATCCCCACTTTCGCCGCTCAAATTGGCTGCAGATTAAAACTTTTCATTGGAGGTGGCCAGACAGTTTCAATTTGAATAGAAGCTTAGAACCCTTACCTTAGCAAAAACACGCACCTAAATCGAGAGAGATGGCATCTCTCAAAATAAGAGAGGTGGCAACTCTGAAAATGTGATATAAGTTCGTTGGCGAGCGTAGAGGTGTGGGCTCGATCCCCGGTGCGGTCATGTTGATATTTTTGTTATATTTTCTTTATTTAGTTATTTTGTATTAATAAAATATTCATTTCAAACATATATATATATAATTTAACAAATCAAAAGACAAGGTCAAAGGTCACAAAGTAATTATGTGGCGCGTTATTGGCTCAAAAGCTGCAGATGTTTCAGTTTTGATTTGCCACGCCGCCAGTGGCCGTAGACATATAATTAATGTGCATAGAGTGGGCGCTCAGGAATATAACTGTAAAGTTTGGATGCTTACATTCCAAAAATGCGAAAATTACAGGGTATTTCTCTGTAGGTCACGCCCCTTTTGGGGCGTACCAATAATTTTTGGGGAATCGATAGAAGAGTCCCCAGTCACTTAACATTTAATTTTGAAGCTTCTAGCACTAAAACTGTGGGAGATATAAGCTGATATTAGTTGCCACGCCCCCTGAAGGCGTAGATATATCCGCCATAGCTTTTCGATTGTGGGATGTTAACCCGAGTATATATACCAAGTCTCAAGTCTCTAGCCTCAATAGTGCTAAAAAGATAACGAAACTAGTTAAATCACTATTTATTCAGATCCGATTTGCCACGCCCCTAGTAGGCGTGTCCATTTTTATAGGATCTTTATAGGATTGTAACAGTAACCCACGTGCCAAAGTTTAAAACTGTATAAGATACAGTTTGACCCGATTTGCCACGCCCCCAATGGCCGTAGATATATCGGCCATAGCTTTTTGATTTTGGGATGTCGACATGAGTGTTCAATCCAAACTCAACTCTCTAGCCCTTCTAGAAGTAGTGTTTCTGAGATACAGGAAAATGCATTTTCCGATTTGACACGCCCCTAGTGGGCGTATCGGGAAAATCTTGACACTTTATCAGACGAGGGTATACACGAGTATATATTTCAAATTTCTCTAGCTTCAATAGCGTGGAAATGGTTTGCGTTCATACGGACAGACGGACAGACTGACAGACGGACAGACGGACAGCATGACGAACATTGCACAAAACCAATATCACTACGTGAAATAGTATAAAACATTTTTGAAATATCTCTTTACATCTCTCTTTGAGATCAAGGATACGCAGAACTCTTTAAAAAGGGTAAATCAGTGGGTTTTTGTGAAACTGTATGTAACAGGCAGAAGGAGGCGTGACAAACCTTATAATGTATAAGTATTCTTCATCAGGGTGACAAGTCAAGTCGATTTTGACCTATTCGTCTGTCCGTATGTGTGGACGCGTCGATCTCAGAACCTATAATCTACAGACTTGAATTTTTTAGGAAGCTCGCGTATAGCACTCAAAAATCGAGTTTGTTAAAAAAAAAAATCGTTAGCTATTTTCGTTTTAATGTTATCTATCAAAAACGAAATCGATATTCAGCCCTCCTCTGTAGCTAGAGTCTTCAAATTTTACTTTTGGTTTGTTGTGTGTTTTATACAATTTTGAATTTTTCTAAATTTTTAATGCCACTACAGGCTTGTGCTTCAGCAAATAAGAATTATTATTATGATTCTGAAAGTCGATCTACGAAAAAGTTATTAAACATTGAACTCGCCATAACATAGGCGTATTGCAGATTAAGCGCAATCACTGCGTCAACTGCGCAGTTAGCGTGCGTGCCTCTGTGTATGTGTATGTGTTGTTGCTTGTAATGCATAGTGGTTCTTCTTCTTTTAAGTTAATCAAAGTTCAGGTGACGACTAGATGTGGGAATGGGCCGAAATTTTGCACCCATAACCATGGGCCGAAGAACAAAATATTACCCGTACCCGAGAGCTAAAAAAAAATATTACCCGTACCCGAGAGCTAAAAACCAACACACCCAAAAAAAAGTTTCAATAGTGTTACACATATTTCGGGCACCCAGCCAGAAATTCGATTTTTCAGCCTATATCGGGTACCCAAAACACAGCCCATACCCACCTCTAGTGACAACTATAATGTTTGATTGCATAGAAAACAACATTTATGATTGATTCGTATATACTTATTAATAACAAACACCGTCTGTACTTATGTATGAAAGGTCCTAATTTTTATAGGTAAATCTTCCAAGATTTAGGGATGTGACAATCAATTTTGAACATGTGTAAAACTTAGTGGATATTTTGAAATTACATTCAGGCAAATAGTTAGGAAAGTGTTGCTCATTCATATGCCAGTTGTTAAGCGTATAATTGAAGTTCTGCAAATGAAATAATTGGCGTATTAGTTAAGCATATCTGAGTTAAGTATGTTAGTTATCTATATATATCTTGTAGTTTGTCAATATATCACTTTATTAGCACAATTATGTTTTTGAAATATTAATAATTGATATATATTTAATTGATGTCTCAGAAATCCATCTATCTATTTAAGAGTACTTACCGTTTCCAAGGGACACTTGATCATTGCTCCTAATTTAGATTCGAAACTTTTAGCGAACATCCTATATATGCGTACTTTATGCAAGGTAGTAAAGAATTGACAAAACTCCATTCGAGTGTTGTAAAGTCTTATCGTCTGATTGTTGGCCTTTATGATATCAAAAGTAGTTATCATATCAGCCTGATTGATGCTACGCCGTAGAATCATATTACAACTGAGATAACTGCGATTAGTTTGTGTCACCACACAGTTGAGATCTTCAAAAATGTCTGGTGCATGATGCTTTATAATAAAGCTATCAATCACAAGTTGAAGTTTACGTTCTTCCTTTTTAGCATCTATCATCACAATGGATAGAAATATCAGTAGCATCGACAATTTAAACCAACCTGTCATGGCTGAAACTCGACGCAAAATGTTTGCTGAAGTTTCCATATCATTCACCATATAATTAGCTGGGAATTACGCACTTAAATAGAGTGTCTAGTGTTTATATCGATTAATAAATCTTAACTCTGCTATTAAAAATTCAGTTTTGAAATATTGTAATGTTAGAGATCAAAATCATGTTGAGCATACTCTCTCCTTCTGTTTTTGGTTTGTTTAGTTTTTGAGTTTTCTATGGTAGATTAAATATTTGATGCTCGTTTAGTGCAATATACGTTTTGGTTTGTCTGATCGTATACCTTTAAACCATTTATCCAATATTAAAGCTATTTTAGACTTGCCAGTGTTGTCATTGCCAATGAAGACAATTTTGTAGATTTTCCGCCTTAAAAGGTGTTAAAATTATCCGGGTACTCCTTTTAGGAGAAAAGTAAGTAGTCGGTATTTCCCTGAACTTGCGAAGAGCTGACACTCATGGGATATAGATCTTTACTATGGAAATTGAATTATTGAAAAACTTTTCTTATAGATAGACCTTCTGAATCAGATCAGATCACATACATACGATTACCGTCCGTCCGCATGCACGCGCGATCTCGCAAACCACAAGAGCTAGATATGAAATTTGAAATATATACTCGTGTATACCATCTCGTTTTCTTATTATCGATCAAAATCGATAAATCGACTTGGTTTTTTTTGTAGCTTTAAAATTAAAGATTTCAAATTCACTGTGAAGATCCATGTAATGAATACAATCATTTGGGGATTTTGGATACCACTCTCCTAAATTTGTAAAACACATTCCATTCCTAATATACATATAAATGGCAACTACGCTGCGACTGCGCTTTGGGTGCTACATTCCCATATTATTGGAAATTAATGTTTAATCATTTTTTATAATCATTCAAGAAGTTAAATAAGTATATTAATTTTGTGCAATGTCCGTCATACTGTACTTCGGTCTGACCGTATGAACGCAAACCATTTCAACGCTATTGAAGCTAGAGACTTGAAATTTGGGATATATAGTCGTGTATACCCTCGTCAGATAAAGTGCCAAGATTTTCCCGATACGCCCACTAGGCCCTGGCACTACAGTTTTAAGATTTAAAATTGTATGCTAAGTTACTTCTGTCCGCCTCTATCGACTTCCCAAAAATTATTGTTACACCACTTTAGTGGCGTGATTTACAAAAAATACCCGGTATTTTTCTTTTTTTTTTTTGAGTGTAAGCATCCAAATTTTACATCTACAAATTGTATGTCTACGAGGGCGTGGCAAATCAAATCGAAAAATTTTTCAGATTTTGAGCCATAAACTCGCCACAAAATTACTTTGTGACCTTTGACCATCTCTATTGATTAGCCAAATATATATAACAAGTAAGAGTGCTCTAGTCGAGACTGCTCGACTAAGAGATCCCCTGAACCCTGCGAAGAACTGATATTTCTAAGAACACTTAACATTCTCCGTTACTTTTATATGCAATACATACACACACACAGACGCACGCACAACCACACAGTCTGCTAACTGTGCATTATGACTCACCAGCTTCGCAGATAATATGAGATATTAAATGTTTAATAACTTTTTTTCTAGACCAACGTTTTGGATCAAATTTGTTGGGCGTGATCATGTCATTCATATGTGTGTATGTGCCAAAGCACAAGTCTCTAGTATTTGAAATACGTGATTTGGCAATTAGAGGCGAGGGGGGCGTGGCATCTAAAATTTAACAAAAACCGAAATTGCATAAGGCTCAAAAAAATGCAAAATTTGAAGACTTTAGCTATAAAAATAAATTAGATAGAATTTTATAACTAAATGAAGATATCGGTTTTTAATCCATAACATTAAAACGATGAGAAATATCGGTTATTTGAAACTAACTCGATTCATTCGTGCAATACACGAATCTTCAAGAAAATTTGAAAATTTGAAGTCTCTAGCTCTTATAACTTCTGAGATCGACGCGTTCAAATATACGAACAGACAGACAGACGGACAGGGCTAAATCGACTCGGCTTCTCTCCCTGATCAAGAATATATATACTTTATATGGTCTGTCACGCCTCCCACCTGTTACATACATTTTCACAAAACCATTATACCCTTTTTCCCATTTTCAATGGGTTCAGAGTATAATAGCTTAAAACTCCAATACAACTGATATTCTCTGAATAGAAAAGAATGAGCCAATTAAAATGTATGTGTTCTCTAAAAGCGATCGGAATATGATTTAACAACTAAAGCTTGGTAACGTGCTTAATCGATTATATCGAAATGGGAATAATTGTTGATTATTTGAAGCAAAATTAATCTGCGCATTAATGGAGTCCTATAGGTTCTGAGAACGGCACTTTTATATATATATATATATATATATATATATATATATATATATATATATATATATATATATATATATATATATATATATATATATATATATATATGCAAGACCAGGCGGACATTCGGACGGACGAACAGATAGACGGGCAGGGCAAGCATTCATATACTATATAAGATATGACATGACTCGTTCAGCCTGCTCCATTTTCAATGGTATAAAACTACCTACAATAGATCAAAATAAACAAACTGGTTGAGTAACTTTTTATCACTATACCGTTCTTTAATTCAATTTGGCTTTTAACCTGGGATTATTTTTTAAAAATTAAATAATTATTTTATATAGTCGACCTTGCCTTCCACAAGCATACGTGCGGCGAATTTTTGGTGCACATAGAATTTAGTTATTCCTTTGAAATGACATTCCGGCACATATTGGGGAAAGTCATTCTCACTCAAATGCACATTATTCACAGTATACCTAAAATTCTACAAGAGATGAATTTGTTATAGATTGTTATAGATAAGTAATTGTAAATATAAATACTTACTGGCTTTAAAGGGCACATCAAGGAGCTATTGCTGCTTCTATTCATATTTTTTGCGAACAGAGTGAAGATGCGATTTTTGTGCATTGTTGTTAGAAATTGACAACCGTCCAAACGTGTTTGATATAAACGCATTATCTGTTTATCAGACTTGATTAAATCCATGGATGTCTCTAAATCCAGCTGCGCAACTTCCCGCTTGAGTACCAGAGCAATACTTATCATACTGTGATTTGTTTGAGTCCAGTTAATACTTTCCAAGATATCTGGAACGGTAGGTCTAATGTAAAAGTTGCTGATTACGAAGCGAAAACTGCGCTGCTGGGTCGCTGCTGATAGGCTCAAACAGACCAGAAACCAGGGCCAACCGGGCATGGCGATAGATGAGATTCAAGTGCTATAATGGTCCCAAGCCCAAAATTGTTTTCAATTATCCGATAACGACGAACACTAAAAATTATATTAAAATGTGCCTAATTGTGACATGCCTAAAATCGTTAGTCCAGCCTAAATTATCTACTCATTATTTGCCTTTCATTGATCTGTGAGCTGTGTAGCAATTTAAAATGTGAACTTCGATTATATCGTTTCGATAATAATATTAAAATGCAGACAAATTGTTTTTCAGTTTAATTGATCTTCATTTAGCTGTATTGCACGTTGACTACTTACTAACTTTTAGGTATTTGTCGACCGTCCGATGCCAATTATATTCGACGTATAAATGTAAACGACGTATAAATATGTACATATGATAGAAAACGCGGTCTTTGACAATATGCAAAAACATACTAAAATACCTTCCAAACGAAACACTTGATACTTCTATATATTCCGTTAGTAAGGCTTTTTGTCCAATATCCAGAGCTACATCCGTCCATGCTGATCTAACAGTATATTACAGTTGACAAGGGACGATCATTCTCTAAACATAATTTAATTGCTTCATATAAAACATAACCTATAAACACAATCTACAAATGAGAGTCAAATTATCCTTAAAGTACTTTATAAATATATGTATTTCGAATTTTGAATAAATGTCTCTGAGACTATATTTTGTCTTTCTCTTTCGAGATACCTGATGTGTAGTGGCAGTCTATCTAAATATCAGGCAAACAGGGAAAATGAGTTCGAATTCCGCCAAAAAGTCATATGTTTATTTATTGTTTATTCTTACAAGTTCTCACTTACAATAAGAATGTTTTTAAAATTTTACGCGGTTCTTTGGGCCTTTTTTCTTGTTAAGAACGGGATGTAGTTGGCCAGAAATATGTAATTCAGCCAACAGTTTGGACTTTTCCCGAAATTCCACATTGAAGAAGTAGCTGCATTCAGGTAGCAGCTCTGGCAGAATGCGTTCGTCTATGTAGCTTCGTTCTAGTGTATAGTTCAGATGCTAAAAGCAAAGTTCTCCTATGTAGGAACAGAAAAAGGAATACGGACTTCTACCCAAAGCTCTACTTACAGGTTTGAGTGGACAAGACGGTCGAACATTGGTAAAGCCCGTTAATCTGTAGTGAAACTGTTGAAGAAATTTACTTTTGTAGTCATTTTTTAAAAAACCGCAGACGTCAAATTTTGAATTGAAAAGGCGAACACGCGGCAAATTCGGACGTGATATTTCTAAAGAGGCTTGCGCAATGACATTATCAACCGATCTACCCAAGTACAAGTGCCCTGAGAGATAGCTGCGATTGCCAACGTGCTCAATGGTGGCGCTCTGTGATGGAATCAGTTCCCGATCTATCGGGTCGAAGACAAATCGATGCACACGCACTACATACTCAGCCCGAGCACAGTCGAACACCAAGAATAACTGGAAGTATGCCCAGATCCGAAGCAGCTTCATTTTTAGACACGTTCAATGATGCCCGTGCAATCTGAAACTGTTCTACGATCCTAATTTTCAATTGTGCGACATTAGAATGTGACAGGAAATTGTTTTATAATTGACGATACAATATTTGTATTTATTGTAATCAAAGCTCATTAGTCAGAATTTCACAGTATTTTCCTTACGAATTCATATATCCATTAGTAAGTAAATATTCTAACATGTATGTTATTGTGTTGGGTAGTTAGTCAAGTAAAACCTTACCATGAAATGGCTAGTCTCTTTTATAATTATGTTACTATTTCTTCAGTCGTCGAAAGACATTATGCTAACATTGTAAAAAATTAAAGTTGAACCACTATGCATTAAAACGACTTAAACCATGCGCCTTAAATGAAAAAATGCTTCGCATATGAATAATTGTGTTGGGAACGCGGCTAAGTACATATGAAAAAGTGAAAACAAGTAAGAACGTTGCAGTCGGGCGCTACCGACTGCGAAATAAAGTTTTAATTTGGATCTAAGTTTAGAGCCTCAACAAAGACACACACAGCCAAGCAATGTCAAAATGAGAGTTGAGATTTTAACTGAATACTCACATCGACATCCCAAAATCAAAAAGCTATGGCGGATATATCTACGCCCATTGGAGGCGTGGCAAAGCGGGTCAAACTGTATTTACACATTGAACTGCATGCAACTAGCAAATTCTAAGAACCGCAAGTTTTAGTGTACATATTTCCAGTAGATGGCGCTATGATTTGCAAATTATTAGCTGTTCAATTGAATCGAAACATGGATGGCGCTATGCTATTGAAACATAGATGGCGCTATTGACTAAACAATTGAAAATGTATTGAATTTAATTTTCTGTGCGTTTATGCGAAATGATAATTATGCAGTATTTAAAAAACACGCAGATATCACGGGGTTCAGGGTATGTCCTAATCGGGACCCCCGACTAGAGTTTTCTTACATGTTTCAATTTAAACAAGTAAGAACGTTGCTGTCGGACGCAACCGACAGCGAAATACTATTTCACGTCCCAGCAGCACACAGGGGCATCTATCACATTATATTTTTTTAAATTTAACCTTAAATCCCCACTTTCGCCGCTCAAATTAGCTGCAGACTAAAACTTTTCATTGGAGATGGCCAGACAGTTTCAATTTGAATAGAAGCTTAGAACCCTTACCTTAGCAAAAACACGCACCTAAATCGAGAGAGATGGCATCTCTCAAAATAAGAGAGGTGGCAACTCTGAAAATGTTATATAAGTTCGTTGGCGAGCGTAGAGGTGTGGGCTCGAACCCCGGTGCGGTCATGTTGATATTTTTGTTATATTTTCTTTATTTAGTTATTTTGTATTAATAAAATATTCTTTTCAAACATATATAAGTTAACACATCCGGCTTGACATAGGTCATCGGCCTAAATTCTGCATGGGCAGCAAACCTGCAACTATATTTCTGCTTCCCATGCAATCGCTTCTCCGCTGACAACGCTACACGCGCGGACGTCGCGACGAACTTGATCCATGCAGCATAATTGCTGACACAGCGATTATAGGTCAGGGCTAGCTTAGCGTAAGAACATTTTGTACTTTTAGCTTTAGTCTTTTACGAACAATAAACGGAATCGGTCGATTTTAATTATCTTATACTTAGCGACATCGCGCAAGTAAAGAACAATATTAACTGGCGCCCAACCTATTGTAAAAAAAGTACTCAAACACCCTGGGCAAGAAATCAACATCGTCATTACGGCATTTGAGTTTGCAAGGAAAAAAAATAAATAAATAAATCAACAATTTATAAAAATAATTATTAAAAAAAAACCAACAAGAAAACACAAACAAATCAACAAGTTATATAAAAAAAAAACTAAAACAAAAATACAGAAAAACCATCAAAAAATTAAGAAGTTAAAAAGAAAAACTAGGCTAGAGGAGACTAGCAGAAGAAACCAACAATAATTCCAAAGAAGCGTACCCCCCTTTGAAATCGAAACCGTCAGACCGACGTAGAGGGCGAGACGAAGAGAAGACAACACACATCAGCAAATTATTCTATATAACATATTTTTACACATATTTAAAAGAAGTCATGTAAGTAGAGTGCTTGTTTAAAAATAAAAATACAAATTCAAAGAAGTGAAAATTATTGAGAGTGCCTTGTATCTTTGTAACACGAAATAAAAAAAAAAAGAAAAGATTAACAAGTAAGAAAACTCTAGTCGAGGCCGCTCGACTAGGGTATACCCTGAACCCTGCATTCTTCGTTTCTTTTATATACACATGCACTTGTACGTTCATTACAATCAAAACATACACACACATACACAGGCGCAAGCACACACAAGCGCAAGTCGGAGCGTCAGCTGTTCTTTGGCTGCTATTTGCATGGCAATGCTATGGGAAATTAAATGTTTAATAACTTTTTTTCTAGCGCAACGATTTTGATCAAACTTGTTGGGCGTGATCATGTCATCCATATGTGTGTATGTGCCAAAGCACAAGTCTCTAGTATTTGAAATACGGGACTTACAAATTTGAGGCGAAGGGGGCGTGGCATCCAAAATTTAACAAAAACCGAAATTGTATAAGGCTCACATAACACTAAGTGCAAAATTTGGAGACTCTAGCTCTAAAGATGAATTATATAGATTTATATAACAGAGCATCGATTTCGTTTTTAATCGATAACATTAAAATTAAGACAGTTATCGATTTTTTTTAACAAACTCGATCTTTTCGTGCTATACAGGAACCTACATAAAAAATTTCAAGTCTCTAGCTCTTATAGGTTCTGAGAACGACGCGTTCATACATACGGACAGATAGACGGACAGACGGACAGACGGACAGACGGACATGGCTATATCAACTCGGCTTGTCATCCTGATCAAGAATATATATACTTTATGGGGTCTGCCACGCCTCCTTCTGCCTGTTACATACATTTCAACAAAAAC
This sequence comes from Drosophila mercatorum, assembly GCA_961210405.1. Lineage (NCBI taxonomy): Eukaryota > Metazoa > Arthropoda > Insecta > Diptera > Drosophilidae > Drosophila > Drosophila mercatorum. Next base: position 1,042,669 of record CAUIUS010000002.1, on the reverse strand, counting down.
ATTATACCCTGATTTCCCATTTTTAATGGGTTCAGGGTATAAAAATATCTTATGAGCGAAAGTGACAGTAAAGAATACGATAGTGAGTTAGAAGAGTTACTAAAAGATTTCAAAGAAAAACTAGTACCAACAAAAGTAACAAACAAAATGTCTTTAAATGAGGAAAATTTGAAAGCAATATTAGAGTTTGCAGTCAATAGTGCTGTTACCAGTGCACTGCGAGGTCAGGCGCAGGTATTTGAAGAACAAATTCAGGATATTAGAAATGAATTCAAGAACATAACAACGTCCGTACCAGAAGTAGAAGTCTTCAAAGATGCCGAGATAATTCCGGGCATCGAGTGTAATGAGACTTTAGATATTGTGAAATCGGTACCCGATTTCGAGGGAAAAATTGAAACATATGTCTCGTGGCGAAAAACTGCGCATACGGCATATAAAATTTTTGAGAGTCATGATGGAAGTTCAAAACATTATCAGGCACTGGGCATTCTGAGAAATAAAATTAAAGGCTCGGCTGATATGGTACTGTCTTCCTACGACACACCTTTGAATTTTAAAGCTATTATAAACAGACTTGACTTTGCTTACTCTGACAAAAGACCGATTTATATAATAGAACAAGAGTTGTCTGTACTAAGACAAGGAAATTTATCAACCATTCAATACTATGACGAAATCGAGAAAAATTGACACTCCTAATAAACAAAACAATCATGACATATGATTCCACCATAGCTGCTTCCCTTAATGAAAATATCGAGCTGACGCATTAAGAGTATTTATTTCTGGCACAAAAAATCCCTTAGCGATATTTTGTTTTCGGCAAGACCTAAAGATTTGCCATCAGCTCTGGCTCTAGCACAGGAAGTTGAGTCAAACCATGAGCGCTTCCAATTCGCAAATAGCTTTGCAAAAAATCTGAGGAAAGAACTCAACGATACGAGCAGAGAAATGCTATGGAGTATAATTCTCCAAATCCCGTGAAAACTCCATTTTTCAAACAGAAACCTCAATTTGGTAATAGCCCAAATATAAAACAGGAGCCACCACAGCCTATGGATATTGATACTTCTTCGCGGTTTAAACAACCGACTCAATATCCAAATCAAAACAATGATCCATACCAAAATCAGATTTCAAAAAGACCAAATAGTGGAACGGCCAGATACACCGCGCCCAAACAGCAAAGAATTAATCACATATCAGTAGAAGAAGCTCCCAAATGCCAGATAGACGAAGAATATCGAACACTGGCAGAATCTGAGGTATCAGATACCGATGACCAAGTACAGCTCCAAGAAGTAAATTTTTAGGAATAGCTCCCTGCTACCGTTCGTAGAACGATCGATAGCAGGAAAGACAATAAAATTACTAATCGATACGAGCGCAGCGAAAAATTATATAAAACCGATGCCAGAATTAAAAGGAGTAATTAGTGTTAAAAAAAAATTTTTGGTTAAGACACTTCATGGCTTTAATCCAGTTCAGGAAAAATGCCTTATGCATCTTTTTGGCACCAACGCCACATTCTTTCTATTGCCAAATCTAACAAGCTTTGACGGAATAATAGGGCTGGACCTATTAAACGAAGTTTTTGCCACTTTAGACTTTAAAAGCAGCACGTTAAAAACCCAGTCCGGATCCGAAAAATTCAATTCCAAAAAGTTTAAATGTCAATTTTACAGAGGTAAAAGACATAGAAGTACCCCCAGGAATCAGAGAAAAATTTACAAAAATGTTAGAAGAAAGAATAAGTGTTTTCGCTGACCCAAACGAAGCTTTACCTTACAACACAAATATCATAGCCACAATCCGAACAGAAGACGAGAACCCGATCTACTCTAGGCACTATCCATACCCGTTGGGGGTTTCAGACTTTGTCAATAGAGAGACTAGTGACATGTTGAGGGATAATATTATCAGACCATCAGTATCCCCTTATAATAATCCCTTGTGGGTAGTTGACAAAAAAGGAGTAGACGAACAAGGAAATAGGAAAAACGCCTTGTTATCGACTTCAGGAAATTAAATTCTAAAACAATCGATGATAAATACCCTATACCCAATATCACTGCAATTCTTTCAAACCTCGGACAAGCCAAATACTTCACAACTCTTGATTTGAAGTCAGGATTTCATCAAATCCTTCTCGCGGAAAAAGATAGGGAAAAACCGCATTTTCTGTAGGAAATGGGAAGTACGAATTCTGTAGACTTCCCTTCGGTTTAAAAAACGCTCCCGGAATCTTTCAGCGGGCAATTGATGACGTCCTTCGCGAACAGATTGGCAAATCGTGCTATGTTTATGTAGATGACGTGATTATATTCTCTGAGAATATGGAAAACCACGTCTACCATATTGCTTGGGTATTAGACAAACTGTATAACGCTAACATGAGGGTATCACGAGAAAAGTCCCACTTCTTTAAGGAAAAAGTCGAGTATCTTGGATTCGTGGTTTCCCGGGGCGGTATTACAACCAGTCTCAGTAAAGTAGAAGCAATTGGTAAATTCGAGCAGCCTACCAACCTGTTCCAAATAAGATCATTCCTCGGCTTAGCAGGCTACTATAGGTGTTTTATAAAAGATTTTGCATCTATAGCTAAACCATTAACTGACATACTTAAGGGTGATAATGGTAAAGCAAGTGCTGGACAGTCAAGGAAAATTCCAGTAAGTCTCAATGAGGAGCAAAGATTGTCTTTCGAAAAATTGAAAAATATCTTAGTCCCAGAGGACGTAATGCTTCTATACCCTGATTACCAAAAACCATTTGACTTGACCACAGATGCTTCGTCTTCTGGTTTAGGTGCTGTTTTGTCACAAGAAAAAAAACCAATTACGATGATATCAAGAATCTTAAAAGACAACGAACTGAATTTCGCGACAAATGAACGTGAGCTACTTGCGATAGTGTGGGCTTTAAAAACCCTTCGAAACTATCTGTACGGCGTAAAGAATTTAAATATATTTACTGACCATCAGCCACTTACATTTGCCGTTTCCGACAAGAACACAAACGCGAAAATCAAAAGGTGGAAAGCGTACATTGATGAACATAATGCCCAAATTTTTTTTAAACCGGGAAAAGAAAACTTCGTTGCCGATGCTCTTTCAAGACAAAATATTTATGCTTTAGAGGAGGACATTTCATCGGATCTAGCCACTATTCATAGCGAACAGTCTTTGACCTATACTATCGAATCCACAGAAAAGCCAATTAATTGCTTTCAAAACCAAATAATTATCGAAGAAGGCGTTACGGCTTCCCAGAAAATCGTTATAATGTTCGGGAAAAAGACAAGAAATGTCATATACTTTTCAGACAGGGACACCTTAATAGAGAAAGTATGTGATGCAGTAAAAAGGACGTAGTAAACGCTATTAAATGCGATTTGCCAACTTTGGCATTCATCCAAAACAAAATAGTTGAAACCTTCCCTTCCACCAAATTTTGCTATGCCAGTAAATTGGTTATTGATGTCCACGATAAAAACGAACAGAAAGAAATCATAGTTACAGAACACAATAGAGCTCACAGAGCGGCCCAAGAAAATATAAAGCAAATACTTCAAGATTATTTTTTCCCTAAAATGACCCGCTTGACTAATGAGATTGTCGCAAACTGTAAAATCTGTAATAAGGCAAAATATGACCGACACCCACAAAAACAATACATCGGAGAAACCCCCATTCCCAACCACGTTGGAGAAATACTTCATATCGATATATTTTCCACAGAGAAAAAATATTTTCTGACTTGCGTTGATAAATTCTCTAAATTCGCCATTGTCCAACCCATAGCCTCTAGGACAATAATTGATATTGAACCCAAAATATTGCAACTCATGAACTTTTATCCCCACACCAAATTTGTATATTGCGACAACGAACCATCGCTAAATTCGGGAACAATAAAGTCCCTTCTAAAAAATCATTATACCCTGAACCCATTGAAAATGGGAATTCAGGGTATAATGTTTTTGTTGAAATGTATGTAACAGGCAGAAGGAGGCGTGGCAGACCCCATAAAGTATATATATTCTTGATCAGGATGACAAGCCGAGTTGATATAGCCATGTCCGTCTGTCCGTCCGTCTGTCCGTATGTATGAACGCGTCGTTCTCAGAACCTACAAGAGCTAGAAACTTGAAATTTTTTATGTAGGTTCCTGTATAGCACGAAAAGATCGAGTTTGTTTCAGAAATTCGATAACTTTTATCGTTTTATTGTTATCGATTAAAAACGAAAATCTAAATTAAGTTATAAAATTCTATATAATTCATCTTTCTAGCTAGAGTCTTCAAATTTTGCACTTAGTGTTATGTGAGCCTTACGCAATTTCGGTTTTTGTTAAATTTTGGGTGCCACGCCCCCTTCGCCTCAAATTTGTAACTCCCGTATATCAAATACTAGAGACTTGTGCTTTGGCACATACATACATATGGATGACATGATTACGCCCAACAAGTTTGATCAAAATCGTTCGTCTAGAAAAAAAGTTATTAAACATTTAATTTCCCATAGCATTGCCATGCAAAGTCGCCAAAGAACAGCTGACACAACGACTTGCACTTGTGTATGCGTGCGCCTGTGTATGTGTGTGTATGTTTTGCTTGTAATGAACGTACATATGCATGTGTATAAAAAGAAATGAAGAATGCTTGGAATAGCGGATCTTCGCAGGGTTCAGGGTACACCCTAGTCGAGCGGTCTCGACTAGAGTTTTCTTACTTGTTTTAATGTTGAAGTTGTAAATTCTCCCCCACTGCACAGTACCTCAAATGGACAGGTAGAAAGATTTCACAGCACTTTAGCAGAAATCGCCAGATGCCTGAAACTGGAAAAGCAATTAAATAATACAGTTGACCTTATTCTCCAAGCAACAAAAGAATACAATAAGACAATACATTCGGTCATCAATAAGAAACCAATAGAAATAATTCATACATCCCCACCAGAATTTGAAGCAGAAATAAGAAGTAGAATCGTTAAAGCACAAGAGCAACTCCTCCAGAGACAAAACATAGATAGGAGAGATAGGACCTTTCAGGTAGGCGATAAGATACTGATAAAATTAAACAAGAGACTTGGCAACAAGTTGACACCCTTGTTTGAAGAAGTCACAGTTGAAGCCGACTTGGGGACATCGGTTCTTGTCAAGGGGAGGGAGGTGCATAAGGATAACATTAGATAAACGAAGCATCCTTCTAGTACTCATTCTCTTTACTCTTAGCAGGGTTTGGATACTATGCCTTCTACTATTAGGACCAATGACAACCGGAAAGATAACAAACTACTCGAACTCAGAATACATCCCAATACTTAACGGGAAAGCTATTATTCGGAAAGATTATGAAATCCTCAGACACTCAACTAATCTTTCAATGTACTCGGAAATTACCGATGAGACAACGGCATTAATGGTTCACTTCCCTTTATCTCATATGAGATTACTTCTTGAGTCCGACGTACAACATATAAGAAATCTATTGGAAACAGTTAACATTCATCATAGACAGACTAGGAGCATTAATATACTAGGAACAGCTCTAAAGGTAATAGCAGGAACACCAGACTTTAATGATTTCGAAGAACTTAAATTCCAGCAAAAAGAATTAGCTAATTCAATAAACAGGCAGGCTTCAATAAATTCAAAAGTTCAGGAGAAAATAAATAAATTAACAGAGTCAGTAAATACCATCATTAAATTTGCAAAAGAGAAGCAGATTGAGACAGGCGAACTTTACCGAACTTTGCTCAATAGAAATAGAATTATGATTTCGGAACTTGAGACTCTAATGTTGTCAATTACACTTGCAAAAATACAAATAGTGAATCCGGTAATTTTTGATTCAGAGGATTTAAAGAAAATGGTAAATGAGCACTCTGCAGGGCTAACTATAACTGATTTAATTGAAATATCTTATGTTAACGTAATATTAGATAATAATTTTTTACATTTCATTATTAAATACCCCAATCCTAGTTTGTAAAAAAATAACCATGTTTCCAGTTCAACACAACGGATCAATATTACACTTCGAAGAAAATAATAACGTCGCAGATTGCGGTAATAAAATAATACCAATCATAAATTGCACCGCTACGCTTACCTCCACATTCTGTAAGCAACTAAATTCGACAACCTGTGCCCAGCAGCTACACTCAGGAGGCATAGCACACTGTGACACCCGTCCCAGTAACTTACAACCGCTGGAGATAATCGATGACGGGATTATTATCGTAAATGAGGACACGGTCGTAATCCAAACAGAGAACGGCACCAACACAACAATCCACGGAACTTACTTGTTGACGTTCGATGAGGAAATACAAATAAATGGGTCTCTCTACAGAAACATTAAAAATATCGTCAAAAGACACCCAGGCTCAGCAACGTCAACCACACTAAATATTACTGGTCATAAGAAAATTCTGAGCATGCCATACCTCCAAAGATTGAACTTCGAAAATCTTCATCATATTGGCAGCATCGAGAGGAACATGAAATTATGGCCTATAATAATGACCACCCTATTTGTCACCATCCTAGCCGCTATATTCGTCTGTTATAAAACCTTCCAAAAATGGAGAAACAACAAAGAGCAAGCATCGCTACGTAGTGTCATTGACACCCTGAGGAAAACCGGGGACGGCCTTCGAACTAGCGAGGGAGGAGTTAACACATCCGGCTTGACATAGGTCATCGGCCTAAATTCTGCATGGGCAGCAAACCTGCAACTATATTTCTGCTTCCCATGCAATCGCTTCTCCGCTGACAACGCTACACGCGCGGACGTCGCGACGAACTTGATCCATGCAGCATAATTGCTGACACAGCGATTATAGGTCAGGGCTAGCTTAGCGTAAGAACATTTTGTACTTTTAGCTTTAGTCTTTTACGAACAATAAACGGAATCGGTCGATTTTAATTATCTTATACTTAGCGACATCGCGCAAGTAAAGAACAATATTAACTTATATATAATTTAACAAATCAAAAGACAAGGTCAAAGGTCACAAAGTCATTATTTGGCGCGTTATTGGCTCAGAAGCTGCAGATGTTTCAGTTTTGATTTGCCACGACCCCCAGTGGCCGTAGACAAATAATTTTTGGCATGTGCATAGAGTGGGCGTTTAGGAATATAACTGTAAAGTTTGGATGCTTACATTCGAAAAATGCGAAAATTACAGGGTATTTTTCTGTATGTCACGCCCCTTTTGGGGCGTAACAATAATTTTTGGGGAATCGATAGAGGAGGCCCCCAGTAACTTAACATTCAATTTTGAAGCTTCTACCACTAAAACTGTGGGAGATATAAGCTGATATTAGTTGCCACGCCCCCTGAAGGCGTAGATATATCCGCCATAGCTTTTCGATTGTGGGATGTTAGCCCGAGTATATATACCAACTCTCAAGTCTCTAGCATCAATAGTGCTAAAAATATAACGAAACTAGTTAAATCACTATATATTCAGATCCGATTTGCCACGCCCCTAGTAGGCGTGGCCGTAAAATTTTTTGGGCGATCCTTATAGAATCGTAACAGTAGCCCACGTGCCAAATTTGGGCGTTCTAGCTTTAAAACTGTAGAAGATACAGTTTGACCCGATTTGCCACGCCACCAATGGGCGTAGATATATTGCCCATAGCTTTTTGATTTTGGGATGTCGACATGAGTGTTCAGTCCAAATCTCAACTCTCTAGCCCTTCTAGAAGTAGTGTTTCTGAGATACAGGAAAATGCATTTTCCGATTTGCCACGCCCCTAGTAGGCGTGGCCATTTTTATAGGATCTTTGTAGGATTGTAACAGTAACCCACGTGCCAAAGTTTAAAACTGTATAAGATACAGTTTGACCCGATTTGCCACGCCCCCAATGGCCGTAGATATATCGGCCATAGCTTTTTGATTTTGGGATGTCGACATGAGTGTTCAGTCCAAATCTCAACTCTCTAGCCCTTCTAGAAGTAGTGTTTCTGAGATACAGGAAAATGCATTTTCCGATTTGACACGCCCCTAGTGGGCGTATCGGGAAAATCTTGACACTTTATCAGACGAGGGTATACACGAGTATATATTTCAAATTTCAAGTCTCTAGCTTCAATAGCGTGGAAATGGTTTGCGTTCATACGGACAGACGGACGGACAGCATGACGGACATTGCACAAACCCAATATACTATATCACTACGTGAAATAGTATAAAAACTCAAATTCATTCATACATTGGCTTTATGTACAACTACCGTCAATTTAAATATTTGAGGAAATTGGGAGCCGGTATCCAAAATTTAACAAAATTAAAATGGCATAAGATAGAAATAAAACCAACAAAAACAAGTAAGAGTGCTCTAGTCGAGACTGCTCGAATAGAAGAGCCCCTGAACCCTGCAAAGAACCGCGATTCCTAAGAGTCGCTAACATTCTCCATTTCTTTTATATGTATGTGGCAAGCAACACACACACACATAAAATTTAGCAACTGTCGTTTTGAGCAAATGGTCTATCGAGAATGTCTAATAATTAGCTATAACTAAAGACCTATCAGTCGCCATTCGCGTATGTCGTACTAGCACACGAATCATACAGAAATTGACAACTAACGCATACTCTGTAGTCAGTTTACGAGAATATATACATAGATGTATGTAAAAGTTGCCCTAATTAAGATACAATATATTATGATATTATAATATTAATTATAAGCTATAGCTCCATTCTACTGCTTGTAGAATATCAGTCAACTTTCTACAAGTTTAACATTTGCTACTCAATTCATTAAAATTCAATAAATCATAATTCAATCACTCGGAAGGAATCTTATTATATTTTACTGCAAGGCGTACATTATTGATCATCAAAGTCTATACCTGTACACTAGAATATATATATATATATATATATATATATATATATAAGGCTGGCTTTTTGCATGCGCTTGATTGACATGCACATTTTCATTGAATTATTAATTATGTAATCCGAAACCAATCATCTACAATTTGCATATGCAATGAGCTCCTACCCCACACCCCTACATGCACACGTGGGGCTATTAATCGCCCACTTTCTATATAGTATAGCCCACATAACCACTAGCTCTTGGACTCCAACCAACGACCAAATTATTCAGATTTGCGTTTAAAGCTCGCAATGGTATGGGTAGATTTCGACTTATATTTTGCACATTTTGAATCTGAATAAATTTTACTGACTTCAGGCCCTTAAGCCGGATTTAAATTAATGTTTCCGAATTTTTATACTTATTCACGAAGAGAAATAATAATGCTAGAAACTTGAGACTTTGTATGTATACTCGGGTTAACATCGCAAGATTTAAAAGTTATGGCGGATATATCTACTCCCACAGGGGGCGTGGCAAATTATATTAGCTTATATCTCCCACAGTTTTAGTGCTAGAAACTTTAAAACTGTATGCTAAGTTACTGGTGGCCTTCCAAAATATACCCTGAAATTTTCGCATTATTGGAATGTAGGCATCCAAACGTTACAGTTATTTTCCTGAACACCAACTCTATGAACATGCAAAAAATTAAAAATTAAAAATGGAACAGCTGATAATTTGCAAGCTATCGCGCCATCTAGTGGAAATATGCACACTAAAACTTACGGTTCTTAAAATTTGCTAGATTCAAATTAGCAGTTCACAGCTCAATGAGTGGGTAATTGAACAAAAAAAAATTTTTAATAATTTATAAACTAAACATATCATGATACAAATATGTGCGCAAAAAGTTTCCAAATGTATTCAGAAACCATTCCCAAATTGATGGATGCTGCTTGCGAGTGGCCTTATCGTACAGATTAACAATGATTGCGAAAATCATTCCTAATATACTTAAGAAACATAGAGTTTCATGTAGGCAGCTCCAGCGCCTAAGCCCACTCGAATGTCCTTGTGTGGCCTCTGGATGGGTTTCTCTCTCTTTGAATGTGGTAGAGAGGTCTATATTCTCTTCTAGTCTCAAACGCAAGTACGAGTTGTCGTTGTTTGGGCTTCTGTTCTTAAGCATCATTAACCAATATGGATCGACTAGTTTTGGCAATTCAGCAACATTCTCCCAGGCATAAAGGCGCCCGATCAATGGTGCTCCACCGTAGATGGCATACTGGGCTAAGGGTTGCTTGTATTTAACGTGGATAGACCGAAGTGCCATTGCGTCCTTTATCTTCAAATTAACAATATTAGTAATATACGCGCACACTTCATTATTTACTTGTATTCCCTTTTCAGATTCCGTTTGAGTTCCTTTGATCTGATTGGTTCGGAGTATAAAATCACAGTGTCCCGATTAAAATTATAAATACTTTATAATAAATACTTTGAGATTAATCTGCCTGTACTTTTATATACAACATATGCAGTCATAATTGGGACCATTGAAGATTCTCATACTTAAATTGTTGCAAAACTATCTGTATAGTTCTACCAATATATAGTTCACTCTATTTTACTTACCTACCTATCATCCATCTATTTTTATACCCTGAACCCATTGAAAATGGAAAAAAAGGGTATAATGTTTTTGTGAAAATGTATGTAACACGCAGAAGGAGGCGTGGCAGACCCCATAAAGTATATATATTCTTGATTAGCAGACTTGATATAGCCATGTCCGTCTGTCCGTATGCATGAACGCGTCGATCTCAGAATCTATAAGAGCTAGAGACTTCAAATTTGTTGTGTAGGCTCCTGTATAGCACGAAAAGATCGAGTTTATTTTGAACAAGTAAGAAAACTCTAGTCGGGGGTCCCGACTAGGAGATACACTAAACCTAAAATTCTAAGAAACGTAAGTCTTAGTGTACATATTTCCACTATATGGCGCTAAGGTTTGTGAATTATCAGCTGATCTATAGAATCAAAACATAGGTGGAGCAATTAGCTAAAAATATAAGATTAAATTGAATTTAATTTTGTGTGTGTTTTTACTAAATTCAACCTCTAAAGTATTTTGAAAAATGCACGGGGTTCTATCATCTATTTAGGTGATACCTACTTTAGGGGGTGGAGTGATTTATCGTGCAAATCTATTTAAATTACTTATCTATCTAATTACCCGATTGCGCTTTTCTTTGTATACCTTTTGGATTTTGCCGCGACTCATTTGTAGCTTGTGCTTCATTTTGATCTGATTCATCTTTACAGCTTCCTTCAATGCATGCCGAGCTGTTTGTGGTTCATCGACATATGGGCTTCTTTTTCTCCAGGTTCCGTTTCTTAGAATTGCGAGTTTTAGGACTCTGTGTCTTTGTAGTCTCCAAAGCATTCAGATAACAATTTTTTTTTAATATCTTCCTTAATGAAACATTCTGGGTTGGAAGTTTTGCCTTTAAGCTCTCATGCATTATTTGTTCAATTATAGCTGCAAGTGTCTGCCACTTTACTTTATTTATGAATTACCTCATCCATGACATCGTTTATAAATTAATATACATATATAAATATGACTATACTGATAGAGTTCTATGTGCTGAACGATTTGCTTTTTCTGAATCCTATAAAGTTACCAACGCTGATGGGTTTGAAAGGTTTCGCTTAGATACTACGATGTATATGAACAAAATATATATCTGTATCACATGTTGAAGTATAACTCAAAATTTGCATTGATAATTATCTTTTCCTTTTTAAATCGCGTCTATGCATTCATTATGTCAGTCAAATGAAAATTCCCCCTTAATCAAGTTACATGTTTCACATTTCCGTTTATATTACTTGCTCCGTCGACCAATCTCAATATGCATACACACACATACCCACATGCAACAATCCACACATGACTGCGATTTTATATATTATTTAAATATTAATTTTTATTATTCAGTTAATTGAAATCTCTTGATTAACTGTTCTAAGTCTAATCTACTCTGCATATTCGATATTTTCTCTCAGTGTATAGATACATGTACATGCTAGCCAGGTGACTACATGCTGTTCTCGAATTGACCTCCCATCACCGCCCCACCTAGCCCCGCCCACACCTCCACGCTTCGCTCTGGACACGCGTCTGTCCGTCTCTAACGGCGCATTTGCAACCGCATAGCCAAGCTGCCTGCTGCCTGGCTGACCACATTATCAAATGCGAAATGCAAAAGCGACGTAATTGCCATTGCACCACATCCCAACCTATCTCCCCCCGCTCTCTCTCTCTCTCTCTCTCTCTCTCTCTGTTCGTTGCACATGATTGCAATAGCAGGTCTCCAGGTAGGGAACTGGGGAATGTGGTAGAGATAAGGGGGAGCATTTTCAGTTGGATGCCAGGGTAATGCAAAGTCGTCCGCAGACGAGCCAATTTAACAACGTTTTAACATGCGTTTAAATTTGAAAATGGGAAAAAAGGGTATACTGTTTTTTGTGAAAATGTATGTAACAGGCAAAAGGAGGCGTGGCAGACCCCATAAAGTATATATATTCTTTAGCAGGGAGAGAAGCCGAGTCGATTTTTCCCTGTCCGTCTGTCTGTCTGTCCGTATGTTTGAACGCGTCGATCTCAGAAGATATAAGAGATAGAGACTTTAAATTTTAGAGGTTCGTGTATAGCACGAAAGGATCGAGTTTGTTTCAAATAATCGATAACTATCGTCGTTTTAATGTTATCGATTAAACCCCGATATCTTCTTTTAGTTATGAAATTCTATCTAATTCATCATACAGCTAGAGTCTTCAAATTTTGCATTTACTGTTATTTGAGCCTTACACAATTTTGACTTTTGTTTTTGGATGCCACGCCCCCTTCGCCTCAAATGTGTAAATCCCGTATTTCAAATAGTACAGATTTGTTCTTCAGCACATATATACATATGAATGACATGATCACGCCCAACAAATTTGATCAAAATCGTTGGTCTTCAAAAAAAGTTATTGTATATTTAATTTCCCATAACATTAGCTTACAAATAGCAACCAAAGCACTGCTGACGCACTGACTTGCGTTTGTGTGTGCGTGCGCCTGTGTGCTTGTAATGAACAATTATTTACATGTGTATATAAAAGAAACGGAGATTGCTTATAATAGCGATTCTTCGCAGAGTTCAGGGTATCCTCTAGTCGAGCGGTCTCGACTAGAGTTTTCTTACTTGTTAAATAGAATGTGATAGATGCCCCTGAGGGGTGCTGGGGCGTGAAAAAGTATTTCGCAGTTGGTTGCAACGTTCTTAATTGTTTATATATTGATATAAGATTATCTTCAATAAATTTTATTTTTCAAATACCTCTCGCATAACGCTTTCAAAGGCTTTATTTATCATAAACGATTTGATTGTCATCGTATTCATATATTCAATTTAATCTTGTTTTTATTGTTTATTATCGCATATTTTTGTATACATATACATATTTTATGTCAAGATGACAAGATGACCAACTATTATCTCTAATAGTTATTGACCGTATTAAATAAACATAAGTATACATATATTGAATTAGAGCTTATGAGTTTATAATAAATATAAAATAAACAGATATTAAACAAAAATCTCAAATATTAATAGAATAATAAAAAAATCATTATAATTCCAGAATAAAATAGTATTTGTTTGTGAATGTGAATGTGGATACCCTCTCTTGCGTTTAGTTCCACCCAAGGGGATGCTCAACTGCGTACTGTCCTCCGTCTCTTAATGATTTCCGTTATGGCCTCTACTTTGAACACATTAAATATTTTTATATATTTATATATTTGCCATCGTATACAAATTAGTTTTATTATGTAGTCTAATGCCTCGATAGTTCAATGTTTTTTCAGGTATTATCATATAATCGCGTATCTATCGAGATTAGATTCTTTAATCGTCCACCATCAGCAGCTTCAGCAAGAACTCTCGGTTTTACAATGCAATAAAAATAATGAATAATAGAAATATTGAAAGCAATAATAATATTAATAATAATAATAATAATAAAAATAATAGTATTTATAATGATGAAAAAAAAAACAAAAATACCAATATATTTAAGTTATAATATATTGTTTGAAAATTGCGTGTATTTAACTAAAATCTGCCCATAATGTACCGCTTGTCCAAGTGTTAGCCGTGGCTTTATGTGCGGCGAATTGGCCAAATAGCCCAAACTATTGATACATAGGTATATATGTACATGTGTACATATTTAAATAATGTAAATGTATATGTGTGTGTCGGAGCAGTAATATTTTCTTCACTAATTTCGTTCGCGCAGCGAGTTTATACATATGTTGCTTTTTGGCCACCTGACGCACCATGTGCTGACCGCTAACTGTGGGTCTGCGACGCTTTACTGAGTTACAGACCGCAACGGAACGTCGCCTGGCAACAGATTGCAACTTTTGCGTAACCTAAGCGGCGCTTGAACCTCTCTCCAAACACATATGTATGTATGTACATATACACTCCCTCTTTGCCTATCTTTCTCTCCGTCTCCACTCATTTCGCTCGTTTTCCGCAAATGTTTGGTTCACTTGGCAGTTTGTCGTAGATGTTGGAGCCACGTTCACCGCATTCCACGGACCGGCGGCCATGAATTTTGCATTTTCAGTGTGTACGCAAGTATTTTTAGCAGTGTGTGTTTGGTCAGGCCTGTGATTCATCAAAATAAACGGCGACAGCTGACAGGGCCCCGACGGAGCACCGTCGCAGCCGACAGCGACCCAAACGCATAGAAATGAGATAAGCAAAACTATCTAAAGACAATAGCGACAGAGCGGCTGAATGAATCCCCCTTGTAAAGCCTTCCATGCATCAGGGGAAACACCTAAGGTGCTCGGCGAATTGCCGATGCTCATTAACTACAAGCCGAAGCAGTTGACAAAGAATCCACTCGAGAATGGAAGATGGCTGGCACCTACAATAGAAAAGCCGACGCTTAAATGCGCTGAAAAAATAACGAATACATGCACACACAAAAACATACTAAATACATATATATGTAGATACATATGTGCATTCAAAGTTTTTTTTTTTTTTGCAACCAATGGAATCTCGCACAAACGAAATTTTCCCAGTTACGATTTTATTCCGTTACCCAGAAAAAAACTTACGTGCCCTAATGCAGGCATGTGGTTACGCTACGTAACTGCAAAGTACAACGTAAACAGAGTGCAAGAGGTACAGTACAATTGGCTGTAGTTTTAGGCAAACAATCACATTTATCAATAAATGCTTTGGTGTATGTGCCCGTAGTGTCATTAAAAACACTGTTCTATAGTCAAACATCATATTAATATGTGAACAAATTACAGTGCTGTGTGGGTGTAGTGACTACCCTATATAGTGGAAACCCCTAAATAGTGACCACCCAAAAAACGAAAACCTCTAAATAATGAACCGAACGAAAAAGCAGCCAAAAACAGAAATTAAAAAAGAAAACATATCCTTTTTTCTCAATTTCAATAGGTTCAGGGTATAACAAGTAAGAATGCTCTGCACAGACGTAGACACAAGCACACACACTGCTAACTGCGCAGTTGACTCAGCAACTGCGCTCAGGTTGCAAGGCGCCTTTGTTATGAGAAATTAAATGCTTAATAACTTTTTTCGTAGACTAACGTTTCTAATCAAACTTTTAGAACATATATATTATTTTCTTACCAATGTTAATGATTTTTGCTGTTTAAACAAATAAAACGGGGGTTTGAGCAAACAAATTTGAGTCTGGATAAAGTGCATAACCTCGATATTAGAGACCAGGCCGCGCAATAATGAGTCCATTATACCCAGACAGCACTGTAATTACAAATTTGCGTGCGTGTTCAAAGCGTAATAGGAAAAAAAAGAAAAAAGGAAATTTTAGGTAGGGCACTTTTGCATACCCTTCAAAATACGTGTTATTAAAAAAGCCAAAAATAAACTTTATGTAGGCAGCAGGATCACTAAAAAAATAAAAAATAAACATTGGTTCTAATACAAATAAGTTTTATTCAAAATGAATGAAATATTTTTAAAGGCTGTAAAAAAGCATAACACAGTTTATTATTGAGTTCGAATTGATATCCGGAATCACGAAATAACCTTCAATCCTAAACACACGACTAAAACACATACACTTGCCAGAAAAACTATGCGTACAGGCTTAATGTGTGACTTTGAGAGTGAATTAATATGATAAAAAAAGTGAAATGATCAATATTGTATTTTTTCATGAAAAACACATCAATTTCAAACATTTTCCATAAATTTTTATTTTATTATACCGTATACTTATTTTTATTTATTTAAAATCATAAAAAAACAACGAAAATTCAGTCAGAAAAAGTATGCGTACAACCTATAAAAATATAAAAAAAGTCAATTTTCATTAAGGAAAATAAAAAATTAATAGGATGTTGGATATCCCTTCCTTTTTTTAGTCTCCTCTAATCGTTTCGGCATGGATGACACTAACTTCTGGGTGAAATTCGCCGGAATTTTGAGCCACTCCTCCATTAATACATTTTTCAGCATATCCTTCGACGTTATTGTTCTCTGTCGAATCCTGCCCTCCAAAAAATCCCATAGATGTTCGATGGGATTTAAGTCTGGTGACTGGGGCGGTGAATGCAGCTGATTTTTGGTATTATAAAGCAACCAAAGCTTTACGTTAAGGGCGGTGTGCTTGGGGTCATTGTCTTGTTGGAAGACAAAGTCCTCTCCAAGACCCAATATCCTGGCGCTTTGGTGTAAATTTTCTTTGAGGATGCGGAGGTAGGCCATATGGTCCATTGTGGACTCAATGAATACCAAATTGCCCACTCCACTTGCTGCCATACACCCCCACACCATCACGCCGCCACCACCGTGTTTAACAGTTGGCACAAGGTTTTGGAAATCAAAGGCTGTGCCACTCTTTCGCCACACAAGCTTCCGTCCTTTGATGCCAAATATGCAAAATTTGCTTTCGTCACTAAAAATAACCTTATTCCAGAACTCTGGGACCACTTCCTCATATTTCTTTGCGAAATCCATCCGCTTCGCCTTGTTCACTTTTGAAATAAGGGGCTTCCTTCGTGCAACACGTGCATTTAAATGGTTCTCTTTTAAGAACTTGCGGACTGTATCGACATGGAGCTCCTTCTTGAACTTTTCCCTGACTTCCTGCCCAATCTTTGCAGCAGTTATTCGGGGGTTTCTCTGCACCATCTTTAACACGTCTCTCTTCTCCCGATCTGTCAGCTTTGATGGCCTCCCAGAACGTGGCATGGACTTCACAGATCCGGTCAAATTGTAATTATTTATAATTCTTTGCACAGAAGAATGTGTTCTGTCAACAATTTCGCCGATTTCCTAAAGGTTTTCCCCTCATCCCGCAATTTCACGATGAGTTTTCTCAAATCGGGATCAATTTCTTTGGTTTTCCTACCCATGATGAAATTTTTCAATATAATGACAAAATTTACCAAAACAACTCGTGCTTGACATTTTTCAATGCTTTTTTACCGTAATATGTGGTTTAACGGTACTAAAAGTTTCTCAGAAAGCTTAAATACAGTGGGTTTTTAGTTTGTACGCATACTTTTTCTGACTGAATTTTCGTTGTTTTTTTATGATTTTAAATAAATAAAAATAAGTATACGGTATAATAAAATAAAAATTTATGGAAAATGTTTGAAATTGATGTGTTTTTCATGAAAAAATACAATATTGATCATTTCACTTTTTTTTTATCATATTAATTCACTCTCAAAGTCACACATTAAGCCTGTACGCATAGTTTTTCTGGCAAGTGTACATATGTACACACACCTCGTTATCTATTCACCTCGAACGTTGTATACGCTAACTCAAGGCTTTTCATTTTGGATTGAACAGATATTTAATTCATATAAGTAAAAATAAAGATAACCGGTGCGGTTATGTCGATATTTCTTTTATTTTTATATTATTTACTTATATTGTGTTACTTAAATATTCTTTTGAATACATACATATATAAAATGTTAAATCAATGGGGAAGGTCAAAGGTCACGTCATTATGCTGCCAGTTTATGTAACTTAATATCCAATCCAAGCACAAAAACTTTAGGAGATAAAGGCTCATACTAATTGCCACGCCCCCTGTGGGCGTAGATCTTGGGATGTTAACCTGAGTATTTGGTATTTATACTCTCAAGTCTCTAGCAACAATAGTGCTCAAAAAATAACAGGCTTAGTAAAATCACTATATATCAGATACGATTTGTCGGGCGTGGCCATATAATTTTTGGGCGATCTTTATAGGGTGGTAGCAGTAACTCACGTGCCAAATTTAGGCGTTCTAGCTTTAAAATTGTAGAAGATAAAGTTTGACCAGATTCGCCATAGCTTTTTGATCTTGGCATGTCGACGTAAGTGTTCATTCCAAATCTCAACTCTCTAGCCCTTCGGGAAGTAGAATTTCTGAGATACAGGAAAGTACATTTTCCGATTTGCCCCGCCCCTTTACACTTGACTTATGAGGGTATTCACTAGTATTTATTTCAAATTTCAAGTCTCTAACTTCAATAGCGTAGAAATGGTTCCTGTTCATACGGACAGACAGCATGACGGACATTGCACAATACCACTATACTTATTTCACTTCGCGAATAAGTATAAAAACTCTAAATGAAGTTTTATAGGAATAAAAGTCAGTCATATAATGTGATCATGACATTCATATGTGTAAATTTAACAAAACCCGAAATTGCAGAAGGCTCAAATAACACTAAATGCAAAATTTGAAGACTCTAACTATAAAGATGAATTAAATAGAATTTTATAACTAAATGAAGATATCGGTTTTAAATCGATAACATTAAAACGATGATAGTTATCGAATATTTGAAACAAACTCGATCGAATCGTGATATACACGAACTTCCAAAAAAAATTTGAAGTCTCTAGCTCTTACATATTTCTTCTGAGATCGACGCGTTCAAACATACGGACAGACAGACAGACGGACAGGGCTAATTCGACTCGGCTTCTCTCCCTGATCAAGAATATATATACTTTATGGGATCTTCTGCCTGTTACACTTTTCTTATGTAGGTTCCTGTATAGCACGGAAATTCAGAGTTTGTTAAAAAATCGATAAGTATCTTAACTTGAATGTTATCGATTAAAAAGGAAATCGATACTCAGTTATATAACTCTATATAATTCATCTTTATAGCTAGAGTCTTTAAATTTTGCTTTTAGTCTTATGTGAGCCTTACACAATTTCGGTTTTTGTTGAAAATTGAATGACAAGCCCCTTCGCCTCAAATTTGTAAAACACGTATTTCAAGTACTAGAGACTTGTGGTTTGGCACATACGTAAAGGTTCATGATATGATCACGTCCTGCAGGTTTGATCAAACATTTGTCTACAAAAAAAAGTTATTAAACATTTAAATTCCTATAATAGCAGCCCAAACACAGCTGACGAAGCGACTTGCGCTTGTGCGTACGTGCGCCTGTGTGTGTGTATGTGTTGCTTGTAATGAGTTCAAAGTATACCCTATTCAAGCGGTATTGACCACATTTTTCTTACTTGTTTTTTTATTTATTTATTTTTTGTTAATAAACTATTCTTTTCAATACATATTTAAAATTTTGCAAATCAAAAGACAAGGTCAAAGGTCACAATATCATTATTTAGCGAGTTTTTGGCTCAGAAGCTGTAGATTTTTCAGTTTTGATTTGCCACGCCCCCAGTGGCCGTAGACATATAATTTTTGGCTTGTTCATAGAGTGGGTGTTCAGGAATATAACGGTTTGGATGCTTACATTCAAAAATTGCGGAAATTACAGGGGGTTTTTTGAGGCGTAACAATAATGTTTGGTGAATCGATAATGGAAACTTCTCGCATTAAAACTGTGGGAGATATAGACTGATACTAGTTGACATGCCCCCTGTGGGCGTAGATTTTGGGATGTTAATCCGAGTATATATACCAAGCCTCAAGTCTCTAGCATCAATAGTGCTTAAAATATAACAGAATTAGTAACATCACTATATATTCAGATCCGATTTCTACGGCCATACAATTTTTTAGGCGATCTTTATAGGATCGTAACAGTAACCCACATGTCTAAGTTGGGCTTTCTAGCTTTAAAACTGTAGAAGGTACAGTTTGACCCGAATCGCCACGCCCCCAATGGGCGTAGATATGTTCGCCATAGTTTTTGACCTTGGAATGTCGATGTGAGTGTTCATTCCAAATCTCAACTCTCTAGCCCTTCTATAAGTAGTGTTTTTAAGATACTGGAAAATGCATTTTTCGATTTGCCACGCCCCTGGTGGGCGCATCGGGAAAATCCTTACACTTTATCAGACGAGGGTATACACGAGTATATATTCAAAATTTCAAGTCTCTTGCTTCAATAGCGTAGAAATGGTTTGCGTACAACGGATAGACGGACAAACGCTCAGACGGACGTTGCGCAAAACCAATATACTTATTTCACTTCATGAATAAGTATAAATATGAGACCCTTTCTAAGAAAGAATATAAAAACAAGTAAGAAAACTCTAGTCGGGGGTCCCGACTAGGAGATACCCTAAACCCTGCGCTATCTGCGTTTTTTAAAATACTGCATAATTAGCATTTTGTATAAACGCACAGAAAACTAAATTCAATTCATTTTCAATTACTTAGCCAATAGCGCCATCTATGGTTCGATAGAAAGCGCCATCCATGTTTCGATTTATTGAACAGCTGATAATTAGCAAATCATAGAAATATGGACACTAAAACTTGAGGGTGTTAGAATTCGCTAGATGCACGCAGCTCAATGTGTGTGTGTGTATGTGAGCACATGTATAGGAAAACAATTTGTTTTGCGTTGCTGGTCACGTGTTTGGTCGATTAGCCAAATGTTTTGTTTAATAACTTCTGCGCGAATTAATGGAATTGAATGAAAGTTTCAGCTTATGTTCAACATATTTTACTACGTTTTTTCCAATTTTTAAAAATGTAAACCCATTCATTTACTGGCTTTGAGTGCAACTAACCTCAATTTAAATATTTGGGGAAATTTAACAAAAATCAAAATTAGGTAAAATAAATATAAAACTTACAAAAAAATTGGGGACTCTAGCTATAAAGACGTGGGAGATATAATTTTATAACTAACGTTCGATAACGTTTTAAATCGATAACATTAAAATTAAAATAGTTATCGACTTTTTTAACAAACTCAATCTTTTCGTGCTATTCACGAACCTACATAAAAAATTTCAAGTCTCTAGCTCTTATAGGTTCTGAGAACGACGCGTTCATACATACGGACAGACGGACGGACGGACGGACGGACAGACGGACATGGCTATATCAACTCGGCTTGTCACCCTGATCAAGAATATATATACTTTATGGGGTCTGCCACGCCTCCTTCTGCCTGTTACATACATTCACATTTCAACAAAAAGGTTATACCCGGAATTCCCATTTTCAATGGGTTCAGGGTATAACAAAAGCTTAGCAATAGCAATACATACTATGTACATATTGCAACATACTATATGAGTGAGTACGTGTGTATGTGATATTACCCCAAATGTCTGGCTTGACACAGTCACGCCAGCAACACCGCCCTCCTAGATGCCACCTCGCTTCACACATTGTCGCTTTTTCGTTTGAAGATGACGCGCAGCGGTCGTTGCGCTGCTAGACGTTCTGACTAGCCCAAACGGCTTGCTTGCGGGTGCTATAGATGCAGTAGGGGCAGAGGAGAGTGAGAGAGAGAGAGAGAGAGAGACCTCACAGTGATAACAATTAAGGTGCGGGCGGCATTGAACAAGCTGCGACAGCACAACAAAGCAGGAGCCGAGAGAAAAGAGAATTTCAATCGCAGCTGGGTGATAACATCGTCATCATTGCCACTGTTACGCAGGCCAATTTCAATTTATGCACAACACGTACACATATTTATATGCACAAACATTACACGTACCTACATATATAGAATATATACAAATATATATTAATGTGTATTATAGCCATACATACATACATAGAAATACTCGCAGCAAACACAAGTTCTGATGTCATTTTTTATACCCTGAACCCATTGAAAATGGGAATTCAGGGTATAATGTTTTTGTTGAAATGTGAATGTATGTAACAGGCAGAAGGAGGCGTGGCAGACCCCATAAAGTATATATATTCTTGATCAGGGTGACAAGCCGAGTTGATATAGCCATGTCCGTCTGTCCGTCCGTCTGTCCGTATGTATGAACGCGTCGTTCTCAGAACCTATAAGAGCTAGAGACTTGAAATTTTTTATGTAGGTTCGTGAATAGCACGAAAAGATCGAGTTTGTTAAAAAAAGTCGATAACTATTTTAATTTTAATGTTATCGATTAAAAACGTTATCGAACGTTAGTTATAAAATTATATCTCCCGTCTTTATAGCTAGAGTCCCCAAATTTGTTTGTAAGTTTTGTATTTATTTTATCTAATTTTGATTTTTGTTAAATTTTGGATACCGGCTCCAAATTTCCCCAAACATTTAAATTGAGGTTAGTTGCACTCAAAGCCAGTAAATGAATGGGTTTACATTTTTAAAAATTGGAAAAAATCTAATAAAATATGTTGAACATAAGCTGAAAATTTCATTCAATTCCATTAATTCGCGCAGAAGTTATTAAACAAAACATTTGGCCAATCGGCCAAACACGTGACCAGCACCGCAAAACAAATTGTTTTCCTATACATGTGCTCACATACACATTGAGCTGCGTGCATCTAGAAAATTCTAAGACCCGCAAGTTTTAGTGTACATATTTCCAATAGATGGCGCTATGATTTGCTAATTATCAGCTGTTGAATAAATCGAAACAGGGATGGCGCTTTCTATCGAACCATAGATGGCGCTATTGGCTAAACAATTGAAAATGAATTGAATTTAGTTTTCTGTGCGTTTATACGAAATGATAATTATGCAGTATTTTAAAAAACGCAGATATCACGGGGTTCAGGGTATCTCCTAGTCGGGACCCCCGACTAGAGTTTTCTTACTTGTTTTTGAGCTAAAAAAGCTAGATATAGGAATAAAAAAAATCCGAATCTCAGGGAAAAAAGCGGACTTTTATAATTTTATAATATATTCGGCAAAGGTCACTAGACAGGGGCGATTGCCCTGTTACTGTTGGCTTTTGTTCAAATTGTATTTTATTGTTTTGCACAAAGCCGCTCATCGAACTTAAGTTTTTTTTGTAGAACCGTGTGCACCCAAGTCACATAATTTTATGCATTTTATTAAGTGCAAACGATTTCACATTATTACCGATAGAAGAGGCGCCATTTTACATTGGTGGGAAATATAAATTTTCGAGGGAAATTACTCAATAGAACTAAATATCGATCATTTACCATTAAAAATAAATTTTTACCATTTCAATCATTAAACACGATAGAAAAAACTCATAAAATTGAGAAAAAGTAAAATTTAAAAAATTTAAGCTTGCTAGATAAGCCAGAATTCCCGCTGCCGGCTGCTTTAAAATTTATTCCGCAATCGCATATTTAAAACAGCCAGATCTGGCGGGTAAAAAGCTGAAATGACATCAGTGAACACAACTCGTTCGGGCGAGCAAGCTCGCTCGCTCTCTTTTTAACATCAACATCTTTTTATTCACTTTTGCGCTTGGCACATTTCGACATACATAGTTGTTTTTGTTATTTATTTGTAAACTTTTCTCTCAATTTGTGCTCTCAATGACTCGTTACAGAAGCATCAGCAGCAACAACGACAACGAGAGTCCGCTGGGAGCGTGGTGGGCGATCTGCAGTTTGGTTACGTTACTCAGCTTTGCGTCAGTAAGCTTTCGACAGTGGACAACGCAAGACGTGCTAACGCGTGCGGTAGTTCATAACCGACGGCAACGCGTCGCTGCTGTCGGCGCAGTTGACGTAAACGGTAACAAAAGTTGAGAAAAAAAATAAACAAACAGAAGCTAAAATGCAACGCACTAATATTGAGTTTGAGCGTCAACGTCATCTGGCCAATTGGCTAGTGAAAAGTAGTCCGCACATGGCAGCTGCTGCTGCAGCGGGTGCTGCACCACCTACAGCAGGAGTTGCCACTGGAGCTGCTGCTGCAGTCGGCGCAGCTGTTGCTGGCGGAGGAAATAAGGCAGCTGTAGTGCAAGGGTTGCCTGGCAATAGTGCTACTGTCGCTTGTAACGGTAAGTGAAGCAACAGGGAAGGTATTTTTTATTTCAGTGTGGACATTGAAAATATTTACGCACACATACATAAATACATTCACGATATATGTATGTACATACGTATATACATATGTACATTCATGTGTGTGTGAGTACTGCATACTCTTGAAATGAATGCAAATCCAGGCACGCGCTATATGCAAAGAGTGCAAGAGAAACATTTGTAGATGCGTCATTAAGAGAAGCAGAGAGAGAGGGCAATGGAGCGAGCGTGGATGAGAGCAAGCGCAAGAGAGTTGCTTTTAGTAGATTTGTTTGATTGCCCCTTGCCAGTTGTTGCTGTTGCGGTTGATGTTGTTTCTACTGCCGCATGAATTTTCTGTACTCTGTTGCTTCTGCTCGAATAACGTGCGCGTTGTTCGCTTCGCGTAATTTCACAAAACGTGACGACAACGCCGCGCTCGCCGCGTCCGCTCCGTCCAATGTCTCTCGCCCACCATTCTCGCCTGACTGGCGAGCACTTGGCACAATTGCTGTTGTTGTTGCAATTGATATTTCACAAAAGATAAGCGCAATTGCAAAACGTTAACTTTTTCTTCTGTTTCAGCTTTTGCTTTTTATTTTGCTTCTTCTTTCTCTTTCACTGATATATTGTACAATAATTTCGCCGTGATTTTACCTTGCTTGCAGTCTATAATCAGCTGCGCATTTATATATATATATATATATATATATATATATATATATATTATTCTGTGTGTGTGTATTTATGAAGCATAAAAAAAAATTAAGTCAAATGGGCGCAATTAAAG
This sequence comes from Drosophila mercatorum, assembly GCA_961210405.1. Classification (NCBI taxonomy): domain Eukaryota; kingdom Metazoa; phylum Arthropoda; class Insecta; order Diptera; family Drosophilidae; genus Drosophila; species Drosophila mercatorum. Next base: position 1,017,756 of record CAUIUS010000002.1, on the reverse strand, counting down.
TGAGTAATCGCTCCACCGACCTAAAAGGCAACAACAACAGCAGTAGTTGCGAATCACCATCAGACAATGGGCGGCAATAGAACAATAAGGAATCAAAATCAAGATTTTAACTTTAATTGATCTTATAGTTTTATAGATAATCAAACCGTAAATGTATAGAGTTATGCACATATGTATTTGTATGTTTGATCGGGTAGTAGTAGTTACTTCAAACAATTATACTTATAAATATAGTATAGTATATCGCGTATTGCCCTACTTTGTCCGGTTCGTAAACGTAATCCAAGTCAAGTTATATCTATGTACTTATGATTTACTCTCGATTTAAAGGTGAATGACCGATCAATTCAACTAAGCAAATAATATTTTTTTTATTTTTATGGGTAACAAAAATAAATTATCATATTTTGTACTTGGTTTACGCATAGACTGGTATATCAGGTTTTATTGTGGAAAGTTCGTTCATCGCGGCAGCAATGAATGGACTTGTATTAATTTATATTCAATAAAAATTGAAATATAAACAATTTAATTAGAATTACGTACTTAGTAAATGAGCGAAGATCTTTAAAATAAAATGCCGCAAATGTTAGTATGATAAGAATATAAATATATTGGAAATGAGTCCTTCGCTTAACTGTAACTTTCACAAATTAACAACTTAATTATTCATAATCTTAAGATTTGTAGACTTTTTAAACCAAATTTATTGAACAATTAAAAACTCAACAAGTAAGGGTGCTCTAGTCGAGACTGCTCGACTAGGAGATCCACTGAACCCTGAAAAGAACCGTTAATCTATATCGCCTTTAAATCGATAACATTAACACTAAGATCGCTATCGATTTATTGAAACAAAGTCGATCTGCTTCGTGCTATACACGAAATTTTGCATGTGAGCCTTCTGCAATTTCGGTTTTTTTTTATTTTGGATGCCACGCCCCTTCGCTTCAAATTTGCAAATGTATGTACAATATATATATATATATATATATATATATATATATATATATATATATATATATATATATATATATATATATATATATATATATATATATATATATTCATACATGTAGATGCTAATTTTCTGTTATAGAAAATACAAATTTAAGAATGTTTCTATATTGGAAGATTTTGCTTGGCATTTAATTAACAGCTGTACAAAATATTTGCTGGCACTTTGCACTGTCTGTAACCACTGTGCAAGTACTTGCTAAAAAACGTTTCAGCGATTGGCAACAGTTAAAAATTTCACTGCAATTGTATTTGAGTGTGTGTAAGTTTGCTGTGTGTTTCCCCAATGCAGGGCGGCGACAAATAGATACAAATATGTACATACATATATGTATGTATATAAATGAGAATATATATTTAGATTATTAGCTCACTAATGCACATGCCTGTGTGGGGTTGGTCTACCTGTTTTTACAGCTTATACCTTTGCCGAGAAGCTATTCGAACTAATAATGATAATAAGTGTAAAATAAATATTTTATATACATATATATATATATATATATATATATATATATATATATATAATATATATATATACAGTGCTGTCTGGGTATAGTGGACTAATTATAAGTGTAAAATAAATATTTTATATACATATACATATATATAATATATATATATTTACATATACAGTGCTGTCTGGGTATAGTGGACTAATTATTGCACTGCCTGGTCTCAAATATCGAGGTTATGCACTTTATCCAGACTTAAATTTGTTTGCTCAAACCCCCGTTTTATTTGTTTAAACAGCAAAAATCATTAACATTGGTAAGAAAATAATATATATGTTCTAAAAGTTTGATTAGAAACGTTAGTCTACGAAAAAAGTTATTAAGCATTTAATTTCTCATAACAAAGGCGCCTTGCAACCTGAGCGCAGTTGCTGAGTCAACTGCGCAGTTAGCAGTGTGTGTGCTTGTGTCTACGTCTGTGCAGAGCATTCTTACTTGTTATACCCTGAACCTATTGAAATTGAGAAAAAAGGGTATGTTTTCTTTTTATACCCTGAACCCATTGAAAATGGGAAATCAGGGTATAATGGTTTTGTGAAAATGTATGTAACAGGCAGAAAGAGGCGTGGCAGACCCCTTAAAGTATATATATTCTTGATCAGGGAGAGAAGCCGAGTCGATTTAGCCCTGTCCGTCTGTCCGTATGTTTGAACGCGTCGATCTCAGAAGATATATGTAAGAGCTAGAGACTTCAATTTTTTTTTTTAAAGTTCGTGTATATCACGATTCGATCGAGTTTGTTTCAAATATTCGATTACTATCATCGTTTTAATGTTATCGATTAAAAACCGATATCTTCATTTAGTTATAAAATTCTATTTAATTCATCTTTATAGTTAGAGTCTTCAAATTTTGCATTTAGTGTTATTTGAGCCTTCTGTTCGGTTTTTGTTAAATTTTTGATGCCACGCCCTCAAATTGCCCCATCGCCTCAAATTGATAAATTGCTGCCAACAAATTTGATCAAAATCGTTCGTCTAGAAAAAAAGTTATTAAACATTTAATATCTCATATTATCGGCATTTTGCAGCAGCAGCAGCGAAGCTGATGAGTCATAATGCACAGTTAGCAGATTGTGTGCCTGTGCGTGCGGCTGTGTGTGTTCTTGTGCGTGCGTCTGTGTGTGTGTATGTATTGCTTGCTACATATGTACATGTAAAAGTAACGGAGAATGTTAGCGGCTCTTAGCAATCGCAGTTCTTCGCAGGGTTCAGGGGATCTCTTTGTCGAGCAGTCTCGACTAGAGCACTCTTACTCGTTTAATTTCATTTTCTGTTTTTGGCTGCTTTTTCGTTCGGTTCATTATTTAGAGGTTTTCGTTTTTTCACTATTCAGAGTAGTCCATGTAAAAATTTTGGGTGGTCACTAGTTAGGGGTTTCCACTATATAGGGTAGTCACTACATCCAGACAGCATATATATATATATTGTGTTGACTTAGAATAAAATTCCGACTAAATTTTGCAAGCATTTTAACTGTTCTAAGCGGTATTTGTATATTAGTAAGACAGATCGTATCATCGTATATGAATATGTAAATATAAAACATACACACATATATCCTTCATTTAAGTTTGAACCGATTATAATTGCTTCTTAGTTTGAATGGACTTGTATTAATTTATATTCAATAAAAATTGAAATATAAACAATTTAATTAGAATTACGTACTTAGTAAATGAGCGAAGATCTTTAAAATAAAATGCCGCAAATGTTAGTATGATAAGAATATAAATATATTGGAAATGAGTCCTTCGCTTAACTGTAACTTTCACAAATTAACAACTTAATTATTCATAATCTTAAGATTTGTAGACTTTTTAAACCAAATTTATTGAACAATTAAAAACTCAACAAGTAAGGGTGCTCTAGTCGAGACTGCTCGACTAGGAGATCCACTGAACCCTGAAAAGAACCGTTAATCTATATCGCCTTTAAATCGATAACATTAACACTAAGATCGCTATCGATTTATTGAAACAAAGTCGATCTGCTCGTGCTATACACGAAATTTTGCATGTGAGCCTTCTGCAATTTCGTTTTTTTTATTTTGGATGCCACGCCCCTTCGCTTCAAATTTGCAAAACACATATTTCAAGTACTAGAGACTTGGGCTTTGACACATAGATACATATGAATGACATGATGACGTCTTGCAAGTTTGATTAAAATGTTTATCTAACAAAAAAGCTATTAAACATTTAATTTCCCATAACTTTGGTATACAAATAGCAGCACAGCTGACGCAACGACTTGCGCTTGTCTGTGCGTGCGCCTGTGTGTGTATGTTCTGACGGATTATAATAATAAGTACAATATATAAAAAGTTTCTACTGTGTATTATACGGGTTCCGTAGCTGGAATTTAATGCGCAATGAAATGTTGTTGACATAGGTTGTCAAGGGTATTTGATCTTCGACTGTCCAGTGCATATCTTAAAATTATACCCTGAACCCATTCAAAATGGAAAATAAGGCAGAAGGAGGCGTGCCACGCCATAAAGTATATATATTCTGGATCAGGAAGACAAGCCGAGCCCATTTAGCCCGGTCCGTCTGTTTTTCCGTCCGTCTGTCCGTATGTTTGAACGCGTCGATCTCAGAACATATAAAAGCTAGAGACTTCATTTTTTTGAGGTGCGTTTAGCAGGAAAAGGTCGAGTTGGTTTCAAATAATCGATAACTGTCATCGTTTTAATGTTATCGATTAAAACCCGATATCTTCATATAGTTATAAAATTCTATCTAATTCATCTTTATAGATAACGTTTTCAAATTTCACATTTAGTTGTATGTGTTATGTGCTATGTGTTGGATGCCACGCCCCTTTCGCCTCAAATTTGCAAAATACGTATTTCATGTACTTAAGACTTGTGCTTTGGCACATACTGACATATGAATGGCATGATCAGGCACTGCAAGTTTGATATGAAACGTTCTTCTACGAAAAAAAATATTAGACGTTTAATTTCTCATAGGTGCCTTCAGCCTGAGCGCAGTTGCTGAGTCAAAATGCACAGTTAGCAGAGTGTGTGCTTGTGCGTGCGCCTGTGTGTGTATGTGTTGCTAGCTAATATAAAAGTAACGGAGAATGTCAGCAATTCTTAGGAATCGCGGTTCTTCGCAGGGTTCAGGGGATCTCTTAGTCGAGCAGGCTCGACTAGAGCACTCTTTCTTGTTTTCGTTTATTTTATATACTGATGTTTTTTTTTGTATTTCAGGTGCCCCACCTGGCGTGCATCACGGCCAAAAGGCAGCAGCGTTTGCTGCTGCTGCTGCCGCCGCCGCAGTTGCTGCAGTCGAGGCACGGAATCCGAAGTTGCGTCGTTTCAACTCTCACGACACCAGCTCCAATATGTTCTCTGTGGCAGATTTTGAAAATGCACGACTGGCGCGGCGTAATGAGATTGAGATGAAGCAACGGCTGGCACGCAGGCAGCGTAATAGCGCTAATAGCAACTACTGCTTAGCCAGCAGCAGCTCTAACATTAATAATATCAACAACACAGGTGTCTACATGGCCAGCAGTAATACGGGCTATAGTGGCTTCTGTGGTGGACTGAATGGCAGCGGCGACTACTCCACCGGCGACAGTCAGAACTCCAAGTGCAGCAGCAGCAGCGAGGTGAGAGCTAAGATCTCTGTTATACCAAACTCCTAATCAAGTTCGTTTAATGAAATATTTGTTTAGCAGGAACCGCTTCCTGCTGATGTGTTCCTGGAGCGATATTCGTTGCCGCGTGTGGTGCGAATTTTGTACAGTAGCAGAAGTTCCAACGAGACTTTGCAGTCCAGCTCATCCCATGGCTCCTCAACAGCTGCATCGAGCACCTCTTCGACAGGCGTGAAGCAACAGTCACAACCACTGTCACAGTCTCAGTTGCAGTGTCAGTTGCAGTGTCATTCGCAACAGCAGGCAAATGAGCCTGGCACCAATTCATCCTCTAGCGCTGGCAGCTGCCCTCAGCCTGGCCACGATGAGCTCTTTCTTCTCTATAGGCTTGTGCGTCAACGTATTATTTATCATGGACAAAACGCCAAGACGCAACGCAAAAAGTGGGTACTTATACCCCAGGAGTTTCCAGGTGAGTCAAGGAAGATCTCTTTCCCGCTCCCTCCGTCTTCCTCTCGTTAGATGAGGTTATATGCGTGACTAGATTATGCATTAACGACGACTCAAACATGCAGGCAATGAGTGACGAATTGAGAAATGCAAATGCTTTAATATAATTATACAGTTCGCATTATTCAGATAAATCTCAAAAGATATGCAACCACATATAATAGCCCGAGCTTCATTTTGCCTGATTACTTAAGTGGCATTAATATGCCCCACAATTTTCACATTTATTGTTTGTAAACGTGGACGGGTCAATAGGACTATAAAAAAATACTACAAAGAATAGTTGAGAAAGGTTTTTCAGTTGAGCTTATGAACAGTCGAATTTAGTTGAATAAAGCTACAAAGCGGATCAACTTGTATTGATTTTAATTAGTTAGTTTTACATAAATGATTTGGTGTGTTTTTTTTTTTACTTTTCTTGGACTCAGATATTTACGTAATTAGACTGTATAGAGTTTTGCACTCTCATGACTAATGCACGACGAGAAATAAAAAGTTGGCTAATATTTGTATTTAGTGAGCTATGCAAGCTTTTAAACTCCCCACAGTGCATTGATTTTGAGTTGTGTTGCTATTCGCATTAGCTCATATGCGTGACAGACAGTCTGTCAGTCGGAGAGAATGTGACAGACTTTGCTTCGGAGTTGCACTAGAATATAATGAAAACAACCGCTCATCGGGGTATTATGTAAGCTTAGCGAATGCCTCTGTCCCTGCCATTGTCACTACGACAGGTACTTCAACCCATTGTTGTCGAGTTCGTGTGACTTTTCACAGCCAAACTCAACAAAAAAGCGAATCCAATGCAATGGGTAAAATCGTAATCCTCAAATTGCGTAACCCTCCATAAGTCATAGCTTAAAAAACTACTGTCTAATTAGACATTGCAGTAGCTGCGAAAATTGAAATGCTTCGAAACGTATAAAAACTTTAAGATTCGAATTTTACATAAATGTGAGGCCAAGTTGCAAGGAATAGAATAGAATTTTGAATAGTTCAACAAAATGAGTAGCAAATGTATAGATGTACTATATTATAGATGGATGGAAAACAGAGCTTATCTAAAATATGATAGGAAATGGAAGAATTTAGCCATGTCTTGTTAATTATAAATATTATATGGTATGTCTAGTAGTAAATATGTCGAGGAAATATTATAATCATGAAATGTGTATTGATGCTATGTTATGTCTAAAATATACATTTCCTTTAAATGTATAAGGTAAAGTCAGGTTTTTGTTGCATAATTCAGGGTTTTTTTGTCTGTTATACAATCAACTCATAGCACATTCATTCCGAAACGACTAAAATTGCTGTACATTTTTACAGGATACTTCTCGCTGCTAAACGAAAAGGGGCTGCCGACAGCCACACAGTATGTCTCGCTACTGCAGTTGGTGCGGGAGCGCGTCTACAAGTTTGCCTCCGTGGAAAATATGCCCGCTTTCACAGAATCCTCACCGCCCGGTGGTGCCAATGGGGCGACCAGTCCTACCCACGAGGGTTGCCTGCCCAGCATCAAGCAAAGACCGCAATACGTAAAAACGACGGCAAGGGGAGGACAGGTGTTCCGGCTACTTGCTGTCTTTGAGGATGGGAAGCAGGAGAATCATGGCACACAGCAACAACATCACCAGGCGAATGCTTTGAACAGTATGTCTAAGTCTAATTTAATAGCTGGTCGGGACAAGGAGAAGGGACGTTATGCGCAGCTGCTGAATGAGCAGAGGCAGGTGATGTATGTACCCCTGGCGACCAAAGGAAAGTTCTATGAGATCGAACCGGGGATACCACAGCTGCTCCAAAAGATAGGCGACACGCAGCGGAAACTAAATCCGGAGTGTGTATATCGACTGGGACCCTTGGTGGCAGCGGCCAAGCAGTTGCCTCTGACGCTGCGTTACATCTCAGGCCCCGCTGGCGCTGAAATACCCGAACAGTTGTGCATTAGTCGTGTGAGTCGTGAAGATGTGATCATTGGCTGTCCGCTGGATGAGCTGGATGGAAATGGTCAGGTGCAACCGCAACTGCAACAGCCGCAGCAGCAGCTGCAACTGCGCAAACTCTATGTCAGCCGTGAGATGCAGTTACTTAAATGTCTACTGGGCTTCGATACGGAACAGCGTATGCAGGCCAATGCCCAAGTGCAAAATATGCTGAAGTTTTGTCAATTCAATTGTGATCAGTTTCTCAAGCTGGTGGAGATTGAGCTGATGCAGCCCAACGAACGCTCGGGCAGCAAAACGCGCGAGGGTCTTAAAATATTAAAGCCTTTGCATTTGCCCAAGTTATTGCGCCGCGAGAAAAGTAGCATGACAGCCATAGCGGCTCATGAAAAGGAGGATTCCATTATTTTCCTAAGCAAAACAGATTTGGAGCAATTGGAGGCTAAAGAGGCGGCAGCAGCGGCTGCTTCAGTTAGCGAAACATCCACTCAGATAGCACCCAATCGCATTACAGAGCGCATGAAGGTCTTTCAGTCCTCCAAAAAGAAATGGTTTCGCAAGCAGGAGCAGCAGCAACAACAGCAATTAGATAAATCTCAGACAGAACTCCAGCTAGATGCACAGGCCAAGCGCTTGAGTATGGAACGCTATACGGACATGTCCAAGCTATTGCAGGAGCGCTTTGGCAATGAAGAAGCAGTTGCTGCTTCAGCTGACACTCAATCGCTGCACAGTGAAACAGAAACCACAACTTTGAGCAATAGCATAGAACGCAGCTCGATACCTAAGTCTTTAGACACATTGCTGCAGAAGTCGATGTCTTTGCAGGATATTGAACTGCTGAACGGACAGCGTGGACAACAACGGCCAGATCTTCTATCAGCGCACACAGATGCTATCAGAGAGGTTGGCAATGAACTGGAGGATGTGGAGAACCAGACGCCGCCGCCGCAATCCTTTATTACCGAGAAGCTCTACAATGAGTTTCATGTGAAGACACGACAATATAGCAAATCCTCCAGTAGCTTGCATCAGTTGCGACATTTTTCCCTGCCCCAAAAGATGCAGCTCCACGAATCGGAGCCCGAGAAGCGTAACCAGACACAGTTCCGGGCCCAGCAACAGCTCCAGTTGGGCAAGGAGCCAATCACAGGAAGACGCGCAGCAGGCGGCGTTTCCTTGCTGGGCGGCTTGGTTTCCCTCTCACCTGCAGCTCTGGTTTCACCAACATCGCTGGTGGAAGATGATCTACCGTACTCTAGTGTACGTGATTCTCTGGTCATGTCGAGTTTGGAGAGCTCGGAGCAGCAAAGGGAGCCAGCGCCCCTTGTGACTCCCGGTTCGGACTATGCCAAGGAGAATATCTATGCTGAGATTTGCGCCTCGCATACCTGCGATAGCATCTCGGGTGCTACGCAGCTGACCCAGCTGCCTCCACACCATGCAGTAGACGATGATGGAGATTACGCCTCCCTCAAATATCAGCCGAATGGATCAATGGAGCAGTCTGTCAGTCGGGTGGAGATTAACTGCCCCACTGCTAACACTGCGATTAGCTATCACACGGTTTACCTAGGCGAGGAACCACTTGGGGAACAGCATGTAACCACCGTTGAGTTGGCTGGAGAAGTTAATATATACGAATTCTAGAATATGTATAAACTTTTATATATATATTATTTAAAAAACCTCTTAAAGCGAACAAAAAAAAAAAAAAAAAAATATTATATATATATATATATATATATATATATATATATATATATATATATATATATATATATATATATATATATATATATATATATATATATATATATATATATATAAACTTATCATTGAATCGAAGAAGTTTATTCTCTGCTATACGGCTACCCCACACCCTGTCTGCACCACAGACTAAACTTAACATACAAAAATGAGATCAAGAAATGACAACTCAATTTGGAATAATGTATTATATAAGGAATGGAAGACAAGCAATTTGTATTGTATATAGAATTAATTAACCACACTCGAAACACAAGCAAAAAATGTCAAATGAAACAGAATGTTGAAAACTTGCAATATTATACAATTGTATACATAACTAACAAATATCATATACCATATATATGCACATATAAGTAATTTAATGTATGATCTATATTCTCAGATGTTAGATATATCATGTGTAGAAATCTTAGCGCAAAACCTAAGGTATTATTAGCTTGTAGGCGATCAACAAGTCAAATCAAATTATATATATATATATATATATATATATATATATATATATATATATATATATATATATATATATATATATATATATATATATATATATATATATATATACCCCACAGATGTATGTATATATACACATACATATATACATACAGATGTATGTATATGTACACATATATATATATACATAAATCTGTAGGGTGTAGAGTCTTATGCTTATGTAATATGTATGTAGCTTGCAATTTTAGGGCTAAATATGTTTTGGTCCATTTTTGAACGATCTCTCGTATTTGTCGCTCTGTTCAATTTACACATAAATATATCCTCTATATTTTTGGCATTAACGGTATGGCATGATCTAAAATTTCTGAATATGAGGTGGAATAGTTTGTCTGTTTGTTTGCTTAAAATTAATAAATTTTTTAGCCATATGAATAACTAGTTAAGAAGTCGCAACTGAAATACGCTCTAGTCCTCAGTTATATATGCAATGTTGCTATATATATATGCTTATATACATATACATACATCTCATAAGACATGCCCAACTGTCCGAGCGTTTCGGCCAGGCTGAAAGAAATGCAAATTGTTTATCGATTCTCGTTTTTTATTATGAATATTCAGCAAAGAATTTATTTTTATTTCCATTCTAATTTCGATTGTTATCGATTAATTTCTATATGGATCTACTTTTTAAGATTATGTCCACTTAATACAAGCATAAATTATGATTTACAAAACCAACAATAATGTTTTTCCTTTAAAAATATAATTTATATACCTATTAATTTATTCGATTTATTAGATTTTTTTACTTTTTGTATTTTGTCTTTTCAGTTTCATAATAAAGAACTGTTTTTAGTTGTTCCTTTGTATGGACAACTGCAGCCACAATCAACTGTAAGTAGGCTTCATATTAAGAATATATAGGCTATATATAAGGTATATATAATCGAAAATGAAAACCCTGTAAAAACTAAAGCAATACTCACAAAAAAGCTATGATACTAGTTGTAAAGCCGATTCAGCTAAATGCAGCTTGGATGCGCATATAAAACTGAGAGGAAGCTCTGTAATATTACAGTTATTTAAAGCATACATATAAGTATAATACTTAACACATGTGTGTACGTGTGGGTACTTTAAGTACTTTCTACATTGCATAGTGTTTCTTCTTAGTAGGCACTAAGTCAGGCTACACTGTAGCAAAAGGGCGATACAATGTATGTTTGTGTAAATAAACGATAAAAGATTTTTATCTATATAACAAACTACCCGCCAGCATATATATATATATATATATATATATATATATATATATATATATATATATATATATATATATATATATATATATATATATATATATATATATATATATATATATATATATATATATATATATATATATATTCTTCGAAAATTCGTCTAATAACAAGAATAACAAAAAGGGGATAGGGAAAGAGCTTTGCTTGAATGTGAAAAATACAATACATATTTAAAGCCATCTAAAATATTATAAAGTTTAAGAATTTTTCAAAAGCTAAGCAATGCAATTTTCAGGGATTTTAAAATGGAAAGGCGTAAAAGACAAAAATGTAAGAATAGTTTTTTGGTTTAAACGAAAGAGCTAAAGCCTTTAATGCCGCCCGTAGGCCTCTTGAAGCAGTTAAGATAATTATGAACCGGGTTAAAATCAATTTCCGAGATCCATGCAGAAGCAATACGACAGATTTTCAACATAAACCAGACCAGGTATATATATATATATATATATATATATATATATATATATATATATATATGCGTAATCAAACACAGACATTTACGATTTCGTAATCATATTTTATTCGGTGTCTACGTTAATCCCTAGAAATGACAATTAATCAATTAGAATTCAGATATTAGTAGATAATTAAACGTCTTAAAAATCCCAACAAAATGAAGGCAAACAAACTAAATATTATTATTATATATATATATATATATATATATATATATATATATATATATATATATATATATATATATATATATATATATATATATATATATATATATATATATATATATATATATATATATATATATATATATATATATATATATCATGATGATAAGGCTATTAATGATGTATTGAGAAGCCAAGTCATGTGACAAGGCAAGACTGACATGCCAAAAAAAAAAAAAAAGAATTGGCTGGTAATGGGTAAACACAATATATAACTCATACTTATATTATTGTTGTAGTAGATCCTTTAATAAGTATAGCGCACACATATAAATTTTTAGTTGCTTGAGTGAGCCCCATTTCATCCCTAGCTCTTAGCATACCGAAAAATTTCTATTCTACGATATATATAATCATATATATATATATATATATATATATATATATATATATATATATATATATATATATATATATATATATATATATATATATATATATATATATATATATATATATATATATATATATATTACTTTTGTCAAAGACAAATAATTTCAAAATATACAAAATGGAATGCATAAATATAGTAACAAAAAGTTGGAGTATTTGCGTTTATATTGGGGGACTTCTTCCTTATCCACAACTTTTTCACAATACATATTGAAGGTGACTGTACTAAGCTAAATATTCAATGAGGTTGGGTGTGCCATGAAGGGAGCTGTATTCAAGTAAAATAAGAGGACGTGGCAAGCACACAGAAATAACGTGGCTTAAGAGTACCTTCGCTCATACATAGTATATTCTCAAGTCCCCCTAAAATATTTGAAATCATAAATTGTTATATGATCTTTGTTGTAGATCAATGGAGCTGGGTCTTCTGGAAGCTACGTGCCATTTCCATATCAGCTTACCTTGGATTTACGAAAGAATTGCTTCGATTGACTTCCACACTTAATATATGTATGGGATGCTCCTGACTTGAGATATAGACATACATTATTTTTCATTTAAATTTATTGTCTGCTAGAATCAACGAAATGCAATTTATATTGCATACTCGCAACGGCTCTTCAAGCTAGTGATGCAAAATTTGTTTTATTTCTGACGAGTTTTTGTTTTCATTTTACTCCTGCAATTAGTTGTTTTACCTAATTAGGAATATTAATGCATCATAAAAACAGACGATTTTTTTACAATATATTAAATAAAAATGTATCGATATATCTATAGTATCGATATTTTCCTTTTCGAATATCGCAAGCATCGATATTAGAAAATATCGATTATTTTGCAGCACTCCTTCAAGATTATCTGAAATGCGGGTCCCAAGTTAAATAAGATAAAGCCATACATACAGGATTGAGTAACAGTGACACCATATATCACTTACAAAACTGTTAGTTAACATTGAAATATAACCGAACTGCTCTTTGCATTACCTACTGAGCACGATTGAGTAACATCCGCCACCACGATTGAGTAACACTAGGTTATGCAAAGCGGTCTGTTAAATTTACAGTGAAACGTCACTCTTTCCCAAATTCGCTAGTGCGCGCTGAACTTTGTAAGAAAATTCACGAGTTTTGACACTTATCTATATTATAGCCAGCAGACAAAATAAAAACTTAAACGGTCGCCTCTTCCTAGTTATGAAAAGATTCCCAAATCTGGCAATATAAGGGTTTAGTTAATTTTTTTTAGTTGTTTTTTTGCGGTTGTTTTTTAGTTGTTTTTTTGCGTGTTTTTTTTGCGGTTATTGCTCAGGTAATCCTCTGACCGCTTACACTTTCGTGTTGAATAGCTTCACACTTTATATTCCAAGGCTTTAATTAGCAAAACTGAATAGTCTTAATAAGTATTAGTCGTTTCCCATCAACCCACATCATTATATCTGCCGCTTTCTGTCAATATATTAAAAATCTGCTGGCTAACGACGATGAGCAGCATTATTAGCTTCTGCCCAGATTTCTGGAGGTGGTTCCGGCAGATTATCGCTTTCTTGAGACTTCAAGCTAAGAACCATACATCGTCTTCGATTTTATGATTAACACACGTTTTATTCCATTAATTTGGATGATTCTGACACTGCAGCAGGTGTAAACCGTAGCTTCATAGATATACCTTTAATGTGTATTATACATGAATATCTTGATATATTGGCATAAATAGGCATTAGTCATGGTGAAAATCTAGTCAATTCCGCCTTTTAATCATTTATTTTAAGTATCCCCTTTGGGCACATCATTGCTGCTCCCGAATGTCCTCTCAGTTCACACTATTATCTACTTAGTTGTTTTACTTCAAGGAAATAAAATGATGGATTGGCCATTTTTATGGTGCCTATTAGTCAAATTGGGTCCTAAATGCTTTATTTTGATTTGTTTTGAATACTTACTGGGTCTGAGTTTAAATGCCCGCCAAACTTCAGCTGGGATAACAGAGCAGAATGGGAAAATGTGACGTAACAAGACGTCTGTTAGTTAACAGCCAAAGTAATGGAACTCGTCTTTGCATAACCTATGGTGTCTTTTAACAGTGCTGCTGCAGACTGTTAAAAGACACCATGTAACTTAATCGTGTTAGGAGGCAGCTACTGTTAAAAGATACCAATCGTGACTGCTGCTGAGCTTCTGCCCATATGAAAGGGCTGCTAAAAAAAAATTAAAATTATATGCAGAAATAAATAAATATATATTTAATTGTATTTATGTATATCTAAAGTCTGTTCATTAGGTATTTGGTTTTTATTCTGCATATACATATACTGACATACATACTAATTCATATATTGTTTTCATTATAGTTCTCTATTAGTTTCGTCTGTTTTACGTTTTCTATCCTTCGTTTTACATATTTTTATTTATATTATTATTTGCCCATTTTTAGAGGTTCTTCTTTTTCTTCGATCTCCGATTGCTGGGTAGATTTGATGATTCTTTCTCTTGATTTCGCTCAGAGTTAAGTTGAAATGTTGCATTAATTGTTGCTGTTAAAAAAGTGCCTTAAGAAGTGAAAAAAGAACTGATTGTGCATAAAATCGAGTAAATTTAAATAATACATACGTAAATAAGGACTTAAGTGTTTAGTTATTGCATGGCGATCAAGCAGTAGTGAAACATTTCCCTGCTCATAGATGACTGACTAACTACATATTAGATCTGTGCCATCTGTTGTACTATGTACATACATACATATATGGGAATTGAGCTTTATCCGATTCGTTGCATTCAACTACATACATCGACATTTAACTTCAAGTTGCATATTCGTATATCTAATTAGTTACATACGTACATATATATTTCATATAATGATCGGTTCTATTCTGGCCATGCGCGGAGAATTAACTATGTATATCTGCATGAATATTTTGTTAGTTGATCTGTTGAGTGGACGACTGCTTTCCTCGGTTTTGGGTTTGTGCAATGTCCGTCATGCTGTCCGTCCGTCTGTCCGTATGAGCGCAAATCATTGAAGCTAGAGACTTGAAATTTGAAATATATACTCGTGTATACCCTCGTCTGATAAAGTGTCAAAATTTTCCCGATACGCCCACTAGGGGCGAGGCAAATCGGAAAATGCATTTTCCTGTATCTCAGAAACACTACTTCTAGAATAACTAGAGAGTTGAGATTTTAACTGAACGCTCATGTCGACATCCCAAAATCAAAAAGCTATGGCGGATATATCTACGCCCATTGGTGGCGTGGCAAATCGGGCCAAACTGTATCTTCAACAGTTTTAAAGCTAGAACGCCCAAATTTGGCACGTGGGCTACTGTTACGATTCTATAAGGATCGCCCAAAAATTTGTATGGCCACGTCTACTAGGGGCGTGGCAAATCGGATCTGAAGATATAGTGATTTTACTAGTTTCGTTATATTTTGAGCACTATTGATGCTAGAGACTTGAGAGTTGGGTTAACATCCCACAATCGAAAAGCTATGGCGGATATATCTACGCCTTCAGGGGGCGTGGCAACTAATATCAGCATATATCTCCCACAGTTTTAGTGCTAGAAGCTTCAAAATTGAATGTTAAGTTACTGGGGACCTCCTCTATCGATTCCCCAAAAATTATTGTTACGCCCCAAAAGGGGCGTAACATACAGAAAAATACCCTGTAATTTTCGCATTTTTCGAATGTAAGCATCCAAACTTTACAGTTATATTCCTGAACGGCCACTCTATGCACATGCCAAAAATTATTTGTCTACGGCCACTGGGGGCGTGGCAAATCAAAACTGAAACATCTGCAACTTCTGAGCCAATAACGCGCCAAATAATGACTTTGTGACCTTTGACCTTGTCTTTTGATTTGTTAAATTATATATATATGTTTGAAAAGAATATTTTATTAATACAAAATAACTAAATAAGGAAAATATAACAAAGATATCAACATGACCGCACCGGGGTTCGAGCCCACACCTCTACGCTCGCTACTTAAATCACATGTTCAGAGTTGCCACCTCTCTCATTTAGAGAGATGCCATCTCTCTCGATTTAGGTGCGTGTTTTTGCTAAGGTAAGGGTTCGATCCTAATTGAAACTGTCTGGCCACCTCCAATGAAAAGTTTTAGTCTGCAGCTAATTTGAGCGGCGAAAGTGGCGATTTAAGGTTAAATTTTAAAAAATATAATGTGATAGATGCCCCTGTGGGCTGCTGGGACGTGAAATAGTATTTCGCTGTCGGTTGCGTCCGACAGCAACGTTCTTACTTGTTCTTTTATATCTCTGTCAATTTCATTTCACTTCATTCATTTCGTTTCGTTTAGTTTGGTTATTGTTTATAACTATTTTCTATTATTTGTTGTATATTTTTTGTAACGATATGTTTGGTACACAAACTTTATAATACCCTGGACTGGCTAATTAAGGTTTTAGATTTTAGACAGCGCGCGAAATATCATTTGGCAAATTAATCATTTAGTGAGCACTTGCTGTAGAGAAATATATATATATATATATATATATATATATATATATATATATATATATATATATATATATATATATATATATATATATATATATATATATATATATATATATATATATATATATATATATATATATATACATACATATATATATATGAACATTGACAAAATACACAGATATATACAGTAATAATCGAAAAATAGACACTCAAAGCTGTTGTAAGGGTATCAGTCACGCTCGGAAAATTTAGAAGTGGTAAAAAAGTTAGTAATGAAGCCAACAGATCGTTAATTCAGTTGTTCAGTTGAGAAACACTTTATCTAGCTAAGTTCATATATATAGATACAAGATCTGGCCGATCGCGGAGCATGACTGATGGGCGTTTATGCGGCATATTTTTGTATTCTCATTCAATATTGTTGTGGCACTTTCAAAATAGACACACATACACATACACAAACACACACACACACACACATACATACGCACATACATCCTGAACTATTTATTTATATAGCTTATTTGTGAGTGCATGAAATCCTAACTAAAATAATAGCTAATTTTATATTTTAGTGGCCCAGCTTCGAGGGGCTGAGCACCAGCTCCGGCTCCAGTTTGCTGGGCAGCAGCAACAGCTGATTGCCACGCCCTCCTGTAACAGAGGCGGACGACGGCTGTGATTTGTGGCCCGATGACGTCGCAGCTTGTGCTGTCGACGTTGTGGCTGTTACCGAGTGGGCCGTCGCTGGCCTGTGCAGTGGCTGCAATATGCTCAGACTTGTTGTGGCCAGCCTCGACTGAGGCTCCAGCACCTGGCCAGGAATACTGGTCGTTGCTCCCCCTGCTGCTAGAGTTGTTGTTGGTGGCGCTGGCAGGGCCAGCAAACTGATCGTCGCCGTTGTTGTAGTGGTGCGGCCCGCAGGCGTGCCATAGGCGCTGCTGGAGCCGGTCAAGGTCATGCCCAGTGGGCCACGGACCGTGGCTGTCGCTGAATAGGTGTGCGGTAGCGCTGGAGGCAGATCGTAGCCCATGGGCTGCGATTGGGAGCTGGTGAGGCGTGTGTTGTAGCTGTTAGTGTAGCTGCTGTAACTGTTGCTGCTGGTCGACGTTGTTTTGGGCGTTGCGCCCGTTGAGATGCCTTGACACGGCGCACTGAATGAGGCCGTTGAGCTTTTGAGCCGGGGTATAGCATCGCTGCTGCTGGGCAGTGCTATGGGCGGGGGCATAGGTACGGCTGCGACTGTGTGCATGGCTGTGTCCATAAGCGAGGTCTCCTCCTCAACGACAACCCCATCGAGCGAATCACGGACAGTGGACGAGGAGGACAAGGACTGCGATTGCACCAACTGTGGCTGCTGGTGCTGCTGCAGCTGCAGCTGTTGTTGCGACTGTTGCCTTTTCTGCAGGGCAACGCGCTGACGCAACAGTTTGCTATTGGGCCGCTCATCTACGGTGCTCAGGGTTATTGTCTTTGCTGCTTTGGTGGTACCACTCGTAACGGCAGTTGATGTTGTTGTTGTTTCTGTTCCTGCTTGTGCTGCTGTTGTTGTAATTGTTGCTGCTGTACATTCAAAAGATTGCTGCTTCAGTTGAACATTCGCCTCCTGCTCCTCGTCGCTCATCTCGCACATATTCAGCGCCGTTTGCAGCTTTTTCATCTCGAACGGCGCATCGGCTATGAAATTGACATGAGTTTAACACTGAACGAGCTGAAGGCAATTTATTAATTCACTAACCTCCCATATGATCCATGCTCTCCGGCTCGTTTATGATGGGCACCACGCGGTTTATGGCTGTCTTCTGCTCGTTCTGCATGAAGAGCGATGTAGTTGCGATTTGACGCAGTGCCTCCATTCCCTCATTGAGCATCTTGCTCTGGCTGCGCTTGTGTGCAATTGGATACTTTGGCTGAAAAGAAGCAAAAAGTTGACAGTTGATCAGCGCGATTGATTAATAGTGAATGCACTTAACTGCGGTGGTGTTTTGTTTTCTACTGAGTTCTTATTCTAGATAGCCAGGGATTTTATATATCATAACTTAACAAGTAAGAACGTTGCAGTTGGGGCTACCGACTGCGAAACACTTATTCACTTCCCAGCACACCACAGCGTCTGGTACATTATATTTCAAAATTAAACTTAAATTCATAGGGTCGCCGCTCAAATTATTATTATATTATTAGCTTCCGATTAAAAATTTTCATCGGAGGTGGTCATCAAAGTTTCGATTTGGATCAAATTTTATGACCTTAGCAAAGACACGCACCGCCAAAAATAAGATAGATGCCCTGTGGATTCGGCGTGGTCATGTCGATATTACTTTTATTATACCCTGAACCCATTGAAAATGGGAAATCAGGGTATAATGGTTTTGTTGAAATGTATGTAACAGGCAGAAGGAGGCGTAGCAGACCTCATAAAGTATATATATTCTTCATCAGGAGACAAGTAGAGTCGATTTAGCCCTGTCCGTCTGTCCGTATGTGTGAACGCTTCGATCTCAGAACTTATAAGAGTTAGACGAACTTGGAGGTTCGTGTATAGCACGAAAAGATCAAGTTTGCTTAAAAAAAATCGATAACTTTCCAAACTATAATGTTATCGACTAAAAAGAGAAATCGTTATTCAGTTATAAAATTCTATCCAATTCATCTCTATAGCTAGAGTTTTCAAATTTTGCATTTAGTTTTCTTTGTATTTTACACAATTTGGTTTTAGTTAAGACTTGTGCTACAAAAAGTTATTAAACATTTAATTTCTCATACTCAGTTGCTGAGTCAAAATGCACAGTTAGCATATACTTACTACATACATATAAAAGTCTCGGAGAATGTGAGCGATTCTTAGGAATTGCGATTCTTAGGATTTGCGCAGGGCTCAGGGGATCTCCTAGCAGTCTCGACTAGAGCACTCTTACTTGTTAGACTGAGGTCAATTCCCTGTTTCCACTTACCTGGATAGGGGGTCCACGAGCAATGGAAACACGTTTGCTCTCGTTGCGGAGCAGGGAGGTCGTGTGATCCGCATCGATCTTGTTACCATTTTTCTTGCGAGCCTTCTTGCTGGATGAGATGCAGTGGGATGGGCAGATGCAGAAGAGGATGCGTAAAATGCAACAGATCAGACCCAAACCTGAATAAGGAAAAACCCCAATGAGATTGATTGATATTTGTAGAGAGCATACAACAGTTATATTGCCTATGAGAGAGGGCCCTATAAGTCTTAGCTCCACTGTTTTAAAACCCTTCTCGCCGGTGCCGACAAATGCAATGACCAAACCCAATGCAACGGTGCCCAGACCCACATAGAGAAAGGCATTCGCAAAGGTGCTGGGTCCACGTAGTACGCCCAGGAAGTCCTCATCGTCCGAGGAACCACCCAATGAAGCATCTTGGATCTGCCAAGCATATATATGTATATATATATTATTATTATTATTATTAGTAGGCTTTCTGATGATATTCGAGTGCTGTCCCAATGCAAATATAATTGTGATCTTCATAATGCTGATCGTTAATGATATAAAAAATAGATAAACAACTATAATTTATAAATTTATATTGGCATTTCCAGCTAGATATAACACACTTTTATATTAGTATTAGAGAGTTCTTAGATTATATAAACATGTATTTCATAAAATTTTTATAGATGCAAACGAATAGTATTTGTTTATATTTAAGAAAAATATTTTATTTGTCATTTGGAAGTGCCCATATATCAAGAGTTGTTCATATTTATAGTTGCAATTTGTCAGGGACAGCACTCGGGCAGTGTTTAAAATGTAAGAAACGGCATGAATATCGTAGTTAATATGAAAATGTTTTAATTTTTTTTTTAATTTTTGTCAATTTGGGGCTTGATAAGTAAATGGTAAGTTTTAATCCTCCTGAAGCCACCTAGTGTCTAATGCGCTGGACATTTGCGAGAGGCAGGAGAGAGAAAGAGAGAGCGAGATGCTATCGAGAAAAAATAAAATACATAGATAATGCACTTGGAAAGGAATAAAGAGTGAAAAGGAATTGCACAAATTGCTGATTGCGGATTGGTGATTGCTGCTTATATATATATGTATATATACGACGCTATGTGAGAGGCTCTACGTGGTGAACTTACTCGATTGCGCTTCACCCAGCGTCGATGGCAGGTGGCCTGTTGCTGTTGCTGCTCCTGAACGCTGCAGCGACGGCCACGCTCCAGCCAGGCGGCCCGTCCCTGAGCGCACTGTGCAGATCGATACACGTATACACGTATACATATATATATATATATATATATATATATATTTAGATGTATATGCATATCGATCGTGTGGTAATCAGATGATCGATTTTTAAGTATGTGTGGACAACGAGAGCATACGAAACATCAAAAGGCGAGTTTATCATTTATCGATTACAGCGATGACGACGTATACGACGCACATACACAAACACACAGCCACCCACATACAAATCCACACACACATACACACAGATTTGTGGTGGTGGTGTTGTTGTTGTTGACGGTGGCAGTGGTTGGTTGGTTGTTGAGGCGGTGTTGGTGGTGGGCAAATGCATAGAAAATATATACAGTTACTGTGGTTAGTTCAACTGTGACAGAGCGGTGGTTTAATTCATATTATCTTTCAATTTTCTTTCAATTACTAATATATATAAATATTGATTCAAAAGCATACAGGAAAGAAAATCAAAATAAACAAAAACATTACCAACTCATTTCACAAGTTCAACAACTAATGCAAAAGCAATCAAATATATGTGATTTTGTCTTTTTTTTCTTTTTAACTTTGATCTAAAGTTTCAATCCAATTTCATAATTCAATTCAAATCAATTCAATTTGCTATCATAGGAAAGTTTTGTTTGGTGTTTTGGGTTACGAATTCACCATAAAGTAAAACAACAATATAACATAATAATACGAATAATGATAATTGAAATAAAAATACTGAACAGTCAATTAGATAAGGATTTTCGCTTCACCTTAATTTGGCTTTTCTCAGTATTTTTACATATTTGTTCAGTTCTTGTAAATATTCATGAACACACACCGATTAGGGTTAAACAGTAAACAACTAGGAAACAGATTAGGGAATAAACACAGTAAGTTTGAAGTTCAGGATTCTTTGGTTAGGTAGAAAGAGTGAAGAGTTGTAAAGAAAATAAATACATAAAAATGTTATAATCGAAACAAAATATTTGAGATTAAGAGTAACGAAGCAACTTGAACTGCAATCGAAATACTAGTAAAGCAATCAAAATTCCATATGCTTAAGTATTTTATATAAAAACATAGACATGATCATGCCACAGCCGAAATATCGTAAAATATTAAAGCCCACGGCAAGACTCAACTTATACATGTAGTATATATCTACATATACGTAATTCTTCAAATCAGCCATGCTAAATAAATGAAGAGTGGAAAATCAGAGCGATATATATTTCTTTTCGGTAAAGAGAGTTATAGTAATGCTGGGCCTGAGTTCATTATACATTTCTCCAAATACTTTTTGTAAATTTTAATATTTGTTGCATTGTGTTTTAATTTGAACCACTTTAGACATGGCATGTAATTACCGTAAATAAATAAATAAATTATATCATATATGATTTATTTATTTGCTTTTTAAAGTAAGTTAATTACCGTAATAAATAAATAAATTATATCATATATGATTTATTTATTTGCTTTTTAAAGTAAGTTTGCCGGTGAAGTCAGAAAAACAGAAGTCAATGCCAATTTAACCTGCACACACACATCCACACCCACACACGCGCACACATACATCTACTAATGAGCCGCGACTTGTTGGGGCTACACAAAAACTGTGCCAATATACAAGGCGCTGCCTCTAAGCCAGCAACAAAATATGCTGCGTGTTGGTAATAAGGCAAATAAAATGGCACACAAATACAAACACATACACACACACACACAGTGCGAGTGTCCCATATACAGAAGAGATATAAAGGTGTCGATTCTATATACATACATACATACATACATACATACATACGCACATATAGCATATGTAGCATTCGGTATATGCGAAAGTCTCAGATTGCACGACCAAATTTTGGTTTGGTTTTACGACTTTCTTGATGCCCTGTAACTATTTGAAATCTGACTTAGAATTATTATTATGATAAGAGTATGCAAAAAACAAGTAAGAAAACTCTAGTCGAGACCGCTCGACTAGGGTATACCCTGAACCCTGCGAAGATCCGCTATTCCAAGCATTCTTCATTTCTTTTATATACACATGCATATGTACGTTCATTACAAGCAAAACATACACACACACATACACAGGCGCACGCATACACAAGCGCAAGTCGTTGGGTCAGCTGTTCTTTGGCTGCTTTGCATGGCAATGTTATGGGAAATTAAATGTTTAATAACTTTTTTTCTAGAGCAACGATTTAGATCAAACTTGTTGGGCGTGATCATGTCATCCATATGTATGTGTGTGCCAAAGCACAAGTCTCTAGTATTTGAAATACGGGACTTACAAATTTGAGGCGAAGGGGGCGTGGCATCCAAAATTTAACAAAAACCGAAATTGTATAAGGCTCACATAACACTAAGTGCAAAATTTGGAGACTCTAGCTATAAAGATTAATTATATAGATTTATATAACTGAGCATCGATTTCGTTTTTAATCGATAACATTAAAATTAAGACAGTTATCGATTTTTTTTAACAAACTCGATCTTTTCGTGCTATACAGGAACCTACATAAAAAATTTCAAGTCTCTAGCTCTTATAGGTTCTGAGAACGACGCGTTCATACATACGGACAGACGGACAGACGGACGGACAGACGGACAGACGGACATGGCTATATCAACTCGGCTTGTCATCCTGATCAAGAATATATATACTTTATGGGGTCTGCCACGCCTCCTTCTGCCTGTTACATACATTTCAACAAAAACATTATACCCTGATTTCCCATTTTTAATGGGTTCAGGGTATAAAAAGGAAGACAGAGTGAGCTATAAATATAGTCCGAAAGAGGGAACATGACACGTTTTTTTGTAGAAAATTAGTAAATATCGGTTATATATATAATATATGAGCAGCATCACATATTTGCTTTAAAAACTTTTTATGATTGATTGCCGAATATCAAGTACAAGTGATTTTGAGACTAGATTGCTTCTGGGTATAGCTTTCTCTGACACTATTGGAAGTGAGAGAATAACTGAAACACACTAAACTGGCTTAATACGTTTTAAAAACCGCATGGACTAAATAATTGTATACCCAGTACGCATTGCTTATGGTATGTTATTTTCAGGTCTGAACCCATACTCCACTTCTTAGCATTCATGCAAGTTTGACTTCATAAAGATCGCAAATAGAATAGAATAGAATGTTTCTTGATATAAATATCAGTTGAAACCATAAAGGTTCATGAGAGAAATTAAATATCAGGGTATCATTTAGTCTGGAATTCCTGCTTGTTTTTTAGTCTCATTTCTAGTTTAGTTTGCTGTGTTTGCTGTTTCGTGTGCAAAATCACAGCCACATGGACACTATCGATCGGACCTGTGTGGAATTGTGTGTAAAGCCACGACTCACTATCCCATACATATAAAAATATGTATATAAAAACTGTAGCTGTAACTGTTACTGCCCTTGACTCGACGTTACTCCTCCTGTGGTTGTAGTCGTAGGTGTAATCAACAATTTGCGACTCTGATTGACGAATGACGGCGAGCACACAGCCCAACCCCCTTCTAACTAGCTAACACGCATTCACGCAGTCGAGAATGAGGTTCAATAAACAATGTACAATGTGTAGTAGGCAACTTTGCAGCTAACTTAATATAATAGTTATTATTATTTGCTTGTCCACGTGTCGCTGAAACTCTTGCAGTCAGATTTGAGACTACACAAATGAGAAGAATATTTTGCACACACTTTACTGTCGACACGCAAGTTGTTCATTAAACTTTGACCCTTGACATCTAATCTTTGCGTATATGAATATGCATATATATGTACATATATATGTATGTACAAGGAGCCTGACTTATACAAGTTAATGCATGCGAGTCTTCTGTTAACCTCGCCTGTTTCTCCCATTTCCTTTTATCGTACGTAACGTAGAAAACTGTGAATTTGTTAGCTTTAGCTAGATTTTGTTACTAGCCATTGTTATACCCTGAACCCATTGAAAATGGGAATTCAGGGTATAATGTTTTTGTTGAAATGTGAATGTATGTAACAGGCAGAAGGAGGCGTGGCAGACCCCATAAAGTATATATATTCTTGATCAGGGAGACAAGCCGAGTCGATGTAGCCCTGTCCGTCTGTCTGTCCGTCTGTCCGTCCGTCCGTCTGTCCGTATGTATGAACGCGTCGATATCAGAACTTACAATAGCTAGAAACTTACAAATTTTTTTTGTAGGTCCCTGTATAGGGCGCGCATATCGAGTTTGTTTCAGAAATTCGATAACTGTTATCGTTTTATTGTTATCGATTAAAAACGAAAATCTAAATTAAGCCATATAATTCTATCTAATTCATCTTTCTAGCTAGAGTCTTCAAATTTTGCATTTAGTGTTATGTAAGCCTTATGCAATTTCGGTTTTTGTTAAATTTTGGGTGCCACGCCCCCTTCACCTCAAATTTGTAACTCCCGTTTATCAAATACTAGAGACTTGTGCTTTGGCACACATATACATATGGATGACATGATCACGCCCAACAAGTTTGGTCAAAATCGTTGGTCTAGAAAAAAAGTTATTAAACATTTAATTCCCCATAGCATTGCCATGCAAAGCAGCCAAACAACAGCTGACGCAACGACTTGCGCTTGTGTGTGCTTGCGCCTGTGCGTGTGTGTGTATGTTTTGCTTGTAATGAACATACATATACATTTGAATTTAAAAGAAAAGGAGAATGCACGGAATAGCGGTTCGTCGCAGGGTTCAGGGTATACCCTAGTCGAGCGGTGTCGAGTAGAGTTTTCTTACTTGTTCCAATTTTTAAAAATGCAAACCCATTCATTTATTGGCTTTGAGTGCAACTAACCTCAATTTAAATATTTGGGGAAATTTGGAGCCGGTATCCAAAATTTAGCAAAAATCAAAATTAGATAAAATAAATGTAAAACGTACAAAATTGGGGACTCTAGCTATAAAGACGTGGGAGATATAATTTGATAACTAACGTTCGATAACGTTTTTCATCGATACCATTAAAATTAAAATAGTTATCGACTTTTTTTTAACAAACTCGATCTTTTCGTGGTATTCACGGACCTACATAAAAAATTTCAAGTCTCTAGCTCTTATAGGTTCTGAGAACGACGCGTTCATACATACGGACAGACGGACGGACAGACGGACGGACAGACGGACGGACAGACGGACAGGGCTAAATCGACTCGGCTTGTTTCCCTGATCAAGAATATGTATACTTTATGGGGTCTACATTCACATTTCAACAAAAACATTATACCCTGAATTCCCATTTTCAATGGGTTCAGGGTATAAAAAGTGTTCAGAGTTTTGAATTCAGTCCCCGAACGTTATGATATACCAAGGACAGTTGCGGAGAAGCTTGTACGGCGCTTAGTTTTTTGGCACAATGTTAGGTGAAGATTGTACTGAAGAAGGGTTTAGCGAATATTTCTTTGAAGACGAGCTTTTTGACTTTCTAAATATCTTTACATTGATTTGAGTCATTGACATAATACATAAATATATTCTTACTTTAAGCACATAAATCAAAAGATATCTGAATTAAAAATACTCTTCTTTTACTCTTCCAATTGACCACAAATTTCTAATTTTAAAATAAAAACAGTCAATTAAGTAGGGTTTTCTACCAAAGAGTTTTTCACATATCTCGAAGGAATTCGAGACAATCGCAGCGCAACTTTTGTTCAGTATTAATCTGTAAATAACATAGTTGTTGGCTTTGTCATTGTTGCTCGCGTAGATTGTCGCCATTGATTTTATTGTATAATAATAAATTATGCTGCTGCCACAAATTGTCATGTACTTACAGCTGAAGTCTGCTGAGTAGAGTGGGCGGGCTGCCCCAAAAACAGGAAATAACCAACACTAATGACAGCAATTTATTTTGGCTTATTGATTGTTCTGACTGTTACGATTGGTGAATGGGCTTTGTTGAATCCGTACTGGTTGTTAATACTCAGCCAGAATATATAATGAACTCTGCTTGATTTAAGCCTAAATCATTAACAGCATCGTGCGATTGTCGACATCATCATTTAGCTGACAATTGTGAACGAAATAGAAACTGGAGGATATTCTGAGTTCCATGTATCAGAATCAGAGCTCGCAAATAACAGTTGAGTGTTTTTTCTTCACGCTCAAGGTCAGAGCAGAAGCGAAAAACAGAAAATATTCCGCTCTCGCTCTGAGAAAGAGCGATTTTTTCTTGTTTGAATCGGTCTTCGCATGATGGTTGTTTTTTTGGGTTTTTTGCATCTCGATCTCTTTTGCCGAGCATCTGCTCGCGAGCGAAAATTTTTTTGCTCGCGAGCTGAGCCTCAGTGAGTGAGCAAATGACTGAAAAAGGCAAAAGGTCTTTTGAGCACTCTTAGATTAATTTTCCTTGTTGGAAAATAATTTTTTTTTATACACATATATATACACACATACACACATACACATTGAGCTGCGTGCATCTAGCAAATTCTAAGACCCGCAAGTTTTAGTGAACATATTTCCAATAGATGGCGCTATGATTTGCGAATTATTAGCTGTTCAATTGAATCGAAACATGGATGGCGCTATGGTATTGAAACATAAATGGCGCTATTGGCTAATCAATTGAAAATGTATTGAATTTAATTTTCTGGGCGTTTATACTAAATGCTAATTATGGAATATTTTAAGAAACGCAGATATCACGGGGTTCAGGGTATCTCCTAGTCGGGAAGCCCCTAGAGTTTTCTTACTTGTTTGTATTAAGAATATATATTTACTTTATTTAATTAGTAGTAAACTTGTACTACTTATTGTGAAGTTTAATAACTAATAATGCATTTAAATTATCTGCGCTTATGGAACTGTAGGACTAAATGCGTGTTCCACAGACACCTAAGTTACCGGTGTTGCTAAAACTACCTGTGCGAGCGTAATTTAAATGTGGCAGTTTATCTTAATATTGTTAAAAAACAAGTAAGAGTGCTCTAGTCGAGACTGCTCAAATAGGAGATACCCTGAACCCTGCGAAGTGCCGCGATTCTGCTTACAGTGCAATTTGACTCAGCAACTGACTCAGTTTGCAAAGCGCCATAATATGAGATATTAAATGTTTCATAGCTTTTTAGACTATCGATTTTGATCAAATTGGGAAGGGCTTAAATAACACCAAATGAAAAATTTGAAGGCTCTAGCTATAACTAAATGAAGATATCGGTTTTTAATCGATAACATTAAAACTATGACAGTTATCTATTATTTGAAACAAACTCGATCCTTTCGTGCTATACGCGAGACTCCAAAAAAATTTGTTCTAAGATCGACGCGCTCAAACATACGGACAGACAGACCGACAGGGCTAAATCGACTCGGCTGCTCTCCCTGATCATGAATATATATACTTTATGGGGTCTGCCACGCCTCCTTCTGACTGTTACATACATTTTCAAAAAAACATTATACCCTTTTCCCCCATTTTCAATGCGTTCAGGGTATAAATAGCAGGGATAACTAGTCGACTATGGAAACTGTACTCAAACCGCTCTGATAGAAATTTACTGTTGTGTTGAGTGCAAATGACTATTGCAGGCTACAAAACTTGCAAGTAAATAAATATATTTAGAAATATGGACAGATTGGAAGTCTCTAGTTAAGCCCAGGCCCAGGTCCTGGCCCAGGCTTAAATTTTGACATGTGTGCAAACTTTATTATGCAGACTCGAGTTGAGTTGAGAGTTGAACCGAATCAAGTGTAAAAAGCACTTGAAAAACTCAACAATCAAATACGATGCTGGCGATAGCATAGAGAAATGAAAAATTCAGCTGCAGCGCAAAGGAGCAGAGTAGAGGAAACAGCCACAGCTGGCACTGACACACGGAAAAGCGCATTAAGATGGAAAAACGTAAAGCTCACGAATGCCATTTAGAGAGAGAGAGAGAGACATTACGGGCAATTTCACTAAATGACACTGAATGCGACGCTCTCTCCTGCATCTCCTCGCACAGCCCGGCATCCTGATGCTTCTTTTGTTTAGTTGTCGCAGCCCTGAGGCCCGAATGCCTTCAAGGTGTTCGCAGCTCATGCGGCGAATGGGTTTTGTCTCTTTACAAGTAGCTTACAAGTGGTCCAGGCGCAAAGGACGTGGATGTCCGTATATATGCTACACAAAACAGTATTACAACAAGCTACTAGTATAGCTGAATGTATACGGGAGCAGTTCATTATGGCCAATAATAATGCTTTGGGTCACTTTAAAGGACCCAACCGCAAGCTGATCCACTCGAAAGTCCTTGAAGGGTTGTACCAGCACATGCTTGGCCACTATTCATTCAGCAGTCGCAAAAAAATAGCTAACTACATACAATCCCCAAAATGCAAAGGTAACTAAATTTAAGACTTGTCGTAAATTGTGCAACTGAAAGGTTTTGCGACTTCAGTCGAAATTCGGTTTATTGGTAAAATAAAGCCTCTTCCATTGGTATCTATTATTTTTTTCAACTTATATCACAAAGACTTAAAGTGGAATGAAATTGAACTTCGAGGGTGTTAAGCGCGTACAGGCCTTAAAAACGTATAGATACACATGTGTTAAATGCGGCCACACACTTACATAGAAATCGAAGCGGAAATTGCAAAGAACAACTGCACAAAGGGGAGAGAGAGAGAGAGAGAGAGAGAGAGAGAGAGAGTGAGAGGGAGGGAGAGTAGAATGCAGAGCAAGTCAAACCGAAAACAATTTTCAGGCAAAACCACAAAAGAATGAAATGGTCCAAGTTATCTTATGAAAGCAGGAAGCGCCAACCAAGCACAGATTGCATAATGAAATCGGAAGCGGACTCGGACGCATGGTCTACAGATATGGTTTTAGGGGCTCGGCTCCTAGGGAAGATAGAAACGCACCAAAGTATCTAAGCCATGGTCAATTAAAGTCGTTACGTGGCTTTTCGGGCCGCAGACTGGTTATGCAGACTGGTTATATATATATATTATATTTTCGTCCTGTTCCTGCAGAGCTTGCGGTAAATGTGTAAAGAAACAACAACAAAACAGTACACGCATTGCCAATTCCCTAGTTAAGGTAAATTTAACTATGCGCTGTAGAGCTAACGACAAAAGCTGCAATAAATTAAAATCTATAAATTAATAAAAACAAGTAAGAAAACTCTAGTCGAGACTGCTCGACTAGGGTATACCCTGAGCCCTGCGAAGAACCGCTATTCCATGCATTCTTCGTTTCTTTTATATTCATATGTTGCGTCAGCTGCTAACAGGCAAAAAGAGGCGATGCAGACTCTATAAAGTATATATATTCTTGATCAGGGAGACAAGTCAGTCGATTTAACCCTGTCCGTCTGTTTGTTTGTTCATATGTTTCAACGCGTCGATCTCAGAACCTATAAAAACTATAGCTTTCAAATTTTAAAGGTTCATTTTTAGCACGAAAAGATCGAGCTTGTTTAAAATAATCGACAACTGTCGAAGTTTTATTGTTATCGATTAAAAGCCGATATCGTTATATAGTTATAAAACTCTATTTAATTCATCTTTATAGATCAAATTTTGCATTTAACGTTATTTGAACCATACACAATTTCGGTCTTTGTTAAATTTTTGATGCCACACCCCCTTCGCCTCAAATTTGCAAAAAACGTATTTCACATACTGGAGACTTTGGCATATACGCGCATATGAATGGCATGATAACGCCCAGTTTGATAAAAAACGGTTGTCTACGAAAAATGTTATGAAACATTTAATATCTCATACTATGGCGCTTTGCAGACTGAGCACAGTTGCTGAGTCAAAATTCACAGTTAGCTGATTGTGTGCTTGCGCTTGTAGCTTGCTGCATACATATGTATAAAAGTAACGGAGATTGTTAACGGTTATTAGGAATCGCGGTTCTTCACAGGGTTCAGGGAATCTCCTAGTCGAGCAGTCTCGACTAGAGTACTCTTACTTGTTAATATAGAGGGATAATGAAAGATTCGTTTGAATTAGAAGGGCACACAGAGGTTTTAAGGGACAAGTTTAACAGCTTTAGCAATGGTAACTGAAGGGAATCACCGCATTCTTTAAAAACGCAACTGGGAATATTATCAGCTCCGGAATGACCGAATGTCTGAAATCAGAGAATCAAGGCAAATTTTTGAAGCAATAATAATGTATGTTGAAGAAATGAAATAAGGGTATAAATTTCTATAGGGATTAACAGATGAATAAGTTGATTGGAAAAAATCGGCAAAAAGATCAGAGGAATCATGATCATTGCAAGTATTGATTGAATCAAGGACAAATGTGAAAAGTAAACTAGAAGACTTATGTTTCTAATTCACAAAGGAATAAAATTTCTTTAGGCCACAAGCAAACTGTCTTTTGCAACGCATAAGGTAATTCTTTTAGCAGCGAAAACTTAGAATATTAAAATTTGAATTGGCTGTGGAATATTTAGACCAGTCAATTGTGGAGCCAGACTTTTTATAATTTTTTAAACATTTAATTTAATGTTTCTTAAATTGGAGAGCGTCGGAGTAAAGAATGGCGGTTTGCTAGAAAGAGGCAAAGGGAGACACATAGGAACACACTCTCAAGAAGACACTTTAAAGTGTTATAGAAAATAGTTATTGTATTAACATCAACGAAATCATATAAAATAGACCAATCTATTGCACTAATAAGTACGTCGAGCAAAACAAAATTGGACTTATTGGAACAACAACGTTGTATTGATGGTGTTGGTTCATAAATTGGAGGAATACCTGTGGAGTGATACCTCCAATGTAAGATGATGGATATCCTCAGGTATACAAAAAGCGGATGATCTAGAAACATTAATGCATGAGTCGTCATTAATAAAAACTAGTTCAAGCGACCGTTTCAGGCGATTTGAAAAAGAGTTCAGATGAGATATGGAAATTAAAAGTAATTCTTAAAAAAAAAGATCAAGTGTAGGAATAAGGGAACTTGAACAAGGATTAGAGATCCAAAACGTGTTAGGTATATTAAAATCATCTAACACAAGAACGAAATCATTATCCTTTATATGTGCATAAATTTCTGTAATGCAAGATATATGTTGAGTATATATGAACATGTTATAAAGACAGAGCAAAATTTAAGGGTTAATTTAAGCCCAACAATCTCGAAATAATGAGACAAGGACAATATAAATGAATCAGAGGTGGAGGAGATTTAACACCCAATAAGACACTTCCATCTTTACGTGTCACATGATCATGTCTATAAATAGTGAAATCATTTGAGAGAATCTTCCTATTATAAACATTCGGACTTAACCACGTTTCAGTCAGGGCGATTATATCAAAACGAAGACGGAAACTATTCAAAACAAGTAAGAACGTTACAGTCGGACGGAACCGACTGCGAAATACTTTTCCCCTTTGTCGTCGCTCAAATTAGCTGCCGATTAAAAATTTTCATCGGAGGTGGCCATGGCAGTTTCAATTTGGATCGAAATTTAGAACCTTAGCAAAGACACGCACGACCAAAAATGAGAGAGATGTCCGTTGGCGAGTGTAGAGGTGTGGGTTCAAACCCCGGCGCGGTTATGTACATTAAAAAACAAGTAAGAACATTGCAGTCGAACGCAACCGACAGCGAAAGACTTTTTCACGTCCCATTATAACATATAACATTATATTTTTATACCCTGAACCCATTGAAAATGGGAATTCAGGGTATAATGTTTTTGTTGAAATGTGAATGTATGTAACAGGCAGAAGGAGGCGTGGCAGACCCCATAAAGTATATATATTCTTGATTAGGGAGAGAAGCCGAGTTGATTTAGCCCTGTCCGTCTGTCTGTCCGTCTGTCCGTCTGTCCGTATGTATGAACGCGTCGATCTCAGAACTTACAATAGCTAGAGACTTCAAATTTTTCTGTAGGTCCCTGTATAGGGCGCGCATATCGAGTTTGTTTCAGAAATTCGATAATTGTTATCGTTTTATTGTTATCGATTAAAAACGAAAATCTAAATTCAGCTATAAAATTCTATCTAATTCATCTTTCTAGCTAGAGTCTTCAAATTTTGCATTTAGTGTTATGTAAGCCTTACGCAATTTCGGTTTTTATTAAATTTTGGGTGCCACGCCTCCTTCGCCTCAAATTTGTAACTCATACATACATATGGATGACATGATAACGCCCAACAAGTTTGATCAAAACCGTTCGTCTAGAAAAAAAGTTATTAAACATTTAATTTCCCATAGCATTGCCATGCACAGCAGCCAAACAACAGCTGACGCAACGACTTGCGCTTGTGTGTGCCTGCACCTGTGCGTGTGTGTGTATGTTTTGCTTGTAATGAACGTACATATGCATGTGTATATAAAAGAAATGAAGAATGCTTGGAATAGCGGTTCTTCGCAGGGTTCAGGGTGTACCATAGTCGAGCGGTCTCGACTAGAGTTTTCTTACTTGTTTAAAATTAACCTTAAGTCCGCTCTGTCGCCGCTCAAATTAGCTGCCGATTAAAAATTTTCATCGGAGGTGGCCAGACAGTTTCAATTAGGACCGAAGCTTAGAACCCTTACCTTAGCAAAACACGCACCTAAATCGAGAGAGATGGCATCTCTCTAAATAAGAGAGGTGGAAACTCTGAAAATGTGATATAAGTTCGTTGGCGAGCGTAGAGGCGTGGGCTCGAACCCCGGTGCGGTCATGTTGATATTTTTGTTATATTTTCTTTATTTAGTTATTTTGTATCAATAAAATATTCTTTTCAAACATATATACATAATTTGACAAATCAAAGACAAGCGCGCTATTGGCTCAGAAGCTGCAGATGTTTCAGTTTTGATTTGCCACGCCCCCAGTGGCCGTAGACAAATAATTTTTGGCATGTCCATAGAGTGGGCGTTCAGGAATATAACTGTAAAGTTTGGATGCTTACATTCGAAAAATGCGAAAATTACAGGGTATTTTCTGTATGTCACGCCCCTTTTGGGGCGTAACAATAATTTATGGGAAATCGATAGAGGAGTCCCCTAGTAACTTAGCATCCCATTTTGAAGCTTTTAGCACCAAAACTGTGTGAGATATAAGCTGATATTAGTTGCCATGCCCCCTGAAGGCGTAGATATATCCGCCATATCTATTCGATGGAATGTTAACCCGAGTATATAAACCAAGTCTCATGTCTCTAGCATCAATAGTGCTCAAAATATAACAGAATTAGTAAAATCACTATATATTCAGATCCGATTTGCCACGTACCTAGTAGGCATGGTCACGCCTCCAGTGGCCGTAGACATATAATTTTGGGATGTTCATAGAGTGGATATTCAGGAATATAACTGTAAAGTTTGAATGCTTACATTCCAAAATGCAAAAATTACAGGGTATTTTTGTAAGTCACGCCCTTTTTGGGGCCTAAAATTAATTTTGGGGGATCGATAGAGTAGGCCGACAGAAAGTTAGTATCCAATTCATAAAAAGAACAGATGTAGTAAAATCAGCATATATTCAGATCCGAACAATAATACAATAATATAATTGGGCGATCTTTATAGAATCGTAACAGTAACTCACGGGCCAAATTTTAAAATGTAGAAGGTACTGGTTGACCCGATTTGTCACAAACCCAATGGGCGTAGATATATCCGCCATAACTTGTCGATTTTGGGATGTCGATGTGAGTCCTCATTCCAAATCTCAACTCTCTAATCCTTGTAGAAGTAGTGTTTCTCAGATATAGGAAAATGCATTTTGCGATTTGCCACGCCCCTAGTAGGCGTATCGGAAAAAAACTTGACACTTTATCACACAATAATACTATTGACACTTATCTGACCAAATTTCAAGTCTCTAACTTCAATAGCGTGGAAATGGTTTGCGTTTATACGGACGGACGGACAGCATGACGGACATTGCACAAAACAAATATACTTATTTCACTTCGGGAAAAAGTATAAAAAAACTCGCGGCTATCGATCACGAAACCTTTGCATTTAGCTGCGCTCAATTTCACAATAAAGCGGAGGCGACTTGTACAAATCACCAGGCGAAGGGTACATAATTTGTTCACAATAAAAATGCCGCATAAGAGGAAGAGGAAGAGAAGGGGAGGGGGCGGCCTAAGCCGTTTTATTTCAGTTCTACTCGATTGGAGCTCTGTACGGGTGTTGCATTTTGTCGGAGGAAATGGTCTATGGCAGCAGCAGGCTTCAGAAACTTTTGGCTTGACATCGTGACAAGCTAACCTCTAATTAATTTTAAGAAGTTCGTTTGGTCACACGCACATATTGAAACTAATAAATGTTTAAATATTAGCTCTGTATTAATTACTTACTTGACATACGCTTCAAAATCAAAAATAAATGTTTCAGTATTTCAATTAAGGCTTACCACAATGTTTAGACACGAATATAAACAGGCGCGAGCGAGAAGAATTACATCGAAAATCTCATGATTTTGTTTCAGATTATATGTATATATACGAGAACATGGGAAAATGTATATGGATTTGATGGAAGACTGGAGCTACGAGGCATACACAATGCCGATAATCTCTGCCTATCCAAGTTTGGATTATAAAATAACCCTCAATATTTCAAGAAAACGTTGCCAAGGCCAAGAAAATAAAATAGTTGATCGGAAAGTGCATAAGTTTAGATAAGTTAGTTAGTTAGTTTAGTTAATTGTGAGTGCTAGATTAGTAATATTATAGCAGCAGGTTAGCAACCGAAACGATTACCTTCATATAAATCGTCATGCAATTACTGACAGGTCCCACTTGCGAAGCCAAGAGCAAACGGAAAGGCAAAAAACTAAACAAAAATCAAGAAATAGTGACAATTTAGAATAGTTAAGCTCATGCGAGCAACGCACACATAGGATAAAGGACAGAGAGATAATGCATATGAATATAGTTGAAATATAGAGAAATAAAGAGAGGGAGAGAAAGAGAGAGGGAGCGAGAGAGAGAGTGAAAGAGACAAAAGCAATGGATGTACATGTTTCCAAAATAAAGAGAGGTTCAGACATTGCAAACATGCAAGAGACGAAATTTGCTTTGGTTTATAAATTAATGATAGCTTAATTGGCCAGAACGATAGTTACGATAGGCCAAACGCACATACACTCACGCGCGCACACACACACGCATACACACAAGCAGACTTAAGCTAATATACTAAACCTAGCGCTATCTTATTCACAGAGCATGGGCCACAGCACAGCAATAGAGAGAGAGCATGTGAGAGTGAGAGACACTTAAGAGTTGTACAATATTTATATATATAATTGATATTGAGAGCTAAACAGAGAAAGACAGAGAGAGAGAGTGACAGAGCGAGAGAGATAGAGAGCGAGAGAAATAGAGTATTGCGATTAGACGTTTAGACACCAATATATTTAAATTATGATGATATTTTCTTTAGACTATACCTAATTCTCGTTTCGATTTATCTGAAATGTTTGTTTGGCAAGCGCGTTGCATACATTAAGTGAGTGAGAGAGAGATATACAGAGAGAAAGCGCATGATAAATTGTAATTTGATGTCGCGTACCTGCGTTGATAAAAAAGAAAAGAGTAAGGTGTAAAGTGAGTACATGTGTGTTTGTGTGTGTGTGTTTATATTTTTATTTTTTTGTTGTATTCGATTTTCGTGCGTGCTTCGAATAAGGAGAGCGAAAGAGCTGGAGAAAATAGAAGTAACGATAAGCGAATATATATATATATATATATATATATATATATATATATATATATATATATATATATATATATATATATATGCGTGTGTGTCTATATGCGAGTTCTTGTGAGAATAGCTTAAAGATGAGAGCCACAAAATGAAATCATTTTCCATTAAAGCGCAATTTGTTTGGGCCGCAAGATGTCCGTAACACGACATGAGTTCAAACAAGAGAAAATAAAAAAGTAGAGGGTATGTGAATGCGAAATGCACAATATATTCAGTTAATATGCCTCAGATTTGAATGCAATAGGTATTATGTATATCCTCCCACGAGTATGCTCTAAGGAACTCAATGCTCCAAAAAAGCTCACCAAGTCTTTATGAATTAACAACATATCCGAAAATATGCCTTTCAATTTAAAACTAAGATTATGCGTAATCGCTTTTAGACTTTTTGAATCAGTTAAGTTGACAAGCAAAACCTAAAATTAAATAAGGTTTAATATGATTTTTTTAATGAGCTGATTTTCAACGCTCTTTGCTTGGCTTTTTTGTTTGATTTGAAAATTTTGTACATATGGTAGGGCCGGCAAAGCTAAACTGAAAGGCTTGCTAGATCTACTAAGAACACAGTATACAATGTGATTGTTAAATATGTAGGTAGTACTCCAGCTCCAACTTACCCAGAGTGCTGCAAAAGAACTTACAGAACCCAGAATTTAAGTGGAGGCCATAGAAATAAAAATAAAAACAAATTATTCCCGAAATCTCTTAAGCTATCGCGAATACGTTTCGGGGGGTTTTTTTTTATATTTTTTGTTAGTATTTTTTTTGTTCAGTTTTAGTTTTCAGCGCTTGCTTCAACATGTGAGTGTTCCACAAAAATTAAATAAAATCGTTTTTCAATTTGAAGGCAAAATATTCCATTTCCTCTTTGACACCCTCTTCCCGAAATGTCAAAGTGAAAAGTGCTTTGCTGTACTTTTTATGCTTTTGTAAAACATTTAATTTGTTCTTTTTGGGGTTTTTATCATATTTTCTGTTTTTGTGTTTTTAACACTTTTTTTTTATTTGCTATACTTTGGCTTTGTGGAACAATTTTCGCAATTGAATCAAGTTGAGCTCCTAGATCGAAAACGGGAATGAGAGGCAAGTAAGCTTTACAGAATCTTGTTGGGAAAACTTGATACCATTTATTATATTTATATAGATTTAAATGCATATTTGTTTGCTAATGCGTGTGTTATTAGTGTTTTTTGTATTTTCTAAGTACTTTTTGCGTGTTATTTTTTGTTGTTGTTGGTGGTTTGTTCTGGTTGTTAGTTAATGTGGCATACTTTCTTTTCGTTTATCTTTAGATATGTTGATTTGGATGTTAGGTGTTTGGTTTCATTTTCAAATGACTACAAACAAAATAAAAGCTGTGAGATGAGTGTCAAACTGAATGGAAATGATAACTCAACAGCTCAATCAACTACGCACACAAATTATTATTTAAGTATCATTAAATGCTAACACAATTAACTTGTTGAATGGCCACATTGATTTATGCTAATCACTGCACTAATGTTACATTAATTCAAGCAGCCACGGTGTATTCAAATGTGACTATAAACAATTTATGGCCATATTTGCAGCACAAGAGCGGTTCCGTGGACCTCTGTGGTCACGGACGGAAATAAAATAGTTTATCTTCACTTAAATATACTCCTAATTAGTTAATTAATTATTCAAATTTCAATCCTCTTTTTTCTGCTAATATGCATCAATATACAACGACAGGCAGACACTATGATAATGCTAAATTCAGGATAGGATTGATCCGAAGAATGTTTGACAATTTTTAACTGACTGAGCTGATTTCCAGGCACAGAACCCCCAACCACGACACGTACCGACGTGATTCCCGTATAAAACTCAATTTTGGTTTGTTCTGGATTTTTGGACATGCTGTATTATGTATTTAAATATTTTGTATGCGTTTTGTTGTCAGCTTATATCAATATAATATGTAAATGGCATGACATATTGATTCGCACGTGTGACTTAAATTAAGTTGGCAGCTCTTACAATACAGACGCTCTTTGCGCACTCTATAGGATATGGAAGGATAAAGGCTATCGTATATATATATATACATAATAAAATATGCATAATAATATACAGGATAATTGGCTCATTTAAATCAAAGCAATGAAAATGCCTGTAATTATTCAATGCAATCTTAATGCTTCTTCGTTTTCTCGGCAGCGCCAACGTAGGCTACGGCCCTGTTATGCAGTCTATAAAATATTTAAAATATTGTATTGGCCTCTGGTACAATCAAGGAACAAACCCAAAAAGTTTAAACAAAAGGCACACCAAAACGCAGACCAACAGAATATTTTAAATATTCTATATGCAATTGCGTGAAGCGACAACCAAAACAACGAAAACAATACACTTACAAAAAATGTGTGTAATTATTACATTTAGATATTGAGAGGGGGAGAGAGATAGGTATAGAGAGCGAGAGAGTCCAGGCAAAGGCAATGAATTTATTTACAGGCATTTTCATTGTACTTTCAAATTAAAACCAACTGCAAGACGGCAACGGGAATGGCATAACGCTACTGCCTTACGTAAGAGTCCATTACGTTGCACACACGCAAAAATAGAAATAATAAGTAACACGTAACGACAATAAGAGAACGCATGTTGCATATGATTTTTTCTTTTTTTTCTTTTTTGGAGTAGTGAATATTTGGGTGATTTGTCACTTACTTCCGGCGGTGGCGGCGGCAGTTCCGACTGTGGCGCCGGTGGCGTTGTCACGTATGTGTTTTTCTAGTTACGCAATATTTTACAAGGAGTTACGTAAAGGTAATGTGTTGATTGTTTTACGTATTTCGCAACGACAACGAGACGCAAAATATGGGTATAAGTTTTTTTTTTAACAAAACGTAGAACGTAAAAGATTTGCGTGTTTATTTTTATTAGTTTTCATTTCGTGTCATTCAGAGAATGTATCGCAACGCACATTACGTATGCGTAGCACGTTACGTAAGTAGCAGCAAGCGAAAGTGACAGCGCGCATAGAATGTAGAACAGAATAGTAGATGTACGAGAGTGTGAGTCAAACAAAACGGAAAACCATTTAGAAAATAGAGTGTAGCGCAAGGAACTTGGTCCATAGATCGCTATGATCAATGCATCAAGTTATGTGAAACAATAAGTATGTGATTTCAAATACGTGTTTTGTTCACTAGAAACTACAAAAGATAAGTTGTTGCTGAGTGTGTAAATTCTTTTTATTTTGGTGTTTGTGTGTCGCAAATTGTTTGATGTGCTTTATATTTTTGTTATGTAGATAGTTTGTATTTGATATTTCATAGCTCATTTTTTACTAGTTGATTTAGGTTTTAGATAAGTTTATGTGGCAAATAGTTAGAAGCGTTTCGCTTAATATTTTTGTTTTGTTTAAAATACTACGGGACTAATTAATTAAAGGGAGCTTAAGTGCAGCGTGTATGTTAGTAAGAGCGCACTATATATAGAAACATATACATTTGTATGTTTTTGCTTGTTATTGTGGAGTGAGTGAGAGTGAAGAGCTACACACGTTGTTATTTAGTTCATTATTTAGAAAGACAGAAGCAGAGAGGGAGAGAGAAAGGGTGAGAGTGAGCACATATATATATATATATATATATAGAGAGAGAGAGAGAGGGAAAGGGAGAGAGAGAGTGAGCGTACTCAGTTTACAGTTTGTTTAAAGATGGTGCAAAAGCCGAAATGTGTATGGGAATTTGGGGTTAGTAGTGCAGTATAGGGCGGTACAGTAACTACATTTTAGCTAGGTGTGAAGGGTGGGGTGAGGTGACAGACAGATATATAGATCTTAAAATAGATTGAATAGCTTTTATAGAGTCATAGTTAGTTATAGACAGATAAAGGATTGGAGACAGAGCGAGAGAGCAAGAGATACAGAAGAAAAACGTGGTTGGGTGGTGTGTCTTAGAAGTAGAGCAAAAGCGCTAGAAATTTGTATAAAGTTATATATTTATAGATATATGAAAGTAATTATAATTGAAAAATAGATGTGAGTTTAGGCTAATTGTACAGCGCAAAAGGTAGTTGGCTGGCAGAGCGCTCAAGACTTGAAATTAAATCTATATAGGTATTTCTAGAGTTTCACAGAGCAGCTTTATTCACTACTAGACTAAAGACAGAGCAGGACAGGTTAAGTACGTTCCAAAGCAGTTTATGGATCTATTTCGGGCATATACATATACATATATTTAACTATATATATTCTATATATGTTTATATATATATATATATATATATATATATATATATATATATATATATATATATATATATATATATATATATATATATATATATATATAGTATGTATATATATATATATATTTATATACTTTCATTGACAAAAAAAACGTATTTAGTTTGAGAAAAACTAATTGTTAAACCTAGCGCAGAGCTTGTGCTTCACCTCTAGGCACACTATAAAACAAAACTAAAACAAATGCTCTGTGGAGAAGGGCTTGGCAAAATGAAAGTGGAGTGTGTCTAGGCTGAAAGAGACAGAGGTCAAGAGAGGCAGTAGATATATAGAAAGAGAAAAAGAGATAGAGAGAGAGAGAACTTGGAGAGATAGTTAGATAGTACAGAGAGTAGGGTTTCGGGTTAATTAATATAAGGCTTAAGGTATATCATTAATTTGATTGGATTTAAGTTGGAGGCTTTATACTTTTAGTTTAGTTTCATTTGACGGTTTTTTAAATTGAAAGAGATAGAGATGGAAATATAGAGTTTAGCGCTCATTACTTATTCGTTTAGATTACAGATAGAAAGTAATTGAACTGCTTTTTGAGTACTTTCCTTTCTATTCACTTATATAGAGGGAGAGAGTGTAGTATATTATTTTAATTAATTATAGTTTTCTTATTTTTTTTTTGTGTATTTTTTGGTATTTTATATTATTACCCATGACTCAGGTGGATAACGAGGAAATGGAGCTATTTCTTTAGTTGCTACATTACTAGGCAA
Source organism: Drosophila mercatorum (assembly GCA_961210405.1). NCBI lineage: Eukaryota > Metazoa > Arthropoda > Insecta > Diptera > Drosophilidae > Drosophila > Drosophila mercatorum. The sequence continues at coordinate 976,122 of CAUIUS010000002.1, read as the reverse complement.
CTCAAGTCTTCCACCTAATTTTCGTAGCTTTCTTCTTCTCGCCACCCGAGATTTCGATCTTAGCATCAATGCGGCCTGCATCTTGTTTGTTGTTGTTGTTGTTCTTTTTTTTACTTGTTCGGTTTTGAACGGTCAAAAAATTGTTACCTTATGTAGTCGTTACGAAATATACATATATATCTATATAGATGTTTATATAAATATATAAATATATGTGTCTGTAGATAGTAAGAACGTTTACGTTACGTTGAACTTAGCGTCAGTACGAAATCAATGGGATGATACAGGTTACGTATAGGAGCTTAAAAACGTCAAAACTAAAAGTCGCGTCAACAATAACGAGTGTTGAGTTCTAGGTCTTTCAATCAATCAATCTATCAATAGCTTGCGTAACAAATTGTCACGTTACGCGCTTAGATAACCGCAAGGTACGTAAGAAATAAAGCGTATAATGAGCGCACGTTCGATTAGGCACAAGGAGAAGGAATATAGAAATATATATATATATATGTATATATAGAAGCAGAGTAATAAAGTATATATTTCTTTTGTTGGTGTGCTGTTATTGTAGTTGTAGTTGTGGTTGTAGTTGTGTTGAGGAACTGCGTCAGTGTGTTTGGGTTCCTGGCGCAGTTGGATGGCGGGCGGAGGATGTGCTGCGTTGATCGTCAGTGGTCGGCTCAGCTTGGCTAGCTCCGTTACGTCGTTGTTTTTGTGATATTCCAGCGAAGGTCTGTCACAACGTAAAGCAGTCTCTGCCGCTGTTGACGAAATGATGCGCGTAATTCTACGAAACAAGATGATGTTTTCTTTTCTTAACTTGTGTTAGTTTTGAAACGGCTATGAACCAGTGAATTGTGATTGGTTAGCTTCCGGTTATTTCTTTTTGTGTATTTTTGTCCGGTATGCGGCATTACGTAACGCCTACGTTGCGATAACGTTACGCAGCAACGTCTTCGTAGGTGATTTCATTTTCGTTTGTATTTTGGCATTGTAAGCTATAAACATTTATTTATCTCTATATACTGCCAGAGGCGTTTGGCGTGACGTTAAGCACACTATCGCGTAACCGTAATTAATTGCCAGACTACGTCTACTCATAACCTAACTAAACTATACCTAATGCGTACGTAGAAAAACTGTTATTTGCATCAATTTAACTTTATTTTAAATTCTATCGATTAACGATTGTTTTTAAGCTACGATTTCGATTTACGTTTTGCGTGTAAATGAAAGAAGGCAATGTTGTTTTATTATTAATTTTATTTTTGTTTTGTTTTTTGTTTTGTTTTAAATATGTTTTATTAATAAATTGTTTTTGTTGCTTAAGTAACTTTTAGTTTTTGTTCAATCACATTTGGTGCGTTTGAGTTTTTTTTTTTTTCGTTTTGCTGAACTTGTTACGTATGAATCAATTGTTATCAGTTTCCATGTAAGTAGAAAATATATTTAAAGCTTTGCACGCAGCTCTCCAATGGTCAACTGCGTTATGTATTAAATTATTGTATTATACGGCGGCTTGATTTGTTCATTGGTTTCGGCTTGCCGTCAGTTGCTGTCATGTTGATGCAGAATATATTTCAAATTTTTAAATATTTTTGAGTTCATATCACATGTAAGTTGCAGTTACTAGTTTTCTTCTCATGAATAGTACCCTTTTATTAGCTTTGCGAAGCGTTTCTATTTTGTATAAAGTAAGATATGTTTGTTAGGAGATGGTGTTTTGTTGTCTATTGACATGTGTTCATTTTAAGTCGAGGAATCGACGGATGCTAGCTAACTCAGCGTGCAGTCAGGAGATACCAATTATTTATTGACTGGACACCTCAAAGGGGATTAATACTGTCAGCCTGACGTATACACTATAAGAGCAAATGCTTTAAATTTGAAATTCAATTAGGCTACGATGAAATTTCATTCATTCACTTATATGGGACTGTTCGTTTTTTGTATTATTTATTTATATATTATATATATAATATACATTTGTTCATTGTTATATTGTCGTGAAATGCCACACGTTTTATTTTGTAATTTTATGTTTGATTATTTGGAATGTAAATATAATTTTTATACCCTGAACCCATTAAAAATGGGAAATCATGGTATAATGGTTTTGTGAAAATGTATGTAACAGGCAGAAGGAGGCGTATATATAAAGTATATATATTCTTGATCAGGGAGAGAAGCCGTTCGATTTAGCCCTGTCCGTCTGTCCGTCTGTCCGTCCGTCCGTCTGTCCGTATGTTTGAACGCGTCGATATCAGAAGATATAAGAGCTAGAAACTTCAATTTTTTTTTTTGGAAGTTCGTGTATATCACGATTCGATCGAGTTTGTTTCAAATATTCGATAACTATCATCGTTTTAATGTTATCGATTAAAAACCGATGTCTTCATTTAGCTATAAAATTCTATTTAATTCATCTTTATAGTTAGAATCTTCAAATTTAGCATTTAGTGTTATTTGGGCCTTGCGCAATTTCGGTTTTTATCAAATTTTGAATGCCACGCCCCCTTCGCCTCAAATTGCTAAATCACGTATTTCAAGTTCTAGAGACTTGTGCTTTGGCACATACACACATATGAATGTCATGCTCACGCCCAACAATTTGATCAAAATCGTTGGTCTAGAAAAAAGTTATTAAACATTTAATATCTCATATTATCGGCATCTTGCAGCAGCAGCGAAGCTGAAGAGTCATAATGCACAGTTAGCAGACTGTGAGCTTGTGCGTGCGTCTGTGTGTGTGTATGTATTGCTTTCTACTTATGTACATATAAAAGTAACGGAGAATGTTAGCGGCTCTTAGGAATTGCAGTTCTTCGCAGGGTTCAGGGGATCTCTTTGCCGAGCTGTCTCGACTAGAGCACTCTTACTTGTTTTGTATATTTTATATTAGTGTTATTTTTATTTCGCAACTACACAAACTCACTCCCTGTTCATAAAGATGTATCACATTGTAACACACACACATAGAGTTTGCCCGAAATGAACTTCGGCATTTGTTAGGTTGAATTTCTTTAACCAAGACTTATTCATTGATATTCATTTAATATCCGTCATTGAATCAAGCTACAGCTCATTCATATTCATCTTCACATGAAGTGTATTTGCTTGCTCAAAACTCGTAAGTCGGGACGAGTTGAGTGCAAAGTTTTGCAAGCCATTCGGCAAAATCTCGACAAAAATCTTGTGAGTAATGCAAACAAAGCAAAATATTTATGGCCAAGCCTCGCATAAGCCATGTTACAGCACTGCTAAGCCATAATTCAAATGTCAACCAGAAGAGATGCAGCTACTAAGCACATGTGTGCACGTGAACATGTGTACTTCTGTGTATTTGCGTGCGAGTGTGAGCCGTGTTCTATATGCATGAATACGCCAGAAACCATTTCGCGGCTCTGAAAAATCAGAAAAATTGCAAAGCAACTGCTACAGTCGCTAGAATTTTGTAGTTTTTGCAGCTGTTATTTTTTTCATTGTTTCCACCAGAAGATCAAAAAGAGTATTTAGACTTACTCATGAAATTTGCAACAATCCAAATTAATAGATTAATTAAATTAATTAATAGAGCGTAAGTCTACATCAATTTGGCATATTTTCATATAACAAATTAATTGGAGTTTGTGAGGAATGATAAGGAATGGGCTGCTTCAAGTGACGAATTGTGATCAGATTAGATCAGAAGAATTAAAAAACTCACAATCAAAGTAGGAAAACTTATTGATATTTTAATTAACAGTTTATTGAATAAGACCCGAAGGCAAGATGACATGAGCTTATATAAGAAGATAGATTGCAACACCCAATGTAATAAGCCTTTGCGATCGACCACGCAAAAGCGCAGCCTCTCTCATCTAACTATTACCTATGCTTTTTTGTTCATAGGAGTATTCAGTTTTCCTACAGTAAGTCAACTTTCTGTAAATACTTGTTAGCTTTCCAGCCCAAAGGCAAGTTGGTAGCATAACGAAAGAGCTCAAAAACACAAATTGGCATTGGGCAAAAACCCAACAAAGTTCAATAATTCAGCAGCGCAAAGCTGAAAAAGTTACTCGTTGAACGATGCAGATGAAATTTTAATGAAATACAGATTCATGCCATACAAACACATATACACACAATAACATGTATGCAACATTGCAGTCAGGGCCGTTAACAGACAATAACATGGCGTACAGAGACCCACATACACACACATTCACATGTAACTATACATAAATATACAGAGATTCAGCTGACATAACAAACGCGATTCACTTGCAACGCCTAAAAGATTGCAACATTTCTGCAATCAAACAAACATGCATACACACATAGACAGAGGTTTTTGGCACTGGGCACTACACATGTTGCAGTTGCATTTCGTGTTGTTCTTGCTGCAGAAACTACATATGTCACCCACTGACAACATAAGCGCGCAAAAGAATGCAATGAAAGTTAATTTGCCACATAATTCGTTTCAATGAGTGCGTAAGCATGCGCTATAGAGTCAATGACAAAAGCAGCAATCAATTAAGATAATAATAAACAAGTATGAAAACTCCGGTCAAGACCGCTAGACTAGGGGATACCCTGAACCCTGTGAAGAGCCGCTGTTCCCAACATTTTCCGTATATTTTATATAAATATGTATATGTATATATTATATCTCCCACGTCTTAATAGCTAAAGCCCCCAATTTTTTTTGTAAGTTATATATTTATTTTATCTAATTTTGATTTTTGTTAAATTTTGGATACCGGCTCCTAATTTCCCCCAATATTTAAATTGAGGTTAGTTGCACTCAAAGCCAGTAAATGAAAGGGTTGACATTTTTAAAAATTGGAAAAAATGTAATCAAATATAATGAACATAAGCTGAAAATTTCATTCAAATCCATTAATTCGCGCAGAAGTTATTAAACAAAACATTTGGCCAATCGGCCAACCACGTGACCAGCAACGCAAAACAAATTGTTTTCCTATACATGAGCACACATACACACATACACATTGAGCTGCGTGCATCTAGCAAATTCTGAAACCCGCAAGTTTTAGTGTACTTATTTCCAATAGATGGCGCTATGATTAGCTAATTATCAGCTGTTCAATAAATCGAAACATGGATGGCGCTTTCTATCGAACCATAGATGGCGCTATTGGCTAAACAATTGAAAATGAATTGAATTTAGTTTTCTGTGCGTTTATACAAAATGCTAATTATGCAGTAAAAAAGCAGATAGCGCGGGGTTTAGGGTATCTCCTAGTCGGGGCCCCCGACTAGAGTTTTCTTACTTGTTTTTTTTTTAATATAAAACAATAAAATAAAAATAGTTATCGATTTAAAAAAAAAAAACAAATTCGATCTTTTCGTACTATAAAGGAACCTACATAATAAATTTGAAGTCTCTAGCTCTTGTAGGTTCTGAGACGCGTTTAAACATACAGACAGACGGACGGACGGACGGACAGACGGATAGATAGACAGATAGACAGAGAGACGGACACGGCTAAATCGACTCTGCTTGTCTATTGACCACGCCTCCTTCTGCCTGTTATATACACTTTAACAAAACCATCATACCCTAATTTCCCATTTTCAATGGGTTCAGACCCCGGAGCGATCATGTCAATATTTCTTTTATTTTTCTTTTATTTATTTATTTTGTGTCACTTAAATATTCTTTTGAACACATATGTAAAATTTGGCAAATCAATAGAGAAGGTCAAAGGTCACAAAGTTATTATGTGGCGTTTTTTTGGCTCAGAGGCGGCAGATTTTTCCGTTTTGATTTGCCACGCCCCCAGTAGGCATAGGCATATAAGTTTTAGTTTGTTAGTAGAGTAGGTCTTAATTTTTCTGATTTGGATGCTTACATTCAAAAAATGAGAAAATTACAGGGAATTTTTTGTAAGTCACGCCCCTTTTGGGACGTAACAATAACTTAGCATCCAATTTTGATGCTTTTGGCACTAAAACTGTGGGAGATATAAGCTGATATTACGCCCCCTGTGGGCGTAGATATATCCCTTAGTGTGCGTAGTCATATAATTTTTTGGGCGATCTGTATAGGATCGTAACAGTAACCCACGTGCCAAAGTGAGGCGTTCGAGCCCCCAATGGGCGTAGATATATCCGCCATAACTTTTTGGATCTTGAAATGTGGATGTGAGTGTTCATTCCAAATCTCAACTCTCTAGCCCTTCTAGAAGTAATGCATTTTCCGATTTGCCACGCCCTTAGTGGGCGTATCGGGAAAATCTTGACACTTTATCTGACGAGTATATATTCCAAATTTCAAGTCTCTAGCTTCAATAGCGTGGATATGGTTTGCGTTCTTATGGACTGAAGAACGAACAGCATGTCGGACATTGCACAAAACCAATATACTTATTTCACTTCGTGAAAAAGTATAATTATGAAAAAGTGCAGTCGGCTAGATTTCAAAATTTCTTCATGCAAGAAGTTTCGGTTTCTGAACAATTTAAGTCCCATTCTAATTTTTAAGCTATAAATGTTTTCAATGAAACGGACACAAATCAATCGGCTGAAAATGGCTTAATAAGGAATACTCAATTAACGCTTGGTTAGTCGATGCAAATTTGGTTTGTACGGCTGAATAAATAACGGCCAATTCACAGACGCCTAACACCCAACACGCAACACGCAACTCCCAACAGCGAGCACACACCACATACAACAATAAACAGTTTGCAAGACATATGATTGCTTCGGACAATCAATTAACATGGCTTTCAACGAGGACAGTTGACGTTTCTCACGTGGTTGTGCCATGTGGCATGCGCCATGTGGCATATGTAAATTTTTCGAGGCGATTCACTGGCTTTAATTACCTGTAGACAAGGCACTCGACACACCCCCTGACTACTCGAGCCCTCCGTTCGTCTCCCACCTGACATGTGAACAAGAAAGCGGGCGCCGTGTCAAAAATTTTGCCAACAAGATGAATCGCGAGTACTAAATACGAATTGCTAAATACCGAATATGGAAACGGAATACCGACTATGGAATACGGAATACAAGTGCAATTCGCATTAATTAGCAACTCGACTGTCAGCTTTCAAATGACCGGACCGAAAGGTGAAACATGTTTCCCCATTGGCCGAAGTAGAGTCTTATGATTTGCCCAAGAGCAATTGTAACTCTACTACGATTTTAATGCCATGCATATGCATGGGCCAACCTTTGAGCCAACCTGTTATTGATTCACTTACCAGAATAAAGTCGTTAAATGTGAAAGTTGAAAGCCATTAGCCAAAAATTTACAATTGCAGGACCCAGGATATATGCATATTCGTCTTTCTCCTATCCCTCTCTTTCTCTCTCTATCTCTCTCTCTCTCTCTCTCTCCCTCTCTCTCTCTCTCTCTGTCACAAACACTCTAATACCTTCCCGTTGGCAGCCGAGCTCAATCCTTGTATGTGTTTAAAGCTTAAGCTGAATTTAAAATAGTTTAAGCGGCGGTCACACTTTTCATAAGTATTCACGAAGTGAAATAATTATACCTATTCATAATTATTGGTGTTGTACAATGTGCGTCAGGCTATCCGTCCATCTGACTGTATGAAGCAAACCATTTCCACCCTATTGAAGCAAGAGACTTGAGATTTGGAATATATACTCGTATATACCCCGGTCAGATAAGTGTCAAATTTTCCCGATACGCCCAATCGGAAAATTACTTTTCCTGTTTTTCAGAACCACTACGTCTAGAAGGGATAGAGAGTTAAGATTAGAAATGAGTACTCACGTCGACATACCAAGATTAAAAAGCTATGGTGGATATATCTACGCCCGTTGGGGGCGTGGCAAATCGGGTTCAACTTTGTCTTTTACAGTTTTACAGCTAGAATGCCCAAATTTTGCACTTGAGATACTGATACGAACCTATAAAGACCGCCTAAAAAGTTATATGGCCACGCCCACGTCCGACAGCTTGACGGACATTGCTCAAAACCAATATACTTATTTCACTTCGTGAAATAAAATAAAAAACTGTTTTCTACACGAATATGATTCGCAGAATTGCTCGATTTGATAATTTGTGGCCCCATAAAAATGTTATATGCAATTGAGTTCTGTGGGCAAGCACGTTATAATTTGTGTCTTTTTAAATGCTTTTTATTGTCGATGGCGACGACAACAATCAAAGCACATACACACAAGCACTCACACTCTTAGCCCACACTCTGTAATATTAAGGATAAATGTTTGCAAGGAGAGAGCCGCTGCAAGAGCCAAGCAAAAAATCGAAAATGAATTTAAATGTGGTTATGTAATAAGCGAGTTGGGCTTATCTCGAATCAAAGAAGGCGACAGCCACATAGTTGTACGAGTATAGAGTAGCTGTATCTGTGCGTGTGTGTGTTTGTCAGAGTGAATGAATTATGCAACTGAAATTCAATTTCGACAGCCACAAAGTATGCAATAAAAAGCGAACTCGAGAGTCCACACTGATTGTCACTTAATTGCAATCTGTCAAGGACGTTGGCACTCTGTAGGGTAGTCGCATTAAATGGGGTAAGTGGGACTTCAATATGTTACTTTCAATTACTGCAACGACAACAACAGCTATGGCAGCACCAGAAACAACTGCCGATGCCGTAAAAAAAAAAACAAACAACAAGGCTGACAAACAAATACGACAACAACAACGATGAATCCTGTGGGGCCGATTTTAAGTCAGCCAGCCAACAGGCTGACCATGATGAAGAGTCAGTAAAAAGGCAGTCGATGAGCAGATGGGGCGTGACAGAGCAGATAGTGTGCCACAGGCGACAGTTTGAGTAATTATAGACTCTGCAATTTCCGAATGGTGTGTAATTCTCATTCATTCTTTTTTTGGCAGCCTTCACGTAATTGAAAATTAAATTGCTACTCGATGACAGCTATTGAAGTGAGGGTAAGGAATTGTGCCATGCAAGTAGCGGGGTAGAGCAGAAGTCTGCACAAATGCTTGGCAAGAGTACAAAGCGATGGCTGTACAGTTGAGCGTTAACGATTTGATTCAGTCCTAATGCCACAGAATCTAGTTGATTGGGGAGAGCAACATTAAGGCTCAGCTAATTGCAAATAAATTGATCGATAAACTTCAATCGGTAGGCAGAGAGTGTAAAATTGAGTAGTGGTTTATAGTTCAGTTATTAAACAAACTCATAAATACTCGATTTATACTATAGTTGTTTATACTATGGCTCATGAGTTCCCCAACTTACTTATTTCAAGCAACGGATTGTTCACGACTTGTGGAAAAGAGCGAGTCAATCGTGATCAATTGAACTATATAATAATAATTACCCGTTTAGTAGAAGATATACAAAACGAAATCACATAGGTCAAAATATAAATATATATATTCATGATTATGATTATGATCATTTTTTTATGCTAGGCTAAGTCATCTTACGTAAAGACAAGACAAGACAAGACAAAAGTATTGGTAAAGTATTGGTATTAACTAACATTAGGCACCCAATAAGCTCTCTAATTTCTCTTATAGAAGTATACAATACATATATTATGAGTAGTGCTGGGCCGCAATTTAAGTTAATGCTCATCTTGGTTTAGTTACTAGGTAATTAGTTCATGCAAGCTAGAGAGAGTTCTACATATTTTTACACCTTTCGTTGCGCTTTTTATTTCTATAGAACGTTATTCGCCATTTTGATTTTCATTTTTTTCATTTTGTTTTTGTTTTGAGGACGTTCTTCGTTGTTATTGTCGTTCTTGCACTTCTCGTTCTATTTTTCACTATTTTCCAGCTAATTTACTAGCCGTTTGTGCGCACTGTATATATATATATATATATACATGAATATAGTACATATAGTAGAAGTACGTATTACATATATATCTATGACTCTCTTAAAAACTTGAGTGTCTACTCAGCACGCGCAAGAGGCGGGTGGAACGACAAGAGGCGCTGGGACTTGGGTGGGCGTAGAATATAATAAATTTTAGCCACCATTCGTTCTTTTTCTTTTTTCCTTTACTTTTGTGTTTGTGGAAAAGTTTTGTTTAATTTGTGCAATTTTAATACTCTGTACACGGTGTGAGCTAAAAAGAGCTTGCACTCTATGGTACACAAGAGTATAAAAGACGGAATATCTCAGAAGTATGCTCATATGGCTGTAAAATGTATGTATAAAAGGAAAGTAGATACCTCTGTATACAACGATTTAAGATATTATAGACAAATCGTTTTGATATGCAATCTATAAGATACAAATAATGGAATACCCAAGAAAAAACCAAAGTACATACATGAGAGCTTTAGCCAATAATTTACATATATATGTAAATATATATATATATATATATATATATATATATATATATATATATATATATATATATGCATATCTGAGCATTTACAATTCTAAACTACTTGAAGATATACCTTTAATAAGTCATTCTCCTTTTCGAAATAAATAAAAAAAAAAATTATATATATTTCAAGTAGTAGGTATCTGCCCGTCAATCCGCTTGCCGTTAGCTAAGTTTCTGACGTGCTCTCCATTTTTAGCTTATTGTAGCTTTTTATAGTTGCTTATGCAAGTCAAATAATTGCGCAGCGTTAAGTTTTTTAATTTGTTGCTTTGGAGCTCGTTAAGAAGGAAACTTTAAAGCCTGAGCGCGAAGCCACTCAAATTGTGCATTACCGCACCCCTGCTACACCGCTTGGCACCACAGTTACACATCATAAGCCACCGAATGTTGCACTTTTACGACCCACATTTGAGTACTGAGTACTGGCGTTTACACAACATTTGGCATCTACTTTGAGGGCGTAGAAAGATGTGGACGTCTGTATGTAAGAGCTTGCCAAAGCTTTTGGTAGGCGTCGCATTATCAGCCCGATACAAAAGCCCATTATGCGCATCCGATTTGCTGTTGTTGTCAGTTATGGCATCGCTTCAAAAGGAGGTTAGCTATGGGAAAAATGTTACACGAGCCCAAACGAAACGAATGAAACGTCGCATTGTGTTGGACTTCTGCAAGTGGGTCAATTGAAACTGTTGACTTTGGCAGCTGCTGCTTTTAAAGATGAAGAAAGCCGCCCATTTTTTCAGATATTCGAATTATATTCATTTTTTTTTTCAAACTAAATCTTCTTTGAAAAATCCATTAATAATGCTTTAAGCTAATTGTATATAACAATTTATAGTTTAATTTTGGGATTATATGTGAAAGAGCCAGCAGCAGGTCTAACGGACCCCAGGAAATATTTATGCTTTGAACAGGATGTATATCTGTTCACCCATCCATCCGTCCGTCTGTTTATATGAACGGCGCCAACGAAAGCTGGAGATTGGGATCCGTCCGTTTGAAATTATAAGAAAGACGAAATTTTACTGTTTAATGGTTTTACAAGAATAAAGGATTATTTTGGCTAATCTGTATCTGAATATACTTCAAATGCTCCGAAAAAGACAGCAGCTCTGCATTAAGCGCTATAACTCGCACGTCTGAGCCCAGCATAGATAGCTTATCCCACGCAATGGTCTTGTAATATTATAATATTTAAATGTTGTTCAAAATTTGCATTATATTATTTCCTTCGCATAGTGTTAACAAATGACCCACAATAATTGTAATTGTGTGCAAAATTCTGTTCAGCATGGCAGTATCTCTTCATGATGCCATGCAAAGAGTTTTTTGATATATTCAGCCATTAAATAAACTGATAGGAACATGTACGAAATCTTAAATAGTAAACTAATAATAATAATCACAATAATAAAAATAATTATTAAAAAAAATGAGTTATTGTTATTAAACAGCTGCAAATATTAATATAATATTTTATATATATTATATTATTTATGTTTTTAGCTAAACACTGCCGCTGTGCGACAGTATCGCTCCACAACTTATTAATGTTGAAAATCATTTACTTATATTATTTTGCAATATGCCGGCAATGCCAACCTTTGCTCAAGCTTTTACGAAAATACACATAGCTGACATTTAGAATGGGAAACATGCATTAGTTAGGCTAGCTTACGATTACAGTTAGAATCAGGCATACACACCGACATACATACATACAAATAGCTTTAGCTTCATTAGGACCGCATTTACCTCGATGTGCTCGCAGACGCATATGCCCTCCTCGCAATAGGCGCACAGCTGCCATTTACGACCCTTGAAGAGTAGCTGCGGCTCGTCGCTTACCAGTGGCTCGTACTGGGATTGCTGGAATTGCAGCTCGCGAAGCTGGCGCTTCAGACCGCTGGTGACGCCGAGGTCACTCTGCTCGAATGCATCGCTGCGTCGCATGCGATAGACGCTGCATTTGCGTTCCAATGGACCGCTAGACGGCTGCATCGCCTCGTCTTCGACGTACGATGTTAGAGGTTGGCGCTCTGCGGAATCGTGAGGCTCATCGTTATCGTCGGCTCGTCGTAGCTTCACCACTGCTGCTGCCGCTACGGCGATGTGTCCTGGCGAGGCCATGGGCGTGGCCGGCGTTACAATGATCGCATCATGGTGAGCTACAAACATGGCCGCCGCACCGGCCAACTCCAATTGAGATTCGGAGACGGCAGCTGCCGCCGCCGCTGATGTGCTGGGCGTGGCGTCCGCCTCCAGCATCGACATCGCCGTCGTTTTAACGCCGACCGCAGCCGATGGCAACGCTGGTGTTGATGGCGGTGTTGCCTCCATTTGTGATACCAGCGGTAGCGTTGCCGTTGCCGACTTATGCAGCTGTCCCGTACCCGCTGCTGCTGCCTCCGCTGCTGGGTGGAAGCGAGCGCTGCTGCCGCTGTGCCGATGCACGAGCTTCGGTGAGACGCGTCCATGTGATGAGGCAAACTGTTGATAGGGTGTTTGAACGGGACCCCCATGACTGTGATGCATATGACTATGGCTATGGCCATGCAGCCCATGAGCGTGGCCGTGCCCATGTATTTGCGAGTGTGTGTGCGTGTGCGATTGAATGCGCAGCTGGAGCACCGATTGCGTGTCGGACCCGCCTGCCGCCTCTTCGATGGGGAGCAGCGAACGGGACTGCGTGTAGGTGGCGCTCAGCTTACGTCCCTGGGGCTGCTGGGGCGCTCGCAAATAGCTGGTGGGCAGCTGATGGAATTGTCGCGATTGGCTGCGCGTCGGCGTCGAGGCGCCGCCATGATCAGCGGCACCGAGGCCGACACCAGCTCCAGTTGCTTTCGGTGGATGTAGTTTCGCTTGTAGCTGTTGGTTCTTCTTTTGCTGTCGCTGGCGTTGGCGTGCCTGGCGCGAGGCCAGGGAGGCTCCGCCAGCAGCTGCATACATTTTGCTTACTGCGCTTAAGTATGCAGGGTTTAGTTATAAACTATGTCTTATGCTTAATTATCATTCGGTTTCTAATTTGATTTTGTTGGTTAAGTTCTAGCATTGATTTGTTCTGCGATTCCTTTGCAATACTTGACAGTTGTAAACTATTTTTCCCACCTGCCTAACCTTACTTTAAAGCTAACCGCACTCAATTGGCAGTTTCCGCTGACCTTTTGTTGTTTTTTTTTATTTAATCTAACCTCACTTAACAAATTTGTTGCTTTTATTTCGCGCTGCTGCAATTCTAATCTTACCAATTCTCAGCTCATTCTAAGCACGACTAACCTTATCTTAACTAATGCAACTCGAACCTGACTTTTAGTGTTTTTGTAACCTCACCTCAAGGAATTCTAACCTCCTTTCAATTTCTCTCATATAAAGCGTGTTTTGGAAAAAAAAACATTAAAACTCTTAGCAAAATTTGTTTCTTAATGTGGTTGTTGTTGTTGTTCTTCTTCTTCTTCTTCCTCTTACCTCACCCTGTTAATATGTCTAATATGCTGAAAACTCTCGTCTTTGCAGTTCTTTATGCTGCTCCGTTTAGGTTGCTTTAGTGTAGTATTTATAATATTTGATTTCATTCGTTTTCTTATCGTTTTGTGTCTGTATTGACAAAAATGATTGTACTTTGGATTACTTGCTTAAGCTTCAACCGAGTGACTTATATAAAAATTTGATTGAAATAAATCTTATTGAAACCATCAAAAGCAAACATTTCACTGGTATAACAATCTTCAAATATATATGTGTATACTAACTAAGAAAATAATACAAAAGCAATTCGCAGACTTAACTTAAGCTAGGGAATACAAATATTGTGCATTGCTTTCTTGTTTTTGTTGTTGTTTGTTTATCAAAAAATACATGTATATATATGTCAAAAAATTTGTTTTCCGATTTTTGTCTATTTAAAATATGTTTCATTTGGGTTTTGATTTTTTATAAACATGTTTAAGACTCTAGCGGTGCTCGCTGCTTATAAACATTTCAAAAATATGCTCTGTTCACAATCGAATTTTTCTGTTGCATACTTTTCGGGGCGTATTGTCTGTGTGTATCCTTAGTTTCAACTGTCCTCCACTCGGGCCATGTGATAAAAATAATGAATTACTTTTCTCTATTTATACACATATAATTAAAAGCTAAAATCCGTTTGAATTAGCTATGTATAAATATAAACTGTACTTTGCTAATATGCTATATTTATATGAGTATACATTTAAATATTTGTTTGGTAATTGCCTAACTAGTGTCCATTAGCGTACAAAAAGCGTCTAATGCCTAACACACACTAACACACATACAAAGACATGTAAACAATTGAATAGAATATATTTGAGTTTCAGTTTTTATCGGACTTTCTGTTGATTTTTACTTCAGTTTAACATGGAAGCTTAAAACACGTTTTTTTACTTTAATATTTGTTTTGTGTAATCTTTCTTTTTTTGTATTTATCTATTTTGTTTTACACACACATACTCGCATTCACATCACTTGATGATCCTTAGTTTACATCAGGCTCGACTACATATTTAACATCGTGTTTGTTGTTATTATATTATTATGAGTTACAAAATTCGGGTTGCTGCATTTATGTTGCATGTTGTCCCTGCATTGCCAGGAACATGTTCTTATCGACTGCTCAATTTTATAATTTTTCGATTTATCTAAACTTATGCATAAAGACGGATTTACTGCAAGGAACACGATGATAATCGATAATATCAGTTACAGCATTCAAATCAATCGGAATATATGGTAGACGCGCATCTTTAATTCTAAACACTATTTTCTAAGCTGTAAAATTTATTTTAAAATATGTATGTGTGATGTATAGAGTATGAAAGAAAATAATTTGGTTATCAATAGTTATAAATAGGATTCTTAGAAATAGATTAACATCGTATTGCAAAGTTCTCATTGGCATGCCCAAACAAAAAGATATTTAAAATAGAATCTTGAAGTGTTCGAAAAATTATGAAAAGATCGATATTTACAAAAATTGATGAGCTTTCAAGCCAATTTTAAAACTACAAACTATTATTTTTTCAAACTTTTTGTTATAAATTATAAATCACAAAGTATATGTATTCAACACAGGAATCAGCATAGTAAATTGAAGTCTTACGTTTTTGATAGTATTCAAGTTATGCTTAAAATTCGTAAGAAAGAAAAATAACGATAATATGGATATGGGCATGAGTGTGCTATACAGGAATATACATTTCAAATGAAAAACCTCTATATGGCTATTTCGACTAAGCTCGTTGTCCAGATCATAATATATATATTATAGGGTCTGCCACGCCTGCTTCCGCCTGTCACATACGTTTGTACGAAACCATTAGAGCTGAATTTTTTGTTTTTCATAAGCCTTATCTTAAGCTCATTTGATGCAATTTATCAAATGGCACGCCTCTTTATCCATCCAATGAAAATCACTTTTCATTACACATTAAGGACTAAAATTTGTTTCTCTCTCCATTCAAACGCACAAAACTTATACTCATCCATCATTAATCAATTTCACGATTCGTTATGTATGATTTGTTGGAAAAGTAAAGAGTACATCTATTGAAAACAGTTTTCACACTCGCCACACCCTTTTGCCACACCCCATTCATAAATCATCAAACAATAAAATGCGCAATCTTTTTATTTTGACTTTCGCTGTGAAAGCTTTAAGCAAAAAAATAAAAGCGAAATCATCTTATAGCAAAAAGTGAAGAATAAACAAACTTTAAGGGAAACTTTCTACACACATTCACAAGGAAGCTCACACACACACACATTTACATGCAAAAAAAAAATCATGAAATTTACCAATATGTAAAATGCTGGACAACCCCAAAGAGTGGGGAAGGATCGACATAGTAGTTGCTCGCTATACAGCAGTACAGTAAAACTATGTTAATGTACACTGTGTGTATTGCGCTTGGTTGCAACGATTTCTGTTTGCTTTTATTTCCCTTATGCCCTGTAATGTTTGAAAAGCCGTCCTTTCCGTATTTATTATAATTGTCGAAGATCATATTTAATACATTAACATATAGTGTTTGTTCGGTGCCATTTGAAAACGTTTAATATATAAAACTATATAACAATTATAGTTAGAACATCTTTATTGCACATAATTTAATTCCTTAGATAAGCCTTCATAACATCCTAATAATCAAACAATAACAGTCAAGGTCGTTCAGGGCAAAATAATTTTAATTAACCAAGTAAGAATACTGCAGTCAGGCGATAATGTAGGCATAATACCAAAATAGTTACATTTATTGACTTTTCGAGATTTACCTCACTCGCTGGACTTATAAGTCGTTTATAAGTCGTTTATAAGTCTTTATAAGTATGTGTAGAGGAGTTGGTCCACCTACTACAGATAGGTTAGTTCAACTCAAGTTCTGAATACGTAGACTTTCCGACTTCACACATATAATATTTCCAGAATGTCAAGCAGTGGTACACAGTACTTTACTATCTAATTTTGGACTGCAGGGTATGTGGTCTGTCCATATCTTTACATTCGCTTGTGTTGTTTTTGCTTAAATATTACTGCAGATATTTTCATATATATTCGAAAATATTTGTTTAATTTCACGATTTTTTCACGTTTTTTTCCTTTTTGGTTTTGTTGGTTGCCTTAAAGCGCTTCACATGCAATTTTGTCGTAAACACGCGAAATAAAACTGTTTTTGGTTCCTGTTCCTTTCGACCTGCTCTACGTTTGCTAACCTTAACATTTGCCACGACGCGGCGACGTGGTCTGCAACAATGTTCAGGGCCATAATAGGCGCTAATATATCCTTATAAGTCAAAAGCACGCCTTCACGTTTGTCCAGCTACTTCAGCGTTTTGCTCTTGCTTTTTCATTTTAATTATTTTTTTGTTTTAGTTTTGCTGTGTGCTGCGTAAATAGACCAATTGCAATGTTTAGGCCCTTAGATCACTTTGTTAGCGTGTGGCTTATATAACAATTTGTTGATGCCTTTTGTCGCACAACACGCACTCACGGCTAATTAAAACTCAGACCCACGGCAACGCCCCAACTAAAAATGCGATGACCGCTGACGACTCGCTTTGCGGTCCAATTCCTATACATATAAGGTCAAATGTAGTACCTGTGCCAGCTGCTCAGGCACAATAAATGATAGTAAGCCAAAAGTACGCTGACGTATTGCTGGCCCATCTTAACATGTTTCGTTTGTTGAAAGCCAAAATAAACTAAATGCTCTTCTTATTGAACAAATGTTTTATTGAAGTCCTTAATGTATATTCTTAACAAGTAAGATAACTCTAGTCTAGCGCTCTCACACACATGCGCAAGTCGCTTCGTCAGCTGTGTTTGGACTGCTATTTGAATGACAATGTTATGGGAAATTAAATGCTTAATAACATTTTTTCTAGATGAACGTTTTTGATAAAACTTTCAAAGCACAAGTCTCTAGTAGGGGGGCGTGGGTCTCTAGAAGGGGGCGTGGCATCCAAAATTTAACAAAACCCGAAATTGTATAAGGCTCACATAACACTAAGACTCTAGATAAAAACATGAATTAGATAGAATTATATAACTGAGTATCGATTTCGTTATTAATCGATAGCATTAAAATAAAGACACTTATCGATTTTTTAACAAACTCGATCTTTTCGTGCTATAGAGGAACCTACATAATAAATTTCAAGTCTCTAGCTCTTATAGGTTCTGAGATCGACGCGTTCATACTGCCGCGTTCATACATACGGACAGACGGACATGGCTATATCAACTCCGCTTGTCACCCTGATCAAGAATTCATTTTAATAAAACCATTGTGCCCTGATTTCCAATTTTCAATGAGTTCAGGATATACCAAATTTTTATTTAAATAAGAAAGCCCAAGAGCTCAGTTATTGAGAAAATGCCAATAATAAATTGTTTTAAGTGTAAGTGGAGCTTAGAAAGCCCTGGCAATTATTCGCAATGTACACACCATTCGCGTGCTGGACACCAATTAAAACGGGGCCACGTGTAATTTGAAATTAGATGACAGAAATTAATGCTACCAAACGATATTCAACAGTCTATGTGACTGAGAAAAATCAATATATGTAATTGCAAACTAATAACACGTTGGGGCGTGGTCTGGCGCCTACTCAGTAAGCCGAACATAAGCAAGTAAGAAACCTCTAGTCAAGACCGCTCGACTAGGGTATACCCTGAACCCTGCGAAGAACCGCTATTCCTAGCATTCTTCGTTTCTTTTATATATGGATATGTACGTTCATTACAAGCAAAACATACACACACACGCACAGGCACACGCACACACACACAAGCGCAAATCGTTGCGTCAGCTGTTCTTGGGCTTCTTATTGTTTGGCAATGCCATGGGAAATTAAATGTTTAATAACTTTTTTTCTAGACCAACGATTTTGATCAAACTTGTTGGGCATGATCATGTCATCCATAGGTGTGTATGTGCCAAAGCACAAGTCTCTAGTATTTGACATACGGGACTTACAAATTTGAGGCGAAGGAGGCCTGGCATCCAAAATTAAAAAAAATCCGAAACCCGCCTCCTTCTACATTTCAACAAAAACATTATACCCTGATTTCCCATTTTTAATGGGTTCAGGGTATAAAAAGAAGTTTAAAAGGACACAGCGTGTGGCTAAATTATGCAAGGTGGATAATTACAGCCTGATGCTGTTTTGGTCAGGCCCGTGTGTCATTATTAAGAGAGACCACGTAAACTCAACGCATAGTCACCCACACGCATATACGAATGAGTCAACTTGTGCATAGTTACGCAAATCGAGCGAACAGATGAACCGGCCACAGGAGACTTTATGTATGGAAGAGACCGGCAGAAAAAGCGGCGTACACGTCATGCGACTGTCAGAGGAGCAGTCAAGCAGCTAGGCATTCAGCTAAAGGTAGAAAACAGCCCAAGCGATTTTTCTTTATTCATTCATGGCGCATGAATATCTAATAGCCACCCACACACACACGCGCACACTCAAAGAGTGTTAGCTGCACAAACAAGCCACAGCCTACGGGGCATTCCGCAAAACCTCCCTGGTTCTCATGGGGCTTTATAAAATTTATGAAAATTTGCATGGCTGATTATAATAATATATTATAATATTTTGTGTAAAACTGTTTCAAAGAAACCTATGATTTTCCATATTCTGACAGAGTAAGGTCATAGATAAATCTGTCTAATGATTCGCATTGAAGAAAAGCATAAGAAAGCTCCTTCTAATCGCGTACAGGAAAGCCATTTGTCTTGACTTGATTTGGCTTGATCTAAAGTGAGAGTGAGTTTAATTACGTATTGGACGTAGGGCTTGCTTAGAGGGGTCTGCGTTGCAGTCCAATAAATCAAGTTGAATATGTCCAATTGAAATCAATTACATTTTAACTTCTCTCCCCCTGTAAGAGGTTGTACTTATATTTAAGTTTCATAACTTTCAGCAATAAGAAAAAATGATTTTAATGGGCCTATACTATTGAAAGATCAAAGAACTATATGTGTATTACGTAAATGTTAGCTACAGGAGCTACCAAACCGATCATAATCTAAAACAACAATAACAAGTAAGAACACTCAAGTCGAACGTCCCGACTATCAGATACCCTGAACCAAAGTCATTCATATATTGGTCTTATTTGTAATTTTATTCAATTTAAATGCTTGGAGAAATTCGGAGCCGGTATCCAAAATATAACAAAAATCAGAGCTGCAAAGATTATATATATAGAAATACCAAAAAATTTGGGTATTAGCTTCAAAGACGTGGGAGATATTATTTACTAACCGAATTTTAATAAGGCTTTTAATCAATAACATTAATACGGAAACAGTCATTGATTTTTTTCAACTCGATCTTTTCGTGTTATACAGGCGCCTACATAAAAAATTTCAATTCTCAAACTCTTATAGGTTCTGAGATCTACGTGTTCATGCAGAAGGGCGGACAGACGGGCAGACGGACATGACTATATCAGCTCCGCTTGTCTCCCTGATCAAGAATATTTGTATGTATATACTTTATGGGGTCTGATATGCGTCCTACTGCCTGTTACATACATTTTACCCTGATTTCCCATTATCAATGGGTTATATCAATGAGTTTGCATTTTTTTAAATTGGAAAAAATTTAATAAATTTATGTAGATCATATGCTAAAATTTGCATTAAAGTCCACTAAGTCACACGATTATACTAATGCAAACATCGCAGTATTTTTAAAAACGTAGATAGCGCGGGGTTCAGAGTATCTACCAGTGGGAACGTTCTTACTTGTTGTTGTTTATTTTGTTACACATTGTTATTTTTGCAATCTGTTTTTGACAATTCAACTTAGAATTGATAGGGTCATTTCAGAAATTTTAATTAAAAGCTTTTATTTTTGCATCTAAAGTCAAAAAATGTAATTTTTCTGCAGTGTGTAAAGTGTTTCTTGACAAACTTTATGTATTTTTACTAAATTAATCGCAATAGCTTTCTAAATAAAAGCTAAACAAGTTAAGTTTGGTGTTTTAGCGGAGTTTTCGTTACCCGGGAATGCATACGATTGAGTCATTTATGCGCATGTTTGACCAGCCATGCAAAATGCATGCAGTGATATACGAACAGGCGGGGCACAGACCAATGCGTGCCATACACAGCTCCAAACACACAGCCACACACTGACACACACACACAGTGAAACAAAAGTGGCAGCTGTGGCACGTAAAGTTGTCTACGAAGCAAGCTTTGCCAATCGGCGCTGGCTGACTGCGGAATTTGGCTTTTGTGTGTGCGCGTTTTGTTGAGGTTGAAACTAAAATTTAAATTTATTATACCCTGAACCCATTGAAAATGGGAAATCAGGGTATAGATGTTCTTGATCAGGATGACAAGCCGAGTTGATATAGCCATGTCCGTCTGTCCGTCCGTATGTATGAACGCGTCGATCTCAGAACCTATAAGAGCTAGAGACTTGAAAATTTTATGTAGGTTCCTGTATAGCACGAAAAGATCGAGTTTGTTGAAAAAAAGTCGATAACTGTCTTAATTTTAGTGTTATCGATTAAAAACGAAATCGATACTCAGTTATATAATTCTATCTAATTCATCTTTTTAGCTAGAGTCTTCAAATTTAGCATTATGTGAGCCTTATACAAATTCGGTTTTTGTTAAATTTTGGATGCCACGCCCCCTTCGCCTCATATTTTCAATACACGTATTTCAAATACTAGAGACTTGTGCTTTGGCACATACATACATATGGATGACCTGATTACGCCCAACAAGTTTGTTCAGAATCGTTGGTCTAGAAAAATTTTTATTAAACATTTAATTTTCCATAACATTGGCATGCAAATAGCAGCCAAAGAACAGCTGACGCACCGACTTGCGTTTTTGTGTGTTGTACTGTACTGTACGTACGTATATGTACATATGCATATAAAAGAAACGGAGAATGCATGAAAAAGCAGTTCTTCGCAGGGTTCAGTGGCTATTTACATACATCATTTTTGGACTAACTGTATATTTGCCAATATTTCCCGCTATGATTTTGTGAGAGAAGTTGAGTAAAGGGTAGAATGAGTTATGTACTTATTGAGAACACGTTGACAAGTACTCTAGGGCGTTGAGTTTTCGTCGAATTTACTGCAAAAAAATTCCAAAGTCACTGCCATGCAAATGTGTCAATAGAATTTTACACATACATATACGCACAGAGAGAGAGAGAGAGAGAGAGAGAGAGAGACAGAGAGAGAGAGAGAGAGAGAGAGAGAGAGAGAGAGAGAGAAGGCACACTACTATCTGTGGGTATCGAATAAGCCGGATATGTTTATAACCAGCCAACAGACGGAAATATTATTGATTATCGCAATGTTAAGAGTTTACTTGTTTGCTGTTTATACAGTTATTATTATTATATCATTTCCATTTATTATAGCTACTTTCTTTTTCCACGCCGCTGCTGCTGCTGCTGCTTCTGGCACCCGCTACATGTGCAAGAAAACATATAACGACCACCACTACGCCCCTTTTACCAACATTGGACCTTTTTGGTATTTTTGGCAACAGAACGTTTGATTTCTTATGTAAGTAGAGCAAGTGGCAAAACGCAATTCACTGCTTTCGCTGGTGCAGCTGCTTCTGTTGTGGCTGCCACGATAAGCAGCTATCTACACCCTGTCTCGCTCGTCCGCTACATCTGTGTATTCGTACTTCAGTCGCTTGCCTGACTATTTACTTCCGTTTCCATTTCCGTTCGCGATTTCCATTTTTTACACCCTGAACCCATTGAAAATGCGAAAAAGGTATAATGTTTTTGTGAAAATGTATGTAACAGGCAGAAGGAGGCGTGGCAGACTCCATAAAGTGTGTATATTCTTGATCAGGGGCAGAAGTCGAGTCCGTCTGTCCGTATGTTTGAACGCGTCGATCTCAGAAGATATAAGAGCTAATAACTTCAACTTTTTTGTTCCAAATAATCGATAACTGTCATCGTTTTAATGTTATCGATTAAAACCCGCTATCTTCATTTAGTTATAAAATTTTATCAAATTCATCTTTATAGCTAGAGTCTTCAAATTTAGCATTTAGTGTTATTTGAGCATTCTGTAATTTCGGGTTTTGTTAAATTTTGGATGCTACGCCCCTTCGCCTCAAATGTATTTCATTTACTAGAGACTTGTGCTTTGGCACATGCATGCATATGAATGAAAAGTTATTAAACATTTAATATCTCATATTATCGGCGTCTTGCAGCAAGAGCGAAGTTGCTGAGTCCTAATGCACAGTTAGCAGATTGTGAGCCTGCGCCTGTGTGTGTATGTGTTGCTTGCTACATTCTATGTACATATAAAAGTAATAATGTTAGCGGTTCCCCAATATTTAAATTGAAGGTAGTTGCAAAAAAAGGCTAACATTTGAATAAGTTTGCACTTTTATAAATTGGAAAAAATTTAATAAAATGTAGTTATTGAACAAAACATTTAAACAATCGGCATACACATGTGACCAGCAGCGGTAATGTCCGTTCAGTTCATACCTTTCTCTACTTAGTTTTTTAATTTAATGCAAAAAAATGGATTCTTACGGTGCCTATTAATAAAATTGGGTGTTAAATGTTTTATTTTGATTGGTTTGGAGCACTTGCTGGGTGTTAGTTTAAGTGCCCGCCAAACTTCAGCTGGGATAACAGAGCAGAATGGGAAAATGGGACGTCACAAGACGTCTGTTAGTTAACAGCCAAAGTAACGGAACAAGTCTTTGCATAACCTATGGTGTCTTTTAACAGTGGCTAAGCATATAGTTTTCTTATAGTACGTGTACAAACACACACACATTGAACTACTTGCATCTAGCAAATTCTAAGAATAGCAAGTCTTAGTGTAGTGCAAGTTTAGTCCACTAGATGGCGCTATGTATTGCGAATTATCAGCTGTTCTTTCAAATTGAAACATAGATGGTCTAAAAATTTTAAATTGAATTCAATTTAATATTGGGTGCGTTTATACTAAATGCAAACATTGCAGGGTATTTCCTAACTTGGACACCCGACTAGAGTTTTCTTACTTGCTTATATTCATCGTCGTGAACACTTGAGTCAGACGAGTTGGCGAAAGGGCGCACATTGCAGCAGGACAGCGACTGCTGTCATTCATAAGTTCTTATATTAAATGTAAGCGCGATTTTATTTAAAATATTGGAGTCGAACAGACTGCCCAGCTGATTGGCATTATATTCTGGCAGATCCTCCTGCATTGCCAATGAATGTCTATGCCCATGCCCACTGTATTAAGCAACTGACTATTTTCACAGTTTGTTTCATTTAGTTGGGATCTCAAGAACTTAAATTAGGAAGCAATCAGCAGTAAAAAGCTACTAATGACTCGCTTTGGAGCTGCTACATAATATTGGTTCACTTACGTGCCCATGGAGCGTGCAAAAGGTATCATTTGATATCACTTCTGCTTAATTGAAGCCGTTAGGGCCCATAGAATGGCGCAATGGGCATTAGATTAAGGCAAAGCACCTATGCCATGGCCAATGGGCCAATAGGCTAAAAGGCAACAGGCAGCCCAAGCAAATATCACGCAAAAGCAACAACCACAACAACAGCACAGGGGGATACATAAATGACAACACCACAATACAACAGCAGTCGCTGGGGCACAGTCGCTGCTGCTGTTGCCTCCAAGCTCTGGGCCACTCTCGGACCTCGCCACATCTCCGTTTGAAGCATTGAAATCGCACATTGTGGCATGCTGCAAAATGTCATAAAGAACGCCATGAAGCGACTGTGTTTATTGCCTTTCATGTGCTGCCTTAATGGCTACATTTGTCGCTCCAAACATAGGCCAGTTGCCATTCCCAATTTGCAGCTCAAAAACACAGCTGCAATTGCAGCTTAGTATCGTCGTTGCAGTTGATCGGAGTAAGAAACAGTTTCCAAGTGCTACATAAAAGTCCAGCGAGCAGTCCACAATGTTTTATGTCACATGAAATTTTAATTTTGACTGATCTGTGACTGCTTCTGCCCACAAACCACTGAGTCCATTAAGAAACTGATTGTTTAACGTGTTTGAATACATATTGAATCAAGCTAAGCTTCTCATTTCAAAGCGTACGTCAATTACCACGTTATTATCAGTGAATGCCTGCCGTATTTCGCTACTAATCAATTATAAGAAGTATTAGAAAAAGAAAATAAAACCAAATGGTGCCGAGCTGAAACTGAGAGTCTACGTATACAAATGATTATCCGGCGGCCATAAAGTAGAAGTTTCTCTTCAACCTTTCAACTGCAAAATAGTTTCACTCGACTTCGCTTCCGTAACCCTCCTCTACACCTCTCATAAACCTCCCGAGCACCTTAAATACTTCTCAGGCACTGCACAGTGTCAGATTTGAAGAAAATAGCGGCATAAACTCAAAAACAAATGTTTACATTGCTGTTAAATTAATATTATTTTCACTAAATAAGTGTTTTATCTATTTGAAAATACATTTTTTTTAATTATTCATGCAGTTTAGGCCTTCTGACAATCGTGCAAAATCAGCTATTCGTGGCAGGTGGCTTTTGTGTTGATTTTGCTCAAAAGCTTATTTAACTTTGAATGCTCCATAATTCACTTAATAAAATAGCTAGAGGTATTGCTAAAAAAGGATGACATAGTTCAAGGTATGTTGATCATTAGGTTAATGTCAAAGAACTTGTACTTGTGTGTTTTGTCTTTCTTTTCGTTTGTTATTGTTGGTATTGTTTGTAGAAGAAAACTAACCACAACGTTCTGTGATTTGCGGACTAAATGTTACCTGCTTCTTGCTGCTGCTTGCAAGTAAGAATGCAATTATTTTCCGTTAAATGTTCTCAAGATGACGCCAATAATTTTCCTTGCGCTTTTTTGCGCCTTTTTTAAATATTTGCTGATATTGCAGACAACGCAGAGTTCAGTCACACGGAGTTGCTTTAAATTTGGATTGATGATGGGCGTACAAGTGAAGCGCTTTTTAAGTGGGTGTTTGAAAAGATTAATGAAAATCTTAAGGCAGCTAAATAAACGTGAAATAAAGAAAAAAAAATCGAACTTTGTCATATATGCAAGTACATGCCAAAATGCCGAAGAAAAATAGAAAAATTCAAAGAAAAACGCCAACATGTTCCTTGATTCAAAAATGACAATACATATTGAAAGAGCTGCTGACTTATGATGAAGGCAGTAGTCGTTTAAAATCGAATTCATTAAGGAGAACAAAGAACATATTTTAGAAGAAAACAATAGATTGAAGGACGAAATCCCAAATTATTGTTGCTTCTTCAGTTCCAGTTGGACGCTTAGGAGAAAATGCTTCGGAGAGCTGAAAAAGGTTTACAAACGGGATAGTCGTATTCTCGAAAAAACAGTCGCATTAATAATTTAGTAGATGTGTTTTACCGAGCAATTGATTCATCAGATCCCCTAATTTCAAGTAAATATTTTTTATACTATTTCACGTAGTGATATAGTATATTGGTTTTGTGCAATGTCCGTCATGCTGTCCGTCCGTCTGTCCGTCTGTCCGTCTGTCCGTCTGTCCGTCCGTCCGTCTGTCCGTCTGTCCGTATGAACGCAAACCATTTCCACGCTATTGAAGCTAGAGACTTGAAATTTGAAATATATACTCGTGTATACCCTCGTCTGATAAAGTGTCAAGATTTTCCCGATACGCCCACTAGGGGCGTGGCAAATCGGAAAATGCATTTTCCTGTATCTCAGAAACACTACTTCTAGAAGAGCTAGAGAGTTGAGATTTTAACTGAACACTCATGTCGACATCCCAAAATCAAAAAGCTATGGCGGATATATCTACGCCCATTGGGGGCGTGGCAAATCGGATCAAACTGTATCTTCTACAGTTTTAAAGCTAGAACGCCCAAATTTGGCACGTGGGTTACTGTTACGATTCTATACGGCCACGCCTACTAGGGGCGTGGCAAATCGGATCTGAAGACATAGTGATTTTACTAGTTTCGTTATATTTTGAGCACTATTGATGCTAGAGACTTGAGACTTGGTATATATACTCGGGTTAACATCCCACAATCGAAAAGCTATGGCGGATATATCTACGCCTTCAGGGGCGTGGCAACTAATATCAGCTTATATCTCCCACAGTTTTAGTGCTAGAAGCTTCAAAATTGAATGTTATGTTACTGGGGGCCTCCTCTATCGATGCCCCAAAAATTATTGTTACGACCCAAAAGGGGCATGACATACAGAAAAATACCCTGTAATTTTCGCATTTTTCGAATGTAAGCATCCAAACTTTACAGTTATATTCCTGAACGCCCACTCTATGCACATGCCAAAAATTATTTGTCTACGGCCACTGGGGGCGTGGCAAATCAAAACTGAAACATCTGCAGCTTCTGAGCCAATAACGCGCCAAATAATGACTTTGTGACCTTTGACCTTGTCTTTTGACTTTTTAAATTATATATATATGTTTGAAAAGAATATTTTATTAATACAAAATAACTAAATAAGGAAAATATAACAAAAATATCAACATGACCGCACCGGGGTTCGAGCCCACACCTCTACGCTCGCTACTTAAATCACATGTTCAGAGTTGCCACCTCTCTCATTTTGAGAGATGCCATCTCTCTCGATTTAGGTGCGTGTTTTTGCTAAGGTAAGGGTTCGATCCTAATTGAAACTGTCTGGCCACCTCCAATTAAAAGTTTTAGTCTGCAGCTAATTTGAGCGGCGAAAGTGGCGATTTAAGGTTAAATTTTAAAAAATATAATGTGATAGATGCCCCTGTGTGCTGCTGGGTCGTGAAATAGTATTTCGCTGTCGGTTGCGTCCGACAGCAACGTTCTTACTTGTTTGATAAATACAACAATAAACCCTTAGATGCATATTCATGACTCGAAGCAGAAGAATATTAAATAAAAGCGATATTTTAAGTAAAAAATTAAAATTTTTTTATATGAGTTATATGGGCGGTATGAGTGGGCGTGGCTTGATACGTTTGAAACTTTTTACAATTTTCTATATACAAATACAATCACGTGTACAAAATTTCAAGTCTTTACGGACAGTATTTTAATTTATGCCGCTATTTTCTTCAAATCTGCCACTGTGCACTGTTGAGTGTGTGCGTGTGTGTGTTTGACCTTTTTATTGTGTGGGTGGGCGTCGGAAAGAGGCTCGGAATTTATTTTGCATCCTTTTGTGCATTCAGTAAAAATTTTGCAATTTATTTTGCTTTGTGTATTGAGGTCAGTTTTATTGTTGCTGTCGCCTTTGTTGACCAATAAAAAATGAGGTTAGTTTTGTTTAGACATTCAAAACACAATCCAAATCAAAAGTGGAGGCAGATAAAATATTATATATAACCTTTTCAGCGGATCAAATGACACGCAACAAAAGAAGAAGACTGGCACACAAGGGTCAGCACAAAAATAAAAATGCTTGACACATTGACACACTTGGCGTATGATTGATTTTCCAATCTTTCCGAGGGACATTAAAACAAAGGAACGGCTACTCGACCTGGCTTACTGTGGATGTGAATGCAGTGTAATTAATAGCGCATAAGACTTGTTGATTCAATCAGTGACATGCAACACTGCTGTACAATGTACACTGTGTACACAGCGACAGGCGTAGAATAATCCTTAGCTATATAAATAAATTGCTGTGTAAATACATCGACCGACAACAAACAGCGCCATGTTACATTGTCATTCCTCTCTACTACACAGTGTTCCTTTTTCCATATCCGACGCACCTCAGTCAATTGGCTGTCAAAGTCAGGCGCAGGCAACCAGGGGAAAATCAGAAAAGCAACGCGTTATGATAAAGTTAACTGGTAAATGACCAAATTCTATCTTGTTGCCGCCTCGATTCGTGTGCATGCTGACCCAGAACTAGATGTGTATACAAATACATGTACGGACGGACGGACGGGCGGACGGACGAACAAACGGACATGGCTAAATCAACCCGTGTTGTCTCCCTGATAAAGAATATATATACTTTATGGGGTCTGCCACGACACATTCTGCCTGTTACATACATTTCAAGAAAACCATTATAACCTGATTTCCCATTTTCAATGGGTTTAGGGCATTAAAAATAATACCGGCATTAAAAATAATGCTATTTGTAAGGGGTCTTTATTTATGAATATTTTGCTTTACGCGATTCACACCTTTGAGAGTAAAAATTAAGCAATACGCTTACTGTGTATATAATGGATTTCAGCCAACTTCTCAACTCTTGCAGACAAGCGCAACGGGCTAGACATTGTGCGAATTGCGAACCGAACTTGAGATGCGACCTTAAAGAGTAATATCAGTTATGTATACCTATTTTGAGAGGCAAGTATGCGTGTGTGAGTGAATGTAAATAAAGCGTGCTCAATAGCAATCAGGTGTCATTGACAAAAGGTGGGCGGCAAAGGTGTAAGTGCGGCAATGCGCTTGCAAGGCTTACAAAACAGTCTGACCTATGACACATGCCTTATGCCACATGCCTCGTGCCGGCTGCCACGCCCACGTGTGTCTTAAGGGAGCATCTAGCCCAATTAGCTGGATCAACAGTCACGACAGATGCCAATTCATTTTTGACATTAGTCAGAAGAACATGGTCAACAATTTGAATGCTGCCACATTAGCATTTACATTTTGATTAGCATTTGCGTCACGAGAAACATTTTAAAATTATTATTACTATATTTTGTTTAAGTTTGCATTTTTGTTACTTAGAATAGAATTTGCATGTTCAAAGTGCAGGCAAGAAAGGAAAAATTGTAAATGCATAAGACAAAAGACATAAAAGTTTCGCGTATGCAAATTAAGAAATGCAAAAAAAAAAAAAACAAAGGGAATAAAATAAAATAGTATAAAAGCAAGTGACCCTGGTAGCGTTGGAGGGCAAAGAACAACCTTAAGCCCGGGGCCACAGCCTCCGGCTACCAAGAAGTAAGAGAAGCCTCTCAAGAGTGATCGACTAGGAGATGCCCTGCCATCCGTGTCGAGTAGCTATTTCAAGCTAACTTTATGCGAACTTAAAGAAAACACAAAAACTGCAGTGATTGCGAATACTGTTGCAGCTATATGACACCCTCTTCGGATATGCTAACAGGGTATACAAGAAACAAACGTTCAAGTAGAGGCGTAGAGTGTTTGCTTCCTGGCACACAACAGCAGCGGCCACACTTACACACAGCAAGTGTGTGGGACAACAAAGCAAAGCGCTTTGCAAAGGCCAAGAGGCAATACTGCGGGGGGGGGGGGGGGAACAACGAGAGCTCGGCATAAATGGAGGAAGGCTGAAGGGCGGAGGGTATGGAATAATTCAATGGGGGTTTTTTGGGTGCCATATTGACTAAAGCAATGCTTAGTTGTAGCTCAGAGCCTACGCTCTGTAAATTAGGTGCTTAGTCATTACGGCTTGATGGCATTTAATAACAGAAAAACGAGGCGCATTTTGAGAAGCGGCTACAGTAAAACCTCACTATATGCTATATTTTCATTTATGTTTTAGTTGAATACGTATGTAGATCATTTTGAATTAATTAAATTAGAAATCAATGGAAATATTATCTCAAATTATCTGAAATATATTTATATATTATACTATATATATGTATGAAAAAATATACATATATTTTTAGGTTAAAAGTGTCTTCATATCAGTTACAAGCAATATATGCGTCATCTCTATGATAGGCTTCACTGTTTAATTATGGGACATAGAAGCAGTGTGCATTGGACACATTGGGTCGCATGGTTATTCAGTTTCTGAAATGTTAACTGCTGTTGTCTTAGGCCACATTCCAACCCTTTTATCGCTGTGAGCCAGAGGCTTAAATGCAAATTCAAGTTAATAAATGATAGGCCTATTACCGTAGATCTCCACACAAGCTGTGCCTATAAACAACTCAAACCCCTGGCAGAAAGCGAACTAAGAGAAGACTGTGACTCAAACAGAGGCTGATTCATTTGCCAGCACTCAACTGCCTGCCCACAGTTTCGATGTCGATAAGCGTAAATTTGCCAAATACAAATAATCTTAATGTTTGATTACCCGAGTCCCAACCTGATATTAAAATCACAACAAACAAAGTGTCCAACATGATAAACATGTCAGCGTTAAAATCTAATGAGCCGCTACAAAGGACAGCTATTGCATTTGGGCTTCGCAACAGTTTTTCATTCAGTTTCACTTAGTTTATATGCAAAGGCAAAAGGAAGAAGCTGGAGCGTAGCACCAAGAGCTGCCAAGTTGTTACGACGCATAGATTTTGATGACCCCATTGCAAGAATCTTAACACACCCTGTAGAGGGAGCGCCACGGAGTGGGTAGTTTTGTAGTTTGCTCTGCTTAGCTCTGCTCGGCTCCATTGCTTTTCAAGTTCTGAAAAGTTTGTAAGTGCTGCACATTGCCTGATTGGCTGCGAGTGCCTGTGATTTAAGCTAATTGCCTTCATGGATAAACGAGGCACAGCATAATGTAAGGGAACAAGAGAGAAAGAGAGAGAGATGAGAGAGAGAGAGAGAGAGAGAGAGAGGAACTGGATAGCTGTACTAAGTAAAAAATTAAAAACTGCACTTTCAGCAGTTTTCTCTTGAAAATAACTTTATGAGTTTGAAGCTAGTTAAATAATTGTTTTTTTGTTACACTAATTTTGATGGCTTTCGTGAGTATCTTAACTTTTCAATTAGAGTGCTTTCAGATAGCAAACGGGAATACCGACATGATATGGTGCAATATTCGTGGCACTCCAATAATATAACTTTGTTGCTCAATTTATGTAAATTGATTACTATTTAACTTTTTCACCTTGCCTCCTTTATCGACGCACCCGGAGCAAAGAAATCCTGCTCCATTCGATTTGACTATCAAATCGTATGGCACAATTGGGCGTACTTTTGCCCTGATGGGAGAAAGGGAGATGGCCAAATCTAATAAGTAAGCCAGCAGCAGCAAAACGTAAAACGCAAACAAACAACGTCGCATTTATTTCAGCCGCAAAAATGTCTGCCATATTTCATTCTAAATGCAGCACCTGCAGCACACACAAACAGGGCTGCGAAAGGAGAAAAAAGACAAATAAATAAAGTAGAAGCAGAAGTAGGAAAAGAACGACAAACATAGAGAGCAAATGTTGAAAATAAAATGTCAACAACGAAAAGTTGAGCAGCTAGAAAACCAAGATTTCTTACATTTAGAGAAATTGAAATGCTCTTTCATTCTAATCTTATATTAAGCAAAAAGCTAGATTTGAATGCTCTTTATATTCTTATTACGGCACTTAGATCTAAATCCTCTCATACTAAAGCACAAAGCCAACTGCAGATGGATAGGTCACATTGAACTTAGCGATCCACCTTTGTGCAGGAACTCTTTCGCATTATCAAGCAACTGCAGCTTGCATTAGACACTCTTATAGTTTATATATTGATATTTCCTCTAATACTATTGCAATTGTGTACGATCGTCGTTGTGTATCTTCTGCAGGGCCACGGCTAAGGATATAAAGTGTGAGCTCTCTGGCTATTCGATTCACCACTCCGGCGAAATGAAAGAATTTTCTTTAATGAATCAAATATACCCACGGCTAGGGGATAAACCAAATGCCAAACACTCGCATCTGTAATCAACAACATCAGCATAAACTCAACTGTGAGCGACAATGACTGCACACACATACACATGCCCATGTATACAAGTATATTAATATGTATATGTACGCTTGTGCGGTTGCATGAAAGCGTGGGAACGCCCGCCGACAAAGATATAACTAATAACATTAAGTAGTTAGCTGGCGCATCATTTGAATTATGACCACGTTCGTTGACGCATCCGGCGCGTTGCCACACAAATGCCACGCCTACAGTTTAGTCCAGCAGGATATCTGGCATGCGTATAGTTTGTGTGCTCGTGGATACTATGCACTATTTTGGCTGCGCGGCCATGTGGCTAAAATTAAATTTTGAATTATGGTTCGCAGGCACGAAACGAAGCACGAATTGAAGAGGACGAGAAGCAACAAATCAACAGAGCAGACAAAGTGATGTCTTGAAGGTCGACTGACCAAAGGTTATGGACTGAAAAAACGTCAAGACTGCAATACGCCGGCGACCAGGTCGTGTATTTTCTTCAGCTTCTCAAAATAATTTCAATAGAAAGAAGCTTTTTATACTCGCTCAGGAAAGTGAAAAGAGTATACACCTATCCCCCGACTAACACGGTAGATACGTTCCTGGAAAAACCGTGTTAAGCGAAAAAAAAATTTTGTATGGAAAAACCGTGTTAAGGGAAAATATACTAAAATAAAAATATTTATTAGTTTAAATTGACTCTTAATATTATAAAATATTATAAAATATTATAATATTCAACAAAAATTAAAATAATGCTTCAATATTTTTCTTATGATAAATCTCTGGTTTTTAAAAAAGTTAGTCATCAGCGACTGTTTGTGCTTCTTGTCGATATCTTTAAGGACCTCCTCATAAGTAGCCATCTGTCTATTGATGGTTCGTTCCAAAGCTAGAGCGCGCTCCATATTGGGATCATTGTTTACAAAATAATTTCGAAACTTTCGCCAAATTTCAATCCTTCTGTAATGTCACTCGCTATAAGCTCCATTAGCAGAGGTTTCCTCTAAAGATATGACTTTTTGTTTTAATGTTTTTCACTAACCAGTTAATTGAAATCTGAAGAATGTATTTTTTTTTTTAAGACTAAGAAGAGCATCGTCTCAAAGTTTTTACATGGAGAATGAAAGGCGTGTAGAAAGAGAACATAAAGACATAAAACAAAGCAGGAAAACATATGTTCAAAATATTTATTGAGTCTCTATAGTCGTGTTAAATCGAAAAAATCGTGTTAAACGGGGGATAAGCGAAATTCAAGAACCGTGTAAAACCGAAATCGTCTTAAGCGAGTACCGTGTTATGCGGGCGATAGGTGTATTTGTTTTATGCAATGGCCGTCAAGCAATGCGTCTATGTGTCTGTATGTATGACTAAAGCTCTTGAAGAGCCGCAAATACCATCCGCTAAGAAATAGAGTTAAAATG
This sequence comes from Drosophila mercatorum, assembly GCA_961210405.1. Lineage (NCBI taxonomy): Eukaryota > Metazoa > Arthropoda > Insecta > Diptera > Drosophilidae > Drosophila > Drosophila mercatorum. The sequence goes on along the minus strand of CAUIUS010000002.1, from coordinate 942,220 downwards.
TACAAAAAGATTTAGAGCAAGTGAATACTTTTTATCGTAAAAAAGAACAAGAGAACAGAATTCAAAATGATCGTTACCACCCTCTTCATTGTAGAATCTCTACTGTCTTTTCCCACTCATTTGCCCAATATTTTAATATTTGATACTGTCGTTGTTGTTATTTAATAAATGTTTAATTCATATTTTTACACCCTGAACCCATTGAAATGGGAAATCAGGGTATAATGGTTTTGTTAAAATGTATATAGGAAGAAGAATGTGTGGCAGACCCCACAAAGTATATATATTCTTGATCAGTGAGACAAGTCGAGTTGATTTAGCCCTGTCCGTATATCTGTCCGTCCGTCTATCCGTATGTATGAACGCGTCGATTTCAGCACCTATAAGAGCTAGATACTTCTATGTAGATAGGACTTTATGTATGTCCCCTGTATAGCACAAAAAGATCGAGTTTGTCAAAAAAAATCTATATACAGTGCTGTCTGGGTGTACTGACTACCCTATATAGTGGACACCCCTAAATAGTGATCACCCGTCTGTCCGTATGTTTTAACGCGTCGATCTCAGGAGATATAAGAGCTAGAGACTTAAGATATAAGAGCTAGAGATTTTCTTTTGGAAATTCGTGTATATCACGATTCGATCGAGTTTGTTTCAAATAATCGTCGTCTTAAAGTTATCGATTAAAACCGATATCTTCATTTAGTTATAAAATTCTATTTAATTCATCTTTATAGTTAGAGTCTTCAAATTTTGCATTTAGTGTTCTGCAATATCGGGTTTTGTTAAATTTTGGATGCGCCCGTCGCCTCAAGTTGGTAAAACACGCATTTCAAGTACTAAAGACTTGTGTTTTGGCACATATGTACATACATATGAATGACATGATCACGCCCAACAAGTATGATCACAATCGTTCGTCTAGAAAAATAGTTATTAAACATTTAATATCTCATATTATCGGCGCCTTGCAGACTCAGCTTAGTTGCTGACTCAAAAAGCACAGTTAGCAGACTGTGTGCTTGTGCATGTAGGTAGACTATGTGTTGTTAAACTAGCGAAAAAAACCGAGCTGAGTTGAGCTCAATGTAAATTTTCCAAGCAGAAGCTTAGCGTGAAAGTTTGAAGAAAACTTGGGACAAAAAGAATTTAGCATTTGCATTTGTTGTTCTTCTCTTTCGGCTCAGCCCAATTTTAAGTGGCTGAAATGAACGTAATTTCTTGTAAATGAGAGCTCTGGGAAGCCCATACCGGGTCTCATATTGCGTATACGTAATATGCGGGTTGTTGAAAAGTAGCTTATAATTGGCAATTAATGCAAAATAAATAACACACTTTTGTGTGGGTAGTTAACTTGTTCTTCGCCCAACTGCAATACACTATACAGATCTGAACGCTATATGCTCAGTGTATAGTGCATGTATGTGCATGCATACATATATTTGCTCTCGCTTTGGGCTGCGGCTGTTTGCCACAGCTTGTTGTTATTGTTGTTATTGTTGTTATTGTTGTTGTTATTGTTGTTATTGTTGTTAATGTTGTCATTGTTGTTATTGTTGTTATTGTTGTTGTTATTGTTGTTAATTTTGTTATTGTTGTTATTGTTGTTATTGTTGTTAATGTTGTTAATGTTGTTGACATGTTCATACATACATATATTGCATATATTTTTATTTATTTTTCACGCATTCCGAATGCAGCTTACTTATTTATATTTATGTATAAATACATATGTATATATACACTAATAATTTTGATCTTGTGGGTTACTTTAACATTATTCTTTAAAAAATTTGATACAATATAATTTTTTTAAATTTTATTTATGCCTTCTGTTTTTTTATGTGCTTACAATCTGGAGTCATTTAATTAGGAAGGAAATGTGTTATTGCTAAATTTATATCCAATTGCGGGTAAAGCTGACCCTTGGAAGTGCATATGAGCTTAATCGAAAGTCGAAATGCTTGCCATGTGCAGCTGTCTGTTCATCTCTGCGAATGAATGAAACGGGAGCTCTCTAAATTGCGTAGGACAGGTTTGTTTGCAATATCCGAATTATCGATGACAAATGTGCTGGGGGCTGATCACCAGAAACCATTTATTATAGAAACTAACTCTCCAAAGATATATACAAAACAAAAAAATCAAGGGGTTTTCAGTTATAAATTATTTGTGTTTTACATATATTATACTTTCTTCTCCTTGATATTTTTTTTTATTTTGAATTGTTGGAATATTAATTTGATTACCAATATTTTCATTAATTTAATTATATGACTTTCTTTTTTTTAATATATTTTTTAGAATGATTATTTAATGGAAATATTATCTTTTTACCATAAGTTTTATTTATTTACTTATTATTTATTTGATTTGTTTGACATGTTGTTCCATTTTTTTATTTTTATTATTTATTTACATTTGCTGATATTCATAATTAATTTATATTGTATTTAAATTTCCTTAATTTAAATATACCGAATTTGCATTCACACTGCCAGCTCCTTTCCAGACTTAAAATGAACACATCAAAGGTGAAAAGCTGCATATTTTCATACATAAAATATACATATATGTGAAAATTAATTATAGGTTTTTGTGTAATGTTTCACTGCGATGGACAGTGTCAATGTCCTGACGGACGAACTGATGACATGGCTGGCAACTATCAGGTTAGTTGTTACTGTTCTTATTGTGAAATTAAAATATAATAAAATATTTATTTTTCGTGTTGCACATACATTTGCACGGCCATTCAAGCATTTTTATCCAAAGGATTCGCATCGGCAGCCAAGTGACTTATAAACGTTGTTTTTTTCATAAGGCGATGTTGTGTTTTTCTTTTTTTTGTAATTTGATATAAAATTGGATTTAAACTTATTTACGGATTAGCGAATTGCACTGAATTGAACAACTTTTAATTTCGTTGGTTTTTTTTTTTTCATTTATTATTTCGTACGAGTAGAAAAATGCATAGAAATTTATAGTCGATTTTAGTTTTTACAAAGTTTTGTATTTTTAGATTTTTTGTTGTTGGGCAACGCGACGCGGCTGGCGAGAAGACGGACCCAGCCTCGGGGCAGCATTCCTTATGCTAAGTCCTCCTGCTGCTGCTGGTCCTGACGCCGACGACGACGCGAGACACGCGCGAGGTGCTACAACAAAAACACGACTGAGCCGTCCAACGGCCTGCAACGAATTACGAATCCGAAATTGAAAACGAAGCCGAAGTCGTCAGTCGCAGTCCTCGTCGTCGATTGAACGAAATTGAAAGCCATTTCACGAAGTGGGTCGCTCGGTCGCTAAGCTGTCGTTCTGCAATGCAGCAGCAGCAGAAGCAAAATCAGCAGCAGCAGCAGTAGGGCTCACGCTTTGTTTACATGTCACAAACACACACATACATAGAGATGTAGCCATACCAGGTAACGAACGACTCGGTAAAAGCTCATGTGTGCTTATGTGTGAGTGGGCGTTGCATACGTGCGCTCTCACAAGCTCTCTCATACTCTCTCTGTCAACTTGGCAAACAGCTGTTTGTGTTCTGCCCTAATTTCCCGACATTGCTAAGGTTGAGTCTCTCTTCAAAAGCTTTAACTGCAATGAGCGCCCATTTGTGTGCGGGTGTGTATGTGTGTAGATGTATAGATGTGTAGATGTGTAGATGTGTGTATGTGTGACTGTGTGCATGTGTGTATGTGTCTGCATGTTATCCTAGCTGACATTGTAAACATGACCGAAAGGCATGTCTGTAAAGGTGTGTGTGCTTGTGCGTAACAGTGTGGGCGTAAAGCCGCACTCGAAGTGCCCAGCGCCACATTCATTTGCATACTTGAGCTTATTCTGCGAGAGCGCAAGGGAGAGACTGACCGTTAGAGAGTAAGAGAGGGGTTTTAGTCTCATGTGTAACGCAAAGATAAGTTAAACTTAATTAAAGTTTTAGAAAGGTACAAATCGCTAGCTGATTCGAGATGCATAAATTATGGCACTTGCATAAATTATGGCATCCTAGAAGAGGATGCTTAAACCCCTGAACTATTCATAAGGTTACATAATCAGTTCTTAACTATCCGCTTCAAGAAAGTTGCTATGCTCCTAAGTTAAAGAGTATTTGAGTTACAGAGCGAAGCTTTCTCAATAAGAGCTATACGTGGGTCCAGTTTAAAATATTAGATATTTACAGAGTCCTGATCAAGAAACATTCATCAGTCAGTTACTGATTGAGATTTTTTTTAAAGCTCTAAAGCCTTCATATACAACCGCAGAGTATTTTTTCTTTACAGAGTCATTTTAAACAGTTTCATTCAATTGTTAGTTAATTATTTATTGGGCTTCAAATTGGTTTTTGACAGTTTGATTTTAAAGCTTTGACATGTTATTTTGCTCTTGTGCTTATGGATGTCAAGGGCGTTATTTCGGATGACTTGTTTAATAATTCTTGTCCCTGTCGCATTTGCCTTCCTCGAGCAGAGTCCACTTAGAAGGGGAAATAATCCAGCCATTCGAGATCCTCGGGTAGCAAATGCTTGAGGTAGTCCAAGTCATCGCCGTATTTCACCGGCAAAGTGGGCATGTTGTTTATATATGATGGATATGGTTTGGCTATAATCATAGCTCGCCTTGCTAAGTCTGCTATGCCACGTTTATATATGAAGTCCTCGTGCTCTTCGTGTGCCTGTTTTACAATAGAATCAATCTCAAGAGCCACGCTTTCTGCAGCACTGGACGGCCGAGATGGTCCCGTTTCTCGACGACCATCGACGACCACATTGGCAGCCGGAGGCTCCGATAGATCAGCTTCACAATAATACATTTGCACAAGAGTACAAACAATGTATATTCTAGACTAAATACGAGATTAGGCATTGACATACATATAAATCAAAGCATGCTATATTTATCTTCTCAAGCCCTAAACAGAGTACACCTCTTTAAAATAAAGCATATAGAGGCGAAAGTATGCACATATCCCAAAATAGAAAACTCTCTTTCTCTCTTTCTTTTATAAAAATCATATTTTTCCAATGCTGGAAGGAAGGGATTTAACTTCGTTTCCACTGAAACAAGAAACAGTCAAAGATAGTTTTTATACTATTTCACGTAGTGATATAGTATATTGGTTTTGTGCAAAATCAGTTTGTCCGTCTGTCCGTATGAACGCAAACCATTTCCACGCTATTAAAGCTAGAGACTTGAAATTTGAAATATATACTCGTGTATACCCTCGTCAGATAAAGTGTCAAGATTTTCCCGATACGCCCACTAGGGGCGTGGCAAATCGGAAAATGAATTTTCCTGTATCCCAGAAACACTACTTCTAGAAGGGCTAGAGAGTTGAGATTTTAACTGAACAGTCACGTCGGCATCCCAAAATCAAAAAGCTATGGCGGATATATCTACGCCCATTGGGGGCGTGGCAAATCGGGTCAAACTGTATCTTCTAAAGTCTTAAAGCTATAACTCTCAAATTTGACACGCTGATTACTGTTATGATCCTACAAAGATCGCCTAAAAAAATATAACGCCCACTAGGGCGTGGCAAATCGGATCTGAATATATGGTGATTTTACTAATTCTGTTATATTTTGAGCGCCATTGATGCTAGAGACTTGAGACTTGGTATATATACTCGTTAACATCCCACAATCAAAAAGCTATGGCGGATATATCTACGCCCACAGGGCGTGGCAACTAATATTAGCTTATATCTCCTACAGTTTTAGTGCTAGAAGCTTGAAAATTGATGCTAAGTTACTTGGAGCCTCCTCTATCGACTCCTAAAAATAATTGTTACGCCCCAAAAGGGGCATGCCGTATAAAAATACCCTGTAATTTTCGCATTTTTCGAATGTAAGCATCCAAACTTTACAGTTATATTCCTAAATGCCCACTCTATGAGCATGCCAAAAATATGTGTATACGTTCATTAGGGCGTGGCAATCGGGCCAAACTTTATCGCCCATGGACACTTTTATCAGCTTATATCTTCCACAGTTTTAGTGCTAGAAGCTTCAAAATTGATGCTAAGTTATTGGGGGCCTCCACTATCGATTCCCCAAAATTATTCTTACGCCCCAAAAGGCATGCCGTACAAAAATACCCTGTAATTTTTGCATTTTTCGAATGTAAGCATCCAAACTTTACAGTTATATTCCTGAGCGCCCACTCTATGCACATGCCAAAATTATTTGCCTACGGCGACTGGGGGCGTGGCAAATCAAAACTGAAAAATCTGCAGCTTCTGAGCCAATAACGCGCCAAATAATTACTTTGTGACCTTCGACCTTGTCTTTTGATTTGTCAAATTATATATATATGTTTGAAATGAATATTTTATTAATACAAAATAACTAAATAAAGAAAATATAACAAAAATATCAACATCACCGCACCGTTCAAGCCCACACCTCTACGCTCGTCAACGAACTTAAATCACATGTTCAGAGTTGCCACCTTCTCATTTTGAGAGATGCCATCTCTCCGATTTAGGTGCGTATTTTTGCTAAGGTAAGGGTTCTAAGCTTCGATCCTAATTGAAACTGTCTGGCCACTTCCAATGAAAACTTTTAATCTCCAGCTAATTTGAGCGGCGACAGTGGGGATTTAGGGTTAATTCCAAAAAAAATATAATGTGATAGAGGCCCCTGTGGGCTGCTGGGACGTGAAATAGTATTTCGCTGTCGGTTGCGTCCGACAGCAACGTTCTTACTTGTTTTTATACTATTTCACGTAGTGATATAGTATATTGGTTTTGTGCAAAATCAGTTTGTCCGTCTGTCCGTATGAACGCAAACCATTTCCACGCTATTAAAGCTAGAGACTTGAAATTTGAAATATATACTCGTGTATACCCTCGTCAGATAAAGTGTCAAGATTTTCCCGATACGCCCACTAGGGCGTGGCAAATCGGAAAATGAATTTTCCTGTATCCCAGAAACACTACTTCTAGAAGGGCTAGAGAGTTGAGATTTTAACTGAACAGTCACGTCGGCATCCCAAAATCAAAAAGCTATGGCGGATATATCTACGCCCATTGGGGGCGTGGCAAATCGGGTCAAACTGTATCTTCTAAAGTCTTAAAGCTATAACTCTCAAATTTGACACGCTGATTACTGTTATGATCCTACAAAGATCGCCTAAAAATATATACGCCCACTAGGGGCGTGGCAAATCGGATCTGAATATATGGTGATTTTACTAATTCTGTTATATTTTGAGCGCCATTGATGCTAGAGACTTGAGACTTGGTATATATACTCGGTTAACATCCCACAATCAAAAAGCTATGGCGGATATATCTACGCCCACAGGGGGCGTGGCAACTAATATTAGCTTATATCTCCTACAGTTTTAGTGCTAGAAGCTTGAAAATTGATGCTAAGTTACTTGGAGCCTCCTCTATCGACTCCTAAAATAATTGTTACGCCCCAAAAGGCATGCCGTATAAAAATACCCTGTAATTTTCGCATTTTTCGAATGTAAGCATCCAAACTTTACAGTTATATTCCTAAATGCCCACTCTATGAGCATGCCAAAAAATATGTGTATACGTTCATTAGGGCGTGGCAATCGGGCCAAACTTTATCGCCCATGGACACTTTTATCAGCTTATATCTTCCACAGTTTTAGTGCTAGAAGCTTCAAAATTGATGCTAAGTTATTGGGGCCTCCACTATCGATTCCCCAAAAATTATTCTTACGCCCCAAAAGGGCATGCCGTACAAAAATACCCTGTAATTTTTGCATTTTTCGAATGTAAGCATCCAAACTTTACAGTTATATTCCTGAGCGCCCACTCTATGCACATGCCAAAATTATTTGCCTACGGCGACTGGGGGCGTGGCAAATCAAAACTGAAAAATCTGCAGCTTCTGAGCCAATAACGCGCCAAATAATTACTTTGTGACCTTCGACCTTGTCTTTTGATTTGTCAAATTATATATATATGTTTGAAATGAATATTTTATTAATACAAAATAACTAAATAAAGAAAATATAACAAAAATATCAACATCACCGCACCGGGGTTCAAGCCCACACCTCTACGCTCGTCAACGAACTTAAATCACATGTTCAGAGTTGCCACCTCTCTCATTTTGAGAGATGCCATCTCTCTCGATTTAGGTGCGTATTTTTGCTAAGGTAAGGGTTCTAAGCTTCGATCCTAATTGAAACTGTCTGGCCACTTCCAATGAAAACTTTTAATCTCCAGCTAATTTGAGCGGCGACAGTGGGGATTTAGGGTTAATTCCAAAAAAAATATAATGTGATAGAGGCCCCTGTGGGCTGCTGGGACGTGAAATAGTATTTCGCTGTCGGTTGCGTCCGACAGCAACGTTCTTACTTGTTTACTATTTACTCTTTGATTCTAATTCAACTTAACTAGCCCAAACAAGTATGAAAACTCTAGTCGGGCGTCCCGACTAGGAGATACCCTAAGCCCCGCGCTATCTGCGTTTTTTAAAATACTGCATAATTAGCATTTCGTATAAACGCATAGAAAACTAAATTCAATTCATTTTCAATTGTTTAGCCAATAGCGCCATCTATGGTTCGATAGAATAGCGCCATCCGTGTTTCGATTTATTGAACAGCTGATAATTAGCAAATCATAGCGCCATCTATTGGAAATATAAAACTTGCGGGTCTTAGAATTTTCTAGATGCACGCAGCTCAATGTGTATGTGTGAATGTGTGCACACATAAAGGAAAACAATTTGTTTTGCGTTGCTGGTCACGTGTTTGGCCGATTGGCCAAATGTTTTGTTTAATAACTTCTGCGCGAATTAATGGATTTGAATGAAATTTTCAGCTTATGTTCATCATATTTTATTACATATTTTCCAATTTTTAAAAATGCAAACCCATTCATTTACTGGCTTTGAGTGCAACTAACCTCAATTTAAATATTTGGGGAAATTTATAGCCGGTATCCAAAATTAAACAAAAATCAAAATTAGATACAATAAATTTAAAACTTACAAAAAAAAAATTGGGGACTCTAGCTATAAAGACGTGGGCGATATAATTTTATAACTAACATTCGATAATGTTTTTAATCGATAACATTAAAACTAAAATAGTTATCGACTTTTTTTAACAAACTCGATCTTTTCGTGCTATTCACGGACCTACATAAAAAATTTCAAGTCTCTAGCTCTTATAGGTTCTGAGAACGACGCGTTCATACATACGGACGGACAGACGGACAGACGGGCGGACGGACAGACGGACATGGCTATATCAACTCGGCTTGTCACCCTGATCAAGAATGTATATACTTTATGGGGTCTGCCACGCCTCCTTCTGCCTGTTACATACATTTCAACAAAAACATTATACCCTGATTTCCCATGTTCAATGGGTTCAGGATATAAAAAGGAGTTCTATCAGAAAACATATATGAGGAACCGTATAGACTTCCTATGCTACACTTTTTATGGTATTAAAGGCTCCTTTTTATTGGTTTTGGCCTTCACTTTGCTGTGATCTACGTTATGTTGCGCTTGCATAAACCATTGCTGCTTTTTGGTCTCGTGCTCCAATGCCGCTTGCATAATGATCTTGTTGACCAGTTGGCCAGCCAGCAGCTGCTCCTTGTTTTTGTCCATTTCGGAAAGCAGCTGTAGCTTCAGATATGACGGCTTGTAACTGCTGGTTACTTCAACATAGGCGGCGGGTTCGATGGCGTAATACCATAAATAGGCCAGCTTATTCTATCCCGCCCAGTCAGTCGTCGCTGCTCGTTGGCGTGAAACTGAACTCAAAACATTTCTCCCTCTTAATTTAAAAGACAGTTGCTGCGACTCTAGTCATCACAATTTCCAGGTAAAACAAACAATTGATTTGGTTCGTGTATAGATATAAATATTTGTACATATCATATAAATTATGATAAACATTTGCCGTAAAAAAAGTAAATGTGCCGCATCCACAAATCTGTAAGGTGCTAAATGCTGCTCCTCCTCTACTTTTATATTAATGCTCAGACTTTTATATTAAAACTCTTTCACCTTCTAAAGCTCTTTATGCTTTGCGGCTTTCTCTACGATATTTCTGAGCTTTCATGCAAACTTTTTGGTAATTGTCCTGGCTAAGATATTTCGGTATGTAACTTACTCAAAACTTTGGTCTTGCTCTGGGCCAACAGCTCACACATTGACTGAGAGAATATGTATAACTAAATATAAATATATTTTATACTTAAATTGAACTGAAACAAGTAAGAACGTTGCTGTCGGACGCAACCGACAGCGAAATACTATTTCACGTCCCAGCAGCCCACAGGGGCCTCTATCACATTATATTTTTTTTGGAATTAACCCTAAATCCCCACTGTCGCCGCTCAAATTAGCTGGAGATTAAAAGTTTTCATTGGAAGTGGCCAGACAGTTTCAATTAGGATCGAAGCTTAGAACCCTTACCTTAGCAAAAATACGCACCTAAATCGAGAGAGATGGCATCTCTCAAAATGAGAGAGGTGGCAACTCTGAACATGTGATTTAAGTTCGTTGACGAGCGTAGAGGTGTGGGCTTGAACCCCGGTGCGGTGATGTTGATATTTTTGTTATATTTTCTTTATTTAGTTATTTTGTATTAATAAAATATTCATTTCAAACATATATATATAATTTGACAAATCAAAAGACAAGGTCGAAGGTCACAAAGTAATTATTTGGCGCGTTATTGGCTCAGAAGCTGCAGATTTTTCAGTTTTGATTTGCCACGCCCCCAGTCGCCGTAGGCAAATAATTTTTGGCATGTGCATAGAGTGGGCGCTCAGGAATATAACTGTAAAGTTTGGATGCTTACATTCGAAAAATGCAAAAATTACAGGGTATTTTTTGTACGGCATGCCCCTTTTGGGGCGTAAGAATAATTTTTGGGGAATCGATAGTGGAGGCCCCCAATAACTTAGCATCCAATTTTGAAGCTTCTAGCACTAAAACTGTGGAAGATATAAGCTGATAAAAGTGTCCATGGGCGATAAAGTTTGGCCCGATTGCCACGCCCCTAATGAACGTATACACATATTTTTTGGCATGCTCATAGAGTGGGCATTTAGGAATATAACTGTAAAGTTTGGATGCTTACATTCGAAAAATGCGAAAATTACAGGGTATTTTTTATACGGCATGCCCCTTTTGGGGCGTAACAATTATTTTTAGGGAGTCGATAGAGGAGGCTCCAAGTAACTTAGCATCCAATTTTCAAGCTTCTAGCACTAAAACTGTAGGAGATATAAGCTAATATTAGTTGCCACGCCCCTGTGGGCGTAGATATATCCGCCATAGCTTTTTGATTGTGGGATGTTAACCCGAGTATATATACCAAGTCTCAAGTCTCTAGCATCAATGGCGCTCAAAATATAACAGAATTAGTAAAATCACCATATATTCAGATCGATTTGCCACGCCCCTAGTGGGCGTGGCCATAATTTTTTTAGGCGATCTTTGTAGGATCATAACAGTAATCAGCGTGTCAAATTTGAGAGTTATAGCTTTAAGACTTTAGAAGATACAGTTTGACCCGATTTGCCACGCCCCCAATGGGCGTAGATATATCCGCCATAGCTTTTTGATTTTGGGATGCCGACGTGACTGTTCAGTTAAAATCTCAACTCTCTAGCCCTTCTAGAAGTAGTGTTTCTGGGATACAGGAAAATTCATTTTCCGATTTGCCACGCCCCTAGTGGGCGTATCGGGAAAATCTTGACACTTTATCTGACGAGGGTATACACGAGTATATATTTCAAATTTCAAGTCTCTAGCTTTAATAGCGTGGAAATGGTTTGCGTTCATACGGACAGACGGACAAACTGATTTTGCACAAAACCAATATACTATATCACTACGTGAAATAGTATAAAAATTAAGTTCGCCATTGTAATACCCTATACGACGAGTAAGCAATCATATAAGATTTACAAGAAAGGTATAGAGGGGGCACAGCAGCAAAACTTTATATGCATATAATATTATATATTATTCAGACTGACTTCTCTTTAAAAATTACATTTTATAAGTTACATTTTTAAAGAAATATATTTCTATTCCATTCTATCCCATTGAAAATGGGAAATCAGCGTATAATGACTTTGTTGAGATGTATGTAACAGGCAGAAGCAGGCGTGGCCGACCCCATATATTCTTGATCAAGGAGACAAGCCAAGTTGATCTAGCCATGTCCGTATGTATCACCGCGTCGATCTCAGAACCTATAAGAGCTAGAGGCTTGAAATTTTTTATGTAGGTCCCTGAATAGCACGAAAAGATCGACTTTGTTAAAAAAAATCGATGACTATTTTAAATTAATGTTATGTGTTGCTTGCGACATAAGTACACACAAAAGAAATGGAGAATGTTAGCGAATCTTTGGAATAGCAGTTCTCTGCAGGGTTTAGGAGCACTCTTACGTGTTATACATATTTATAGGGAACTATCATTTGTCACTTTCCAATCCCAAATGCCTTACACAACGTGCTGAGCGCAATAAAGAGACGGACTTTCCCTACAGATGGATGTCTACAGTAGTAAAGCTGCTTTGTTCTTATTGATTGGTAAAATTTGTATCAGTTTAGCTTGCTCTTACCTTCGATTAAATAAATTCTGATTAGCTTTCACTGATTGTAGTTAAAATAAATGGCGACACCCTTCCAATTAACCATGAAAAATTCCATTTGAGGGCAATAACAGAAAGTTGGGTCGGTGTAATAAACATGGAGGCGACACGAAACGTAACTAAAATCGAATTACATCGAATAGCTTTAATGTTTATCGCCAGCAAATTAAGAATCAACCATATCAATTATTCAATTGGTCAATCAAACACTTCGACAAATGCAATTGAACCACAAAATACAAGGCACATTTTGTGTACTCAGAAAAACACATTATATAAATGAGGTAAGAAATTGAGTGAATATATAAAAATTGTTTTTGAATTAATAAAAAAAGAGGCATAGAAGATGGAATGTAAAATGTGGTAAAATCTCCAATTCCAAGTAAATCAGCCATGATATATGTAAGTATATATGATATGATATAAGTATATAGTATGATATAAGAAACATGTGAAGGACTAAGCCGAAGATTGCACATTTGTAGCCGCAATATATCATGTGTGTATAATATAAAAAATATTTAAAATATGAATATAAATAAAAAACCAATTATAATATATGCTGATAAAAAAATATATGCATTCGCATAGCAAAGATTGCTTAAAGCTGAAACCATTGGTGACTCTTGTTTTACTTAAAGATTTGATCCAGAAGTGAACAGAACTACCCTAAGCTAACCAGAACCCCGACCAACACCAACGAAAAAGAAGATGGAATGGAAAAAGAGGAAAAATAACAACAACAAAACCCAAAACTTTAGTCTGAGGACAATGAGAAGCATAAAGCTGGCGCCAGGCAAAGCTAGAAAAAAAGTAGGGGTAAGGCGAAAAATTAAAAAAGAAAACCAGATAAACATTCTCGTGGTTGGGTGTTATGTTATCGCATATTGTACCCGCACACGCAGTGTGTAAAAGGTTCGCTCTGTGTCCGACCATGGACTCAGCCCTAGGATAGAATGTTTATTCTTATGAACTATATTTGAATTGAGTCAGCTATTCATCAACGATACGTTCCAGTGAACAACTGATCAAAACAATATCGTTCATTTCATGACTTTTTGAATAGTACATTTCACAGCTATTCTTAGTCGATAAAGTACTTATGTCTCATAGCTGCTCTTCCAAGGCGTTAACAACTTTACACTTAACAATTGTTGACCATAAAGAGTGAGAGAGAGAGGGAGAGAGAGATAGATAAAAAGAGGGAGTTAGAGAGAGGGGGGGGGGGGGAGAGCGTGCGTGAGAGAGAGAGAGAGAGAGAGAGAGGGGGGAGAGCGAGAGAGATAGTGAGAGAGGAGAGAGAGATTTTAAATGTTGAGCTTATACATAATAATCTTGCATCGCGGAGGCGGATAAAAGGAGAGGATACTCCGTAATGGCGAAAAGCTTATATTAATAAAAAATAATTTAAAAAAAATATGAATTATATGTAATGAGGCAAAAGTATTTCTTTTTATCTTAAGCGACTTTCAATTTAGTATTTTAATTTTAATCTGTGCTGTTTCAAACTTTCTTTGCATACGAAACTAACTCTTTTCGCGTGAACGAGGGTATTAAGAAGTCGTGTCCAATTACTTTATTCAGCTCCTTTTTTGTTGATTGTATGATCTGAATTGACTTTAGTTGAAGTGCAGCAAATTTTGGCATACACTCAAGCATTTTTCTCTTCTTTCACTACGATTGCTAATGCAACATGTTGCACTTACTTTCGCATTGCTGTTGCCATTGTTGGTGTGCAGCTCCAGCTGGGTGGGGGTGGCCGAGGACTGCTGATCCGTTTCTTTGCCGTAGTAGTCGGCCAGGCTAGGCACCAGCAAGACGCCCACCTTATTGTGCGCTACCTGCTGATGGGTGCGTCGATTGCGCGCCGACAGCATCATGCGATGCGCCACAAGAGCCATGGCAAACACACAACGCACACACGTATAGAAACCCCAAAATCAAGTTCAGAACAGAAATGAACGAGAAAACCAGTCGCCGTTATGATCGAAGGAAACGCTCGTTGTCAACTGAAAAGCGACGCGGCGGAAAAAGCCAGCCAGCGGCTGCGAAACGCACCGGAAAACTCAGAACAACAAAACAAAATGGCCAAGCTATCTCACTCTAACAATCACACACAGACTAACTGTCTCCATGTGGTTGTGTGCGTGTGTGAGTGTATGCGTGTGTGCGAGCTTGTGTGTTTACGTACTAAATGCTGCATGTTTGATGAGTCTTTTGTTTTTCTTGTTGCTTTAACGTTAATATTAATGTCCGACGCGACTGTCTGCCAGCTGTGTCTCTCAGTCTGTATGTGTGTGTGTGTCTGATTGTATTAGCTGTACCAACACGTGCGCAAGAAATTTTTGAATAAAACAACGAAAACAAGTAAGAAAACTCTTGCCGGGTGTCCCGACTAGGAGGTACCCGGAACACCGTGCTATCTGCGTTTTTAAAAATACTGCATAATTATCATTTAGTATAAACGCCCAGAAAATGAAATTCAATTCATTTTCAATTGTTTTGCTAATATCGCCATCTATGTTTCGATAGAATAGCGCCATCCATGTTTCAATGTGTGTGTGTGTGTGTGTACACATGTATAGGAAAACAGTGTGCTTTGCGTTGCTGGTCATGTGTTTGTTTGGCCGATTAGCAAAATGTTTTGTTTAATAACTTCTGTGCGAAATAATAGAAATTTTCAGCTTATGTTCAACATATTTTATTACATAAAATAAATACAAAACTAACAAAAAAATTTGGGGACTCTAACTTCAAAGACATGAGAGATATAATTTAATAACTAGCATTCGATAAAGTTTTATATCGATAATATTAACAATAAAATAGTTGTCGATTTTTTCAACACACTCGATTTTTTCATGCTATTCACGGACCTCTACATAAAAAATTTCAAGTCTCTAGCTCTTATAGGTTCTGAGATCGACGCGTTCATACTGCCGCGTTTATACATACGGACAGACGTACATGGCTATATTAACTCGGCTTGTCACCCTGATCAAGAATATATATACTTTATGGGGTCTGACACGCCTCCTTCTGCCTGTTACATACATTTCAACAAAAACAATATACCCTAATTTCCCATTGTTTTCCCGATAAGCCCACTAAGGGCGTGGCAAATCGGAAAACGAATTTTCATGTATCCCAGAAACACTATTTCTAGAAGAGCTAGAGAGTTGAGATTTTAACTGAACACTCAAGTCGACATCCCAAAATAAAAAAGCTATGGCGGATATATCTACGCCCATTGGGGGCGTGGAAAAGCGGGTCAAACTGTATCTTCTAAAGTCTAAAAGCTATAACCAAATAAAGCAAAAATAACAAAAATATCAACATGTCCGCACCGGGGTTCGAGCCCACACCTGTACGCTAGCCAACGAACTTCTATCTCATTTCAGAGCTGTCACCTTAAAAGATTTTAAAAGATGCCACCTCTTTCAATTTAGGCACGTGTTTTTGGTCAGGTAATTGTTCTAATTAGAACTAATTAGAATTAGATCTTAAGATTCATTTCAAAAAGAAACTGAATGGCCACCTCCGATGAAAATATTTAATCGGCAGCTAATTTGAGCGGCCGACAGTGGGGATTTAAGATTAATTGAAAAATATAATGTGATAGATGCCGCTGTGGGGTGCTGGAACGTGAAAAAGCATTTCGATGTCGGTTGCGTCCGACTGCAATGTTCTTACATGTTTTATTTACGGCTTTGCTCTGGCCAACAAGTGTAATGTTAGTCATGTCAACACACAATCAGGCACATGTACAAATATATGCACACACATAAATATATATATATATATATATATATATATATATATATATATATATATATATATATATATATATATATATATATATATATATATATATATATGTATTTATGTATGTCAGTTTATGTGTCGTTTTACGTGAGTGTTTAACGACAAAGGCAGCTTCTAAACAATGTTTCTTTTGCTCGTTCTGCTAAAGCGATATGTTTACTTGACCTTAGCCATTGCCAGCTGCCAACAACAATAAACAGAAGAACTGGAAATTGAAGCGTAAATAGTTGAACTATCTTTGCTCTAACTCTGGACAACTAACGGTGTTTTCCGTGCTTTTATTTTATTTCGTTATTAGAGTTCGCAAACCAATTTCAATTAGTTGAAAAAAATTGTCACCAGTCGGACCATCAACGTTGAACGTTGAAACGTCAAAGCAATCGAACAACAGAAAAAGAAAAGAACTATGCAGTTCCCTCCCTTTACTAAGCACTCACAAGTTCATTTTTTCACATTGATAAGTTGTTCAATTAAACCAAAAATAGCATTTCCGTTTGGAGCCTACGTCATTGACAACAATTGTGCGCTAAGTAGAGGAATACGCAGACAGGGGATACGCAGTAAATAACAATTATTTAAAAACTGCGTTCCCGTTTTCAATGGGTTCATGGTACAATTATAGGGTGAGAAATATAGACAGCAAGGAAAACGAAATCGAAAACAAGTAAAGGTGTATAAATGCTGCGAGGCCACGAATATAAGAAATTTATATAAGTATAATGGAGTATTCCCTATGTGGAGCACAAAATAACTATTATTTTTGCCTAATCCACTGAGAACTTTGCAATCGTTCCGATGTTTGTCTTGATGACAAGCAATATAGATATGTATATGTATTTATATGTTTTCATATTTGTTTATATTTTTACTTACCTTAAGACGTGTTTAACTGATGAACGAGCATATCGAAAGCATGATGTCATTACTGTGAGCGAGCACAGACGCACACACACATACACATGTATAAATAAATACATATATAAGCACATACATATAAGGAAGGCAAGTTATGTAGATGGGTATAAATGGCCGGTTGTCTGGGCCATTTCTAACGGCTCTTGAGAAAACGTAACATTTTGAAAATGTTTTTTGTGCTCCGTTTTGTTAGTGCATAAATTATGTCAAAATTTGTGCATTCAAGCTGCAAAGTAAAGAATGTTAATAAGAAAGAAGGAGATAGGTTAGCAAAATTTATAGAGGGTTAAGAAAAGTTGACTAATAACACGTATGCTCCATTGCTTGGTCCAAACGATGTGGATAACGTTTTGAAATGCTTTCAGGTCGGACGAAACGCATATGGCGATGAAAGTACACAGATTATATCCAATTAGTGCCCGGACTCCAGTTACCGACACAGAAATCAAATGAATAAAACCAAAGCCAGCAAAGGAAAGCACTTTAAATATTTATTTTATTTAGAGAAAGGGAAATTTTCTTTCAATTTATATTTCAATTACAATTTATTTACCTTAATTGAAATTATATTTGAATATTGGCGCCTATTTCAAAAAGCTATCTGCTTCAGAGCTGCGCGTGCTGTAGCACCAAGCTGATTAGTGCCAGTACCCAGGGCAGCTCTGGTGTAATCGATAAACGCTTAAAACTATCGCAAGGGCTACAAATTCGCCAAGGATCTCAATGTTAACGTTGGTGAACAAATTTTAATGGAGAACGAATTTAATTAATATAAGTTTTAATTGCAAGACATATATGTATGTATAAAATCAAAGTGTTACCAGAAAACGAGAGGTAAAGAGTATCAACTAATAGAAATACAGTTCTCATTGGTTTTTAAGCTACAAGCTTAAGCTGCGTACTAGACACAATTGTTTTGCAGACCAAAGTCAAAAATACCAACAACAAATGATGTCGCCCGTATCGAACGCCAATTCAATGACCGCAGCTGAATTAAGTCCTTTTGTATATTGGTCGCAAACAAAGAGTCAACTGCTACTCAATGTGGATCTTAAAGACGCTCAGGTAGGTCGCAGAGAAAAATCAATAATAACATAAAGCAAACCGGCATTTTTGTTTTTAGGGCGTCGTTGCAGAGTTTACCAACACAACGCTCTCATTTGCTGCGAACGGATATGGAGCACGTGGTCGGAATGCTTATAAATTCCAGATGCGTTTCTTTCTACCCATCAATGATGAGACGGCGACCTTTTCAGTTACGGACCATAAGATCGAGCTGCATATACAAAAAGCTGAGCCGGCCTGGTGGCTGCGGCTCGTTGCCACGCCTCAAAAGCCACACTGGCTTCGGATTGACTTTGATCGCTGGCGGTCAGAGGACGATGGGGAGCTGAATGAAGCAGCACGAGATGTCCGCGAGGATTATGTGGAGGAGTATAACAAACTGCAGAAGCAGGAAATTGGTTATGTTAGAGGTGAGAAAGCAGTCTGAACTTTGTAACCAGTCCTCTATTCATTCCTACCTCTCCTTCACAGAGCATGCGAAGAAGGTTTACTTGATCATCTACAATTTGGCCATGTTTGTGGGTTATTTTCACATATTGCTTATAATTGGTGTGCTCTACATACGCGATGGATCGGGTAGCATGAAACATACATACGAATATGTTGGGGCATCATTTAAATTTGTACAGCTCATGCAATATTTGGAAGTAATGCATCCTTTATTTGGCTACACAAAGGGTAGTCCATTGGTGCCATTCTTTCAAATCTCTGGACGGAATTTTGTGCTCTTTTTAATGATCGAAATGGAGCCACGTATGTATACCAAGCCGGTGGTGTTCTACGTGTTCATTATATGGTCGCTCGTAGAGATAGTCCGGTAAATGCCGTCGATATATATATATATATATATATATATATATATATATATATATATATATATATATATATATATATATATGTGTCCCCAAAGTCACGCAAGATTTGAATATTGAGCCACAAACTAGTCGAGACCACAGGCGCAAGTCGCTTCGTCAGCTGCCCTTCGGCTGCTATCTGTATGCCAATGGGAAATTAAATGTTTAATAAGTTTTTTTGTAGATGAACGATTTTGATCAAACTTGTTAAGAGTGATCATGTCATTCGTATGTGTGTATTTACAGCACAAGTCTCTAGTGCTTGAAAAACTTTTTTTTCAAATTTGAGGCGAACGGGGCGAGGCATCCAAAATTTAACAAAAACCGAAATTTTGCAAGGCTCAAATAACACTAAATGAAAACTATAAAGATAAATTAGATAGAATTATGTAACGAAGTATCGATTTTGTTTTAATCGATACCATTAAAATGATAATAGTTATCGATTTTATAAAAAAAAACTTTATATACGCGCCCTATGCAAGGACCTATGAACATCGTCTAGCTCTTGTAGCTTCTAAGATCGACGCGTTCATAGATACGGACAGACGGACAAGGCTAAATCGACTCTCCTTGTGTTCCTGATCAAAAATATATGGGGTCTGCCACGCCTCCTTCCGTCTGTTACATACATTAAAAAAAAAAAAAACAGGGTATAAGATTTCCCATTTTCAATGGGTTCAGGGTATAAAAGTGCAGCTGACAGTTCCAGGGTTATTAAAACCGGAACGCTCCACGAAAGTACGGTGTATTTTTATTCTTGAGCAATATTTTTTAAATAATGATAGTTTATCAGCAACAGTTCAAAATTACTTCTTGCGTGCACTTTATATATATATATGTATATATATATATATATATATATATATATATATATATATATATATATATATATATATATATATATATATATATATATATATATATATATATCATTTAATCCTTAGGTATCCTTACTATGTCAGCCAGCTGCTGAAGAGGGAAAATGGTTTTCTTACATGGCTGCGCTATACCATCTGGATACCACTTTATCCCATAGGATTTGTCTGTGAGGGTGTTATACTGCTGCGCGGCATACCTTACATTGAAGAAACGAAACGCTTTTGTATCGATATGCCCAATAAGTGGAATACAACGTTTGACATGGTGCTCTTCGTAAAGATTTATTTGCTGCTGCTCGCGCTACCCGGCAGTTATCTGGTCATGTCTCATATGTCAAAGCTACGGGCTAAGAAACTGGGACGCGGACGAGCTAAGCCAAAAGTTAACTAAAACATTTTATAAAACTAAAATGATGATAGCTCTTTGTTTGTTTTGATACTTTGCGTTTGTTATGTTTTTAAAAAAGTTCGTTTAAGTTAAAAGACATATACATATATATATATATATATATATATATATATATATATATATATATATATATATATATATATATATATATATATATATATATATATATATATATATATATATATCAGTACTTTCGGTCTATATGGCTAATTTGCTCAGTCAAAAAATATTCACTCACACAATTTACACTTGCTATGATTAAACATAATTTTAACACAGTGAATATAATAAATAATATTTTTCTCTTAAGTGAAATTAAATGTTTTTGTTTATAAAAAATATTTTCGATCAAAAAAAGTAAAATTTGAACAAAATTTAGATTTATCCAAAGAATTACTTTTCAACTGACTGTGCCAACTATGAAGTAAGTATCCATAGACGGAAATTTGTTTAGTTTTGACAAATGTATGTATGTTAGACGTACATATGTATGTACCTTAAGTGAAAGCTACACAAGCACAAACAGAAAAAAAGAATACCAAAGCATGAAACTAAAAACAAAATTTGAATACTCTCACTTTGAAAAATTTTCCAGATATAATTTGTTTAATCTGAGCATGTTATAGAGACATCAGGTCTGTGGCTTATGTTGTGGGGTTTGCCACGTTACCTTCTGTCCGTTACATACATTTTAAATAAACCACTACCCTGATTTCCCATTTTAGTGGGTACAGAGTATACAAATTGCCAGAAAATTGTTCAGACTGAATTTAAGATGAATCTTATAAAAAATGCAGCATGGCGCACCAATCGATAGGGTAAGAAAAATTTTATATAAAATAAACTTAAATAATCATACCAAAAGATCTCGTGCATTCAGTTTAAGCATCCTCTCCAGCATTCTTTGGCGATTGTTTGCTTCTTGGCACTCGAAAAGTAAATTGAAACTGAATTGATGAACACAATTATTATTTAAAAATTATTTCTGGCTCATCAACTCTCAATACGTTTTTTTGATTTGGGTATTCAATTAAGTTGTTTTTATTTCAGGAGTTTTTTTTATCAATTGCGTACCAAAAGAATTTATCGAGTTTGAATTTTTGTTTAGGAAGATATATGCTGCACAGTGCAGCTTCCAACCACAATCGACCGAACCGGAGCAGCAGCCAAAATTAAACGCTTAAACTGAGAACGGAATCCACACACACCTATTGCCAGTTGCCGATTGCATAATATTCTGCTCTTTGAAGAAATTATTTAGTTAGTAAATATTTTTAACTCAACTTTAAAAATTAACTTGAAACATGAATTCATATTATATATTATATATTACATATTATTTTCCTTTGCAGACAAAATAATATTTCTGCATCCAATACACTATATTGAATTTCTGCGAAGTCATCAGTATTCAATGCAGTGACTTAAATATGAATAACTTAATACAATTTGTGAGAGCATTCAGTATTGAATCTGGAAGCCAAAGACCTAGCCGTATCCAACTAAACTGAACTGAACTGCAGCGGGGTTAACGCACAACTAATCACATTCGGCTTCTTCGCCACCAGAAAGCACTGCCTAGGACCTTGGCCGTCCAAAATGAGATTTTGATTAATGTGCCGCAGACCGGGGTGTGCGTGTGTGAGAGTGTATGTGACGATTGATTTTCTTACTTTGTTATACCCTGAACCCATTGAAAATGAAAAAATGGTATAATATTTTTGTGAAAATGTAAGTAACAGGCGGAAGAATTCGAGGCAGACTCCAAAAAGTATATATATTCTTGATCAGGGAGACAATCCGAGTCGATTTAGCCCTGTCCGTCAAATTTTTTATGTAGGTTCCTGTATAGACGCGCTTTTGCACATACTCATACATATATGAATGACATGATCACGCCCTGCAAGTTTGATCAAAAACGTTTATCTACGAAAAAAGTTATTATACTTTTTCACGAAGTGTAAAAAGTATATTGGTTTTGTGCAATGTCCGTCATGCTGTCCGTCTGGCCGTATAAACACAAACCATTTCCACGCTATTGAAGCTAGAGACTTGAAATTTGAAATATATATACGTGTATACCCTCGTCAGATAAAGTGTCAAGATTTTCCCGATACGCCCACTAGGGGCGTGGCAAATCGGAAAATGCATTTTCCTGTATCTCAGAAACACTACTTCTGGAAGGACTAGAGAGTTGAGAGCTGAAATGTACACTCATGGCGACATCTCAAAAGCAATGGTGAATATATCTACGCCCATTGAGGGCATGGCGAATAGTATGAGCTTATATCTCCTACAGTTTTAGTGCTAGAAGTTACGAGTGGCCTCCTCTTTCGATTCCCAAAAATTATTTTTATGGGTCATAACTTACAAATTAATACACTGTAATTTTCGCATTTTTGGAATGTAAGCATCGAAATTTTACAGTTATATTCCTGAAGACCTACTCTACGAACAGCAAACAAATTATATGTTTACGCTCGTTGGGGCGTGGAAAATAACAACGGAAAGATCTGCAGGTATTTGTTTCGCAACATGAAAACTAATCTCCGTCTACCGTCTTATCATAGTCGTCTCCTTCTTATTGATCTTCCTTCATTAATAAATCGTAGAATAATCCTTGGGATTGCTTTTCTGCATAATTTGATTGTAGGTAATATTGATTCGTCCTTCTTGTTAATGAAACTTAATTTCTCGGTTCCTTCAAGAACAACTAGGCACTTTCGTCCGTTGAATTTTCCACTGCTCACATCGGATTACTCGTTGCACAGTGCATTTAATGTATTATGTGTAAATTATAATAAATTATATCACGTTTTTTCCTCTGAACTCTCTCTTCCTCTAATCAAATCCTTGCTTTCAGCTTTTCTTAAAGATATCCATCAAAGTACCCAATCATGACGGTGGATTAATTTGTTGTTAAGGCATATCTGCCACTACAATATTATATATATATATATATATATATATATATATATATATATATATATATATATATATATATATATATATATATATATATATATATATATATATATATATATATATATATATATATATATATATTTACAGTTAAGCTTCTCTTTATTTTATTTTATTTTTAATTTTCCTTGAATGCCTCTATCGTCAAATCTCTTTAGTTCAATAATATCACTGAACATATAAGGCTGTGAACTGGGGCATAGCCGGCCGGACTGGCAAATAAAATACCCCATCGGGTTGGTGATATTTTATACCCTGAACCCATTGAAAATGGGAAATCAGGGTATAATGGTTTTGTGAAAATGTATGTAACAGGCAGAAAGAGGCGTGGCAGACCCCATAAAGTTTATATATTCATGATCAGGGAGAGAAGCCGAGTCGATTTAGCCCTGTCCGTCTGTCTGTCTGTCCGTATGTTTGAACGCGTCGATCTCAGAAGATATAAGAGCTAGAGACTTCAAATTTTTTTGGAAGTTCGTATATATCACGATTCGATCGAGTTTGTTTCAAATATTCGATAACTATCATCGTTTTAATGTTATCGATTAAAAACCGATATCTTCATTTAGTTATAAAATTCTATTTAATTCATCTTTATAGTTAGAGTCTTCAAATTTAGTGTTATTTGAGCCTTCTGCAATTTCGGTTTTTGTTAAATTTTGGATGCCACGCCCTCAAATTGCCCCTTCGCCTCAAATTGCTAAATCACGTATTTTAAGTACTAGAGACTTGTGCTTTGGCACATACACACATATGAATGTCATGCTCACGCCCAACAATTTGATCAAAATCGTTGGTCTAGAAAAAAAGGTTTTAAACATTTAATATCTCATATTTTCGGCCTCTTGCAGCAGCGAAGCTGATGAGTCATAATGCACAGTTAGGAGATTGTGTTCTTGTGCGTGCGTCTGTGTGTGTGTATGTATTGCTTGCTACATATGTACATATAAAAGTAACGGAGAATGTTAGCGGCTCTTAGCAATCGCAGTTCTTGGCAGGGTTCAGGGGATCTCTTTGTCGAGCAGTCTCGACTAGAGCACTCTTACTTGTTATATATTTGATCTGTTTGTTCTCAGGCTTTATACAAAAAGGTTTAGTTTGTGTTTAAGTTGACACTCGCTTTTGTCAATTGTATTCAATAAATAAATAAATAAATAAAATAAATAAATGACCGTGCCGGTGTTCGAACCCACACCTCTACATTCGCCAAAGGGCATCTATCTCATTTTTGGCGTGTCTTTGCGAACGTTCTAAACTTGAATCCCCATTGAAACTTCGATGGCCTCCTCCGATTAAAATTTGTAATCGGATTAAATTTTTAAAAAGATTACTTCTAAAATATAATGTGCCAGATGCCCCTAGGGGTGCTAGGATGGGAATAAGTATTTCGCAGTCGGTAGCGCTCGACTGCAACGTTCTTATTTGTTTTGTTTAGTTGATTAGAAAATGCTCCGTTGCTCATGCTCACCTACGTTTTATAGTAATCAATTTATATTTTAGTCGAAAACAATCAATATTATGCTTCGTAGTACACATTTGGAGCAGCTTTTATACCCCGAACGTGTTGCTAATGAAAATTTGGACTCTCCAGTTTCTTTTCAAATGTGCGTAAGAGGAAAAAGAACGCCTCTTCGATCAAAAACGTTATTCAGACTATAAATTTTTCATTTATGCAATGTGCACTGTGTTCGCTCTCTTATCTTTAAGGAATCCGTTACTAAATGGAAAGAGCTTGTTTACGATATTCCAATGGATTCGATTGCTTTATCGAACTTTGCCAAAAGCAAATAATCTATGATGACATCAATCGATAGTTACAACCACGTGAAAAGCAGCGGCCAGCGTAAGCATTTTCTTTACGTTCACAAGCACATTCTATTAATAAAATCGCAATTATAATTGTATTTTGTTTGTGGAATTTGGGTGTTATTGTCCGCTGCTATTCGAATGAATGTAATGTAACGTAAATCATGTTGTTTGATCACTTTTTAAGTCAATATCGATACAAGAAACAATTTTGTATCTTCTAGTCGATTTTAACCGACTAAAGCTTTCTTAGTTATATGACATTCTTCATAATATATATATATATATATATATATATATATATATATATATATATATTTATTTTTTTTAGACCTACGATTTCGATATATATATAGTGAATGACATGATCACGCCCAACAAGTTTGATCGAAATCGTAGGTCTAGAAAAAAAATTATTAAGCATTTAATATCTCATATTATCGGCGCCTTGCAGCAGCTGCGAAGCTGGTGAGTCATAATGCACAGTTAGCAGACTGTGTGCTTGTGCGTGCGTTGCTTGTGTTGCTTACATATAAAAGTAACGGATAATGTTAGCGGTTCTTAGGAATCGCGGCTCTTCGCAGGGCTCAGGGGATCTTCTAGTCGAGCAGATCCGACTAGAGCACTCTTACTTGTTTTTATACCCTGAACCCATTGAAAATGGGAAATCAGGGTATAATGGTTTTGTGAAAATGTATGTAACAGGCAGAACGAGGCGGGGTAAACCCCATAAAGTATATATATTCTTGATCAGGGAGAGAAGCTGAGTCGATTTAGCCCTGTCCCTGTCTGCGTCGATCTCAGAAGATATAAGAGCTAGAGACTTCAAATTTCTTTTGGAAATTCGTGTATATCACGATTCGATCGAGTTTGTTTCAAATAATCGATAACTATCATCGTTTTAATGTTATCGATTAAACCAAGATATCTTCATTTAGTTATAAAATTCTATATAATTCATCTTTATAGTTAGAGTCTTCGAATTTCGCATTTATTTGCCCCTTCGCCTCAAATTGCTAAATGACGCATTTCAAGTACTAGAGACTTGTGCTTTGGCACATACATACATATATATGACATGATCACGTCCAACAAGTTTGATCAAAATCGTTCGTCTAAAAAAAAAGTTATTAAACATTTAATTTCCCATAGCATTGCCATGCCAAGCAGCCAAACAACAGCCGACGCAGCGACTGGCGTTTGTGTGTGCGTTCGCCTGGGTATGTGTGTGTGTATGCATTGCTTGTAATGAACATACTTATACATATGTATATAAAAGAAACGGAGAATGGACGGAATATCAGTTATTCGCAGGGTTCCGGGTATACCCTAGTCGAGCGGTCTCGGCTAGAGTTTTCTTTCTTGTTTTAATTTCCTAAACCTAACTTGTCTTGTTATTATAACAGCTATGATGAGAAGGTGGCCCATTCCAAAAAATGAGCCCCAAAAACTTCAAGAAAATTAATTTCTGTAATAAATTAAAAATGTATTGCATGTCAGCACATTCTCTATCTAACTGGATTGCTGTCAGCTTTCAAAATGAAATATAAAATATGTGACACTGAATTTAGACCTAGAATTCAATTAAGCTTCTTTTGAGTCACGAACAACAATATGATCTCTTATGGACAATTATGATCGGTTGTTAGGTGTATAGCCAAGGCAGGCACGATTTTAATAGGCTTTCATGCCGTAGATTATTTATTATAAATACTTCCCATAATATATGTATGAAAATTGTCCATAATACATAGAATTTGTTATACATATTTGATTAAAACTGTAATTTTCATTCAGTTTTTTGAACTATGTATGTTTAATTTACTTAAAGAGCTAACACAAAAAAGTGTCGATATCGAAAATGATTCACAATAAAACTTATATAAATTAAAATTTGCTGATCATGTACTTAAGCGAGTATTATTAGTGAGCGTATGAGGGGTTACCATTCTATATTAAACATAATCTAAAAGCATATCAGATTAACGGACCTGCATGCTTCTTTTGGCCCTTGAGGACGCGGCGATTGTGGGGCATGGCATAACGCAATTTGCTCCAAAATAGTGGGTCGCCCCATTTGAGATAAGTGTTGAGCTTGAGATAGGAGCGCAGCTCGCTGTCAATGCCTTCGAAGTGCTCTAGCTCCTTGTACAGAATAATTATTATTCGTTTACGCTTATCCTGCAGTGTCGCCTGGTAGGCAATACGAAACTCCATGCGCGCCCACACCGAATTGATGAAATGCTGCGAAAGCACAATAATCACGCGTTTTGAGTCATTGACAGTGCGCACGATCTGCTCGGGAATGCAATCGCCTACTAACCAATCCCTGCCATGTAGACATACGCGAAAGGCGTGCAACCCAGTTTCCAGTTTCGGCAGCAGCTCGCCAATTAGTTCCTCGTCTTTGTGCGAATAGGAGATGAAGGCATCGTAGGTCTTGTCTTTATCCAGTTCCTCCTCGGACACAAACCACAGGCATAAATTGTGATTGTAGAGCCATATCTTGAGCTCCTGCTGATAGATGAGGTATACCACACTGGCCAAACAGATGACTATGACCAGGCCACCCAAGATGCAGCCAACCAGCAGAATATAGGAGGGGCACAGTTCGCCGACATCCAATTGCTGGAAAGGTGTATCCGGCCGGTCGATGCAATATATATCTCCCATATCCTGTATTCGTTGGGGCTGCGCACGAAGAAAGCCAAGCAGCGGCAGGGCAGAACAATCACAACTTAACGGATTCCCACCCAATGCCAGTTTCATAGTCTTATTGGTCATATAATTGATGAAGTCCTGATCAAAGACACTAATCTGGTTACCACGGACATCCAACAGACTTAAATTATTCGGCAGCTGCTGGACTGCATTCAGACTGCTTAGTTGATTATCGGCCAGGCTTAGTTTGGTTACATTCGAATAGCCTACGATGCCAATGGCCTCCGGTAACTGGCTAATACTGTTGTTCTTTAATTTGAGTGTTGTCTGTACCAGTGTTGTTTCTGGTAGAACTGGTAAATTCTTTAGCTCCGCTCCACGACAATCCACAAAGAGCTGCAGCGTGTGTCGCTGCACCCAGCAAATGCATTGCGGATCGCATTCCCATTCCGCCGACTTATACTGACAGACGTCGTCGTTGGTGCACACCAGCGCCTCGAAGGGCATCCATAATTTTACTCCATAGAATTGAGTGCCCCGCATATCGACAAGATTGAGACTGCGCACATTTTCAAACGTTGTGGGATCCAGCGAAGTCAGCGAGTTCTGATTGAGCATCAGCGTAGAGAGCGATGTCAGCGATGTAAACAATTCACTGTGGAACAATTCGAGTTAGTAAGCTTAGGAAACCACACCTTCATAAATATTTTAACTTGAATATACTTCGCAGCTTACTATTTAATTGCTTAAATAGCTTCCCAGCATTAAAAGACTCGAAAATCTTTTGGTACACAAATACTTAAGATTTTTTCTTACGGTATTTACCTAATTAATATTACGACTAACATAATTACATAACTATGTATGAATGTGTATCAAACGACAATCTAATATCATTAGTAATATTTGCGGTTTGGGACTTTTAAAAAATTGTTTTCTATTATAATTAGTAAGTTTATATAATTGTAGGTAATTGGACAGGTGTATACATTCGTGGTTTTTAGTATTGAGTACTAAGGCTTGGAATTAAAATACTGTTCTACTTAAATATTTATAATATGTATAAGAAAGGTATTAAATACTTCTAAAGTAGGTAACTGGGCGTATAAGCTTATAGCATTTTCTATATATATAATTGAAATTAAGGTATTTTTCCCGAAGTATTTCAAATCATAGATTGCAAATACGTAAATAAGATTGTTATTGTATACACTTATGTATTAATAAATACATATATCCATGTACACTTACATATATGTGTATATTTATATGAAGTATATATGCATATATCTATATAATGTAATTGTATATGCATATGTAAATATAATATAAGCGAGTTTTCAATTGACTATTCTGGTCATTTGCTTAAAATATAATATTCTTTATGAGAGTCGGCGTTAAGGCCAATAACTCCTTTCAAGCAATTTAAGCCAAGAAAAAAGCTAATGGTATTCAGTACTATTTATGATTAGTTGAGAAATTCTTGAGTTCTTGCGTGATTAGCACCCACCTTGATAAACTTGCCAGCCGATTGTTAGATAAATCCAACAGCTGCAGCTTGGCCAGCCCGTTAAAGAGATCCATTGGTAGTTTAGCCAAACCATTGCGGGATAAATCGAGTACGGTAAGATTACCTTGATCATGAAAAAGTTCGCTGGGGAGCTCGGTTAGATCCTGATTCTTATTGATGCCAATGAGACGTAGGTTGTAGCTTCCACGAAGCATTGTCGCATTCACAAAGTTGGTGGCACGCGACAAGTGCAATTCCTCCAGCTGCGGCATGGAGATGAATAAGGGAGACCATCGATGTTTGGATCGATCATCTGATGAGCGAGCAAGCTGCAAAGTCAAATTACGCAGCTGTTGCAGCTCCCGCAGGAGGCCTGGCTGAAAGTGAAACTTAAAGGGATTCGAAATCGAGAGGGTATGCAGGCTATGCGCAATGCTGGAGAACAGGCGTGATGGCAAGTGCTGCACAGACAGGCGCAGCTCCAGTGTGGTAAGATTATGGAATGCATGGAATATGGATTCACTGAGCACACGCTGACGGCTCTCATACTTGAAATACTCGAGCATGGGCACCTCACTAAACAACCAGGTGCTCACATTTTTGCCAGCGACTATATCCAATTCAAATGCATCTTTACCGGGTTTCAATTGAACGTCTGTTTCGATGCTTCGATCGCGAAACTGTATGCTCAACACCTGCTCCACGCCCAACGTACTCAAGAGCTCTCCAAAAAATGTCTCCGACCAATAATTATAGGCATCGAACTCAAACTGTGCCACCTGACTGATATTTAGGCGCGGTAACCAGTGTATACTGCCGTTGGCGTAATAGCTCATGGCTATATTGTTGCCGGTATCCGTGATCTGCAAGATCATGGCATACTCATCCACGCAATAGATACGGACGAGATTTGCTTGCGGCTCGCAAGTGCACCAACTGTGCACATGCCGGCAATAGTTCGATAGCGGTATGATCTGAGCGAATGTGCAGGAAATAGCACAAATTACGATAAGATATCGATAGCTGAGCATATTCCTTACATTCCACGCACACAGTCACACTTACACCGTTATTCACGAACATTAGTTTCGCGCTTCGACGCGACTATCAACGGCAACGCCTCAACTCTGACTAAGCGTCAACACTTTTGGCTCATTTCTATATCAATTTCTGCTTTATCAGTCTGGAGACATTCGTCTTCACTACAAATACCCATATCTACGATATACAACAGTGAGTATAAAAAAACTAAATAGACATGAACGCAGTTTTAAATGCGTCGTAGACTTTGATTTGAATTACATTCAATGAATTTGATGTATGTATGTATGAATCGTCATATCTTTTTGACTATATTTAGGAGAGTTTCCCTTTAGATACTGAGAGTTATAATAGTGAATTCTACCGTAAGAAATAAATAAATTGTTTATTTTTTAAGTCCAACTGCCAACTTTGTATCAATCTCAATTGCTATAGATGTTTATATCTCCATGCCACACATGTGTCATATGGTTAGTGGCCATATGCAAACATGCTCATAATGTTTTTTCTCGATAATCCAGCTGATTATTATCGATAAAGCCGATATTTTGACATTTTAACATCCTCCGTGCGTGTATTGTATATATATGGGAATCGTAGAAAGATTGGAACATTGTTAAATAATATAGCATTTCTCGAGGGATCCGTAATGCAATATATGGAAAGTATTTAAACAACACAGGTCTACCCTTAGCTTGTACACTAAATAACAATATATAAACGAAAGACGGCAGATTGGAAGAAAATATAAATATCACTGATAAGTACTTTTATCTATAAATATTTCATTTAATATTTCAAATGAGCAATCAGAATGGATTGTTATCAGCGCGACACATAACGACTGAATTCAACTTGAAGTAATTAATCAATTTCAGTTCCCAAGACGTACGTTATCAACAATAATATGATCAAACATGTAAGAGCAATTTAATCAAGAGTGCCCGCCTATGAGATACCCTGAACTCTGCGTAGATCTTGTATCCAAATCGTTCAACGCTTTTTTTTTCTCATAATTATATATAATATATACATACATAGATACATCAACCAACAATGCACATTCACATACTAACTCCCCAATATGCTTGCATGGGCTTTACTAGAGTCTTGAATAACAACTATCCCAATCCTCTCTGCGCGGTTTGTGGTTTTAATACTGCTAATAATGCTGTCAAATAAACGCAAATCAAATATGTGTGAGTGTGTGTGGGACTTTTGTCTACTTCTTCTCAACTCGTTATAACTATGTATGCATAGTGCATCAAATAATTTATTGGAGTAAAAATAGGGACGGTGTTCCTCGACAGTTAAGCGTCTGTCGATTTCATGCCCCCAACAATAAATCAACTCAATCAAAGCTCAGTACTCACATACAGATTATAACTTTTCGATGCGACTTGGTCTTTGACTCTATTGAAAGCTGTTAATGGCTTTAAGTAGGTTTATTGATTTGAAACCAAAAATTTATTTTGTTTACAAAGCTGACAGATTTTATTTAAGAACTATACGCACATCAATCTGAGTATGTACACAAAACACTCTCACAATAAATAAATAAATATATATATATATATATATATATATATATATATATATATATATATATGTAATTATTTGCTTTGCCCTTAGATCAAGACCAAAAATATAAAATACAGGTGATACAGAAGAATCTGCAGACGTTCTTTGAATCACTCAAGAGGATGCCAGTAAGTACACTTTGTATTTTAATTCATTGGAAATAATCAAAAACAAGTAAGAACGTTGCAGACGGGCGCAACCGACTGTGAAATACTTTTTTACGTCCTATCACACTACAGAGGCATCTTTCCCATTATATTTTTAAATTAATCTTATATCCCCACTGTCGCCGCTCAAATTAGCTGCCGATTAAAAATTTTCATCGGATGTGGCCATGGCAGTTTCAATTTGAATCGAAGTTTAGAACCTTACCTTATCAAAAACACGCAGCTAAATTAAGAGAGATGGCATTTCTCAAAATGACAGAGGTGGCAACTCTGAAAATGAGATAGATGCTCGTTGGCGTGCGCAGAGGTGTGGGCTCGAGCCCCAGCGCGGGCATCTTGATATTTTTGTTATTTTTGCTTTATTTAGTTATTTTGTGTTAATAAAATATTATTAAGTGGGTGTTTAAGAATGTGACTGTAAAGTTTGGATCCTTACATTAATGTTATCGATTTAAAACGTTATCGAATGTTAGTTATTGAATTATATCTCTCACGTCTTTAAAGTTTTAATTTTATGTAATTTTGATTTTTGTTAAATTTTGGATTCCGGCTCCAAATTTCCCCAAATATTTACATTGAGGTTAGTTGCACTCAAAGCCAATAAGTGAATGGGGTTGCATTTTTAAAAATTGGAAAAATTTAATTCCAATCCATTAATTCGCGCAGAAGTTATTAAACAAAACGTTTGGCCAATCGGCCAAACACGTAGCAGCGCAAAGCAAATTGTTTTCCTATACATGTGCACACATACACATTGAACTGTGTGCATCTAGCATATTCTAAGAACCGCAAGTTTTGGTGTACATATTTCCAGTAGATGGCGCTATGTTTTGCGAATTATCAGCTGGATGGCGCTATTCTATCGAAACATGGATGGCGCTATTATCTAAACAATTGGAAATGAATTGAATCTAATTTTCTGTGCGTTTATACTAAATGCTAACTTTGCAGGATTTCAAAAAACGCAGATAGCACGGGGTTCAGGGTATCTCCTAGTCGGGACGACTGACTCGAGTTTTCTTACTTGTTTTGCCTTCAGCTGTTCATGAGTGACTTACTTTATCGGTCAATAGTTATGGTAATTATCGTTGATGAATCGTACATGTTTGTTAAGGACTGAATTGTTATATTTGGAAATGTTTACTGCTTGAATTGATTAGAAAAGTTGGCTACAAATTGTTTGTATTTATAAGTTCCATTGCTGATGCACAGAGCTCGCGCTCTGTAAACGAATATGCAAATGCTTCACCCCACTTTTCACTTTTCCGTTATGCATGCAGTCGAGTAGACAAACATAAAGTAAGTTGTAAAAACCTATGCGGGCTGCACACACACACATAGAAACATAGTCGCAATGTTGCTGTTGGTAGTGAAAATTAATGAGATGTGAAAAAGGTGCTGCGCGAGCGATTCGTAATGCAGCAAGTTTTACTGTTAGATATATGGCATTTTGATCCAGCGAACTGTAAAATTATATAATTTGTGAATACTTAGCTTTCCTTTCCTCCCATTTTCATAGTTGCACTCAATTTGGCGGCAAATAGAAAGCTCGAAATACTTTCAATTAAATTGTAAAGGTGTCTGACTGATGATTTCATTATGAGTACAAAGTCAGCCTTATAAAAAAATTGATGTAGTCTATTAATTTTTTTATATAATACTTTTCTCTAGTTCCCTCTAAATTCTACTGGCCATACTCCATAGGCATGGAGGGAATAGATAAATCAGAAAAACTTGTAACTTACAGAGTTTAAGATCTCTTCAACATTCAAATTAATATAGCTCTTCAACTGTTAACAAAGTCAACTGTCTGAAATAAAAGGGAATTTTACATACATTTTATGTACGCACTTACACATCGCTCGCCTGCCTACTTAAGAACTTTAACATCGACATAGTAAAATTTAAAAAAGTAGACCTTAATGTTCATATGGGTGTGTATGTGCACATGTCCTTGATTATATAAGCGGAACTGGGCCCAGTGTCATGAGACCGTCAACTCATTACGGGAAGCAGCAGGAATCTG
Organism: Drosophila mercatorum; assembly: GCA_961210405.1. Lineage (NCBI taxonomy): Eukaryota > Metazoa > Arthropoda > Insecta > Diptera > Drosophilidae > Drosophila > Drosophila mercatorum. The sequence continues at coordinate 907,879 of CAUIUS010000002.1, read as the reverse complement.
CTTGAACTCTATGGTAGCAAGCGGAAGCAAAGGAAACTGCAGCGCTCGATTATGTCATCCGACCGAAACGACCCAACCCGACTGACTCTAAGGTCAGTAGGCGAGACTGGCAGACTGGCAGCTCGACAGCAGGCTAATATTTGTTATATAGCCATAATGCATGTCATGTCAACAGCATCAACAAACTCAGAAACAACTCACACACTCATGTTCTTTGTTTTTTGTGTTTAAAAGCCAGCTCTCTTAATAAATACACTGCAAGTAAGTCAGACCCCTCTGCATATACGCTGGAACTTTACTTTACTGAACAAAGATAAGAGTCAGAACCCATATTCCACTCACTTAATCTGAGCGGTCTCTGTTCATAATTCTAAACAAATCTGATTTGATTGACAAAGCTCAATAATATTAATTTTGACTAAAAGGAAGATCGAAGACCGAAATTCTTTAAAAATAGCAATCAGAAAAGTCCTATAAGCTGATCTTGTTTAATATATGTATACTAGTGCAGATATCGCCAGATGAAAATGAGACTCTTACTCTTACTCTTACTCTTACTCTTACTCTTACTCTTACTCTTACTCTTACTCTTACTCTTACTCTTACTCTTACTCTTACTCTTACTCTTACTCTTACTCTTACTCTTACTCTTACTCTTACTCTTACTCTTACTCTTACTCTTACTCTTACTCTTACTCTCCTACTCTTACTCTTACTCTTACTCTTACCTTACTCTTACCTCTACTCTTACTCTTACCTTACTCTTACTCTTACCTCCTTACCCTTACCTTACCTACCTTACTCTTACTCTCTACTCCCTTACCTACCTTACTCTTACCTCCCTACCTTACCTACCTACTCTTACTCTTACTCTTACTCTTACCTTACCTTACTCTTACCTTACCTATTTTACTCTTTACTCTTACCTCCCTACCTTACCTTACTCTTACTCTTACCTCTTACTCTTCCCACTCTTACCTCTTACTCCTTACTCTTACTCTACCTTACTCTCTACTCTTACCTTACCACTCTTACCTTACTCTTACCTACTCTACCTACCTCTACCCACTCTCTACCTCACTACCTCTACCTTACTCCACTCTACTCTCACTACCTTACCTACCCACCTCCTTACCCTACCTTACCTCTACTCTACCTTACTCTTACTCTTACTCTTACTCTTACTCTTACCTACCCACCTCACCTTACTCCACCCTACTCCACCTTACCACCCACCCTCTACCTCACCTTACCCACCACCTACCTACCTCACCTCACCTCACCCACTCCACCACTCACTCCACCTTACTCCACCTCACTCTACCTACCTACCCACTCTACTCTACTCCCACTCACCCTCTACCTCACCTCACCCACTCTACCCACCTTACCTCACTCTCACCCACCTCACCTACCACCTTACCACTCCACTCTCACCACCCCACTCTACTCTTACTCTTACCCACCCACTCTACTCCACCTTACCTCACTCACCCTACCTCACTCACTCTACTCTCACCCACTCTCACTCCACCTTACCTCACTCTACTCCACCTCCACTCTACTCACTCCTTACTCTACTCTCACCACCTTACCCTTACCCCTTACTCACTCACTCCACCTACCACCCCTACCCACTCACTCCACCTTACCCACTCTTACCTTACCTTACCTCTTACTCTTACCTTACCCACTTACTCACCCCTTACCTTACTCTACTCTTACTCTACTCACTCTTACTCCTACCTCTACTCCACCTTACCTTACTCTTACTCTTACTCTTACCTCTTACCTTACCTTACTCTTACTCTTACTCTTACTCTTACCTACTCTACTCTTACCTTACCTTACCTACTCTACCTTACCTACCTTACTCTTACCTACCTTACCACCTTACTCACTCTACTCTCTACTCTACTCACTCTTACTCAATTCCTACTCTACCTTACCTACTCTACTCTTACCTTACTCACTCTACCTTACCACCTTACCTACCTTACTTACTCTTACTCTTACCTTACCTTACCTTACCTCTACTCTTACTCTTACTCTTACTCTTACTCTTACTGGATGTTTCCGCATGTGTGTGAGTTAAAAATGTGTCCTGTGTATGTTGTATGTACCAGGAGTTTTAAGTGTCTGTACGTCACTTGCCACTTAACTTAGCGAACGCATTTTTATTTAAATTTTATGGACAGTTCTTTCTCCTTGGCCTACCAATAATTGAGATGATGTCAGCCTTTATCTTTACTGGCGATTAATTTATGGTATTTTTGTGCCTTAGCAGCTATAATGCCATACCAACAATGCTTAAATCATGACTCAGTTGACCAGCATCCAACAGTGTGAGTAAAAAATCTCTTTGAGTTCAGTTGCTGGGCATTCCCAGGCACAACATATTCGTATGGAAATTTCTTGTAGCAAGCTAATATGGCTTTTAAAAACAATTGGATTTTCATTGACATCTGAAAAACTTTAAGCATGCAAACGGGTTAGCAACCACAAGCATAACAAGTAAGAACGTTGCAGTCGGACGCAACCGACAGCGAAATACTATTTCACGTCCCAGCAGCCCACAGGGGCCTCTATCACATTATATTTTTTTTAATTTAACCTTAAATCCCCTCTGTCGCTGCTCAAATTAGCTGCAGATTAAAACTTTTCATTGGAGGTGGCCAGACAGTTTCAATTTGAATAGAAGCTTAGAACCCTTACCTTAGCAAAAACACGCACCTAAATCGAGAGAGATGGCATCTCTCAAAATAAGAGAGGTGGCAACTCTGAAAATGTGATATAAGTTCGTTGGCGAGCGTAGAGGTGTGGGCTTGAACCCCGGTGCGGTGATGTTGATATTTTTGTTATATTTTCTTTATTTCGTTATTTTGTGATAATAACATATTCTTTTCAAACATATATATATAATTTGACAAATCAAAAGACAAGGTCAAAGGTCTCAGAGTCACTATGTGGCGCGTTATTGGCTTAGAAGCTGCAGATGTTTCAGTTTTGATTTGCCACGCCCCCAGTGGCCGTAGACAAATAATTTTTGGCATGTGCATAGAGTGGGCGTTCAGGAATATAACTGTAAAGTTTGGGTGCTTACATTCGAAAAATGCGAAAATTACAGGGTATTTTTCTGTCACGCCCCTTTTGGGGCGTAACAATAATTTTTGGGGAATCGATAGAGGAGGCCTCCAGTAACTTAACATTCAATTTTGAAGCTTCTAGCACTAAAACTGTGAGAGATATAAGCTGATATTAGTTGCCACGCCCCCTGAAGGCGTAGATATATCCGCCATAGCTTTTCGATTGTGGGATGCTAACCCGAGTATATATACCAAGTCTCAAGTCTCTAGCCTCAATAGTGCTAAAAATATAACGAAACTAGTAAAATCACTATATATTCAGATCCGATTTGTCACGGCCCTAGTAGGCGTGGCCATTAAACTTTTTGGGCGATCTTTATAGGATCGTAACAGTAACCCACGTGCCCAATTTGAGCGTTCTAGCGTTAAAACTGTAGAAGATACAGTTTGACCCGATTTGCCACGCCCCCAATGGGCGTAGATATATCCGCCATAGTTTTTTGAATTTGGGATGTCGACGTGAGTGTTCAGTTAGAATTTAAACTCTCTAGCCCTTCTAGAAGTAGTGTTTCTGAGATAAAGGAAAATGCATTTTCTGAATTGCCACGCCCCTAGTGGGCGTATCGGGAAAATCTTGACACTTTATCAGACGAGGGTATACACGAGAATATATTTCAAATTTCAAGTCTCTAGCTTCAATAGCGTGGAAATGGTTTGCGTTCATGCGGACAGACGGACGGACAGCATGACGGATATTGCACAAAACTAATATACTATATCACTACGTGAAATAGTATAAAAATGTATAATGGTACCCACGTAACGCATTTAGGCAAAATCTACGAAAATCGCAATTTATTTGAAGTACTAGTTCTACTATCGGATAATAAGTATGCGACTATGTATATCAAAATTAATTTTTGTTATCATCGCCTATATGCAGCTAAACACAGCCAAGTGCGACAGAAACAGAAGTGGATATCGAATCAGTAACTTTTTAGCTAATGCGCTGGCTAACCCGCATGGCACGACCAACACTCGGGCCAGCATACAATAAATAATATAATAATATGATAATAATAATATGATAATAATAATATGATTAACTCAAATGCCACTGGGTTGCATTTACAGTTGCTGCTTCAATTTCATTGCATGATTCGACAGTCATACCACAATAGCCCGTTAGGGTGGCCGCCCAGTCAAACAACACACCACACACGTGCCAGCGCCCTTGCATTGACGGCCCCGAAAACGGCCAAACGTGTCCTTGAGCGCACTTTTCTGCCACTTGCCTTCTATTTGTAATTTTAACGAGCTTTCCGTCTTTCTTTTTTCTTTGCATTCCATACCCATTGAAAACGTGAAGGAAGGACATAAAGGATCATGCAGTGGTATGAATATGTCTGGTGCAAACCAAATGGTCAGCCAGAGCTAAGACTTTAATTTGAAATTGCAAATCTACTTTGAGCACGATAGAAATCGAAATTTAAAAGAAAAATCCCCGCCAATTGTATGACTTAACAAACAATGATATTATTCCATGTCTGTATTAATGAGTATGTAAGTCATTCGATGCAAAATCTTCAAATATCGAATGAAGAATCTCAGACAGAAAAAGTAATGCAAGAAAAGATTTCGAGAATATGTTTTCGGATTCGCCAACTTTTTAACGCCTATTCAGACATAGGGCATATTACAGTCGGATTCGTGCACGCCAACTTGTTGGGTTGCAGCAGCTGCATTGCTTACTGTTTGCAAAGCCCACTGAGTGTCGAGAACTTGTGCAACATTTTGATGCACAAACTCAAAGGCCAGCTTACGCTGTAGTTGTTGCCATTTTTCTTTTCGACTTGCGTGTTTTTGTATTGCGCGTCTTAAAAGAAAATTAATTTCCTTTGGCGTTTCTTGTCTGTGTGTGTTAATACATAATACGATAGAGCTGTTAGAAAACACTCTACATTTATGTATGATTTGCGGGCATAGTCTCGAAAGTGAGTATATTGTGTTTGCTCAATATCCGCACTGATGTCCGTCCGTCTGCCCGTGTGTACACTATTGAAGCTAGAGACTTGAAATTTTGAATATATATTCGTGGTTAACCTGATCAGATAGGGCTGTGGAAAAATGCAAAATGGCATCCAAAATTTAACAAAAACCGACATTGTGTAAGGCTCAAATAACACTAAATGCTACATTTGAATTTGAAAGATAAATTATAGTTATATAACTGAGTATCGATTTCGTTTTTTTAATCGATAACATTAAAACTAAAATAGTTATAGATTTGTCTAGCTCTTATAGGTTCTGAGATAGACGCGTTCATACATACGCACAGACATACGGACATAGCTAAATCAGCTCGGCTTGTCTCCCTGATCAAGAATATATATACTTTATGGGGTCTGCCACGCTTCCTTCTGCCTGTTACATTTCCCATTTTCAATGGGTTCAGGGTATAACAACAAATACGTCACCCTCAACTTGTTTTCCATATATCTATATTTTTCAAACGGATTTTCATACGTGATCGTATTTGGCATACGACTGTCATGTATGACACGCAATACGATTTCGCATTTACCTTACACCGATTTGCTTTTAGTAGCAGCAACTCCTCCCACAAGCCTTCTCAAATTATGTTGGCATTCCACTCGACTAATTTACGATGACAAGCCTCAGCGTTGCAAAAGAACGACATAAGCGCACCGGGATACGAACCTACACCTCTCCACTCGCCAAAGGGCATTTCTTTCACTTGTGCATTGCTTCGTGGTACATGTCTTTGCTAGTCTAAGGCTCTAAACTTAGATCTCCATTGAAATTTCAATGGATACCGATTTAAATTTTGATTCGGAAGCAAATTTGAGCGGCGACTCTAAGGATTTAAGATTAATTTTTACAATATAATGTCCCTATGATGTGCTGAGACGTGAATAAGTATTTCGCAGTCGTCAGCGCCCGACTGCAACGTTCTTACTTGTTGATGAATAAGTTTTTTTATAAACTTTTTAAGTGTGAAAGTGTCACTTATGTGTATTTGCCAAGCCACAACGCTTTAGTATTTGAAATACATTTTGGCCAAGTGGAAATCCGTAATATAATAACAATCGAAATTGTATAAAATACACATAGAACTAAATATAAAGTTTGGAGACTCCAAAGAAGCACGGGAAATAATTCTATAAATGATAATAACATCAAAACGAGAATAGTTATCGATTTTTAAAACAAACTCAACTTGTAAGTGCTATACAGGAACCTCTCTCTCAGCAAAAATCAAGTTTCTAGCTTAATTAACATTCTGAGATCAACGCGTTGATACATACGGCAAGACGGACGGATAGCCGGTCTTTCAAAACCATTATACCCTGAATTTTCAATGAGCTCAGGATATAAAAAATCGATACAGCAAAAAAAAAACCGTGATCAAGAAATTAAAAGACGCTAGCCAAATACAATTAAGGCTTAGGATTGTGGAATGAATACAACTTATCTGAAACTGGGTCTGAAGTAGCAATATAAAAAGTCCATAAGCTACAATCATAATTTAAAATGCACGATTATCAGTTAATTCAGGCAGCTCAGTCAAGTTTCAGAGTTTATACGCAGCATCTAATATTCATTGTAAATAAACTTTTTTTTTTTTTTTTTTTTTGACGTATTTGTGAATTTATTTGCTGCTTGTTGTCAGAGACTCTATAGCGCATTTATCTTTTATCCTTAACATTTGTTTTTTGGCAGGTACGCCTGTTATAATTATTCTAATTTATATGTAGTTTTTTTTTTTTTAAATTAATTTTTATAACTTTCCAAATCCAAATATATATTGCGTTCAACCACAATTGTCAAATGTGTCTGACATATTTACAAAAGGTTAAACAAAATAGATATTTTCTTATATTTTCTTTGACCAATTTCGCAATTGCAAATATTCTTTTTAAAATTTCAGATTAAAATAATTATGTATGGTACGTGGGTTTATTGAAGAAATTCACTACTATGGATAATCAAAAACAACGTATTTGGCTGAAGAGATGCACTGAATATCAATATGCCCCTATGATGATGATGATATATATATATATATATATATATATATATATATGTATATATATATATATATATATATATATATATATATATATATATATATATATATATATATATATATATATATATATATATATATATATATATATATATATATATATATATATATTGTATTGTATATTGAATATTTTGTATTACTATTGACCACGCCCACCTGGCTAGTCTGTCTCCTGCCAATGCGCTTTGTTATCGCTACAATGGGCTTTTTCGCTCTAGTCTGTGCCTTTACAAATCGTGTCTCAATTGCACATGTTATTGTCGAGCTGGTTGTATATATAAAAATCGAACGGATTTCATTGATACAACAGGTAACGGGATATGTGTACCCAAAAAAGAAATGGTCATGGAAAGAATGAACGTATGTTAAGTGAATATGAATACCGTTCAATATATATTATAACATTTATGTACGCCATGATCACAGCAAAGACAAAAACATGAATGGTCGCAGGAGCTGCTGGGCTTCATTTTAGGTAGCTTTTATATCGGTTACTTAATAGCTCATCTCCCGGGTAGTATATTGGCTGATAGATTCGGAGCCAAATGGGTCTTGGGCATCTCAATGCTGCTTTCCGCTCTGTGCACTGTTTTGACTCCAATTACAAAGGAGCGCTCAGTATTAGGTGCCTTCTGTTACAGCGGAGTTAGCGCCGGTACAGTGATTAGCAACATTGGCTCTGGTTTTATGATTCACTACCTCCCCTGGGGTCCCAACGATCATCTATGCATCAGAGCAGAAGAGAAAGATTATCTGAAGGAACAAATACCAATACAGATAAAGGGGCTATCAATACCCTGGAAAAAATATTGATAAGCAAGGCATTACTGGCGTTTGCAGGGGCTTCTTCGTGATTGTCAGCTACCTGCTCAAATATATGGCCGACGTTCTCCAGTTTCCTATACTCACCAATGGCATTATGAGCTCCGTACCCTTCATTGCATTATGGTTTAGCTCGCTCATTTGCGGCTTTCTGGCCGATTGGCTAATACATACCAGAAGAATGTCAATTAATGCCGAACGGAAATTATTTACGTGCATCAGTAAGTTTAACATATCACATGGTACATCTAATAATTTTATACACTTGCAGACAACAATGAGCCAATGGCATCACTCATTCTGGCTCAGCTTTGCTATATTAGTTTGTTCTAGCATCGTATTTGCGGTGTGGGGCACGGCCGAACTCCAGCCATGTGATCCAATTTTCCAAAAGGGGAAGTTATAAAAAGTGACACGCAGCATTGAACGTATTTATATAACATCAAAATTATTACCTTTGGAGTCAACGATATATTTTTTTTTTAGGTAATATGATGTAAATATTTTCTAATTTTTAAATTATAATGCCTTGATAAGTCCTTTTTATACCCTGAACCCAGTCAAAATGGGAAAGCATGGTTTTGTTAAAGTGTATGTAACAGGGAGACGGAGGCGTGGCAGACCCCATAGAGTATACATATTCTTGATAAGGAAGACGAGCCGAGTCGATGTAGCCATATCTGTCCGTCCGTCTGTCCATCGTTGCCTATGTATAAACGCGTCAATCTCAAAACCTATAGGAGGTAGGGACTTAAAATTTGGTATGTAGGGTCCTGTATAGCACGAAAAGATGGAGTTTGTTTCAAAAAGTCTTTAACTATCTATGACTATCTATGCTATCGATTAAAAACGAAGTCGATACTCGGTTAAAAAATTCTATCTACTTCATCTTTCTAGCTAAAGTCTTCAAACTTTTTGTTAAATTGGACAACCGGACAAACGGATTTTGCACAAAACCAATATACTATATCACTACGTGAAATAGTATAAAAAGAGAGATGCCCTTTGGCGAGCGTAGAAGTATAGTTCGACTCCCGGTGCGCGTATGTAGATTTTTGTTTTATTTTACCCTGAACCCATTGAAAATGGGAAATCAGGGTATAACGGTTTTGTGAAAATGTATGTAACAGGCAGAAGGAGGCGTGGCAGACCCTATAAAGTATATATATTCTTGATCAGGGTGACAAGCCGAGTTGATATAGCCATGCCCGTCTGTCCGTCCGTCCGTCCGTCCGTCCGTCCGTCCGTCCGTCCGTCTGTCCGTATGTATGAACGTCGTTCTCAGAACCTACAAGAGCTAGAGACTTGAAATTTCTTATGTTGGTTCATGTATATCACGATTCGATCGAGTTTGTTTCAAAAAATCGATAACTATAATCGTCGTAATGTTATCGATTAAAAACCGATATCTTAAAATACTAGAGACTTGTGCTTTGGCACATACATACATATGGATGACATGATCCCGCCCAACAAGTTTGATCAAAATCGTTGGTCTAGAAAAAAGTTATTAAACATTACATTTCCCATAACATTGGCATGCAAATAGCAGCCAAAGAACAGCTGACGCACCGACTTGCGCTGTGTGCTTGCGCCTGTGTATGTGTGAGTATGTTTTGCTTGTAATGAACGTACATATGCATGTGTATATGAAAGAAACAAAGAATGCTCGGAATAGCGATTCTTCGCAGGGTTCAGGGTATACCCTAGTCAAGCGGTGTCGACTAGAGTTTTCTTACTTGTTCTATCTTGGGATGTTAACCTGAGTATATATACCAAGTCTCAAGTCTCTAGCATCAATAGTGCTCAAAATATAGCAGAATTAGTAAAATCAATATATATCGAATCAGTTTTTATACCCTGAACCGAACCCATTGAAAATGGGAAATCAGGTTATAATGGCTTTGTTGAAATGTATGTAACAGGCAGATGGCAGACCCCATAAAGTCGATTTAGCCATGTCCGTCGGTCTGTCCGTATGTATGAACGCGTCGATCTCAGAACCTATAAGAGCTAGAGAAATTTTTTATGTAGGTTTGTGTATAGCACGCGCAGTTCAAGTTTGTTTAAAAAAAAATCAATTACTACTTCCGTTTTAATAATATCGATTAAAATCGAAATCGATATTCAGTTATATAATTATATCTAATTCATCTTTATAGCTAGAATTCCAATTTTGTTTTTGGTGTTATGTTAGCCTTATACAATTTCGATTTTTTTTTTAATTTTGGATGCCACGCTTGCAGGGTTCAGGGTATCTCCTAGTCGAGCGGTATCGACTAAAGTTTTCTTACTTGTTATACCTTGAACCCATTGAAAATAGGATATTATATAATATGTCAATATATCAAAAATATATCCATACATTTCTGTCTCTCTGTACGGTAAGAGCGACCCTCGCGACTGGAAAGGGCGAGCGATGGGACGTCTCGCTCGCTCTTGCCGATTCAGCGATTTACTCGCGTCGCACTCACTTCGATGATCGCTCACCGCTAGCCGAAGCACCGATCGTGGCCGCGAGGAAGTAGCTATTACTTTCTCTCGCAGGCGTATAACGGTGCTTGAGGCGAATGGGCAATTTGAGGGCGTTGCATCCAAAATTTAACAAAAACCGAAACTGCAGAAGGCTCAAATAACACTAAATGCAACATTTGCAAACTCTAACTATAAAGATGAATTAAATAGAATTTTATAACTAAATGAAGATTTTTAATTTTTAATCGATAACATTAAAACGATGATAGTTATCGAATATTTGAAACAAAATCGATCGAATCGTAATATACATGAACTTCCAAAAAAATTTGAAGTCTCCAGCTCTTATATCTTCTGAGATCGACGCGTTCAAACATACGGACCGACGGACAGACGGACAGACAGACAGACGGACAGGGCTAAATCGACTCGGCTTCTCTCCCTGATCAAGAATATATATACTTTAAGGGGTCTGCCACGCCTCCTTCTGCCTGTTACATACATTTCAACAAAAACATTATACCCTGAATTTCCATTTTCAATGGGTTCAGGGTATAAAAATGCGCCTGCGGCTCGGCACTGGGTCAGTCGATTTCAATAAAAAGTGTCTATAAGTAAAAAGTGTCGAGTGTCAGCGCGAGTGAAAGTTTGGAAAGGACAACGAAGGACAGCGAGGGACATCAAGGATATCAAGGCCATCGTGGGACTTAAAGATATTCAGAGGAGTATCCTGGACGCATACCACAAGGTATAAGGACATAGGTGCTGCCGGCAACTGGTGCTAGGAGCTGTATAACCTGTAACAGGAGTGTGAGGTTAGTGAGAGCAGCCGTGCGGAAGAGCCTTCTGAAAAGCGGTCTAGTGTGCCATATATATATATATATATATATATATATATATATATATATATATATATATAAACAGTTCTTTTCCTTTCAAACCTAATAATTGCTGTTTACAAACAAAATTGCCTCTGAATTACATCAAATTACATTTTTTTAAATTTTCGTATAGTAAAAATGAAATATATTCGTATATTTTAAATGGAAAATGAAGATAAGCGACCTGAGTGGGGTCGGAAATGCGGTCAGGGTAAGAGCAATATATTATATAAATAAAAACCATTTTAATAATTACGACCGCATGACCAGGTTGCTTAATTCCCCAGCGCGTTGGCGTCTCTTTGATGGGGTTTTTAGGATTAATTTTTGCGTATACGAATCGTGTCTCATTGTCCCATGTAATCGTTGAACTGGTTGTGCCTAAAGCTCGATCCTCAAATGATACTAATACCGGAATATGTCTGTCAGAAGTATCATCAAGCCACAAAGAAGCGGATGTAAGTGGACAAATTTTTGATTATTTATTGGTTCACTTTTATAATGAAGAATGCTCTTCTGTGACAATAGTACTCGAAAAGATACGCATGGTCTGAGGAGCTGCAAGGGTTTATTTTAGGTAGCTTTTATATCGGCTACCTTATAACCCATCTTCCCGGTGGCATATTGGCTGACAGATACGGAGCAAAATGGGTCATGGGCATATGCATGCTCATCTCCGCCATTTGCACTGTTATCACCCCAATTGCAATTACCTATGGCCATCAATGGGGCTTGGTTGCAGTCCGTATTTTAATGGGACTCGCACAAGGACCACTTTTCCCAGCTATAACCACATTACTCTCCCATTGGGTTCCCAAAAAAGAGCGTGGCACCTTAAGCACTATCTGCTACAGTGGAGTGACCGCAGGTACGGTCACCAGCAATCTTGGTTCTGGGTTCATGCTTCATTATATGCACTGGTCCGCAACTCTTTTTATCTTTGGTTCACTCACAATGGCTTGGGTCGTACTATTCGTAAGTATTAAATTATTTACTTCCTAGCATATATATATATATATATATATATATACTATTGAGCTCAAGTTCCAGTCTTATACTTCATACTTGTATCCTCACAGCTCATAGTTTGCTACAGCAGTCCTTCCACCCACCCTTGGATCCGAACGAAGGAGAAGCACTATCTAGAGGAGCAAATACCAATGCAAATGGATAGGCCGCCAATACCCTGGAAGAAATTATTGCTCAACAAGGCATTGTGTGCAGCGATTGTGGCTCAAATAGGTCACGATTGGGGTTACTTTGTTATGATCACCTGTCTCCCTAAGTTTATGGCTGACGTGCTTGGTCTTTCCATACGTTCCAATGGCATCATGACATCTCTCCCCTTCATTGCGATGTTTATTTGCTCGATTATCTGTGGCATTTTCACCGATTGGCTAATACGCACAGGGAGAATGTCTATTGACTTAGAACGAAAATTATTTAACTTCATTGGTGAGTGAATGGGTATTCAGCGCATAAATATATTCAAATGTATGTCGAGCCCGTAATGTATAAACTGTGTTTTGCTCCATGAATAGCCCGTGCGTCGTTACGGCCGTTTTCTGCACATATACATGAGAGACTTGTCATTAAATTTTTATGTAACTGCTCTTCAAACTGTGTTCCTGCTCCGTTAATCGATTTAAAACGTTGACGTTTGAAGTCCACAATCCGCATTTGGCATCTGGTTTCTTGAATTTTATATACAGTTCTAATAACTTTCACATGTTGTAGACCGTCTCACGCATTTTATTAATGCTCATGTAATGTTGTTATGGTACCGTATTCAGTAAGTAGTGGATATTCAATCGAACAAAATGAGTTATTTAGGAAATCTTGTGACAATTGGTTTCGAAGGAGTTCCATGTTTTTATACTCTGAACGCATCGCTTTAATCTAAAAGTAAACGAGATACCCTCAACCCTGCGAAGAGCCGATATTCCAAACACTATCCGTTTCTTTTATATATACATATGTATGTACTTTACAAGCAACACATACACAAACACAGAAAAGCGCACAAGCACACGCTCTACTAACTGAAGCAGCGACTGTGTGATTATGTCACATAATAACGGTCATATTATGGGAACTTAGCGCTGCGTCAACAGCGTAGTTATCAGAGTTCGGCCGTATGTTGCTTGCAATATATATGCAAAATAGGCATAGCATGCTTGGATTATTGGCTTTTTTTTGGGGTTCAGGGTGTCTCCTAGTCAAGCAGTTCTTTTACGTAGAAATTATTTCTTTAACTTTTATTTAATTCATATGTGTGTGTTAATATAAAATATATTTTGGTTTCATTTGCTTAAATTAGGTGCCATTGGACCAGGAATCTTTACGGTCGCAGCTTCGTACGCAGGCTGCAGCCAGCCTGTAGTTGTGGCATTGTTTGTTTCATCCATGTTTACTATGGGTGCATACTATGTAGGCCAGAAACTATCTCAAATGGATATGTCACCCACTTTTGCGGGCACGCTTACTGCTATCTGCAATGGACTTGGCTCATTGGCCGGCTTGGCAGCTCCACCTGTTGTCGGTTTGATGACACCACAGGTAAATTACAGTAAATTTCGAATGAATTATAAGATATTTAATATAAAGGATCATATCACCTTATACGTAATACATTTCAGACAACTGTGGCTCAATGGCAGGGAGTATTCTGGTTGGGGCTTGTTATATTGGTTTTGTCAGCAATCATATTTTGGATTTTTGGCTCAGCCGAAATACAGCCTTATGATCCCACCTACCAACTGAAACAGCCTTAAGTGGAATACAAAATTAAAGTGAATATACAAAATCTGAATCTCCTTTTATTTGCTTATATAGATTTGTACATTAATATTAATTCAAATGTTTATCTTTTTTGTACCCTTATAATAAACCTTATTAATTTTATGCATATAAATAAATATATACAATATTAGCAATGAACCAATCTATAAATCGTGATAAGTCTTTGATATAAATTTATGCACGATTGGCGTAGCTATAATGCTGAGAATTATACTCTATCGAAATAATCTTCCATCTCCCGACATGAACTACTTTTCGCCACTATTGAGGCTAAAAACTTGAAATTTATAACTTATATTTGTCGGTAAACATACATGTCGGGCACAGACTTACTGCTAAAGTAAATTTGGACAGTTCACTAGCTTTGGCAACTCACCTGTATAGAGCATACACCGCTATTCCAAGCATTCTTCGTTTCTTTTATATACACATGAATATGTACGGTCATTACAAGCAAAACATACACACGCACACACACACAAGCGCAAGTCGTTGCGTCAGCTGTTCTTGGGCTTCTTTTTATACCCTGAACCCATTGAAAATGGGAATTCAGGGTATAATGTTTTTGTTGAAAGGCGTATATATGTAACAGGCAGAAGGAGGCGTGGCAGACCCCATAAACTATATATATTCTTGATCAGGATGACAAGCCGAATCGATTTAGCCCTGTCCGTCTGTCTGTCTGTCCGTCTGTCTGTCCGTCTGTCCGTATGTATGAACGCGTCGATCTCAGAACTTACAATAGCTAGAGACTTCAATTTTTTTTGTAGGTCCCTGTATAGGGCGCGCATATCGAGTTTGTTACAGAAATTCGATAACTGTTATCGTTTTATTGTTATCGATTAAAAACGAAAATCTAAATTCAGCTACAAAACTCTATCTAATTCATTTTTCTAGCTAGAGTCTTCAAATTTTGCATTTAGTGTTATGTAAGCCTTACGCAATTTCGATTTTTGTTAAATTTTGGGTGCCACGCCCCCTTCGCCTCAAATTTGTAACTCCCGTATATCAAATACTAGAGACTTGTGCTTTGGCACATACATACATATGGATGACATGATCACGCCCAACAAGTTTGATCAAAATCGTTGGTCTAGAAAAAGTTATTAAACATTTTATTTCCCATAGCAATGCTATGCAAAGCAGCCAAACAACAGCTGACGCACCGACTTGCGCTTGTGTGTGCTTGCGCCTGTGCGTGTGTGTGTATGTTTTGCTTGTAATGAACGTACATATGCATGTGTATATAAAAGAAATTAAGAATGCTTGGAATAGCGGTTCTTCGCAGGGTTCAGGGTATCCTAGTCGAGCGGTCTCGACTAGAGTTTTCTTACTTGTTATACCCTGAACCCATTGAAAATGGGAATTCAGGGTATAATGTTTATACCCTGAACCCATTGAAAATGGGAAATCAGGGTATAATGGGTTTGTTGAAATGTATGTAACAGGCAGAAGGAGGCGTGGCAGACCCCATAAAGTATATATATTCTTGATCAGGGAGACAAGCCGAGTTGATTTAGCCCTGCCCGTCTGCCCGTCCGTCTGTCCGTCTGTCTGTCCGTATGTATGAACGCGTCGTTCTCAGAACCTATAAGAGCTAGAGACTTGGAAATTTTTTATGTAGGTCCGTGAATAGCACGAAAAGATCGAGTTTGTTAAAAAAAGTCGATAACTATTTTAGTTTTAATGTTATCGATTAAAAACATTATCGAATGTTAGTTATAAAATTATGTCTCCCACGTCTTTATAGCTAGAGTCCCCAATTTTTTTGTAAGTTTTATATTTATTTTACCTAATTTTGATTTTTGTTAAATTTTGGATACCGGTCCAAATTTCCCCAAATATTTAAATTGAGGTTAGTTGCACTCAAAGCCAGTAAATGAATGGGTTGACATTTTTAAAAACTGGAAAAAATGTAATAAAATATGATGAACATAAGCTGAAAATTTCATTCATATCCATTAATTCGCGCAGAAGTTATTAAACAAAACATTTGGCCAATCGGCCAAACACGTGACCAGTAACGCAAAACAAATTGTTTTCCTATACATGTGCACACATACACACATACACATTGAGCTGCGTGCATCTAGCAAATTCTAAAACCCGCAAGTTTTAGTGTACATGTTTCCAATAGATGGCGCTATGATTTTCTAATTATCAGCTGTTCAATAAATCGAAACATGGATGGCGCTTTCTATCGAACCATAGATGGCGCTATAGGCTAAACAATTAAAAATGAATTGAATTTAGTTTTCTGTGCGTTTATACAAAATGCTAATTATGCAGTATTTTAAAAAACGCAGATAGCGCGAAGTTTAGGGTATCTCCTAGTCGGGACCCCCGACTAGAGTTTTCTTACTTGTTTTTGTATGGCAATGCTATGGGAAATTAAATGCTTATAACTTGTTCTCTAGAGCAACGATTTTGATCAAACTCGTTGGGCATGATCATGTCATCGATATGTATGTATTTGCCAAAGCACAAGTCTCTAGTATTTGATTTACGGGACTTACAAATTTGAGGCGAAGGAGGCGTGGCATCCAAAATTTAACAAAACCCGAAATTGCGTAAAGCTCAAATAGCACTAAATGGTCTGTGGGCGTAGATATATTCGCCATAACTTTTGGATTTTGGGATGTTAACTCGAGTATATATGTATGTACATACATCAAGTTTCAAGTCTCTAGCATCAATAGTAATCAATATTTAACAGAATTAGTAAAATAACTATATTTTTAGATCAAATTTCCCACACCTCTCGTATGCGTGATGATCTTTACAGGATCCTAACAGTAACCCACGTGCCAAATTTGGGCGTTCTAGCATTAAAACTGTAGAAGATACAGTTTGACCCGATTTGCCACGCCCCCAATGGGCGTAGAAATATCCGCCATAGAATTTTGATTTTGGGATGTCGACGTGAGTGTTCAGTTAAAATTTCAACTCTCTAGCCCTTCTAGAAGTAGAATTTGTGAGATACAGGAAAATGCATTTTACGATTTGCAACGCCCCTTGTGGGCGTATCGAGAAAATCTTGTCACTTTATCAGACAAGGGTATATATTCCAAACGGACGGACGGATGGACAGACGGACGGACATTGCACAAAACCAATATACTTACTTCACTTCGTGAATGAGTATAACAAGTAAGAAAAGACTAATCTAGACCGCTCGACGCTGTTATTTCGATCATTCTCTGTTTATATTTATGTATCTATGTATGAATATTATTAGCAAGACGCACGCACTAAAATGTTTTAAATTTTTAATATACCTTATGTGGAGTTAAATACGTGTTTTGAAAATTTAAGGCGAAAGGCGCGTGATTTCCAAAATTTTACAAAAATCAAAATTGTATAAAAAAAAAACAAATAAAACTAAAAAAACTAATAAAGTAAGAAAACTCTAGTCGAGACCGCTCGACTAGGAGATACCCTGAACCCTGCGATGAACCGTTATTCCGTGCATTCTCCATTTCTTTTATATATGTATATCAGCTGTGCTTGGGCTGCTAAATGTATGTCAATGTTGGAAATTAAATGTTTAATAACTTGTTTTCTGGACTAACGATTTTGATCAAACTTGTTGGGCGTGATCATGTCATTTATATATATATATATATATATATATGATATATATATATATATATATATATATATATATATATATATATATATATATATATATATATATATATATATATATATATATATATATATTAGACAATGAGATACATAGAATCCTGCAAAGAACCGCCAATCTTCGTTTCTTTTATATTCATATACATATATGTATATATATATATATATATATATATATATATATATATATATATATATATATATATATATATATATATATATATATATATATATATATATATATATATATATATATATATATATATATATATATATCCTTAGCAGAGTTTTCTTAAAAGTTGTTTTTTCTATAATCAATAAACATTTCATTCATAAAATTAGGGTAATGATCCTATAGACACCTAAAAATCAGAGCAAATTAATATAAATGTAAACTCATAAATCTAGAAAGCCTGATTTTGTTTTTGTGTCCCGCGAGTGTCATAAAACAATTACCCCATTACATACCATTGACAAGGGGCGCAGGCAGAAAGGACAAAGACACACAAGAAAGCTTACAGAGCGAATAGCCTGGTAAACATCAAACACACTCCCACACACGCACACAAGTACACATTTGGGGAACTGTTGACTGTCTATGATTTCTATTGGCAACTTTTTGTTTGCTTTACCATGGACATTTTCAGCTGTATTTTTGTCAACATTTTGACAATTTGCGTGATATTAAATATTGACATTTGGTAAATATACATAGCTTTTCGCTGTTTGCAATTACAGCACTCAACGTAGATGATTTAAAATTCAGACATGTTTTGTAAAAAAGGTCGATTGTGTTTCTATTGCCAAGTGTTAGATACTAAAAGTAAATATATGAACTTTTCAAGTGAGTTGTATTTTAAGCACTACGGGGACCAACAAAGTTCTAGAGGAACAATAGAGCATACGTGATATTTATCTACGGCACTAAATACAATTAATGCCTACAAAATATTCAATAAATTTTCCAATATTCAATAATAGTTGATAAACAAATCATAATATTGACAATAAACAAAAAAAAAGTTTCTTTTAAACTTACCCTAGTTTCTCTTTCAGTTCGAGCTGCGGATCACCTGAAGTCCATTTTCGGAGCATTCCTACCCAATTTCAATTCTTCATTTAAGCACAATGTAAGACTTAATATTTTAAGAAACTTTTTGAACTCAACTTCACATTACGCACAACACTTTTTATATATATTGACTTAATAATTATGCTTTTGCAATTTTAAGCATAGGATAATTGTTTAAATCTGATGTCTTAAGTACACACAAATTATAGTTACATATTTATGTTTGCATATTTAAGCAGACATTGATGCAATTTTTTAGCATGAGCTATAATACTGGAGCAGACTTATGTGCAGCTGAAATTAAAAAAAGAAGAAGAACGTACACTTACATATTTGAAATTGGTATACATATATATAATAAGATACAAATCTTCTCAGACTTTGTTTTTCGGAAATTCTGTGGCCTACGTCACACATTAGCTGCAAGTCACATTAATTTATTGTAAATGCATGCGTAAGTGGCGACAACTCATCGCCAACAGTAACAACAACTAGTTACTGTAATAATATCAATAACAACAACAATGTAATACATTTGTCAATGACTAAAGGGCTTAGCCAAACTCCCAAAACTGAAATAATATATCCTTATATTCATAACGTTAGAATGAGAGTGTACATATCTATTTCAGAGCGTAGAACGTTCTCTTTTTATACCCTGAACCCATTGAAAATGGGAAATCAGGGTATAATGTTTTTGTTCAAATGTGTATGTATGTAACAGGCAGAAGGACACGTGGCAGCCCCTATAAAGTATATATATTCTTGACCAGGGTGACAAGCCAAGTCTGTCCGTATGTATGAACGCGTCGATCTCATAACCTATAAGAGCTAGAGACTTGAAATCGATACTCAGTTATATAATTCTATCTAATTCCTCTTTTTAGATGGAGTCTTCAAATTTTGCATTTAGTGTTATGTAAGCCTTACGCAATTTCGGGTTTTGTTAAATTTTGGATGCCACGCCCCCTTCGCCTCAAATTTGCAAAACATGTATTTCAAGTACTAGAGACTTGTGGTTTGTCACATACATACATATGAATGACTTGAATACGCCCAATATATACGTTTGATAAAAATCGTTCGTCTAGAAAAAAAGTTATTAAACATTTCATTTTCCATAACATTGCCATACAAATGGCAGCCCAAGAACAGCTGCCCCAACGAGTTTGGCTTGTGTGTGGGCGCCTATGCGTGTGTGTGTTGCTTGTATTGTGCACACATATACATACATATGTATATAAAAGAAACGGAGAATACACTGAATAGCGGTTCTTTGTAGGGTTCAGGGTATACCCTAGTTGAGCGGACTCGACTAGAGTTTTCTTGTTATACCCTGAACCCATTCAAAATGGGAAAAAAGGGTATAATGTTTTTGTTGAAATGTATGTAACAGGCAGAAGGAGGCGTGGCACACCCCATAAAGTATATATATATTCTTGATCAGGATGACAAGCCGAGTTGATATAGCCATGTTCGTCTGTCCGTATGTATGACATGTTCGTAGAGTATGTGTTCAGGAAAATGCGAAAAATAGAGGGTATTTTTCTGTAAGTCACGCCATTTTTGGGGCGTAACAATAATTTATGGGGAATCGATAGAGGAGGCCCCCAGTAACTTAGCATCAAATGTTGAAGCTTCTAGCACTAAAACTGTGGGAGATATAAGCTTATATTTATTGCCGTAGATACATCCGCCATAGCGTTTTGATCTTGGGATGTCGACGTGAGTGTTCATTACAAAACTCAACTCGCTAAAAGGTCTAGAAGTATTGTTTTCTGATTTTCCACGCCCCTAGTTCCCACTAGGGGAAATCTTGACACTGACGAAAGTATACACGACTATATATTCCAAATTTCAGGTCTCTAGCTTTAATAGCGTGGAAATGGTTTGTGTTGATACGGACAGACTGACAGACGGACGGACAGCATGACGGACATTGCACAAAACCAATATACTTATTTCACTTCGTAAAACAGTATAAAAATGCCTCCCGCACAACACCAACAACGAAAGCAAGCGAAAATGTGGGTCAGCGGTGTGAATTGAAAACTGAAAGTAACAACAAACATGGACATTTATACACGTGCATGATGAGGTGTATTTTATTCTTTACTTGTCACAGTGTAAAATCAATTTTCATGAAACTGTGCCACGCGTCGTATGAGTAATCAGCGAGCAAACAAACAAAGGCAACGGCGATGCACATACATACGTAATAAGTGCGCGTGTGTGAATATATACCACTGCGTATGTGAGCGTGTGATTGTTTATTGTGGCTTTAGCTTATTGCGGAATAAATCAAATTAACACTAATTTCATTAAAACAAAATGCGGCAGTCGATACGTAAAGAAAATTTCAGAGTAATAAAAAACTAATCAAATTTGTTTATGGTATCTACTATTACTTTAATTCAGAAAAATGTAGCAAAGATTTCATGGATGGACAAACTTCTCGGAATAGAAGATTATGGATTTCTATATTATTGTCATAATTCATATGGCACATATACCCTGTTTTTTCATTTGTAAGGACCAACGGCACGAAAATCACTAAAAAGTAAGTGCGCTCTTGCCTATCTGATCTCACTGTTAGGTTTATCTTATCATATTGATTATACACACATACATAAAGTTAACGACACGCAAACACATATGTATGAAATATTTACAAGCTAAGTGGGATTACAGGCTTTTTATTGATTTTAACCATATGAAAAGCAAAAAAGAATATTAATTAGCTGAACATCGCAAACAATCAACAATTTAAGATAATTTAATGCAGAATTGGAAATCCAGAACTAAATAAGTAAGAAAACTCTAGTCGAGAATGCTCGACTAGGGGATACCCTAAACCCTGCGAAGAACCGCTATTCCAAACATTCTCCGTTTCTTTTATATACCTATGTATGTACATTATAAGCAACACGCACACACAAGCGCAAGTCGCTGCATCAGTTCTGCTTGGGCTTTGTATGCCAATGTTATGGGAAATTAAATAATTAATACTTTTTTTTGTATACGAACGTTTTTATACCCTGAACCCATTGAAAATGGGAAATCAGGGTATAATGGTTTTGTGAAAATGTATGTAACAGGCAGAAGGAGGCGTGGCAGACCCTATAAAGTATTTATATTCTTGATCAGGGAGAGAAGCCGAGTCGATTTAGCCCTGTCCGTCTGTCTGTCTGTCCGTCTGTCCGTATGTTTGAAAGCGTCGATCTCACAAGATATAAGAGCTAGAGACTTCAAATATTTTTTTGAAAGTTCGTGTATATCACGATTCGATCGAGTTGTTTCAAATATTCGATAACTATCATCGTTTTAATGCTATCGATTAAAAACCGATATCTACGTATAGTTATAAAATTCTATTTAATTCATCTTCATAGTTAGAGTCTTCAAATTTTGCAAATAGTGCAATTTCTGTTCTGCAATTTCGGTTTTTGTTAAATTTTGGATGCCACGCCCTCAAATTGCCCCTTCGCCTCAAATCGCTAAATCACGTATTTCAAGTACTAGAGACTTGTGCTTTGGCACATACACACATATGAATGTCATGATCACGCCAAACAAATATGATCAAAATCGTTCGTCTAGAAAAAAGTTATTAAACATTTAATATCTCATATTTTCGGCCTTGTGCGTGCGTCTGTGTGTGTGTATGTATTGCTTGCTACATATGTACATTTAAAAGTAACGGAGAATGTTACTGGCTCTTAGCAATCGCAGTTCTTCGCAGGGTTCACGGGATCTCTTTGTCGAGCAGTCTCGACTAGATCACTCTTACTTGTTTTATCAAACTTTCCGAGCGTGATCATGTCATTCAAATGTATGTATGTGCCAAAGCACAAGTCTCTACTCCTTGAAATATGTGCTTTCAAATTTTAGGAGAAGAGGGAGTGGCATCCAAAATTTAACAAAAACCGACATTGTATAAGGCTCACATAACACTAAAAGCAAAATTTTAAGATTCTACATAGAAACATGAATTACATAACTGAGTATCAATTTCGTTTTTAATCGATAACATTAAAAAAATAGTTATCGATTTTCTTAAACAAACTCGATCTTTTTGTGCTATACAGGAACCTATAAACCTACTAAGAATTCCAAGTCTCTAGCTCCTATAGGTTCTGAGATCGACGCGCTTACACATACGGACAAACGGACATCCGGGCAGAGCTAAATCGGCTCCGCTTGTCTCCCTGATCAAGAATATATATACTTTTTCAGGGTACGCCTCGCCTCCTTCTGCCTGCCATTTCAATAAAACCATTATACCCTGATTTCCCATGGGTGTATAAATATATATTGATAATGTACTATTATAATATGGACCTCATCAAAGAGGTCAAGCATCCCTGAATTTATCTTAGTGCCCGAAGAATGCCCCACTACGAACCTGTTAAATGTTCAAACTGAAATTGTAATATACTAGAATTTCCATAATAGAAATACACACATGATCATGCACACAAATAACTGTGTTTCGATCTAAAATTTTGGGATCTGAAAGTGATTTTATATTGATATTAGTTTAATATCCCGATGATATAGAAGAACCTACGTCGTTACGCGTCGCTGGGCCTTATAGCTTCCGATATCGACAGACAAACGGACGAACAGATATACATATTGATACCGATTTAAATGTGCATGGCTAATGCTATCGGCCCAATGTTCAATGAATTAACGCTATCATTAGGATAATCAACCAAAATTTACCTGCTTGTGTTTAGCTCATTTGCGAATACATTAAAATTTACGTTCGGCTTTCAATGTCTTTAGATGACTAAGACAATGATGATAAAATAGCAGCAAATACAAATACAAATTTTAAAGCTCGATATTTTGGAGGCTTTGGTGCTTCTGCGTGGCAATCGCAATTGAAAATCCAGCTGACTGACGTTCTCCTTTGATGGCTTATTCTCGCTCCTAGTATTGTTGCTATTGTTGTTGCTGTTGTTCATGCACCCGTAGTGTAAGTTGGCGTAATTTTTAATGCACATTTTCCTTTGGCTGACCTCTTGGTGCCACAACTTTTCTGTGTCAGCAGAAAAATTTATTTGATAGCACTTTTAACAGTTTTACAATTGTAGTTAGTAGCGTTTTTATTTTAGTTTTTCCATTTCATTTTTCTTGAAACTTTTTCGACTGTTATCAAAGACATCGTAGATTAAATAACTGCCTAAAGTTTAGTTTCAGTTTTATTTCCTTTAGTTATAGTTATAGTTATAGTTATAGTTATAGTTATAGTTGTAGCTTAGCCTTGCGGAGCATATAATTTTCATATATGTACATCAAATATCCTACAAATGTGCATGAAATCTTCAATTCGCAGGCACATAAAAAAAAAACAATAGCAAACATCATCAGCACAATGGGAATAAAAAAACAGGAGGCCAATCCAATAGGTACACAATACACAAGTCTGTATACAGATTCCATATTGAATGACGGCTTAAGCCAACCTAAAAATGACAGAGCTTTCTGTTGGAAAATGCAACTAAAAGTGAAACCTTACTTAAATTCCATGGCAAGGCCCGATACGAGAATCACTGAAAGTTACTAAATAGTACTAAAGAAATGAAGGAAAACATCTGACTTGAGAACTTGCAATAAAATATATATGTAAGTTTTAGCAAATGTAAAATAAAACGTATTTCGCTTATTCAAGCGATCATCGCTCATGAAATGATAATAGCAAATTACGCATACACCAAAGTGACCGTTTAAAAAAATTCTAAAAAGCAGCGAGTACAATTTTCATGTTCAACAACAACACTTGCGCGCTTCTGGCTGGCGCTGCTTCGCCTGATACTGCTGCTGCTGCTTTTACTTCTGCTGCTGCCGCCTGTGGCACGCGCATCACTAGCTCGCGTTTTGTATACTAATTCCAGATGCCCGAGCAGCTGCGTCTCGGCTCCTGTAGGAAGAGTTTTTGCGTTGGCATATTTCTGTCTCTCCCTCTCTTACATTCTCTCTCTGTCTGTCAGTCTCTCTCTCTCTTTCATGTTATCTCCCCCTCCCTCTCTCGTTCTTTCCCTCTATTAAATGCGCGCGCAAGGCTTTTTAAGAGAGCGTTTCGTATGGGAGACTTCGCTTTGTACACGACCTTTGTTTATAACAACAAAGTCTGATAACTGAGTATATATTCATAGTCCTTGTTCTTGTGATTGTTGCTGCACTTAACTTGCACTTTTTTGAAAAGTTGGCACTCAATAGCCTTCTTTTATTTTTTTAACCGATTTCAAGGAATTTTCGTAGATTTCAGTTATTTTCTTGTTTTTTACTGCTGCTGAGACAGTTGGGGGAAGGGGAAAGGCCAGACATGTGGCTGGGCCTTGTGGGCTTGGCTCGACACACAACCTCAAACAGCCCTCCCATACGGTGACAACTTTGAAAGAAATACTCATTGGCCTTTGGCTTTGGCTTAGGCTTTGCTTGGCTAAGGCTTTGGCATTGACCAGGCCCATTTAAGCGCCCACTATGCCCACATTTATTATTCGCAAAAGAGAAAACTGAAATTATTAAGCTTGTCTCAGCCTCAACCAAATTTGTTAACAATCCAAAGTGAATACTTTGTCAATTGACTGTCCGACGACAGCAAAATAATTCTTGTAAGAAAAACAACTTTGATATCACAAATTACTAGTCTGGCCCAATAGCGCCATCTCGGGGCTCTACGTACCTACAAGTAAACAAGTTCATGGCAATGGAATCTCAAAACAATTTCATAAGATCCATGCGAACTTCACAAAAATATATGTTAGTTCCTATGCAATCGCATTCAGTCCTTTAATCTGTTTTGCATAGCAGCTCAACACTTAACACTCCCCTGTGCTCGTGTTCTATAGAGCTGCGAACCTCCCCTCTAGTTACGCCTCCTTGTCTTCAAACTCTCGACAAGAGGCTGCTTTTTATAAATTCAACAAAATGATCATCTGACTTTCGTACTGGAAAATTTTGTTAAAGCGTCCTTGTGCTTGGCTATTAAAACCCACAGTCCCAACATCTATCCAAAAGCTGCTTATCTCATGGGAAACACTGGTTGCTTTGCCACTGCGTTTTCAAGAGCTAGAATAAAATAAATACAAAAAACAAGTGGAAAATGTTACCAACTGGAATTGGAGCAAGAAACCACATCTGAATTGTTCCACAGTCAGAAAAAAGTACTTAAAAATTTTGCACTTGTTTATGGTATACCAAAGACTGAAATATTTTTTTTCTTCTATTTCTTTTCGGTTTGGCTGCTTCAACAAGTTTCCTGTTGACAGCGAGAAGAAAAAGCTGAGGAAAGTTTTGATGCTCGCATTTAGACCAAATCGAAAAAATGTACTTTTTGTATTTCCGAGTGTTTGTCAGTGTGTCCACAATACAAAATACGGGATGGAAATAGATGTCTTATGTTCATTACAACCACAAGCAACAGCAATAGGAACAAACAGCAATTTATGTCTTCAGAGCAAGCAGGTCGAAATGTTTATAGATACACCTTCACAACTCTCCCACAAACGCACAACAATCAACTCCCACACGAGCGAGTATCGCTCAAAGGTAGTAAACGAAATAAAAACAAGTAAGAAAACTCTAATCGGGGGTCCCGACTAGGAGATACCCTAAACCCCGCTCTATCCGTGTTTTTTAAAATACTGCATAATTAGCATTTTGTATAAACGCACAGAAAACTAAATTCAATTCATTTCCAATAGTTTAGCCAATAGCGCCATCTATGGTTCGATAGAAAGCGCCATCCATGTTTCGATTTATTGAACCGATTGGCCAAATGTTTTGTTTAATAACTTCTGCGCGAATTAATGGAATTGAATGAAATTTTCAGCTTATGTTCAAGATATTTTATTAGATTTTTTCCATTTTTTAAAAATGTAAACCCATTCATTTACTGGCTTTGAGTGCAACTAACCTCAATTTAAATATTTGGGGAAATTTGGAGACGGTATCCAAAATTAGATAAAATAAATATAAAACTTACAAACAAATTTGGGGACTCTAGCTATAAAGACGTGGGAGATATAAATTTATAATAAACATTCGATAATGTTTTTAATCGATAACATTTTTTTAACAAACTCGATCTTTTCGTGCTATTCACGGACCTACATAAAAAATTTCATGTCTCTAGCTCTTATAGGTTCTGAGAACGACGCGTTCATACATACGGACAGACGGACGGACAGACGGACATGGCTATATCAACTCGGCTTGTCACCCTGATCAAGAATATATATACTTTATGGGGTCTGCCACGCCTGTTACATACATTCACATTTCAACAAAAACATTATACCCTGAATTCCCATTTTCAATAGGTTCAGGGTATAAAAACAAGTAAGAGTGCTCTAGTCGGATCTGCTCGACTAGAAGATCCCCTCAACCCTGCGAAGAACTGCGATTCCTGAGAACCGCTAACATTCTCCGTTACTTTTATATGTAGATATGTAGCAAGCAATACATACACACACACCGATGCACGCACAACCCCACAGTCTGCTAACTGTGCATTATGACTCAGCAGCTTCGCTGCTGCTGCAAGACGCCAATAATATGATTTCATATTTTCAATGGGTTCAGGGTGTAAAAACTTGAAGTTACAAAAAAATAACAGAAATCTGTTATATGTACATAAGATTAGTTCAGGTAAATAAAATATCTAACACTTAAGAAAGCTCTATTAGAGACCGCTCGACTAGGACTACCCTGAACCCTGCTGTGCACCGATATTACTAACACTCTCCGCTTCTTTTATATATACATACATATGTGCATACATATGTATGAACATTTCAAGCAACATGTGCATACACACAGACGCATGCACAAGCACACGCTCTGTCAACTGCGCAGTTAACGCAGTGACTGACTTAGTAGACTTTCTTCATCAAAATTTCAGTACGTGATTTATATGTCTGTATTTTGTATGTCCGGGTTTTGCTAATTCGAGGCGAAGTGTGGCATCAAATTTGTAACAAAAATCAGAACTGTATACAATACTCACTAAAAGAAAAATTTGAAAACTCACGGACAGGGCAAAATCACCTCGGCTTGTTTCCCTGATCAGGACTATATTTTATGTGGTCTGCTACGCCTCCATCTGCCTGTTATATACTTTTTCACAATAACATTATATGTACCATTTTTCCCATTTTCAAGTAGAACAAGTAAGAACGTTGCTGTCGGACGCAACCGACAGCGAAATACTATTTCACGTCCCAGCAGCACACAGGGGCCTCTATCACATTATATTTTTTTAAATTTAACCTTAAATCCCCTCTGTCGCCGCTCAAATTAGGTGCAGATTAAAACTTTTCATTGGAGGTGGCCAGACAGTTTCAATTAGGATCGAAGCTTAAAACCCTTACCTTAGCAAAAATACGCACCTAAATCGAGAGAGATGGCATCTCTCAAAATGAGAGAGGTGGCAACTCTGAAAATGTGATTTAAGTTCGTTGGCAAGCGTAGGGGTGTGGGCTCGAACCCCGTGCGGTCATGTTGATATTTTTGTTATATTTTCTTTATTTAGTTATTTTGTATTAATAAAATATTCTTTTCAAACATATATATAATTTGACAAATCAAAAGACAAGGTCAAAGGTCTCAGAGTCATTATGTGGCGCGTTATTGGTTCAGAAACTGCAGATGTTTCAGTTTTGATTTGCCACGCCCCCAGTGGCCGTAGACAAATAATTTTTGTCATGTGCATAGAGTGGGCGTTCAGGAATATAACTGTAAAGTTTGGATGCTTACATTCGAAAAATGCGAAAATTACAGGGTATTTTTCTGTATGTCACGCCCCTTTTGGGGCGTAACAATAATTTTTGGAGAATCGATAGAGGAGGCCCCCAGTAACTTAACATTCAATTTTGAAGCTTCTAGCACTAAAACTGTAAGAGATATAGGCTGATATTAGTGGTCACGCCCCCTAAGGGCGTAGATATATCCGCCATAGCTTTTCGATTATCGGAGGTTAGCCCGAGTATATATACCAAGTCTCAAGTCTCTAGCATCAATAGTGCTCAAAATATAACGAAACTAGTAAAATCACTATATCTTCAGATCCGATTTGCCACGCCCCTAGTAGGCGTGGCCGTAAAATTTTTTGGCGATCCTTATAGAATCGTAACAGTAACCCACGTGCCAAATTTGGGCGTTCTAGCTTTAAAACTGTAGAAGATACAGTTTGACCCGATTTGCCACGCCCCCAATATGCGTAGATATATCCGCCATAGCTTTTTGATTTTGGGATGTCGACATGAGTGTTCAGTTAAAATCTCAACTCTCTAGCTCTTCTAGAAGTAGTGTTTCTGAGATACAGGAAAATGCATTTTCCGATTTGCCACGCCCCTAGTGGGCGTATCGGGAAAATCTTGACACTTTATCAGACGAGGGTATACACGAGTATATATTTCAAATTTCAAGTCTCTAGCTTCAATAGCGTGGAAATGGTTTGCGTTCATACGGACAGACGGACAGACGGACGGACAGCATGACGGACATTGCACAAACCCAATATACTAGTTCACTACGTGAAATAGTATAAAAACTGAACCAGATACATATGTATATACATACATACATAGTGCAATATACAGCAAGCTGTATTGCTACTGTGACTTTTTCCCTCAAGGGCTGGTATACACAAATATACATTTCAATGTCCAAGACTTAACTTTAATAACCCCATAATTGTTGGAATAGACTATATAACTCCTGACTTAAAACACCCACAGTGACCGAATAAGAAAAAAATATTGATTATTAAAGAAGAGTACACATAATAAGCACTGCATAAAACCTACATACATATGTATGTACATACTGTTTTTCACTTTGTGAACTATTATAAATATTAAAGCTAAATTTAAAAATGGATATTGGGCAGATTTTACTAAGCTTTTGCCCTATAAATATGGCTGAAGGACGATTAGACTCCAACACACAAACACAGTTAGACTAGCACACACTCACGCACAGACATACAGGTGTTAGACCCGTCTAAGCGTGAGACACACATGCACAGTCATCCCTCGAGTTCTGTGTATGTGGCTTAACCAAACCTAAGCAACAACAACAGCAACAGCACCAAAAAAAATTTAATGGCAAAGTTTCTGTTTTCCATTCTTTATATCTGGGTATAATGGTTTTGTTAAAATATATGTCACATGCAGAAGGAGGCGTGGCAAATCCGTCTGCCCGTCTGTCCGTATGTGTGAACACGTCGATCTCAGAATCTATAAGACTCTTCAAATTTTGCCTTATACACTGTCGGTGCAATCTTTGTGCTTACCTACATTTGAGTGACATGGTTAAAAACGTTCGTCTACAAAAAAGTTATTAAACATTTAACTTCCCATAACAGTGGCATACATATGTTTATTAAAGTAACGTAGAATGCACGGAATATCGGTTCTTTGCAGGGTTCAGGGTATCCCCTATTCGAGCGGTGTCGACTAGAGTTTTCTTACTTGTTTTTTTTTTTTTTTTTTTCGACTTAACGAACTGAAGTGAAACTCAACTTGGCTCAATTTGAAGAACTTTTTGGCGTTTGGTCGTACCTTTGCTATTGTTTTTTTATTTTGTGCTTTAAATTAAACGTCCACGAAACTTTTGTTGGGTAGGTAAATTACTTTACACGCTACTTGACATCAGCCAAACATTTATTTCAATTAATATTAAGAGCACCAAGCAGACTATAGGAACAGATATCATAAGAGACTAAAACTACGAGAAACTATTCAAATTGTACGTAATCGAAGCACTAAAGAAATTTTGGTAGTGGAAAAAAAGGAAATAAATGAAAATAAATCAAAAGAAATATAAAAAAATTAGCTAGAGATCCCTTCTCTTTATGAATTGGTATGCCAAAATATTAACCTGTGCCTAATACTTCGCATACTTGGCATCTCCCGCGGCCTACTTGAGGAAGAGGTCAGCAAATCAATTATGTTATTATTAGTGGAAACTGTCAATAGGCTGGGCTAACAATTAAAAGATATCCAATTACTCAATAAACAGCCTCTGGATGGATAAATGGGAAAATGTTCTATATGCATATGATAAAATCTATAGCTTGAGCGACATAAAATAACAGTTTCGCAGTCAGAGTAGAGGCGAAAGTGGCTATAATCTTGCAATTCGGTCGACGCTCCAATTGCCAGCATTGTTAATCAGCTTAACTTCGCTGATAATGGATACACTTTTTATATTTTTACGTACTCTAGATTCGTGGCTAGCAGAAGCACAGCAAGGGTACGCACAGGCCGCGCACGGGAGGAAACTTTATTCAGCAGATGCAGATATTTAAATATATATGTATCTACTTTGATTTTTTTTATATACATATATATATTATATATATACATATATTTATTTGAATTATTTATTTAATATTACTTTAAGTTATTGTTTCTTGAAGGTTTGATGTCAGTTTTTGCTATTATACTGCGTGTCTGTGTGTTAACGAAATGAAGAAAGATTGTCTACTGAATTTTGCAAAAAACTTTGTCCGAACTAAAAGCCAAACGAACTGAGTCGAGGCGCTTGAGCTTTGCAGCTGCTGCTGCTTCATGGACAACACTGAGTATGTGTGTTATATGTGCGTGTGACAGTGTTGGTCAATGCGCGCGCAAATTGCCAAAACGCTTGCACGCCAACAGGCAAAAGGCAATGTCGCCCACAACAACAGCTGAGTTGGTCACCAGCTGCTCAGAGAGAGCAGATACAGAGCCAAGTGAGAGAGAAAGGAGAGAGGAAGTCTCGTCCTGTGCGCGAGAGAGCAGGCGCATAGTACGCAGTCTAGTTAAAGTGAAAGTATTTTTGTATTTATTAACAGTTAAACACACCACCCACTCGCAGACCATTAGCAAAGGTCGCCAATTTCACTGATAATAATGTACAAATGCGTGTTGGCAACGCTCTTCAACGCATTGAGCATGCGTCTGACAGAGATGGCAATAAATATTACTCGTCCTATTCTAATTTTTTTTGGACCGGAAGCGGCCATTGGTAAATGGCATTTCCTTAAGCAAACAATTGTTAGCCCCTAATAAAATGCAATTCAAGTCAAGAAACTGTCATAGCTCTTACAAATGAAATTTGCAGCGATGAGTTCTTTGCATTTTAGCGGGTAAACTTTTACAATTTATATTGATGTTTGGTAGCATAATTAACCGACCATATCAGTTGAGATAAGAATCAAACGATATGTTGACCAAAGTCTTTGAGTTACGAAAAATGTATATATTTTGCTCATTAATAACCTAGCGCCCCGAACGTGACAGTGACTTTATTTTTTATGTTATATAAGAACAACAGCGCTTTATCTTCATTTACAAGTCGCATTGCACACCGAATTCGAAGCTCGCAACTGAAATTCATTACCGAAAGCCGAATCAACTCAATTGCTGTGACTATAAAAATCAAGCAACCAGCCACGAATGAGCAACAATCACCAAATAGTTGGGAACATGTGGAAGCAACAAGCACTGAGCATTTCCATTTATGCGCTGCTGGGTCTGGCTCTAACACTGCCGCTTGAGGAGCCGCGCTACAACCAATTGGGGTGAGTGCAAAGTTCTGAGGCGACTTTTAAATAAATGAAAATGGGTTAAATGTCCTTCAATAGGATATTTGATTACTTCAAACTCTCAGCTTGAGTTTAATATATTAACGATTTATAGCATATTCTTCTTCCTGCATTTTCTCTAAAATATACATACATTTTCTCTAAAATGTACATTGCAGCAATCTCTATCACTGCAGGGTATCCGATTGTTATACCCTCTTACTTCTCTTGGTACTTGTAGAGAGTATTCCATAGTCAAACACTCATGGAGTACTCCACATATTTTGTTAACTAACTCATTTTTTTCTAGCTACAAACACGGCCAATTGACCAACTCAACCATCTACAATAATAGCAAAATAGCCACTACCGATCAACTGGGGGTTACGGCCACTACGCCCTTGTCCTCGCAGTCGCCCTTGTCCTCATCCACGGCTACTCCACAATTTGAGTATGCGTTGCTTGGCCAAGATCCGACAGATCAGCATTGGTATCGCGTAAGTCTAACATCGATGGGCAAAAAGTCCGAATACCGTGTGCAGTTTGCAACGCGAAAATCTCCGCCTTACGATTCACAACAGGCGCACAAGCACGATAAGACGATCAATCAGTTGCTGACCTTCCTAGATAAATCTGAGGAGCATAATCTGCTGAAGGTCTATGGCCAGCTGCTGGCCAGCGAGGAGTATAAACATGATGAGGGCAATAGTAAGCAGAATGTGGATAAAATTGAAATTCAAATGAACAATGATGTGGATGTGAGAAGTCAGTTGAAGAGTCACCCGAATCATCGTCCCATTTTGACTGGAGCCGCGCCCACTTATAACCAAAGCGGTAGTGATTCGAATATAGTCAAAAATTTTGTTTACTTCATAAAGGCCTTGAAGTGAAAGACCCTGAAATGTTAGCATAAAATACAACATTTTAAATTTGTTAATCTGAAATATACAAGAAAAATGTT
Source organism: Drosophila mercatorum (assembly GCA_961210405.1). NCBI lineage: Eukaryota > Metazoa > Arthropoda > Insecta > Diptera > Drosophilidae > Drosophila > Drosophila mercatorum. Next base: position 874,439 of record CAUIUS010000002.1, on the reverse strand, counting down.
TTACAGTAAATTTGTATCCAGTATAGATCAAAAAGCATTAGAAAAATGTTTGTGAGCTTTAAGTTTTTTTTTTGCGTTTTTATACCCTGAACCCATTGAAAATGGGAATTCAGGGTATAATTCTTGATCAGGGAGACACGCCGAGTCGATTTAGCCCTGTCCGTCTGTCCGTCCGTCTGTCCGTCTGTCTGTCCGTATGTATGAACGCGTCGTTCTCAGAACCTATAATTTCATTCAAATCCATTAATTCGCGCAGAAGTTATTAAACAAAACATTTGGCCAATCGGCCAAACACGTAGCAGCGCAAAGCAAATTGTTTTCCTATACATGTGCACACATACACACATACACATTGAGCTGCGTACATCTATCAAATTCTAAAACCCGCAAGTTTTAGTGTACATGTTTCCAATAGATGGCGCTATGATTTGCTAATTATCAGCTGTTCAATAAATCGAAACATGGATGGCGCTTTCTATCGAACCATAGATGGCGCTATTGGCTAAACAATTGAAAATGAATTGAATTTAGTTTTCTATGCGTTTCCAAATGCAAACTCTACGATATATTGAAAAAAGCAGATATCACTGGGCTCAGGCTATCTCGTAGTCGTGACGCCCGACCAGAGTTTTCTTACTTGATTTTATATAAAATGTTATATATGCATAATGTATAATGACTTGATATTATAAATTACCTGCACTTATTATATGAAGAAGAAAAATTTTATGGTTTGTTTGTGTCAAATATAGCGACATTTTCGAAATGTACTACCAGCGTATAACTAGAGCTCGCTTTCGAGCTCACAGAGACAGATCGACTTTTACGTACGATCCGCAAATGTCCCAGCCGCTGTATTATATTGGATACAATATATTTAGCGTATAACTATAATAATAGATTTTGTAGTTATAAACAGCCTGAAAAACTTGACTAAACTCTGTATACCCGTTAAAATAATGCATTTATATATTTTCCAAGAAGGGTGAATACCGATTTCAGCGAAATGAAATTGAATTGGTGCCCCGCTCGAATGGCTTTGCCCAAATCAAGTCATAGCATTATAGCTTTCAGTTGTGGAATCGAGATTTATTTTTTACTTTCATATTTGTCCAATCTGATTGGTCGCCTAGGACGTTTTGCGCTTTACCAACGTAAGGTGCGTGGCACGTAGATTGGTGCGTACTGGGAGTAGGCACCTGCTGATCCATAGCTAGGGGCTGGAGCACTGCATGGTACTGGGGCTAAGTTGGGCTGGCAGCTGAACAGATAATTCTTGGGACATGGCGGTGCGGGAATGGAGACGGGTGCCGAATAGGCCGGAGGAGCGGGTGCAGTGTAGGCTGGTGCAGCTGGAGCAGCCGGCGCGGCATAAGCCTGGGCAGTGGGTGCAGCGGCTGGCTGACCATAGCCGCCACCGTAAGCAGAGCCCAGCATCTTATCTTCCTTATCGGCGGCGGTAACGGATGTGGCCAACAGGCAGGCAACAGCAGCGAACACAACGAATTTCATGTTTAGAATTAACTTGGTTTTGGATGATGTACTGAACTCTGTCAATTGCGAACTGCGATATTGACTGCAGCAAGCGAATGGCTTTATATAGCAACTCTCGGCGGGGCTCAACATAAATGCTATGCCAAGCATTGACCAAGTTTTAAAGCGCGCTGATTCAGCTTTTTTTTCAAAAGAGACTCGATTTTTTTCAAAATGTGTATTTGAGCTCTTTTTTATTTCCGCACTTTCTATATATCTTAATAATTAATAAAAGTATAGTCTGAGCTTTGAACTTTAATTTTCCAGCGGCAGCTACAATTATATTAAATGTAACTTATTTGTGTTTGATCTGTGCTATAATTAATAAAAACAAGTAAGAACGACTGCGAAATACTTTTTCACATCCCAGCACCCCATAGGAGCATCTATCACATAGGAGCATAAATCCCCACTGTCCCCACTGTTAAATTAGCTGCCGATTAAAAATTTTCATTGGAGGTGGCCAGAGAGTTTCAATTTGGATCGAAGCTAAGAACCCTTACCTTAGCAAAAGCCGCACCTAAATTGAGAGAGATGGCATCTCTCAAAATGAGAGAGGTGGCAACTCTGAAAATGAGATAGATGCTCGTTGGCGAACGTAGAAATGTGGGCTCGAACCCCGGCGCGGTCATGTTGATATTTTTGTTATTTTATCTTTATTTAGTTATTTTGTGTTAATAAACTATTCTTTTCAATATATATATAACATTTGGCAAATCAAAAGACAAGATCTAAAGGCACACAGTCATTATGTGGCTCGTTATTGGCTCAGAAGCTGTATACCCTCGTCTCGTGTATACCCTCGTCTGATAAAGTGTCAAGATTTTCCCGATACGCCCACTAGGGGCGTGGAAAATCGGAAAATGCATTTTCGTGTATCTCAGAAACACTACTTTTAGAAGAGCTAAAGAGTTGAGATTTTAACTGAACACTCATGTCGACATTCCAAAATCAAAAGGCTATGGCGGCACGTGGGTTAAAAAAAATGTTATGGCCACGCCTACTAGGGGCGTGGCAAATCGGATCTGAAGATATAGTGATTTTACTAGTTTCGTTATATTTTGAGCACTATTGATGCTAGAGACTTGAGACTTGGTATATATACTCGGGTTAACCTCCGATAATCGAAAAGCTATGGCGGATATATCTACGCCCTCAGAGGGCGTGGCAACTAATATCAGCTTATATCTCTCACAGTTTTAGTACTAGAAGCTTCAAAGTTGAATGTTAAGTTACTGGGGGCCTCCTCTATCGATTCTGTAACTCTGTAATTTTCACATTTTTCGAATGTAAGCATCCAAACTCTACAGTTATTTTCCTGAACACCCACTCTATGCACATGCTAAGAATTATTTCACGTCCCAGCAGCCCACAGGGGCCTCTATCATATTATATTTTTTTTAATTTAACCGTATTTATAGGATCATAACGGTAACTCACGTGCCAAATTTGGGCGTTCTTGCTTTAAAACTGTAGAAGATACAGTTTGACACGATTTGCCACGCCCCCAATGTGGCGTGAGGGTTCAGTTAAAATCTCAACTCTCTAGCCCTTCTAGAAGTAGCCCCTTGTGGGCATATCGGGAAAATCTTTACACTATATCTGACGAGAGTATTCACGAGTATATATTCCAAATTTCAAGTCTATAGTTTCAATAGCGTGGAAATGGTTTGCGTTCATACGGACAGACGTACAGACACAGACGCACGCACAAGAACACAATCTGCTAACTGTGCATTATGATCAGTGTTGCCGGCGCCTCTACACAAAAAAAGGACGGTTGAGCCCAGAAAAAAGGACAAAAAACCAACAGATTTTTTTAAAAAGGACAAAAAAACCGGACAAACAATTTAAACAAAAAATATACAAAAAACGTTCAATGAATTTATATACATATATTCATTTAAATTCAACAAAACTTCGTCAAGAGTTTCATTTTCAAAATATGTCTCATAAATATTTGTTCCGATTAGACTCAGATATTTATAGGGAAGTTCATAATTTTGGCAACATGTACCGCTTGACAGAGGCTTAAAATAATTTTATCGACCTGCGCGAAAGGCTCTGCATTTTGAACATGTTTTTTGGTATGTCCGTAAGCGCGAAGCTGGTCAATTGTCGAATTTAAAGTGGACTGGGATCCCAACACATCCAATTCGTTAACTCCGATTCCTTACACATTTATAAACAGGGCTGCATCGCATTGAAAAGTGATTGCTGGGGCAAAAAAATCAATTTTCAAGTGATGTCATGTAGTTCAAAATAACAAATTGTATAAGCACTCAGAAATATTTAACAAGGATGAAAAAAGGCTAAACTTAAACAAGTAAGAAAACTCTAGTCGAGACCGCTCGACTAGGGTATACCCTGAACCCTGCGAAGATCCGCTATTCCAAGCATTCTTCATTTCTTTTATATACACATGCATATGTACGTTCATTACAAGCAAAATATACACACACACACGCACAGGCGCAAGCACTCACAAGCGCAAGTCGTTGCGTCAGCTGTTCTTTGGCTGCTTTGCATGGCAATGTTATGGGAAATTAAATGTTTAATAACTTTTCTTCTAGACCAACGATTTTGATCAAACTTGTTGGGCGTGATCATGTCATCCATATGTATGTATGTGCCAAAGCACAAGTCTCTAGTATTTGATATACGGGAGTTACAAATTTGAGGCGAAGAGGGCGTGGCACCCAAAATTTAACAAAAACCGAAGAAGGCTCAAATAATAATAAATGCAAAATTTGAAGACTAACTATAAAGATGAATTAAATAGAATTTTATAACTAAATAACTAAAGATTTTTAATTTTTAATCGATAACAATAAAACGATGATAGTTATCGAATATTTGAAACAAACTCGATCGAATCGTGATATACACGATTGCCATTTCTGGGTCCAAGAACACAATCATATATAATTTAGGTTCGATCTGTAGATAATACCGATCCCCAGCCGCCTATTTTCGAACTATGAATTTGATATATACATATAAATATATTAATTTATTTATAAAGGTCCCACAAACACCTAAAATGTTGAACAATATTGAATTGTTAAGTTTAATACGATTTCATTTTATTTATATTTTGTATATGTGTATAAAAAACGTTAACAAACTTTATGCTTAAGTATTACGTAAATTTGATAGCTGCATGACAGCAGAAGCACATGGTATCATATTTCATATAATAAATATCTCAGTGATTAGTTTTTGGATATCCAAATATTCAAAACGAAACGAAAATGGCAAAGTGAAATAAATATGAAAAGTTAAATAAAGAGGAAATCGAATAAACATGAAAAAAAATAATACAATCATCAATGGTTAATTAATTTTTACCGAAAGTCAATCAAATTTGGACAAATACTTAAAACGTCAAAATTAAGTGTGAATCATTGAAATTAATTATTTTTTAGGAAACTCAAACTGAAAATACCTAAGCGTCGAAAATTTTTTTTGCGCAATTATTGAAAAATTGCTGTTAGTTCGCGCAATCAGTAGTGGTCGCCTTCGCCTTGAACATCATCATCATCATAGAAACGCGCCGCCTGCAGTTGCTTGCGTATTGCACCCACTTGTGTCAGGATTTTAGGTGACGATGTGGACAACATAAACTTCTGCACGACAGGCACCTGATAAATATAAGAAATGGTTAATACCTATATTTGGATCTGTATATGTATAAAACTGTATGCGCTACTACACACCTCCCAGCGTTTCTTGAGATTCTCCATTTTTTGTTGCTGCCGATCGCCGTCCAGCATTGGGGCTGTCTCCTTGCGCGTCATTTTAGGCATTTCACGTAGGAGAGGCATCGACAAATTTTGCGTGGGTGTGTCGTGCAGAACGATATCGCGTCGTCCCAACGATTGTGGGGTTGTTTGTGTGCCACGATGTCGCGACTCACTTTTGCTGCGCAACTCCAACTGCTGCTGTTGCTTGGCTGCCAGGTCTCCATAGTTTTTCAGGTAACGCGATAAACGCTGGTCCGTTTGAAGCCTCACACGCTTCATAGCTTGCTCGTCAGCGCTGTCAATCTCGAAGCTGTTATTTGCACTGCCCGAGGCGGTAGGCAGCCGTTGTTGGTCCATCTGCAATGGCTTCACGGTCGTGGCCTTATAGCCTTCATGAAACACCGAATTGGGAGATATATTAAAAGAGTACGGCGGCGGCGTGGTGTCCACTAGATTGGAGCTATTATTCTCTGCTGTCGGAGGAAAGTTAACTTCCAGCACACGAAACGCATCATCTGCTGGCTGCTCCCGATCCAGTTGTTCATTAATATGCGTACGTTCGGTATCCCGACCGCAGGCAATCTCCTCTAAGCAAAAAGAACACAGATTGCGGCGACAATTCATGCAGACATTGCGTTCTTGCTGGCAGGCACGGCAGACGTCACTTTTCATCAAACACTGGCCACACATAGCGTACAGCCGTTCACATTTCAAGCAAACGAGCGCATAGCTATTTTGGCAATTGTGATCCACTGCGGCAACTAGATCAAAGTTAGCCTCATCGCTGACTGGTGTCTGCGCTTCGCTGCTCGGCTTCAATTTCAAGGCCAATTTACGGTGGCAGCGCAGACAAAAGCTCTCATAGCTCTTCAGGGGTTCATCGCATAGCGGGCAAATCTTCTCGCACAAATGGAAGCATTCGCGTTCAATTTTCGCCATTTGAGGCAGTTCAAAATCGAGTTCCACGCCCGGCGGCAACGGCTGACCACGTCGATACTCATGCCGTGCGGAATTACTAAAGTACTTATAGACCTTGTTGGTGTTGATGTTATTATTATTGCTACTACTAGTGGTGTTGTTGTTATTGTAGTTGTTGTTGTTTGCAGTGGTGGTGTGGTTTGCGTTGCCTTTGATATCCTTTGAATTATTCAGCTCCTTGGCGGGCAACAGCAGCGCATCGTCCTCAAGTTTGGCCAGCAGCTTTTCGCGCATCAAACAATTCCGTTCCGTCTCAATGCGTGCCTGTTGGAGCGATTCATCAGTTTCTTAAATACAAAATCAGATACACACTCGCTCGTACCACCGGTATGAAAAATACAGGAAGCCAAATCAAGCGCCAAGCAAAAACAATTGTTTAATTTTTATGGAACTGTAACATCTACAACTTGTCAATAGGCATTTAAGGAAAGTAATGGGATGATATTAAGATTAATCCAAAATTTAATCGGAATTTCTAAAGGAATGATATAATAATTTTTTAAGAGAAATGTGAAATAACTAAAAAACTTGAAACTATAATTCGAACGCAAATTGAATGAGAAAAATCATTATTTATGAGGATCTAACTGAAATATTAGACAACCGGATGAGTTGTATAATAGGAATATTAAAAGTCAGGGAACCAGAAATTCAAATGGGTGTTATAAACATTAAAACATTTATTCAAAATGTATTATTTAAATTGCAAACAATATATACACACAATATATCCACATGCCTGGACTATAATATGCGTATATTATCTGAAATTAAATACCTAATAACTTTTTTTGTAGATGAACTTTCTCATTTCATTTTCACGGCCATTATGCCATTCATATGTGTATATTTGCCAAATCACAAGTCTCTAGTATTTGAAACATGTTTTTGCAAATTTGAGGCGAGGGGGGACTAGCATCCAAAAACCAAAAATTACAAAATCGTTCTATTCATTTCGCGGATCTCCATTTTAAAACTATCATTTAAGATATACCAAATACCAATTTAATTTATCGTTAATAAAAGAACGGGATTAGTTAGACTACAAAAAAAGCAATGTGTTTGGAAATAAGTATGTCAGATGAAAAACTTAATTCTAATGTGAAAGGTTTTAAAACAAAAATATAACTTAAAGATGCATTGCAATAGTTTCAGTTCCCAGAACGTGTAGTAAATGAGTAAAGAATAAATATATAAAAGCAAAAGATGGGGTTATTGGGAGGTATAGAACAGAAGACTTAAAGATTTTAATGAACGCAATCAATAATAAACATCCAGTAGTACAGAAGAATATAAACTATAGACCTTAGTTCCAATTTGTATGTTTTTAATGAGGTTACACATTATGATAAGAATAAGAAAAAGCTCTTGAGAATCCCAAAAGAAATGGAAAATCCTGAACTGACCTTTTCTGCACGTTTTTTTTCCTTTTCGAGCTGCTCCTCCAAATGCATTGTCTTAAGCTGTGCCTCCAGGCGCCTAGCAAAAATAAGCAAAGTTGTCAAACATTAGTTGTTGGAGCATTATTAGACATAATTTACCTGGTCAGCGCCTCCTCCTGCCGCCGTTCCTTTTCCCGCAGCCTCTCGATGGAAAGACGCTTTTCTTCGATTTGCTGCATCAAGTCGCGTTGATATTCTTTTTTGCGTGCCGTTTCCAGTTCTGCGCTGCGCATATTGCGCTCATTGACGCCATCGCCGGTGACAATATTGGAGAGCTCAACATGGCCAAGATCATGGAGCAGTTGCTGTCGTGTCGTAGCCGTGCGTATTTTCGGCGGCACATAATTGGGATTATTATTTACAATTAATTCTACGTCAGTCTTATCCGTTCGGCTATGATTAGTGCTCGTGGTGGATTGACAGGAGCGCGATGTCTGCAGCTCCTCTCCGGTCGGCACAGACGTTTGTGTTGTCGGCTTCAGCTCTCTGCGCTGTTTACCCAATGGGGGATGCAGCATCTAAATACAACATAAATCAATTATTGCCTGGGATGTAAACTCCACACTGATTACCATAACGGATGAAGCGATATGGTTTATAGTTCAAGGTACTTACCTGGTGTTTAAGCAAGTTCTGCTGGTTCTCGCGCTGTCGCTCACGCAAATAATTTTGCCGTTTCTGATTTTCATTGTTGAAGCCGGGAAAATACGAATAAAATGTGTCCGTAACCCATTGCTCCATATCATCCTGTACGATAGAAAGAGAGAGCACGCTCAGTTAGTATTCAGATTATGTGTCGAGACTTTGTATATTTATATATGTATGTTATATAAATCATTAGTTTTTGGCGACACCACTAACCACCAAAAGGAAGCTCGTATACATTTTGAACGCTACGGTTGTGCGTGGGCAATCTAATGAGGAGGGGCTGGAGGCAGCTGGAGTCTCTAGCTGCAAATTATTGCCAAGCCGTCCTTTCTTTGCTGTTTGGGGTCAACCTATTGCCTGCGACGGGAGCTGCTCCAGCGAGGGAAGCACATTCCCGACTGGCAGAACCTTTTGCCACATAATTTTTGTGCCGGCGATACTGACATCGACGTCAGCGTCGACGTCGACATCGCGTGCAGCGTTGGCATAAGATTTTCCTTTTTATACCCTGAACCCATTAAAAATGGGAAATCAGGGTATAATGTTTTTGTTGAAATGTATGTAACAGGCAGAAGGAGGCGTGGCAGACCCCATAAAGTATATATATTCTTGATCAGGATGACAAGCCGAGTTGATATAGCCATGTCCGTCTGTCCGTCTGTCTGTCCGTATGTATGAACGCGTCGTTCTCAGAACCTATAAGAGCTAGAGACTTGAAATTTTTTGTGTAGGTTCCTGTATAGCACGAAAAGATCGAGTTTGTTAAAAAAAATCGATAACTGTCTTAATTTTAATGTTATCGATTAAAAACGAAATCGATGCTCAGTTATATAAATCTATATAATTCATCTTTATAGCTAGAGTCTTCAAATTTTGCACTTAGTGTTATGTGAGCCTTATACAATTTCGGTTTTTGTTAAATTTTGGATGCCACGCCCCCTTCGCCTCAAATTTGTAAGTCCCGTATTTCAAATACTAGAGACTTGTGCTTTGGCACACACATACATATGTATGACATGATCACGCCCAACAAGTTTGATCAAAATCGTTCGTCTAGAAAAAAAGTTATTAAACATTTAATTTCCCATAGCAATGCCATGCAAACAGCAGCCAAAGAACAGCTGACGCTCCGACTTGCGCTTGTGTGTGCTTGCGCCTGTGTATGTGTGTGTATGTTTTGCTTGTAATGAACGTACAAGTGCATGTGTATATAAAAGAAACGAAGAATGCAGGGTTCAGGGTATACCCTAGTCGAGCGGCCTCGACTAGAGTTTTCTTACTTGTTGTTATAGAAAATAAGTAAGTTTTCAACAATAAGAATTGCTCGACCTTCACAATATCCTAGATAAGCTACAGCAAAAACTCTTTACCCAAATGACAAAAAAATGCATAAGCCTGACAAGCCTATCTCCTCTTCATTTTGAAGAAAAATGCTTACCATAGATTGGTAGTAAAATGATAGCGAGAGAGACTACAACAAAATGCATAAAAGGAATGCAAAGGCAGCCGTATTTTGAGAAGCACAAGCTAATATTAATCAAAAAATAGAAACAGAGAGTTGCAAGAGGAGGTACAAAATTATGGTAAGCCCCGAATAAAATAAAACGGGAGATATATAGGATTTATTCCTATATAATGGAGCTACTTTTGAGAACTCCCCTGTTTGAAACTAATCCTCAAATTGTATTGCAGGGTATTGCAACGCAAAGAGCATTATGAACAGGGGCCTCGCAGGAACATCTACAATAACTGCATCATCAGCCCAAGCCAAAGGCATTGCACCTTGGGTGTTTATCAAAAAGGTACAGCTGTTTCAGCCGTCCCACTATATAAACTAGGAGGTGCTTGCATTCATGCCGACTTCAGCTCGATGTTTGCCTTAATTAAAGTTCGTTTTCATCACTTGACAACGACAACTTTGGTAAGTTAAGTAAATACTTCAGCTCTTAGCATAATTAAAGGCTAATTTACAGTAAGTATTTCTTCTCTAAATGCTAGGGATTGGTCTATTACTCAAGCATTCCATCAACACTCGTCGAATAATTTGCATACTCTAGCACTTTGTTATTCAGGTCAAGGAAACTATCAACGAAAATAGGCGTGTGTATATTTATGAAGAGTAGCTCAAGGAATGCTCTGCCAATCGGCGAAGTGTGCAAATAAATAGTTCGTGCGAGTCGTCGTTGGGTTGGGCATGAACATATTTTCATTGTGTATTAAAGTACGTTGATCTAAAATAGCTGGTCGCTGGCACAGTGGAGCCAGTAATTGCGCCTGAAGAAAATTAAATGATTAACTTTTTTGCAGATGGACTTTCTTAATCAAATGTTTAGAGCGTGATTATGTCAATTATGTGCATATTTTTCAAAGCACAAATCTCTAGTATTTGCATTACGTGTTTTGCAAATTTGGAATAAAAGGGGGCGGGACATCCAAATTTTTAAAGAGAAAATTAAAGATCAGAAATATATATTTTTTAAATCATAACAGTAAAGGCTTCGTCTTAAATTTATTTAGACACGTCAGATACTCAGCCATTGTGTTGGTGTTATCAAACTTTTACTACGTTCATTCATTGGGGGCGCCACTTTGCGTGTCCCGTCCGAATTAGGTTAACTAAGTGGCTAAACTTGTTTTAGTGTGTGCGTGAATAGTACGAAAACTAAGGAAAATGCGTGTAAAAGTGCGGAGCAGGCGCTGGACTTTGGGGGACATTTATGTTTAGAGCTGCAGACACCAAAAGTTCAGGGCCATTTCGTGGAATTTCCAGCATGTGAAAGCTTCACAAAAATAAAAATAAAAAAAAATATACGCTGTAGTTGGTAGTGAAGAGGTTTTTGTGTCACGCTTTTCAAATTAGCTTTACCGGCTCATTAGGTGCAGCCAGCGATAAGTCAACATCTAAATCGATTGTACGCTAATCACACAGTCATAAAAAGGTCACAGATTCACACAAACACACACGTAATGCTGACTAATTAATTATGGAACTTTCCTATAACTGACCTTGTTTAGGTCGCGTCCTTTTTTTCGTTTCAATAGTTTCATGACTTAAAGGGCCTGAGCCCGTGAATGCGAAGGTGTCTCTAAAAGTATTGATGAGCTTTTAGCTCACCCCATAAATCAGCTACATACAAAATTGTCATCAGCTATTGGCAAAGAAGTGATTTCGCGGAAATGACCAGTCATTAAACACCAGGGCCCAATACAAGTCCCTTACCACATCAGAAAAAATATGGCACAATGCGCTTCGGGGACGGAAATTACATGACCAAGCGGTTTCAATTTTCATGCACTGCCCACAAAAAAAATTAACTCAAAGAATTGCTAAAAAAAAAACGCAAGCACTTTGGCTGACAATGTAACCACAAAGCCGGCAAGCATACTTTAAAAAATATTTAGGCAAAGCAACGAGAGGATAAATAAAATATTCCTTGATATGAATGAATGTATTATATGAAGGTGTATAATGTTTCGGCAGAAGAATGAAATGAATATATATAATAATAATAGTATATAAATATATATATTATATATTTACATCAATATCTAGATGTACTCTTAGTGCTTGTGCGTATTACTTATTTTTAGTCAATCTATAGAGTCCAAAAGGACAAATAGATTGAACAAAATTTTGTTGTACTCTGAAATATCCACAATAACAAACAATTTTGTTCACTACGCAAGCGAAAATAAATTTAAATTAATGAAAATGAGAATTCACTAAGCTTAGGCTATCGGAATTAAGTAAATTGTTATTAATTTATCTTTTGTAGAAATTGTTCACTTAGCATTGAGAATTTTCCAGTCTGCACAATGTGCACAATTTAATGTTTCTGTTTAGATAGGGTATTCATTGGCAATTAATCATAGCAATGTATCATTGCTAGATGTTAACAGTTACTAAAACCGATGTAATTTTGCCAGTCATGTGGTATCCCCAACTCTCTCTCTCTCTCTCTCTCTCTCTGTGTCTTTCTCCTGCTCTCCTTGTCTTATAATACCGGCATTTTGCTTGCACTGCTCGAACTACACAGCCTGACGTAGCTTTAATTGAAGCATTTCAATTTCACTTTTTATTTCATTTTAATTAGAGCCAATTTGTATTTATGCCACGCCTTCTGCCCACCTATGTGATTCGTATGAATTTCTGTACGCTGCTTTAATTAAACGGCTTTTTTTTTGTTCAACACTTTTCAAGTTCAGGTCACAAACAGAATAGCAACAAACGCAACAAACGAGTTTCAAACTACAACTGAGCAGCGCAAACGAAATACATCAAGCGAACGGGCACTAGCACTCAGCCAAAATGCCAATTGGAGCACGAAGAACAGCCAATCCGCAACAACAATAGCAACAGCCCATAGCAATATAAAGCAAGAATAGTAACAGTGTGAAGAGCATTAAAGATTCATGTGGCCTAACGGATGAAGGACATTACGCTTCAAAGTTAAAAGGAATTATTTAATAATTCAAATTATGACTAAGACAAAACAACAAAACAGAAAAAACCATTAGCCTAGTTAGGCACTGGGTCCGTTGGCTCGCTGCCTGCACACAAGTTGCAATTATTAGCAGCATGGCATGCTTCAAAGCGATACCCACGAATGAAAGGTTCTAAATTTGAAAAGTGAATTGTGAAAAATGAAAACTAACCACATTTCTATTATTATTAGTATTAATATTACACGTGTAAGAAATGTTTGCTGTTGCCTTGATATACAGCGATAAAAATCGAGAGAGAAATGCTATAGTTGCGAATTCATTGACATTTTATATGAAAAGCATCAAAATTCAATCGATTATTGAATAACACATATATTGTAATTATAGACAAATGCGGCACATATTGTTGTTTAATCATTCAAATAAATATAGTAATTCAAACAGGCATATGTGGGGAGATAAGCTCGATTATTAATTACGAACAACAATAAATGTAAAGTCCACCTGCACATGCAATTTGCGTATTATATTATTTTCTATATTTTATAACAGGCTTAACAAATTTATTAGTCGCTTTCCAACTAAATTTCAGATTTAATTAGGTAAACGCACTAACAGCCCAACTCGAAACAGTTTGAAAAGCCTCTGACAACTAAAGCAACAGCTCAACGAGCCGTAAAGTCATTCGCATAGTTATGGATAATCTTACGACCGCTATGCTTTGGACGTTTGGCCAATCGAGCGTGAACCACTCAAATTAACAAAAGCCAATAAACAGAAGCCTTTCCCCCTTTTATCTATACCCAACCACTTACGCCATTTGCTCGCTTCCCAATTGGAAACCGATTCTCGCTCTGCGGTCGCTCGCTTTCCAAATCACGATACGTCGCAGTTGGTGATTTATATTGTCGAGCGCTGCCAATAAGCAACTCGCGTTGATTCACAAATTCCTTGGCCGATTTTAAGAATGAGGTGTTAGATGGGTTCTTCTTCTGCCGTTGCTCTTGTTCCTGCTCCAGTTGCAGCTGTAGATCCTGCATGTCCTCCTCTACGCTTAACACAAGTTGCATGTCGGAGTTTTGGTTAGGCGTTGCTAAGGCTGAGTTCGAGGCATTCACAAGTTCATTGCACTCATTACTGCTTGTATTGGTCATGCGCTGACATTTTATGGGCTTAAAATTTTCTATTTGCATTAGTACGGCGGCAGGACAAATGACCTGAGAATTGTTTATACTTTTCTGAAGAGTATCGCTAGCTGCAGTCAGACGCTGGCGATCGAATTCTAGCTGCTTGCGCTCTAGCGCTAGAAATTCTTCAAGATCCATATCGTCAATACACATACGTTAAAATGTTAAACTATAATAATAAAGCATATTAACAACAGTTCTTCAAAAAAAAAAGGTAAACAAACTCACTCAAATTGAAAATGCATGTTACAAGTGTTGCGCTAGTGTGGATATAGCCGTTTATCAGCTCAATTTAGCATTTTAAAAGCAAGCCTGAAAATGAAAGTTTTTTTTATTTAATTTTTTTACTAATTTAATGTCAAATAATGACCTGTTGTTATGTTGTATATAACTCAATAACGAACTTAATATTTGTTTTATTAAATTTTATATTGTTTTCAATATTTGTGAACACTTTCCTGCCATTTAACAAGCTAACCTAGTCAGTTCCGAATGCGGCGCAATGACACAGTTTTGTGATAAGTTTGAGAAAGTGCCCGGAGGATATACTTGTCCCACTACATTGCGCCGAGCTTTGACTCGTTTAATTTGCAATGGCACATGGTTGTATCCTAATTTCGAAATTATTGACTATACTGCGCGCTTGACTATGATAATTGACGGGCTGAGGGCTGCAGACTGAGCGTTGCTGTTGAAGACAGTGTTGCAAAACTGCCAATAACATATTGTATTACAACTCTGTTGGCTTACTCTTTTCTTTTCCGATTTTCGGCTATAAATTTAAATTAAAGCAGGCTTCTGCCACTTGTCAATTACTTTTGTATATTATCGTTAAATAGAGTAAATATTTATTATGTCCTTACATGTAGATACCAGTTCACAGATTTTTAGGTGAGTGAAGCTAAACTTAAAAAAGAGCTTTATATCTATTTTGAACAGCTTGTCAGATATGTCTGAGAAGAATGGACAGACAAAATCGCACGAAGCAAAATTACCCTGGTACTATAATGTATACAACACCATCAAGGATACGCCCATCAATTTAACACTTTTACTCGTCTCGGCTTTCGTCTTCTATAAAGTAGTAAATATAACGCGTCAGCGTCGGAATTTGAATCGTGTTCGCAACTTCTTTGGCTATGGGATAGACAATCAGAAATCGAAGTTACCACCACTGCAACGTGATTTTACCGTTAAAGAGTTACTCGAATATGATGGCACTCGAGAAGATGGACGTATTCTGGTAGCGGTAAATTATAATATATACGATGTATCGTGTGCTAAGCAGGTTTATGGGCAGACTGGAGCATACCCCCAATGGGCTGGATGTGATATATCACGTAATTTGATCAACTTTACTGCGGAACGAAATGATAGTCAGGAATTCGATTATATGAGCGACCTTACTGCCAAGCAAAGGAGCACTTTAGTGGAATGGGATCAACAGTATAGTGAAAAGTATCCGCTTGTTGGCCATTTGGTGTCCGATGATGAAAGTACTGGTAATGATGAGGCCAACAAAGAAGAAGTTACAAACCAGTTGGGTGCTATATAAAATGTAACAGATATTACGAAAATTTGTTGTTACAAACCACGATAAACTAAAAAGTAAAAAAATAAATAAAATTCGAACAATGTGATATTTAAATTGGCGCTATGCGTTACCCAAAATTGTGAATACAACCCTGCGCCCTGACAGCTACACAACACTGGGTGTCAGCTGTGCGACTGTGACAGCGCCTGTCAGAAAACGCGTTCACTTCCGTTTCTTTTCACTTTTGACCAGCAAGATGAAGTACGTAAAAGTTATATTAATTTTCGAAAAATACGTACATCACTCTGTTACCACGATTGTTTCGTGTTTGATGTAACAATTGAATATGCGCATTGGTGTTATTCTATAATATTTACTACATATGTTCCAACAAATAATTTTACTTGCAGAATCGGTTTGTGTGCATTCAGTGGGTACAAAATTTACCCAGGCCATGGCAAGACCATGGTCAAAATCGATGGCAAGGTAGTATAAACAACTAATGTTTTCTAATTTTCAAATTAAAACAAATACGCTATTTTTCTAGACCTTCACCTTTCTGGACAAGAAGTGCGAGCGCTCCTACTTGATGAAGCGTAATCCCCGAAAGGTCACTTGGACTGTGCTGTACCGTCGAAAGCATCGCAAGGGTATTGAGGAGGAGGCATCCAAGAAGCGTACACGCCGCACACAAAAATTCCAACGCGCCATCGTTGGAGCCTCGCTTGCAGAGATTATGGCTAAGCGTAACATGAAGCCCGAGGTGCGCAAGGCTCAACGGGATCAGGCCATCAAGGTGGCCAAGGAGCAGAAGCGTGCCGCTAAAGCAGCCAAGAAAGCCGCTGCACCGGCCCCTGCCAAGAAGTCCGCGCCCAAGCAGAAGGCCACCAAGGTGACTCAAAAATCAGCTCCTCGCGTCGGTGGCAAGCGGTAAACAACAATAAAAAGTAGAAGAGGAACCACTAGCTGCTCGATAGTTGGAAGTGAAATACAACGCGGGTTTTACATCAAAAATTATAAAAGAAACAAATTTTAGTGAAACGCTAATTAAAAAACAAAAGCTACAAATTCCGATTTGTAGCAGTAAAAATCGGCGCGTTTTGGTTTTGTTAACACGGTCGGCAAAAGAGACAAAGGTATCGGATTGGATGCACCGTTTTCGTGTAAGACATTCGAAATTACAAGCAATTTATTTTCAGAAAATTTACGTATAAACTATTATTGTTTAATGATGTATTAGGCATTTATTATCTGCTTACTAACGGTTTAATAATTCAAGTACGCATTGTACAAAGGCATATCCAACTCAACTGTCGATTCTAAAGTTATTTTACGAACGTTTGACTAATAGTTCCAAAACTTTTTTAAAAAAGCTTTTCACATAGTACGAATAAAGACGGATCATTTAGCCCTCATAGGAAGTATCGGCCTTAAGTTTGCGCCTTTTTCTCTGGCTTCGGCGTGAAGATAAAAAGTAGCTGGAAAAACTCAAATTTAATTTACGGCTTCCATATACTAAACATATCTTCATATCTTAAATATTTCAAACTCATATATCGTATAGGAATAGAGAAGTTCTTCAATAGGAAGCATTTAACTGGAGCACAGGCATTAGCATTCATGTGCAGCCTAGGTGTCCTCTAACTGTTCATTCTTTCACCTTAACTCATATTAGTAAACGTAACATAAAAATATGCCGTTATGGGATTTTATTATAAGAGCTGTTTTGGGATTATCTTAAATAAACTCCGAGCTATACTTCTTAAGTCCTATAAAATTGGTCAGATGTCCAATGGCATCCGTGTGGACCTTTACATAGGTGTACCTGGGATTATAAAGAATTGTAACAGACTGCTCCTGGAAGTCATCGTCGTAGGAACTCTCCAAATGCACTGTTGGTAACTCCAGTTCAATGAGTTGAACGCAACCCAAATCGCAGAGTAGCTCCAGGAGCAGCATTGCGTCCACGGGCAAAAGATGGGGAAAGCGAAGGAATAAGCTGTGCACGGTGCAGCCATTCCGTGTGATACACTCGCTCAACAGGGCGCCCATCCAACGATCGAGGACACGGCGATTCAACGAAGCATTCACTCGTATCCAGGGCTGAGGACGCATGGCAATCACATCCCTTGTGGCTTCCGGTTGCGACTTGATTTCGGTCTTTGCCTTACACTCAGCTATCTTCATCCGTTTAGAACGACGTGCGCATTGCAGCAGTGCCTCCTCACTATCCGTATCATCGCCGCTGCTTTGCGGCTGCTTTCGATCCAGTTTGACCTTCTTGCTACTACTTGGTTGAAAATCTGAATTCTGATCCACTAGCTGCCTCTTCTGCCCCACCACTGCTGGCAACGACGCCGGAGAAGCAGACACCAGAGTCTGGACACGCTCTCGTTCCAGCCGCTTTATGTGGAACGTGTGTACCACCCAATTTCGCATGTGCGCCTTATGCACGTACATAAAGCTGGCCACGCCTACGCGCTTTATGAGATCATGCGTCTCCAACAGTTGTAGTATTTCGAGCAGAAATTTACCAAAGGGAAAAGTGCAACGTAATGATACGCCATCGACTCCCAGAGGATATTGCTGTATGTGTTCCAAAATGTCCTTCGCGTGCTGAATGGCGTCCGACTCATAGTTGAGCTCTTCAAGCGAGGGCAGTAGCGTTGCAAAGCTGTTATCCGTATACCGCCAAAAGGAGGCTCTGTAAATATGTAGATTAGATCATATATAAAATTGTACGCAAAATCTGCTATTGCAGCAGAGAAAGGCCACAGAATTACTTAAATGTAGCTATATATCAGATAACACAATCAATCTTTTCTGATAGAAATCAAAGCGCGCGATGCTTACAATATGGAGATATTCCGGATTGAACAGAAAGGGGATTGTAATTAAAAGCAACAGAGGATCACTTACTTGACAACCTTTTCGAGCACCGCCTTACGCAGATCATCTTGTCTGGCTTGCATCTGCGGATGCTCACGTTCCTGTATGTGGATAGTGGGCAGATGCACAACGAAGACATCCTGTGCACGTGCGCGCTCCTCCTTGTTTAGGGATGGTTCATAATCTTGCGGACGATCTCCACTGTCGTCCTTGCCTGCCTCATAGTTGAGCAGCGCATTGCAAAGCGAATGCCAATCCGTTTTTCTGTTTAATGTGGAATCAGCTAAACGTTTGCCCAGATCCTTTAGTTCTTGCGGCTGCTGTAGCTGCCGCCAGTACGTCTCCAATTGCTCCATGAGTGTTACGAGATTCCCTGTGGAGACGGTTAGAGTGGTGCTACTAGATATAGAGCTATCTAGCTGTAGTTGCAGTGGCACTTGAGGTAGTGCATCGGCCACCAATTGACGCAAAATGGCGCGATGTTCATAGATGATGCGCTCCACGGCATTTAGATAATTTCCACTGTGCATTATGCAGCTAAAGGGACATTCCCCGTGTTCAAGTCGCGCACAGCTAATGTTTACGGATTGCCCTAGCGCATCCAGAGCGCAGAAGAAATGCATGGAACGCATGGGCAACTTATTGAGCTGATTATAGATGCTGCTTTGTAGACGATAAGTAAGATTTGCCGGATGGAAACGAACACGAGCAGCCTGGCGACCACTGCAAACGCTCTCCAGACGCTTGGAGTACTCCGTTTGCGGTGCATTGTCAAATATACTGCTATAATGGTCCAAAATACGATCCGAAGTTGATCCTGCTGTCTTACTTGACATACTGGTTGTATCTACATTGAGTATATTCACGGGCAGCTGCAGATTTAAAATCAACCAGTTAGTCGCCACCCATTCACCGAGGAGCAGCAGCTGCGCGAAATTTGGGGATGGTAAATCTAGGCTGGTCAAGTCTGGAGATTCATGAAAACGTCGCTCGAATGTGAAGTAGGCATCGTAGAGCAAATATCCATACTTCTGGCACATTAATCTATACTTGTACTTGGAGCTAAGCAAATGTCCAGGGCCTGAGATTTGGCGATTCGCATGTTGGATATTGCGACGCTTGACGGCCACCAAAAGTGAATCTACGCGCGCTTTGTTGAAAGCCGCATTCAACACATCCTCTGGGAAGTGTTTATAAATTTCAAAGGCTTGCAGATTGAACAGCGTTTTATCCTTTGCACTGCACAAGATACTGTGCTGTACACCGAAAACAACAGTTATTTGAAGTTCTGTCTCCGTGCTGGGATTTGCATAGAGCAGCAAATCCTGTTCACCGGTGGCCGCCGCACACTCCCTGAAACGGGAGCGATACTCCTCAAGATTATCAGGCAGCAGAAATTGACGATAGACAAAGTCCTTAAAATAATAGAGGATTAGCTAGTAACTATCCCATTGGAATACGCACGCAACAGCCTACCTCATTAATGATCATGCGGTGCAGCTTCTCGAGTATGATCACAAAATGTATGAGCAGCGCTTCGATTTGATCACTACGCACAGGATACTCCAGCTTGAGTTGCGGCAAAAAACGTTCATTGTATATGGCATTAAATTCCGGTTGGGCTTGCATCATATAAATCCAATTGCGAACATCCGGATGATCGCGTTTCATTCGAATCAAAAATTGCAGCCGTCGCACACAAGCCTGTGTTGTCTTATTATTTATATTTAGATATCTACGTATCACATCCCGGCAAATAATGCCCACATTGTAGAGCGCCAGCGCAGGTAACGGTGCATTAATGAATAAATATACAGCTCGTCCCATTTTCAGTATACGATCCTCCCCAGCACACCATGTGACGCGCAAGGTTCGCATATTACGTAATGCATCACGGTCGATGTCGTCGCGGGGTCCGCCCTTGCGCTTGCGCGCATCCGTTGAGCTCGTACCGCGTGTCTTACTAAATCGAGGTACTGGTTTCAATCGAATCAAACTCAGGCGCTTACGTACGGGAAATACTGATGCCGCTTTCCGGGCATTCGTTGCAGTCGATCGTGTGGCTGGCATCGAATTGCGCTTCACCCACGACCAATGACGAAACTGATGCGCAAAGAGCGATGAGCTAAGGCCTGCTGCGCCCTGTTGATCACCTGGCACACTGCCATCATCTAGCTGTTCTGCCTCCTCAAAAGCAACCGTGCGCACAAAGCTAAGCGGCTGCGGACGTTTCTCTTTTCTGACAGCCACTTTGCGCTCCCTGTGCTTAAGGAACCCTAGCTTAGTGTAGATGCAAACATGCTGTAGTTTGGCCCAATAGTCGGCAATCTGCTCGCTACTGGTGAACTCATATGTGAGTCGTTCGTAGCTCAGCTCTGGATTAATCCGTTTGTAGTTATGACCGCTGCTCGTAGTGGTGTCCAGCAGGCAGGCGCGTCTATTTAAATACACCCAACGTTGCAAAGCATCGCGTCCCAGCTGACGTTCACTGACCTGCAATAGGCCCATGTTGTTTAACAGGCGAAGCATTCCTAAATAACGTTGCTGCTGACTGATTCGCGGTATCAAATTATGCAACTGGAGCTGCGGGAGTAGGTAGTGCTGTCGCACTGGATGCTGCAGCTGTGGACGCAGCTTCTCTGCAACATCTCGCTCGATGCGAAAGATGCGAAGCATTAGCGAAAGTGGCATGCGCTCCAAAGCATCCATAAAGTAAAGCCAACCAGGTGGCTTATTGTAGCTGGGCAACGGTGGTATAAAAGTGCGCCAGCTAATCTCCTGCGTATAGGGCAACACCTCCGACTCTCTGGCCTGCCACTCCTCCAAAAAGTCACGTGTCATCAAAGACGGTTCGGTGCGCTGCCACTGCTGCAACAACTCTTCATTCATTTGCAACGGCCGTTGACTGCGCTGCAGCTCGTAGAGCAAATAATAGAGGAATTCGTGTAGGGTGCAGGCCACCAGGAGTTTAGGTGCCGATGGCTTTGGTTTATCTTGAGGCTGACGCTCAATGCGTAGTCTTCTGCGTTCCATGTGCTCGCGTCGCTCTTTGGCCAACATAAATTGAGCGGGACGCAATTGTCGCTCCTCGTTCATCAAATGGAAATTGTACTTTAAACGCAAGACCTCCCGCTCGAGTTGTTCGTGCTTCAGATCGATCTTCGGATGTGTGACCAAGCGATAGAGACGCACGCGTTGCTCATACTCCAGCGTCACTTCGTAGACATTCAAAATGCGTGCATGTTGCATGCGCTCCAGCAGTCGAAACATCGACTTTCGACATATTTTTTCACGCGCGCCAATATTCTTTTCCGTTTCCATGATAGATCGAGTCAAATCAATAGTATGTGTAATACAGGTCTTATCAATTTGCTGAACAATTAACATTTTGCGCGCGACATGTCGTGGCGTCTCCTTATCGGTGCCTTTGTACAATTTAATCGAGAAGTCCATAGGACGTACATTGGCTTTAATATTGGGCAGATCATTGATCATAATGTCCACGTTCAGGGGCATATTCTGGAAAGAGTGGATATGTATCATAATTGGTGAATAGGATTTAGGCTTGAGGCATCAATTACAAAATCCCACGCTCCAAACCATTAAATGTGGTAAAAATTTGACGTGGTAAATCGGAAAAACTACATCTTTCACAGTAAGCGAGTAGGTGTCAAGTAGTGTCAAGCTTATGATTAGCAAATTATCTATCTGCGACCAACGGGGCAGTCAGATAAAATTTGTTTCAAGAATATATTACATCCGATCGTGAAAAACAAAAAACAAAATTTAAATGTTAATGTTAACTTAAAACAATTTGCTAATTCTCAAGACTGACATTGCAAATACACACTTAAGCCAAAAACGATAGAAAACCTTTAGTCAGCTCAGCCAGATCAAGGAAAATTCAGAATAATAAAAGTTCAGTTATAAGATAAGTCAAATTGTTGAATAAAGGCAATTTATTATTATTACCAACTCGTCTTGGCACTGTAGCTGTAGCACCGACTTCTCCAGCAGCTCCTCCTTTTCGTTGACAATCGCTTCTGCTTGAGTCCCAACTGCCACGTAGCGTGTAATGCGGGATTTTCCTGCAGTTTCTGTGTAGCTCTTGATTCTTTGCTTGCGTACCAGATATTTGATTGCACTTCGTGCAATTTGAAAATTGATAGCGACGTAGTGACCCAGCTCGAGGATAGTCATGCCCCTCGTACCAAAGTGTTTAATGGCACGCAAGCATTCTAATTCAATGGGCATATTGACATAGGCATGTCGCTGACTTAGCAACTCATCGGGCGCTTTATCCTCCCGATCTTCACTCTGATCCACCTGATTAATATCATCGAAAACCATGTTAGGGTTACGAAGACGTACAACCAACATTTTTCTGCCTTTTGGGTGCTGCTTAGAGCCGCTTGGCATCGCGGGATTTGGCGGTTGAACGAGTGTCGTCTCAAAGATTTTGCGAAAATTGTGCGAGACGAGCAGCTTCTTAAGCCTCGAATTGGATAAATCTGGTATACGTTCCAATATTTCGATACTCGGTATATACTGAAGCGGGCTGGCCTTAATCTCTGTATAGAACTTTTCCATTATGCGCTGACTGTAGCTTTTGTAAATCCGAAAAAAACGAGGCAATATGACCAAAGTCGAGATCAAGCTGCGTCCATTGTGGCGCTCCGCATAGGGCTGGCCGACAAGCAGCTGCTGCTTCAGCAACCAGTTTCTGCACAAACGATATTAATTCAGATTTCATGGTATTTACACTGCATGGTCTAGCAAACTTACCTCAAATAGAATATTAAACTGGTGTCAGTGAAGTAATTGGTCAACGACCAAGGGCCACGTGTGGTTTCTCCATTATAGCGCGAACGGCCCACACTCTCGAGAAATACATAATGCTGCAGGGATAGTTCACGGGGCAGTAACATGTTTTCTGGCTTCAGCGCCTTTGTGCGTAATTCCTGGTTTGCCACTATGACCATGTTTTGTTGATACTGCTCGGTGGCTGCTGCAGCGGAGAGTGATTTTATCTCGTCCATGTCTACGCGACGACGCGCCTTGTAATCCTTGCAGTTACCCCTTATAAGGCCATCCTGTACGGGTGCAAAAGGCAGTCGTAAAAATGGACAGCTATCTGGTATAGCAGGCATTCCGTATTCCACATCCTGATCATTCAAGCGCTTATATAGCGGCATCAGCGGCCTTGCTTCGGGCAATCTGAAAAAGTTGACTTCCTCTGTCGACCGTAACAATAGCATCCATATCTGTTGATGCAGCTTATCTGGCAAGGGATTGCCACCATAGAGTCTTACAGACAACAGCGACCACAGAGCTATTAACAAATTGTTTGTTCTTTTAGTATGAACTCCAACAGTTGCATATACTGCTTGCATTTACCGTGCATGGAGCAGTTGTTATGTTGTTACTTACATGGTAATGTGGTGCCATCTAAGCCTTCCAGCGCAATTTCATCAAATACAGCATCTATCCAGGAACCACCTGCAAATGCTGCACACATTTTGAAAGGTATGAAATATGAATATTTAATGTGAATATCACGTTTAGTCAAAATTGATTAACGTCACATTAAACAGCTGTTTCTGTCGGAACTATACGATTCCGTTCAGAACCAGATCAATTGACACGCTCTTATAAAAGAACTTAATAATAATTCTTTGCACTTAACCAAAAATGAGCAAAGCGAACCAATTAACATATTTTGCAGTGGTATATTGAACTATTTAAGAACTGAGTAAATTATATTCCTAAAAAACTATACTTATCAAATTCAACTGCAGTGTTGCAAAATGCGTCCGCCTGCTGTGTTAGAGTGAGACGAAACTATAGCCGGAGTCAGCAGCTGTCAAAAACGATGCAGCTGCCTACAAACAAACGCCGCAATTCTTGTCATTTCTAGCGCTCTTTTGCGAGGTTAACGCCAATTTCACAAGCTTGTAAAAAGTCGAGGAATAAAATAAGAAAAAGTACAGTTTTAACGAAAATTTAATTAATAAACAAATAAAGAAATGTCAATCGCGACCTTGTCGAACTTCAGTTTCGCCAATATGGCAGCCCAGCTTAACGAGGAGCAAGGTATTTCATTTCAAGATAAAGGCGAAACCTGGAATAATGCCAAAGATGGTAAGGAGAGCAAATTGAATAAATGAAACTTCATCAATGCTGTCATAATCCCACAGTCAAAGCTATTGTTGAAGCGCTCGACAGCCAATCCATAGTTCATTATCTCAATCTTGATGGCAATACGCTGGGTGTGGAAGCTGCTCAAGCCATTGGTGAGGCGCTGCAAAAGCATCCGGAATTTCGCAAAGCTCTGTGGAAAAACCTCTTTACCCGACGTCTGAAATCGGAGATTCCATTGGCTTTGGAGCATTTGGGCGATGGTTTAATTGCAGCTGGTGCTAAGCTTACAGTGCTCGATCTCAGCGACAACGCGCTGGGTCCAAATGGAATGACCGGATTAGAAAAGTTCCTACGGTCGTCCGTTTGCTACTCGCTGCAGGAGTTGTACCTCAATAACTGTGGCCTTGGTCCTGAGGGCGGGCGCATGCTTTCTGTTGCACTCATCGATCTCCATAGGAACGCTAAAGAAGCGGGTACGCCGCTTCAATTGCGCATTTTTGTGGCTGGACGCAATCGTTTGGAGAACGCAGGAGCCAAGGCTTTGTCAAAAACATTCAAAGTACTGCAAACTCTGGAGGAAATCACAATGCCACAGAATTCTATTTATCATGTAGGCGTCGCTGCGCTTGCCAGTAGTTTTAAACAGAATCCCCACTTGCGTATCCTCAATATGAATGACAATACGTTGGGTGTTCGCGGAGCTGCTAAGATAGCCGAAGTCTTTGAGCATACCCCACTGTAAGTGTAAAACTGAGATAACTATTTTCAAATGTTCTGTCATTAAATTTGATCACACTGTCGCTTGTAGATTACGTGAAATCAATTTTGGCGATTGTTTGCTAAAGACCGATGGCGCTTATCATTTCGCCGAGGCCCTGGAACAGAATCACGAGCAGTTAGAGCTCCTGGATCTGGGCTTCAATGAAATCAACTATGATGGCGGCTTGGTGCTGGTGACGGCCGTGCAGCACAAGCCCAATCTGCGAATATTTAATCTGGATGGGAATTGCTTTGGTCAAAATGGAAGCTCACAAATCGTTGCCCAAATGGCAAAATCCAAAAATGCTGATGCCCTGCTGTCTTTGGATGATATAGTCTCCGAAGAGGAGGGCGAGGAGAATAGCGCTGATAATGAAGACAACGTAACACCCGAAAATAGCGACGATGATGAAGAATCCGATGACCAAGGCGATGAAGATTATCAAGATGACGGGGATTACGATCCAAATGATACCACAGAGGAGGTGGATGAAGATGACGAAGCCTATGTGACCACCAATGCTTATACCACTAAGGTAAACCAAAACCACCTGTTCAATTACTTTACAACAAAATGTTTATTCAAACTAATTTATTGATTGATTACTTTAAGGGATTAATGCATTTTCTCTTTGTAGCTCTTCAACGACAGCATCAACTCTAACAAGCCTACCAAAAGTGTTGACACGACCATGAAGAATGGTAACAATGTAGACACCATCCCCTGCACTCCCGAGAAATTTTGCCTAAGTCAAAGGCCTTGTACACTGCAGCAATTTGACTCGCTGAATGCGATTAATAAGCTGGAGGCCTTCCATAACATTATCAATGTAAGATTAAAACAATTAAGGGCTAGGTAGACGCCAAAAAAACATAGAAAAGGGATTGATTGACCGCAAATTCACATTAGTTTATTCTTTAATGGGTTTTAGTAAATATTAAACTTGCGATATATTAAATTATGATCACTCCTTGTTTTAAACATTAAAGGCCGAGTTACCCTTTGTCTACGTAATCTAAAGTCGGATATGTAAAATTCCATCGCACTAAAGTAGAAATATTGTGTTATATATATATATATATATATATATATATATATATATATATATATATATATATATATATATATATATATATATATATATATATATATATATATATATATATATATATATATATATATATATATATATATATATATATATATATATATATATATATATATATATATATATATATATATCGATAAACTGTAACTAACTTCGATTAACTATGTAATTTTAAATTCAATTCACTCCACAGCTATTTAACGGAGATAATCACTTGCTGATGCTTATCTTCACGACGCTCAAGTGCGGACACCTTGCTCAAACGTCGCCGGCAGCTTTGGAGCTGGCCGTATCACTCTATCAGGCTACCTTTGACTATGCCATCAAAACAAAGCAGGAATCGCGCGTTCTGGACTATTACCTGATACAGTTGGGTCTGTTACGCAGCGAGGAGCGTTTTAAGAGCGAATATAATATGAAGGGGTGTCGCTATGCTCTACGCGAGGCAATAAAGAAAAAATATTTTGCCAATGATGATATTAAGAAAACATTTAAAACATTTCTCGAACAACTCGATGCTTAGCGAGTATCACTGGAGTTAGCTTTTTAAATGATTTCCTGATTCCGTGACCACAACTAACAAATAAGTTTCTATTACAAATTCTAAAAACAATTTCGCTTTTTAGAGGTGTACAATTATATAACTAGTAATAAAATCCAGAAGTAATAATATTGATCTTTAGAATGTCCAAAATTATAGTTCGGAATGAATGTATTATATCATGTGGCTTCCAAAATACATAATATTGATATTATTCATCAGTAAAGAAAATCAGCTGTACCCTCGGGCAAGAAAGAATATTAAATAAGTTTATTATCAATTCAAGCAGAAAGGTATAAATAAAAAAACTAAGTTAAAGGCGCTACATAATGTTTTTTAATTAAATTTTTTCCAAGATATACAGTGAATCAAAAAAGTATTGGCACACTGCAAAAATCTGCTTTCCCTGTGCTTTAACTTTTTTTCAATGAATCTTTTGAAAAATGAAAAACATAATTCGTTTAACGCATTTATTTATAACAAATTCAAACAAAAAAAAGTAAATTTTAGCTTGGATTCGCTACTAGGAACTTAAATGTAAAAAAAGGCACAAATTTTCATCAAATAAGTATTGGCACAAGCATCGTAAACTGCTCGCTCCATAGAGTTTGGATGACGCTAGTACTTTGTGGGTCCACCTTTAGCTTCAATAACGGCCTGCAAACGTCTCTTCATACTGCTAACCAGTTTTGCCGTTTCACAGGTACTGATTTTGCTCCACTCAGCGGATAAGGCCTCTTTCAGGGAATCCTTTGATGTTATGTGGTGAGATCTTATTTTTCGCTGAAGCAGGTGCACTACATGCTCAATGGGGTTCAAGTCCGGTGATTGGGGGGGGTGTTTTCAGCTGCTTGCAATGGTAAATTAACCATTCCTGCACCAGATAAGATGAATGTTTTGGGTCGTTGTCTTGCTGGAACAGCCAATTGGTGCCATTGAGACCCAGCTTTTCGACACTTGCACCCAAATTTTCTTTTAGGACGTCTCGATAAACATGCTTATCCATAGTGACATCAATAAATGCAAGGTTACCAACTCCATAAGCAGCAAAACACCCCCAAACCATCACATTACCTCCACCGTGTTTAAAAGTTTTGAGCAAATTATTTTCTTGAAGCTCTTTATTAGGTTTTCGCCAGTTCTTTTGGGCTCCATCTGACCCAAATAAATTAAATTTTGGCTCGTTACTAAATATAACTGAGTTCCAAAATGAATCCGGCTTATCCAAGTGTTCTTTGGCAAAATCTAGCCTTCTCTTTCGGTTAACCTTCGAAATAAAAGGTTTGCGACGAGGAACACGACCATGATATCCAGCCCTATATAGGGCTCTGGAACGATTCTTGAAGGCTTTCGCACAACTTCACAGCTGAGGTGTGTGGATTTTTTGCCACCGTAGACACTACATTCCGCTCCTGGCGATCGTCAAATTTTTTTGGCCGGCCTGATCTGGGTTCTGGCGCTACTTTTCCAGTGGTTGTGTAATGAACTATAATGTTTCTTACGCTGGACCATGATCTGTTGACTATGGAGCCAATTTCGCGATAAGATTTTTGTTCTAAATATAATTTTATAATTAATTTACGCAATTCTACGGAAATTTGTGTGCCTCTGCCCATTTTGCTTCTTTTTTTTATGAAATTGAGTTACGAAGTGCCGCTAACCACATGTATATTGAAAAGCGAGCGAATAAGTGCAAAGCAAACATGAAAAATAACGGGGATTTACCGTTATGGCTCTAAAAACATAAGATAGAAAATAGGGTGTGCCAATACTTATTTGATGAAAATTTGTGCCTATTTTTACTTTTAAGTTCCTAGCAGCGAATCCAAGCTAAAATTAACTTTTTTTGTTTGAATTTGTTATAAATAAATGCGTTAAACGAATTATGTTTTTCATTTTTCAAAAGATTCATTGAAAAACAAGTAAGAAAACTCTAGTCGAGACCGCTCGACTAGGGTATACCCTGAACCCTACGAAGAACCGCTATTCCACGCATTCTTCATTTCTTTTATATACACATGCATATGTACGTTCATTACAAGCAAAATATACACACACACGCACAGGCGCACGCACACACAAGCGCAAGTCGGTGCGTCAGCTGTTGTTTGGCTGCTTTGCATGGCAATGTAATGGGAAATTAAATGTTTAATAACTTTTTTTCTAGACGAACGATTTTGATCAAACTTGTTGGCCGTGATCATATCATCCATATGTATGTATGTGCCAAAGCACAAGTCTCTAGTATTTGATATACGGGACTTACAAATTTGAGGCGAAGGGGGCGTGGCATCCAAAATTTAACAAAAACCGAAATTGTATAAGGCTCACATAACACTAAGTGCAAAATTTGAAGACTCTAGCTAGAAAGATGATTTAGATAGAATTTTATAGCTTAATTCAGATTTTCGTTTTTAATCGATAACAATAAAACGATAACAGTTATCGAATTTCTGAAACAAACTCAATCTTTTCGTGCTATACAGGAACCTACATAAAAAATTTCAAGTCTCTAGCTCTTGTAGGTGCTGAGAACGACGCGTTCATACATACGGACAGACGGACGGACAGACGGACATGACTCGGCTTGTCATCCTGATCAAGAATATATATACTTTAGGGGTCTGCCACGCCTCCTTCTGCCTGTTACATACATTTCAACAAAAACATTATACCCTGATTTCCCATTTTCAATGGGTTCAGGGTATAAAAAAGTTAAAGCACAGGGAAAGCAGATGTTTGCAGTGTGCCAATACTTTTTTGATTCATTGTAGTTAAAATAGATTTTTAAATGAAAAACTGCATAAGTAGAATAGTTAGAGCATCGACCAAAAGAATATATAGCGTTGGAATAGAAATTGACTGTGACATTTGACTTTAAATTGAATAAAGAAAATATTTTGAATTATGTTAGATGCCTGCGAAAAGACATTTTATTTACATGGAAAAAATGGTATTGTATGTGACTACGAACTATGTTTACAAAACATGATATATATATATATATATATATATATATATATATATATATATATATATATATATATATATATATATATATATATGTATGTATATAATAAATTGTGTTTTGTATTGTATTGGTGGATTATCGCTTGGTTTTCCTTTGTTAAAAGTTACAAATTGAAAGAATGTTGCGAAGTGATAAAAACATCTATGGAACACCAATTACAACGTTATTAAAAAATTCCCCTAATTCGTTTGGCTTCTACTTTTTTTTTACTTTTTGCATTGGTATATAAAAAAAACTTGTTTATTTATTCAAGTTGTATTCAGGGCGTACGTTTTCTCACTGTCCCTCTGTTTTTTTTTTGGTAAGTTATTTGTAACAATATACCAGGAGTAGATCTGTGAGGGGCTACTTTAGAGCATTAAGCCTTCATTTTTATGTATTTAATGTATATTTATATATATATATATATATATATATATATATATATATATATATATATATATGTCAATATACATTATATACATAAAAATGAAGGCTTAATGCTCTATATATATATATATATATATATATATATATATATATATATATATATATATATATATATATAGAGAGAGAGAGAGAGAGACTTATGCCTCGAAATCGGAATCATCGTCATCGTCCACTTCAACATCTTCGTCGCTGCTCTCGCTGTCCAAAGCGCGGGCCCTTTTGGCTGCAGTCTTCTTCTTAGTTGCGCCTCCACTGCTGTCATCTTCTCGTTGCCGTTTAGCACCTGTTGGACGTTTGATGGGCGAGTCATCCAGATCATTGTCGTTATCATTGTTGGTATCGTCGTGCTCTTCGTCCTCTTCATCCGAAATGAGGAAGGAGTAATTGATCTTTTTGCTAGCTGCACGCCGACCCGGACGTTCTACACGTTGAACCTCTTCCACCAGTTCACACGAGCTATCTAGCGATTCCTTAGCCTTCTTTCCCTAATCGAAATGGATACATATATTCACATCCGAACAATTACAATTAACTTGTTTTACTTACCTTGCTGAAGTCCAGTTTACCCTGCTTTAGACCATCACCATTTTGCTTCTTCGGTTTCTTCTCGGCATGTTCCTTTTTATGTGCAGGTGCTTTTTTGCTCTTGGGTGAGGATTTTGGGGCGCCGCCCTCAACGAGCAAATCGAAATCGTCTACCTCTTTGTCGGCTGCTGTTTCCTCCTTCTTAATAGCCTTAACTTTGATCATCCGCTCCTTTGTCTTGACGGCCGTGTTTGTAGCTGCTTGGAATTTCTTTATAATTTCATCGGTCACTTTGAATTCGACGCGTTCGCCAATTGGATCGGGAAAGATGTCTGAATTGCCCGCTGATGGTTTGCCACCTTTTTGGCACGACCAGTCGCCGCCTTTTGACCCTTCATCGCCTTGGCTTGCTTGAGATTAATGCCTTGCTCCTCTAATCTCTCCTTCTCTTCGACCTCGGTGAGTTTTTGTTCGAGATTGTCAAGATCATCCATCCACAGATGGCTAGGCGTCTTCTTCATGAGATTGTCTAGTTCCGCCATCTTGAGATCGCGTTGCTTGAGCAGCTCATTCTTACGCTCCTCGGTCAACATCCACATGGACATGCCCAGCAAATAATCAAATTTCTTGACTTCTGTTAGCTTCTGGAATGCCTTCTCAGGATCTACTTCTTTTTTATCTTTTTGCTGGTGGTTCCAACTGAAGTCTCTTCCTCCTCCTCATCATTATCTTCGGCTGCCTCGACATCTTCCATTTTTATGCGTCGTTGCCATTCTTTAACTGGATCTGGCCGATAGCCACGCTTAATCAGCTCATCGATCATCATTTTGCGTTGCTTATTCTCAATCACTAGCTTTTTTCGCACTTCTCCAAAATGAAACGAGCCTGATCGCTTAACCGATCTGATTGTGCTGTTAGCTGACCTACTAGATAATCCTTGCGCCTATTATAGTATTCCAAGCGTAGCTTGTAATACTCCACCAATATATCCGTTGGCGAGGAAAGCGACGCAAACAATTATTTTCATCGAACGCGTGCATCTGATTTGTGGATATTGACGAGCTCAGCTTTAGGACACGATGGAATCCACCTTCTTCGCGGCGCAAACGCTCAAATTCACCTGGCGCGAAACTAATTACAAAACGCACTGTTGTATCCGTGTGAAATTCACGGTAATCGGATATAATTGCTTTAACCTTTTCGGTTCCATTTGATAGAGTCTCCAGGACGTTCTCTTTATAGTTTTGTGTCCATACACCAATTGGCAATTCAGTGATCTCAATGCGATTATCAGGAAGGATTTGTATATTACCCGAGTGCACATAACGTCCATCGGACACATATTCCATGGTACCTGTAAAATTCTTGTACCATGGATGCAAAGGCAATGGCTCCTCATTGTTGATCATGCGACGCAAATTAGTGATCATATCACGCGGATTATAATTTGCAATTTTCGTAGACCAACCAGTGCCTATGCCCTCGGCGCCATTTACCAATACCATGGGAATAATAGGTATATACCACAAGGGTTCAATGCGCTGACCGTCATCTACCTGATACTGCAGCAAAGGATCATCCAATGGATGATAGATGAGTCGTGTAAGAGGCGACATTAATGTGAATATATAACGAGCGCTTGCGCAATCTTTACCACCGGTTAAACGTGTGCCGAATTGACCACGGGGTTCCAGCAAATTGATATTGTTCGAGCCGACATAATTCTGTGCCAAATTTACTATGGTCATCTGTAGTGACATCTCGCCGTGATGGTATGCCGACATTTCGGCTACCGAACCAGATAGCTGAGCTACTTTTACTTCCCTCTTATCGTTTCGTTTGAAGCACGTAAACATAACCTTACGTTGGCCAGGCTTTAGACCATCCACTAAACTAGGAATCGACCGTTCGTTATCCGCATTGGAGAAGAGTACCAGCTCGAGATTGATAAAGTCCGAGTAACTGACATGTTTGGTCCCTTTGGTGTAGAGATAACGCTCTGGTAGACCCAATTGTTTGCGACGCTTCACCTCATCCATGTGATTGGTGAGCCAGGTTTTACGCGATTCCACGTGCTTCTTGGCAAAGGCCATTACAATGTTATCATCATCCACTTGGCCATCATATTTAAACAGAATCCTATGGCGTTCCATGTCCTTTAAATGAAAAAGAATTTTAATTGTCTTTTTTGTCTTCGAAACATTTCGAGATACAAATTTTATCTTTGTATATATAGGCGATAATTGATAAATTAACTAGTAGTTTTTGATAATTATGTGACTATCCAACTATCTAATGAAACATGAACGTATTAGCCCAAATCTATCAAACATAATAAATATTTAATGTACAATGCAATACCCACCTGGAAATATTCTTTTGCTTCTTTAGAGGTTGAAGTACCGAGACCCTTATAGTACTTGATATTATACGTATGATGATTTGGTGTGTCCATTTTCCATTCGTCGAATTCAGGCAGTGAATAAAATGAAATCTCTTCGTTCTTTTTCGTTGCCTTCACAATAGGTGTTATGAACTCCTCGAGGAAGGGCAAACGCAACAATTCTGGCCAATTGGTGTGAATGAAATTGATAAGTAATCCCTTAATATGAGAACCATCCTGATCCTGATCTGTCATGATCATAACTTTGCCATAGCGCAATGTCTTTAGATCATCGACGGTCAAATATTTCTTCTTATACTGCAAGCCAATAATCTTGCATAAATTATTAATCTCAGCATTTTCTGTGAGCTGCTTAAATGTGGCCTCTCGCACATTGAGCAGTTTACCACGCAATGGAAAGACGCCGTAGTAATTACGTCCAATAACACCTAAGCCAGAGACAGCCAAAGATTTTGCTGAGTCACCCTCGGTTAGAATGAGAGTACAATTGATAGAGTTTTTGGTGCCTGCTTCGTTGGCATCTTCTAGTTTGGGTATGCCCTTAATTTTAGAAGATTTCTTGCCGCCCGTTTTGGCAATATCATTCTGTGCCTTAAACTTGGCCCATGCCAATACCGACTCCACAATGCCCGCCTTCGAGACATTGGCAATGAACTTTTCGGAGAATGTACATTTAGAGCCAAAGCTTTTGGCTTGCAGTGTCATATTCTCTTTGGTCTGCGAGTCGAATGTGGGATTTTCGATCAAGCAGTTCACAAATATCCATAAATGGTTGCGCACTTGAAACGGCTTTATACTGATGCCGTTCTTGTTTTTCTTTTTAATACTTCTATTAGCTGTTTGATGACATTATCAACCACATGATCGACGTGACGACCACCCTTAGTTGTTGCTATCGAATTAACAAACGACACCTGTTGAAAGCCGCGGTCTGAAGGACAGCAAGCAACTTCCCATCTTTCGCCACATGCCTCGTAGACCACTTTGATGGGCTGGCCAGCATCATCATCGGCATTCTTGACAAACAAGTCAATGTATTCCTTAAACCCACGCACGGGAACCTTTGTGCCATTCAAAAAGACAGACACACCCTTTGTGGAAGCGGCTATATCGTAGGCACGACGCGACATTAGCGCTACAATGTCATTATCCAAAGATTCCATTTTAAATTTGGCTAGATCTGGACTAAAGGTGATACGCGTATAGTCGGTGCCATTGAAATCTTTAATCTAAAAAGATATTTGAAGTTAGTTTGATAATCAATTTGGGAAGTTAGTATGTATACTTACAATTGGGTCACCAGCTTTGCCCATGTTATTACCCCAAGTCTGTTTGAAGCTCTTTCTGTACTGCTTTGTGGCCGTTTCCACAGTGAAACTGTTTGAGAAAATGTTGCACAATTTGGCACCGTACCCATTTCGACCTCCTGTAACTTTTTTCTCATCATCATTGTAATTGGATGAAGTCAGTAGATGACCAAATATCATTGTGGGCACAAACATATTCTCTTCCTTATGCATAGTTACAGGTATGCCCTGTCCATTATTCCAAATGGATACAATATTTCGTTCAGGATCGATATCGACTTTAATCGTATTCATAGACTTGTCACGTTGCTTATTATCAGCCGCATTCACGAGTATCTCATCAAAGATCTTATAGAGACCCGGCACAAATGATATCTCACGTTGTATCATGCGATTTTTTTCCACATCGTGTATCCACATTAAATTAAAAAATGGTATTGTATGTGACTACGAACTATGTTTACAAAACATGATATATATATATATATATATATATATATATATATATATATATATATATATATATATATATATATATATATATATATATATATATATATGTATGTATATAATAAATTGTGTTTTGTATTGTATTGGTGGATTATCGCTTGGTTTTCCTTTGTTAAAAGTTACAAATTGAAAGAATGTTGCGAAGTGATAAAAACATCTATGGAACACCAATTACAACGTTATTAAAAAATTCCCTAATTCGTTTGGCTTCTACTTTTTTTACTTTTTGCATTGGTATATAAAAAAACTTGTTTATTTATTCAAGTTGTATTCAGGGCGTACGTTTTCTCACTGTCCCTCTGTTTTTTTTGGTAAGTTATTTGTAACAATATACCAGGAGTAGATCTGTGAGGGGCTACTTTAGAGCATTAAGCCTTCATTTTTATGTATTTAATGTATATTTATATATATATATATATATATATATATATATATATATATATATATATATATGTCAATATACATTATATACATAAAAATGAAGGCTTAATGCTCTATATATATATATATATATATATATATATATATATATATATATATATATATATATATATATATATAGAGAGAGAGAGAGAGACTTATGCCTCGAAATCGGAATCATCGTCATCGTCCACTTCAACATCTTCGTCGCTGCTCTCGCTGTCCAAAGCGCGGGCCCTTTTTGGGTGCAGTCTTCTTCTTAGTTGCGCCTCCACTGCTGTCATCTTCTCGTTGCCGTTTAGCACCTGTTGGACGTTTGATGGGCGAGTCATCCAGATCATTGTCGTTATCATTGTTGGTATCGTCGTGCTCTTCGTCCTCTTCATCCGAAATGAGGAAGGAGTAATTGATCTTTTGCTAGCTGCACGCCGACCCGGACGTTCTACACGTTGAACCTCTTCCACCAGTTCACACGAGCTATCTAGCGATTCCTTAGCCTTCTTTCCCTAATCGAAATGGATACATATATTCACATCCGAACAATTACAATTAACTTGTTTTACTTACCTTGCTGAAGTCCAGTTTACCCTGCTTTAGACCATCACCATTTTGCTTCTTCGGTTTCTTCTCGGCATGTTCCTTTTTATGTGCAGGTGCTTTTTTGCTCTTGGGTGAGGATTTTGGGGCGCCGCCCTCAACGAGCAAATCGAAATCGTCTACCTCTTTGTCGGCTGCTGTTTCCTCCTTCTTAATAGCCTTAACTTTGATCATCCGCTCCTTTGTCTTGACGGCCGTGTTTGTAGCTGCTTGGAATTTCTTTATAATTTCATCGGTCACTTTGAATTCGACGCGTTCGCCAATTGGATCGGGAAAGATGTCTGAATTGCCCGCTGATGGTTTGCCACCTTTTTTGGCACGACCAGTCGCCGCCTTTTGACCCTTCATCGCCTTGGCTTGCTTGAGATTAATGCCTTGCTCCTCTAATCTCTCCTTCTCTTCGACCTCGGTGAGTTTTTGTTCGAGATTGTCAAGATCATCCATCCACAGATGGCTAGGCGTCTTCTTCATGAGATTGTCTAGTTCCGCCATCTTGAGATCGCGTTGCTTGAGCAGCTCATTCTTACGCTCCTCGGTCAACATCCACATGGACATGCCCAGCAAATAATCAAATTTCTTGACTTCTGTTAGCTTCTGGAATGCCTTCTCAGGATCTACTTCTTTTTTTATCTTTTTGCTGGTGGTTCCAACTGAAGTCTCTTCCTCCTCCTCATCATTATCTTCGGCTGCCTCGACATCTTCCATTTTTATGCGTCGTTGCCATTCTTTAACTGGATCTGGCCGATAGCCACGCTTAATCAGCTCATCGATCATCATTTTGCGTTGCTTATTCTCAATCACTAGCTTTTTTTCGCACTTCTCCAAAATGAAACGAGCCTGATCGCTTAACCGATCTGATTGTGCTGTTAGCTGACCTACTAGATAATCCTTGCGCCTATTATAGTATTCCAAGCGTAGCTTGTAATACTCCACCAATATATCCGTTGGCGAGGGAAAGCGACGCAAACAATTATTTTCATCGAACGCGTGCATCTGATTTGTGGATATTGACGAGCTCAGCTTTAGGACACGATGGAATCCACCTTCTTCGCGGCGCAAACGCTCAAATTCACCTGGCGCGAAACTAATTACAAAACGCACTGTTGTATCCGTGTGAAATTCACGGTAATCGGATATAATTGCTTTAACCTTTTCGGTTCCATTTGATAGAGTCTCCAGGACGTTCTCTTTATAGTTTTGTGTCCATACACCAATTGGCAATTCAGTGATCTCAATGCGATTATCAGGAAGGATTTGTATATTACCCGAGTGCACATAACGTCCATCGGACACATATTCCATGGTACCTGTAAAATTCTTGTACCATGGATGCAAAGGCAATGGCTCCTCATTGTTGATCATGCGACGCAAATTAGTGATCATATCACGCGGATTATAATTTGCAATTTTCGTAGACCAACCAGTGCCTATGCCCTCGGCGCCATTTACCAATACCATGGGAATAATAGGTATATACCACAAGGGTTCAATGCGCTGACCGTCATCTACCTGATACTGCAGCAAAGGATCATCCAATGGATGATAGATGAGTCGTGTAAGAGGCGACATTAATGTGAATATATAACGAGCGCTTGCGCAATCTTTACCACCGGTTAAACGTGTGCCGAATTGA
Source organism: Drosophila mercatorum (assembly GCA_961210405.1). Classification (NCBI taxonomy): domain Eukaryota; kingdom Metazoa; phylum Arthropoda; class Insecta; order Diptera; family Drosophilidae; genus Drosophila; species Drosophila mercatorum. The sequence goes on along the minus strand of CAUIUS010000002.1, from coordinate 836,630 downwards.
CCACGGGGTTCCAGCAAATTGATATTGTTCGAGCCGACATAATTCTGTGCCAAATTTACTATGGTCATCTGTAGTGACATCTCGCCGTGATGGTATGCCGACATTTCGGCTACCGAACCAGATAGCTGAGCTACTTTTACTTCCCTCTTATCGTTTCGTTTGAAGCACGTAAACATAACCTTACGTTGGCCAGGCTTTAGACCATCCACTAAACTAGGAATCGACCGTTCGTTATCCGCATTGGAGAAGAGTACCAGCTCGAGATTGATAAAGTCCGAGTAACTGACATGTTTGGTCCCTTTGGTGTAGAGATAACGCTCTGGTAGACCCAATTGTTTGCGACGCTTCACCTCATCCATGTGATTGGTGAGCCAGGTTTTACGCGATTCCACGTGCTTCTTGGCAAAGGCCATTACAATGTTATCATCATCCACTTGGCCATCATATTTAAACAGAATCCTATGGCGTTCCATGTCCTTTAAATGAAAAAAGAATTTTAATTGTCTTTTTTTGTCTTCGAAACATTTCGAGATACAAATTTTATCTTTGTATATATAGGCGATAATTGATAAATTAACTAGTAGTTTTTGATAATTATGTGACTATCCAACTATCTAATGAAACATGAACGTATTAGCCCAAATCTATCAAACATAATAAATATTTAATGTACAATGCAATACCCACCTGGAAATATTCTTTTGCTTCTTTAGAGGTTGAAGTACCGAGACCCTTATAGTACTTGATATTATACGTATGATGATTTGGTGTGTCCATTTTCCATTCGTCGAATTCAGGCAGTGAATAAAATGAAATCTCTTCGTTCTTTTTCGTTGCCTTCACAATAGGTGTTATGAACTCCTCGAGGAAGGGCAAACGCAACAATTCTGGCCAATTGGTGTGAATGAAATTGATAAGTAATCCCTTAATATGAGAACCATCCTGATCCTGATCTGTCATGATCATAACTTTGCCATAGCGCAATGTCTTTAGATCATCGACGGTCAAATATTTCTTCTTATACTGCAAGCCAATAATCTTGCATAAATTATTAATCTCAGCATTTTCTGTGAGCTGCTTAAATGTGGCCTCTCGCACATTGAGCAGTTTACCACGCAATGGAAAGACGCCGTAGTAATTACGTCCAATAACACCTAAGCCAGAGACAGCCAAAGATTTTGCTGAGTCACCCTCGGTTAGAATGAGAGTACAATTGATAGAGTTTTTGGTGCCTGCTTCGTTGGCATCTTCTAGTTTGGGTATGCCCTTAATTTTAGAAGATTTCTTGCCGCCCGTTTTGGCAATATCATTCTGTGCCTTAAACTTGGCCCATGCCAATACCGACTCCACAATGCCCGCCTTCGAGACATTGGCAATGAACTTTTCGGAGAATGTACATTTAGAGCCAAAGCTTTTGGCTTGCAGTGTCATATTCTCTTTGGTCTGCGAGTCGAATGTGGGATTTTCGATCAAGCAGTTCACAAATATCCATAAATGGTTGCGCACTTGAAACGGCTTTATACTGATGCCGTTCTTGTTTTTCTTTTTAATACTTCTATTAGCTGTTTGATGACATTATCAACCACATGATCGACGTGACGACCACCCTTAGTTGTTGCTATCGAATTAACAAACGACACCTGTTGAAAGCCGCGGTCTGAAGGACAGCAAGCAACTTCCCATCTTTCGCCACATGCCTCGTAGACCACTTTGATGGGCTGGCCAGCATCATCATCGGCATTCTTGACAAACAAGTCAATGTATTCCTTAAACCCACGCACGGGAACCTTTGTGCCATTCAAAAAGACAGACACACCCTTTGTGGAAGCGGCTATATCGTAGGCACGACGCGACATTAGCGCTACAATGTCATTATCCAAAGATTCCATTTTAAATTTGGCTAGATCTGGACTAAAGGTGATACGCGTATAGTCGGTGCCATTGAAATCTTTAATCTAAAAAGATATTTGAAGTTAGTTTGATAATCAATTTGGGAAGTTAGTATGTATACTTACAATTGGGTCACCAGCTTTGCCCATGTTATTACCCCAAGTCTGTTTGAAGCTCTTTCTGTACTGCTTTGTGGCCGTTTCCACAGTGAAACTGTTTGAGAAAATGTTGCACAATTTGGCACCGTACCCATTTCGACCTCCTGTAACTTTTTTCTCATCATCATTGTAATTGGATGAAGTCAGTAGATGACCAAATATCATTGTGGGCACAAACATATTCTCTTCCTTATGCATAGTTACAGGTATGCCCTGTCCATTATTCCAAATGGATACAATATTTCGTTCAGGATCGATATCGACTTTAATCGTATTCATAGACTTGTCACGTTGCTTATTATCAGCCGCATTCACGAGTATCTCATCAAAGATCTTATAGAGACCCGGCACAAATGATATCTCACGTTGTATCATGCGATTTTTTTCCACATCGTGTATCCACATTAACTCCTTTGTAAATTCCACCGAACCAATATACGAGTCTGGCCGCAATAAGATATGCTCCAGTTGCGACTTTTTTTGGTACATCTGTTCGATGGACATACCGCTTTTACCGTTCTCCATGTTAATGATTCTATGTTGCGCCGGCTAAAAATAAAATAAAGCAAAAACTATTGTTAAGCAAGTAACACAAACTCTAGTCGAGACCGCTCAATTAGAGGAAATCCTCAACCCTGCGCGTGGTATACAGAAACCTACATACAAAATTTCAAGGCTCTAGCTCTTATAGGTCCCGGGATCGACGCGTTCATCATACGTACCGACAAGCAGGCTAAATCAAGCATGGCAAGCAACAGATATACACACACAGTCTAATACATAACTGTGCATTTTGACTCAGCAATTGCGCTCAGGCTGCAAGGCGCCTATGAGAAATTAAATGTTTAATAACTTTTTTCGTAAACCTACGTTTTTGATCAAACTTGCAAGTCGTGATCATGCCATTAATATGTATGTATGTGCCAAAGTACGAATCTCTTAGTTCTTGAAATACGTGTTTTTCAAATTTTAGCTGAAAACTGTATAAAATACACAGAAAACTAGATATATTAGATAGCGTTTTATAGCTGAATAACGATTTTGCTTTTGAATCGATAGCATTAAAACTATGACCGTTATCGAATTTTTGAAACAAACTCGATTTTGTTGTGCTAAGAACATTTAAGAGCTAGAGACTTCTTTTTTTTTTTTTGGGTTTCGTGTACTCCCAAAAAAAATTGAAGTGTCTAGCTCTTATATGTTCTGAGATCGACGAGTTAAAACATACGGACAGACAGACAGGGCTAAATCGACTTGGCTTGTCTCCCTGATCAAGAATATATGGGGTCTGCTACGATAATTGTTGAGTGAGGAATCACTGTAGGAAGATGCATATTACTCAAAATTATCCAATTTTATTTGTTTAGCTTGATTTGACTAACTTGCATAAATTGCATTTACTAATGATTGCTAACGCGATATATCAGCCGATATACCAAAAAGGCGCGAGCACTGCGCGTGTGTATGTATTACAGCCCTGTCTTTCAGCGGGACAGTTCAACCGGCTGCTAATGCAGAAACAAAAACAACACGGAAATTAATTAGTCGCTAAGGTACAGAATAAATAGGCAAAAAGATCCATGCAATGGTATACGTCGTTACAAAATGCAAAAATTTAACTTAATTAAATCTATGTGCGCGTCTGTAACTCTCTCTTTCTCTCTCACTCTAGCTGTGTACGTGTGTATCTGTGTACAGTAAATCTGCCGGCTTTGCTTTGCTGATATAGTTTAAGGAATGGACATAATATGTAAATAAATAAGTAGTTATTAAACTGTATTCTTTAAAACACTCAAGCTTATGGTTTTGTGTGAAGGCATTTCGTATACACAGCTTACGCACAAACAAATTATATCTACACCGGCAGCGCCATTTTTAATTTGCAAATTCGACGCCGACGGTCAATACTTAACTCGTAAACAAAAAACTCTATAGCAATTATCCCTAACACATTTACGGTTCAACATAATTATGTTGTCAGTACTTAACTTACCTTTTTAGTTAGTAGCGAAAAGTTGGTGGCTGTTCTAATGAAGCCAACGCGCGGCAGCGACTGCAAAATTTGTAAACGCACAGTAGACGCCGCCGCCGAACTTGAAATTTAAATGGGATTGTGTTGCTTTTCACTTTATACTGCACGTTTTTGTAGCAAACACTTATTAACTATTAAAACACGCAATTAATTGTAACAATAAATTAAAAATATGCTTTACTATTAAAATCAGATCAATGAAAATTTCTTGGCCACACGAAAACCCGTCGCTCGTCGCCAAGCAGCAAACAATACAGACAGTGCCTTTCTTACTCGATACTTATCGATACGTTTTTGAAGAATGTTGCCAGACCTAGGGCAATGCTAAGCATGTATTGCAATAACTAATATAATTTAAGGTGTTGCCATTTGCTTGGTATCTATTTCTGAAATATTATAATTGAATATCTGGCGGTTATATTTAAATTATATTCGTTTTACCAAATACTTTAAATGACTAAAAATTTAATAAGTATTTACTAAAACTACGTAGACTTAAATAACTATAGTTTAAAATTTTAAAATTATGAAAACTGTGCTAAAATACAAATGATAAGTACCAATACTTAATTCTTAATTATTTAAAATAAAAGGAAATATGCGATTATAAAACACTTGGGAGGCCAAAAACAACAAGTTTTCACCTGACCTTGGCCAGCACCAACAAAAAGGTTTGTTGCACTGTCAAGTTGGAACAGAAACTTGTTTATTCTCTTTGGATCAGATTTGTCAGAGAGATGCGCAAAATGCCTTGAAAATTTTAAAACTAATTAGAGCTGCAGAACTTGTAAGTAGTCTCCTATGGCAGTTACTCTACTGCATTTTCTTACTCACGTGACGTCATTAAAGCTCATTGAACTTGCATAGCAAGTGTATGAATACATACACACATACATACGATCTCATGAGAAACATCATCATCTGCTGCTGGCCTTCATCTTTAGCCTTCCGACTTACTGTCAGCAAATGCCGCATATATGTATGTACATATATTCATATATATGTATACACACTATTTTCACTCTCACTGACATTTATTTAACATGCAGTTACCCTAACGACGACTTAATGTCACTTAGCTAATTAAGTTTTAGTTCACATTTCTAGCCGACTATAAGTAAATGTTTTATTTTTACAACTTTTAATGGAGTTGGTTTTATGATGGGCCATGGGATGTAACTATATGTTCAGTTATGCAGATAATGAACTTTTTATAAAATATCTTCAGAACGTATTTTTCTCTTGTTTCTTGCTTTTAAAAATTCAGTGTATATTAGGTTCGTTACACAGTTATTTTTTACAGCACACCTGACTTGATGACTTTAATTTAACTCGTTACCAGGCATGAATCGGGTTTTGCCTGAGTCTTTTTTAGAGTGCTAGGAGACTAAAACGTTTTGTTCTAGACGATCTTTGAGTCAGTCTTGATGCTACTTTTCGCATTGTCAGTTGCTTAGTTCAAATTAATATTTGGAGTATACAGTAATTATAACAAAATAAACACGAAATAACTGAAAATAAAGCAGAATTCTAAATTACTTACGTTGTTGGCACTATCTAATGTCTGGCTTAGATATTCTAAAAAACGTGTAACATGTTCGAAAAAAGCCCAATTGAACTAATTAATTCGGAATTGCTGCAATCAGTGCTGTTTTTTTTTATTATTATTAATTCAGTAGAGTGCATCTTAATTAAGACTTCATTGCCAGAATAACAGCTCATTAACGCTTGAACTTTGTTTCCAAGTGCATTTTAGTTCACTTAAAAATCTTAATAACTCGGCGCATCAGTCAATATTTGCGATTTGAATCTGTGACATGGAATTTGTAACTTGATAATGCAAACAACTAAATAAACAAACAAAATATTAACAAATCATCACGTAATTCGATTTTTATGTTATTTTCATACTACAAAATAACGAATGTGATTATTAAACTTTTGATCTTTGCTTAAACAGAATTATTTCAGTTGAAAATTTGCAGTAAAAGAAATTTCGAAAAGTTATTCTTCTTCCATAATATACTACATTTAACAAAAAAAAAAAAAAAAACAAAAAAAATAGATCTAATAAAACAAGCTTTTCAAACCCAAATTGGTGAAAGTATTAAAACGTAATCATTAATAACTTTTCAGCGAAGTAAAGGGAAAAAGCTTTGTAGATGTATTGTATATTTATTTATTTATTTATTATTATACTCATTGACGAAAGTGAAATGAGCATATTGGTTTTGTGCAATGTCAGTCTGTCCGTATGAACACAAACCATTTCAACGCTATTAATGATAGAGACTGAAATTTGGAATATACACTCGTGTATATCAGATAAAGTGTCTCGATTTTCGCGATACTACTAGGGGTGCAAAATCTGTACAAGCTGTATTTTTGTTTCGCAGCCATGAACTCAAAACTTGATGAACATGTTACTGTTGAGCTTGAAGAGAAGATTAAGAGTTTTCTAGTCGGAAATGACTGGCTTGAAGTTATCCCGAATCCCGTTAAGTGTTGCTTTCAATCAACTTTTTAATGAGCTTGGGATATCATAATATAACTAATCCGTAGCCTCTATATTCATTTGTAATTTAATCCTAATCTATCCCTTGTTTGACTCTGGTATTTTTTAACCATGATCCCTCAAAGTGTAATGTCTTTTATAAGGGATGTTTATATCCTTAATCAGCAACATATATATCTGTGCAATGTGGTCAGGCTATCTACTATTCGGGTACTCCTGACAAGACCTTATTTAGCTTGCCTTAAATTAAACAAGTAAGTGTGCTCTAGTCGGGAGTGTCCGACTAGAACCGGACTATCTTATTGCAACTAGGCGTGGCAATGACATGTATTATTTATATATTTCTCAACTTTTTAGTATGTCAAATATGTTTTTTTTTTCTAACTTGCGGAGAAGTGGTGGGGGAGAGATATCCAAATTAAGAAAGATTTTCAAGTCTTTTATTATACAATAAATCTGTTTTTTTTGATTAGCCAAATTTACTATGTAATACTAAACAACTCGTGTTTAACCCTATATATATAATTTTACTACGCTTTCGAAATCGATCAGATTAATATTCCACAAATATCATGTATATTTGTACAAAAAAAATATACACAAATTTTGACAGCAGAGAACGTTCTTATCGGGACTGTTGAGCAATTGAGTTCGCTTGGGTTCAGGAAGAGATTTTGTTGGTTTGCTGGACTGGGTTAAAGTGATAATCACTGTAGCTGTCGTTAGCGTTGACGCTGCCTCATTTCGTTATCGCATGAAAAAAGTTGCCTTCACTTCTATTTGTATTTATAAATATTGCATGGGATTGCAAGTATTTGGTCCGATACGTCGAGTTCAGTTTTCAATTTGAAGTCGAATGTGGCTCAACGAATAAAGGCATAGAATAAAATATGGTAAAGAACTTAATCATACAGAGGTAAAACGAATACCTGATACAATTCAGTTCAAATGATCACAAAGGATTCTCTCTGCCCAGTTATTTGATCGGATAAACTTTTATAATCGGCGATAAAAACTATGTGTCATTGAGCTAAAAACGGTTATCGATATAGTAATCACACTGAATAAGCATATTTACAGGCTGCACTGCAACTTGACTTCCAGTGAGATGCAAAATTTGAGTGATATTTAATTTAATGTCGCAACATACAAATACAATGACATCATTTAGTAGGGCAACATTTTATTGTAAGAATTATCTGAGAGATAACCGCGGAACAGTTCAACAATCTTCAAGCTTAATGGCATCAAAGTGCAGTGTTGCTAGGCTTGCACCGTGTCAATAGATGTGGAAGAACTTTAATTTATTCTAAGAAAAATTAGGCATAGAGCTTAGCTACATTCAAGCCGAGAAATACTTAGATGAAATGTAGCAAGTCTAAGAGTTGGCTGCGTGAAAGCAACATTTACTCATGGCAACATTTACTCTACGAAACATTTACTCTTGGCAACATTTAGCCAAGCAGCGTTTAAGTTAGTCTGATGTCGGCAGGGTCGTTTTAGATAAGGTTGCGTATCGCGATTAGTTTTTATAAGATCTATTTCGAATGCTTAACTGAATTAATTTGTAACTAGATTAATATTTTTAATACATATTTTTAAACTGTATAAAGAGCTAAAATTCTATCAAAGAAAGGCTTAAATTCCCCGTTCGAAATGATCAATATTCTAATGTCAAGAGACTTTTACTAAATATTTAAACTCAAAAACATTAAATATCCAAAGTAATCCAAGTGACTTAGAAGCAGTGCTCATCTCTAACAAATGTATGCAGCATGTAGCGCAACATATGTTACTCATGTTCTTGAACATCTTCTCTTCTCACAGGCCAGAGAGGAAAGGAGCAGCGTTCGTAACATGCCTGCCATTGAGCACAAATTGAATATTACGGAGGAGGAAATACCAGAGCCCATACGCCTCATAGCTGAAAAGCAAGGAGAATGCCCAAAGACCAAACAGGAAAAAGTCCAACAATTTCGTAATCATATATTGGGTATGTATAACTGTGTACATAAATGCTGTTTATATATATATATATATATCCACTAATATTTGTATTCAATAGACCACAAGGACTGTGTGCCCCATCGGAATGATGATAAATATCTGGCAAAATTTCTGCGAGCGCGCTATTGGAAAATAGAGAATAGCTACAGATTGGTGGGTTTACCTAGGGAATATACAAATTATTTGGTTGACTGGTTGATGGTCAGTCGGCAACGAAAATCTTATGATCTGTGAAGCTACATATTTATATAGTACAAAGTCTATATAAACTGTTATATTTCATTTTTACAAAACTGAAAACGCCATGGTTGCAAATTCGGAATATTATCATTATAACTATTTGAAAATGTGATTGAACTCGTAAAATTTACTAATACTATGTATATCCGTATCTTCTAATGCGTAGCTACTCTCTTATACAGCTTTGCAGCTACTACAAATTTCGCGAGGACAACAAAAAATTCTATGAAAAAGTGCGTCCCACTGACTTGCGTCATCTGGGTGACGAGAATATATTGACTGTGACGCCATATCGCGATCAATTGGGACATCGCATACTGATCTATCGCTTCGGGTGCTGGCGACCAAGTCGCGTGACTGTAGATGACATATTTCGCGCAACTATAATTCTACAAGAACTAGGTTCTATGGAGCCCATCTCCCAGATAATGGGCGGTGTAGCCATATTTGATTTAAAGGATCTCAGACTCGATCATCTGCTTCACTTGAGTCCCAGTGTGGCACAGAAAATGATTGCACTACTTGTAGTAAGTAAGAGTTTTTGAAAACTATATAAGACATTGGACTTATCCTCTATTGTTGACATATATTGTAGACTTCTATGCCCATACGTACAGCGGCCCTGCATATAGTTAATCAGAACTGGCTCTTCAATGCGGCTTTTAAAATATTTAAGCCTTTCCTCAATGCCTCCATGCGAGAAAAGCTCTATATACATGGCAGCGATATGCGCTCTCTGCATAAACATATCTATCCGGAGCACCTGCCCAAGCGGTATATCCTTCATTAGTTTAATGAATTGACTTAAAACTTAACTATTTTTACAAATATATTTAACCTACTTCTTAGTTACGGCGGCCTACATGAGGATTATCTCTATACGCTTTGGTTGGATATGCTAGAGCAGCAGTGCGCGGAAAGCGAAGTACAAAAGGATATGGAACAATTGGGCTTTATTTTTGATTAAAACAAGCAATGTTTGAATATTTTGCTAGGTTAAGGATACAGGTGCACTTCTTGATAAAAGCTCACTTCCTTTCTGAAATACTCAGTTGGGGAATTCTTTGCATTTTATTGTTAAGTATAAATATATAAGGTCATGAAATAAACCATTTGAATGACTTATAAAAAGTATATAGATAACTAGATATTAGCTTTATCAAAAATTAAATATATGCCTCTAGGAGGTGTGGCAAACCGGAAAATACCATATCAAGATTGAACTTGTCCAGAACTGTTCTCTACGCAAAATATAGAGTTTTGATTGATTTTGTACTGAAAACAGACGAAGCCTAAATTATATTATATTTAAGGTTATGCCATTTGCTTATGTTTATGTATGTTTTTATCCTGGGCCAAAGGACACAATTTGTCTAATTTAAGCACATTCTACACATTCACAATTTTTCCTATGGGCTACTTCAATGGCTGGCATATATTAATCAAAATGAGCAAATAACCAATACGAGGTTAAGGCAGAACAACCACTTTGAGGTTAGGTCTGGCATATGCTGTAAAATTTATTGCGACGCACATTTGCCAACCAAAAAATAAAAACAACAACAACAAAAAGTCGAGGAAATCAAATGAGGAACCGGTCCATATTGAAAATTGGTTCCGGTCAAGAAATCGTGAACAATTCCTTACGACATGTTCGTTTTATGTGTTTTATATGCAAAAATGCGTTAGAGCGAGATGGACAGCACTGGCTGTGATTTGCTGTTATGGTAATTGAGTGTTAGACAACGCATAAAATGCAGCACATCACATAAATATTTTTGAGCCTTACAAATATGCTTGATATATATATATATATATATATATATATATATATATATACATATATTGTTTTTTATTGAATTTTTGTCGACAGCGGAAGCGAGCTAGTAAAAAAATCAGTCCCCCATTTGACTCTACCCCTAACCAGTGGTCAAACGATAGTGAAATTGATTTTGGTGCCAAGGGGTCGCCGGACTTGAGCCCCGGACGTAATATCTATGTGTGCACCATTTGGGCGATTAAAGCGACAAGATTAAAAAATTTATTGCACAAATATTTATGGGGGAACAGTAGTCCAAAAAATTCAAAGAGCCCAAGAGATCGAGAGAGAGAGAGAGAGAGAGAGAGAGAGTTAGAAATATACATAGAGAACAGAAAGACAGCATAGCCTACATCTGAGTGGCGGAGTGGGGTACATAGAGACGGACACTGTCCCGTTATTAGCTCAACTCCGTGTAACACGTGTGGCCAGGCTGAACTGAATATAATTTATGACTGCCGAACACCAACGCCAAAATTTATTTGTGTCTTATCGGCAAAAGAAGAAGTAGGGGCGTAAAGGAAGGGTATTTGGAGCAGGAGAAGGCGTGTCCTCTTCCAAACAACATATGTCACATGCACATTCATAAATTCGCAAAAGGCGATGCGAAACTTTCGTAAAGAATATTTGGTTCTGCAGTAAAATTATGGTGAAGAAAAGTTTTATTTATTTCGAATGTTCTTGTAAAAACACATTGTTTGGGTAATATACCTAACGAAAAATATGCATATAGTAAGTATATAGTAAATAAACCGGAAGGTTCTTACTTGATGATACAAAATGTAAACTTTTCGCTTTTTATTTATTATCAGCATGGAACTTTATAAGTAATTATTTCAAACCGCTGAGCAGTTTTGAAATGATAGTTTTCGACTAGTTCTGGGCTTAATAGTTTATATCATTAAAATACTGTTACTGGTCACTGGTTTATGGAAAATCAGGGTATAATGTTTTTGTTGAAATGTATGTAACAGGCAGAAGGGGGCGTGGCAGACCCCATAAAGTATATATATATATTCTCGATCAGGGTGACAAGCCGAGTTGATATAGCCATGTCCGTCTGTCCGTCCGATGTCTGTATGTATGAACGCGTCGATCTCAGAATCTATAAGAACTAGAGACTTGAATTTTTGTTTTGTAGGTTCGTGTATAGCACGCGCAGATCGAGTTTGTTTAAAAAAACGATAACCACTATCGTTTTATTGTTATCGATTAAAAACGATATCAAAATTATGTTATTAAATTATATCTCCCACGTCTTTATAGCTAGAGTCCACAAATTTTTGTTAGTTTTATATTTATTTTAAGTAATTTTGATTTTTGTTAAATTTTGGATACCGGCTCCAAATTGCCCCAAATATTTAAATATAGGTTCTGAGAACGACGCGTTCATACATACGGACAGACAGACGGACGGACAGACGGACAGGGCTAAATCGACTCGGCTTGTCTCCCTGATCAAGAATATATATACTTTATGGGGTCTGCCACGCCTCCTTCTGCCTGTTACATACATTCACATTTCAACAAAAACATAATACCCTGATTTCCCATTTTCAATGGGTTCAGGGTATAAAAACGCAGATAGCACGGGGTTCAGGGTATCTCCTAGTCGGGACGACTGACTAGTATTTTCTTACCTGTTTTTTTTTAGTAAATTGATGTTCTTAACTGAGAAATCCTACATCTTATTTTATATGCAGGCTGTAAGCAACTTAATCGAAAATCAGATCGTTAAACAGCTTTTATAACTTAATTCCAAGTTAAGCCATAATGATTTCTTCGGCACGCACAGGACTTTTCCCCAACCAAAGTATGGAACAGCTCTCAAGAGATATATTTTCTGAACATTTATCATGCATCGATGAGGATGCTGCTGCGAAGTATCTGTGTGTGCTAGCCAGGGTCATAACGAGCCGCCATTTATACAGTTTACACCTTCGCCTCCGGCTGAGAGGAAGACCGTTACTGTGGCTGTAGCCATAGCCGTACCCATAACCGGAGCCGGAGCCGGAGCGGAAGTCAACACATTGACAGCAAATATTTCAATTATATTTGGCCAGCAGTTTATTTATGGGACAATCCACGATCAATATACGAGTACACCCCGAGCCGAGGTCAGTTTGTCTGACTTCATGTTGTTTACAAATCGCTGGCTATAATTTATTGTCCTTTGTTGTATTCTGTGCCAATAAGTGAATGATTAACGGCGTCCGATGATAACCAACGACATTGCTTGATGGGATGATCGGGCGAGAGGGTCGAGGTTTGAGGGATGAGAGCTAAGCGTTAAGACGGGGTAATGGGGTGACGGACTGACGAGTGGTTATAGAGCTCATTAGGAAACAATTACAAATGCGTAAGATACACACGCACACAGTTTAGGGTTGTCAACCCTCTAAGCACAGCTCCCCCTCTCTTTCTCTTTCTCTGTGTGTGTGAAAAGGTCAGGTACACCATGTCCAAATGTCAGAGTCAACTGACAGCTTGACAGCTGAGTAACGCCCACAAATGTGGCCCTCGTATAATAGGGGTAATTTTTGAAGTGTGGCAAATGATGGAGAGGGCTGAGATATTATTGTCTGTTATATTATATAATGAAAATAACAATTTGTTGCATACCGCAGAGGTACTAAAAGGGTTGTTATCGTATGACGTATAACCGATTAATCTGACAATATCAAAAATAGTTTGCAATTTAATGATCAATGATCCTTTTTTCACAGTTATAGAAAACATTATGTCAGCTTATAAAAGTATTTCAATCAATGTATACACATTACAACCGCACGATTTCTTAAGCTTAAGCTCCAGTTATGTTGTGCGCTTGTATAACAGTATAGCTTACTAGCTGAGCCGTTTGGCATGTGGCTGTTATTAAACCTTCGCAGCTGTACAGTAAAGATGTAAGACATACTTTGTATAGTTGAATTTATGCTACCCATATTAATATAACAATATAATACAAGTTTTATTAGAATAAATGAGTTGGTAGAAACTTTAGCACAATAGTTACTTTTCGATCGAGATAAAGGAAAATGGAGAAGAAAGAAAGAAAGAAAAAGAAGAAAGATAGAGTTTCATTTTATAGGTAGTGTTTTTCCACCATCATTTGGTATAACACCTTGAAACACCTATACAAATTACAAAGCTTACGTATAACAGTTATTTCATAATACTAGCGAGTATATTGTCTATCGCTCTTTTCTAAAAGAATGCATAAAACCCGTATGACAGTTTCTTAGCTTGAGTACAACAGCTGTAACAGATATTAAGCTATTGAGCAGGCGAGACAACTGCTAGGGCAGGCGCGTATATTTGGATAAATTCATTCAATATCGATTTCATCAATTCATGCGCATCCCTCACATGAATCCGCCCCGTCGAGTCAACCCGCTGGCTCACGTGGAAAAAGAGGAACGACAGGGGGACAGCCAAAAAGAAGGGGGATGCGATACATGTTTTTTTTTCTTCAGTCGCTGTCAACACTGTCAATCGATTTTCTGTTGATTTACCAGAAATCATTTGTGATAAAACACGATATTTCGCCATGTTTAAAGTGCACTCCAGGAGACGAAGCGAGAGTATCTGTGTAGGTTGTGTGTGTGTGTTTTTTTCGTGTGGTTTACTGCCTGACAATCAATCACATCATATGGCAGAGTAAAGATCCAGCCAGAGCAGGACAACTATGCGCTTTTAATGCTGCCTAATCCGGTGTAATAAACGTTCCACGTAATATGCGGGAGTCTATTGAAATGCAATTGAAAAGGACTCGTCATGCAAATATTTGACTGGAAATAACATGGATGGATAAAGCACAAGCACACAACGAACATGAGACACATCTGCACAAATGGCACATACAAGTCGAGTGACGTGACACGACAAGACAGCATAATGACGTATTTAATATTAATTGCGTCTACATTTTGACTCATATCGCATATATCGAGAGTATAGAATATACAAAAACAAATATCTCGTGTAAGCACCATATATCGTATACTTTGAAATATTTTTTACAAATTAGCGTATTGACTCCGTGACACGAGGATATGATATAAAAAATAAAGCTAAAGAATGCAGAATAATTTATGAACTATAATGATTGTAGAATATCGACATTGTATATATCGTAAATCGGGTATATATAATATAGTAATATAATAGTTTATTTCTGCGGGTAGCTGCGGGTTAAGTATTCTGTTCGTACATGCAGTACCTCACGCTCACATCTCTGGTTTGAGCTCTAAGTCTATAGAGAAAAGTCGCGGCACTTGAGCCGCGAATTAGTTGCGAATGAACTTCAATAAAAAAGCGCAGCATACTTTTCGGCATGAGGGCTAAAAGTAAATAAAAGAGCAAAGGCTCACAATTGCCATGTCTCTCCAGGTTTCTCCTCATTCTCCCTTAAAAGGACACACGAGTCCTGCCGCTAGCCGCCTGCCACTTGATTGGCCTCGTTAGCTTGCGGCATATCGTTTACTACTCCACCCCACTGCAGCTTCCGCTGATTATTAAAATATTTTAATTGGCCGCTAGCAAATATTTGCACACCTTTAACCCTTTTTAATATGGCTAAGTGCAGCAGTTGTTGTTGTCCAACCGAATTCGAAATAAATGTTGACTTTGGTTCACATTGCAAGTCGCAACGCTTAAATCACAGCAGCCTTGGTAAGAGTCGAGACAGACGGAGGCAGTAAAACGAGGCCAAATGGGGAAAGATAAAAATATAGGCATTGCGGCAATGGAGTGTGAACCGACTACATGATACCCTGTAACAAACTAACACAAATTCAAGTGATGCTTGTCTTACCAAATCCCCCTAGTACAACAACCTTTTCAATTTAAGTAATTTATCTTTCTAAATTTTCATATTTGTCCCACAATGTAATTAATAGGTATCTCAATTGGGGAAGCAGAGGTCTGACCAAAGCCATCACTTGAGTCTACTATACTATACTATATTATTTTGTAGACTGAGCTCCAAATTCAAGTTCAGGAATCATTTCATAGCCTCCTGAATACAATAAAAATGTAATATCAACTATATTATGTACGCTTAAATATCTCTTGCTTGTCTTAAATATCTTAACTACAGTACAGGGTATGCAAGGAAAAGAGCAAATGGTGCATGCTCAGGAGTATAATTCGATTGTGTTCAATTTAATTTTGACAAGCTCCAATGGCACAGCAATCCAAGCCCAAAGGATCTGCCCCTTCTCCACACTGGTGGGTATGTGTATTTGTGGGTGTGTGATATGGTGCTTGAACTGAACTGGGCGAGGCGGCAGTTGATTTGATTTTGTTTTATGTTTCCTGCTGGCGGGGTACACTTGCTTTCCGCCCCTTCTACTAGAAATTGTGAAGGGAGCTTTGTTTTTCTTTCTAAGGGTAAGATTCGAGACCAGAACAACCGCGCACAATGATTTTGTGGTCACTTTTTGTAGGCTTACCAGATTTTTGGGTAGTTGGACAGATAGTTTCTAAGTCTCAGTTAAGAGCATATAAATATAGTTTTTATTTACTTTAGAAAATGAATGAATAGAATTGGTATTTTTTATACTCATTCACGAAAGCAAAATTAGTCTATCTATTAGTCTATCAATATGAACGCAAAAAAACAAGACACTCCTGGTATTCTCACTAGGGGCGTGGCAGTTGGGAAATACATTCTCTGGTATCTCAGAAACACCACTTGTTTAAGTGGTTCTGCATTGAAATATGGAATGCATGCGTTAAAAACTCGAGATCAAAACAAGTAAGAACGTTACAGTCGGACACTACAGACTGCGAAATACTTATTCACGTCCGAGCACTTCACAGAGGCATCTGGCACATAATATTTATAAATTAATCTTAATTAAGCTTCTGTTTAAAAATTCGGAATCTAAGTTTAGAACCTTAGCAAAGATACGCATCGCCAAGCAATGCAAAAATGAGAGAGATGCCCTTTGGCGAGTGTATAGATTCGAATCCCGGTGAGGTCATGTCAATATTTTTGTTTTTATACCCTGAACCCATTGAAAATGGGAAATCAGGGTATAATGTTTTTGTTGAAATGTATGTAACAGGCAGAAGGAGGCGTGGCAGACCCTATAAAGTATATATATTCTTGATCAGGGAGACAAGCCGAGTCGATTTAGCCCTGTCCGTCTGTCCGTCCGTCCGTCCGTACGTATGTGTGAACGCGTCGATCTCAGAACCTATAAGAGTTAGAGACTTGAAATTTTTTATGTAGATCCCTGTATAGAGTGCGCAGATCAAGTTTGTTTAAAAAAAACGATAACAGCTATCGTTTTATTGTTATCGATTAAAAACGTTATCAGAATGAAGTTATTAAATTATATCTCCCACGTCTTTATAGTTAGAGTCCCCAATTTTTTTTGTTAGTTTTATGTTTATTTTATATAATTTTGTTTTTTATTAGATTTTGGATATCGGCTCCAAATTACCCCAAATATTTAAACTCAGGTTGGTTGCCCTCAAAGCCATTAAATTAATGGGGTTGCATTTTAAAAAATTGGAAAAAATGTAATAAAATATGTTGAACATAAGCTGAAAGTTTCATTCAAATTCATTAATTAGCGCAGAAGTTATTAAACAAAACATATGGCCAATCGGCCAAACACGTGGCCAGCAACGCAAAGCAAATTGTTTTCCTATACATGTGCACACATACACACATACACATTGAGCTGCGTGCATCTAGCAAATTCTAACACCCGCAAGTTTTAGTGTACATATTTCCAATAGATGGCGCTATGATTTGCGAATTATCAGCTGTTCAATTGAATCGAAACATGGATGGCGCTATTCTATCGAACCATAGATGGCGCTATTGGCTAAACAATTGAAAATGAATTTAATTTAGTTTTCTGTGCGTTTATACAAAATGCTAATTATGCAGTATTTTTAAAGTCGGGACGTCCTACTAGAGTTTTCTTATTTGTTTTTTTTATGTTACTAAAATATTATTTTGTTTATTCAAATTTTATATATAAATTTGACAAATCAATAGAGGTTAAAGGTCATAAAGCCATTATGTGCGAGTTTGTGGGTCAAAAGCTGCATATTGTTCCGATTTGTTAGTCGAGTGGGTCTTCAGGAATATAACTGTAAAATTTGGATGCTTACATTACAAAAATGCGAAAATGACAGGGTATTTTTTTGTAAGTCACGCACCAAAAGGTGCGAACAATAATTTTTGGGGAATCGATAGAAAAGGCCACCAGTATCTTGAGTGTTCATTACAAATCTCAACTCTTTAACAATTCTAAAAGTAGTGTTTTTGAGATACTCATTCACTTCGTGAATAAGTATAACAAGTAGGAAAACTCTAGCGACACCGCTCCATTAGGAGATGCTCTGAGCCATGCAAGGACTCACTATTCCGAACATTTTCCGATTCTTTTATTTACATATGTATATATATATATATATATATACATATATATATATCATTAAGGGCTTTAATTAAAAATCAGTTTATCTACGAAATACTTAGGGAAGAGCAAGTATACTTCATCTATTTTATGAGTTCAACAGGAATTGCTCCAGATTGGGTGATATACAAATACACATACATAAGTATTAAAGTGCCACGCTTTGGTAACTAGATAATCTGTGTGTCGACACAGATATATACATTCAGATACTTTGAGGAGTTGGAAATGCGGCTTCACTAGCTACCATCGATGTGTTAGCTTTGACCCAAAAAAAGCTAATGTTGAATAACTAAAATTAATTCATGAAATAGGATTGTACACCTAGAATCGAAGCTATAAAGTAAATAAATTCGCAATACCAAGTGTCTAGGACAAAAGTGTTGTGACACTTCGCCCTTACTCCATATAATTAAACGGCAAGATTACAGATTTAGCTCTGTCCCAACTAACTTTAGCTTTCTTTTACTTTTTATACAATTTCACGTAGTGATATAGTATATTGGGTTTGTGCAATGTCCGTCATGCTGTCCGTCCGTCTGTCCGTATGAACGCAAACCATTTCCACGCTATTGAAGCTAGAGGCTTGAAATTTGAAATATATACTCGTGTATACCCTCGTCTGATAAAGTGTCAAGATTTTCCCGATACGCCCACTAGGGGCGTGGCAAATCGGAAAATGCATTTTCGTGTATCTCAGAAACACTACTTCTAGAAGAGCTAAAGAGTTGAGATTTTAACTGAACACTCATGTCGACATCCCAAAATCAAAAAGCTATGGCGGATATATCTACGCCCATTGGGGACGTGGCAAATCCGGTCAAACTGTATCTTCTACAGTTTTAAAGCTAGAACGCCCAAATTTGGCACGTGGGTTACTGTTACGATTCTATAAGGATCGCCCAAAAAAATTTTACGGCCCCGCCTACTTGGGGCGTGGCAAATCGGATCTGAAGATATAGTGATTTTACTAGTTTCGTTATATTTTGAGCACTATTGATGCTAGAGACTTGAGAGTTGGTATATATACTCGGGTTAACATCCCACAATCGAAAAGCTATGGCGGATATATCTACGCCTTCAGGGGGCGTGGCAACTAATATCAGCTTATATCTTCCACAGTTTTAGTGCTAGAAGCTTCAAAATTGGATGTTAAGTTACTGGGGGCCTCCTCTACCGATTCCCCAAAAATTGTTGTTACGCCCACTCTATGCACATGCCAAAAATTATTTGTCTACGGCCACTGGGGGCGTGGCAAATCAAAACTGAATCATCTGCAACTTCTGAGCCAATAAAGCTCCAAATAATGACTTTGTGACCTTTGACCTTGTCTTTTGACTTATTAAATTATATATATATGTTTGAAAAGAATATTTTATTAATACAAAATAACTAAATAAGGAAAATATAACAAAAATATCAACATGACCGCACCGGGGTTCGAGCCCACACCTCTACGCTCGCCAATGAACTTAAATCACATTTTCAGAGTTGCCACCTCTCTCATTTTGAGAGATGCCATCTCTCTCGATTTAGGTGCGTGTTTTTGCTAAGGTAAGGGTTCGATCCTAATTGAAACTGTCTGGCCACCTCCAATGAAAAGTTGTAGTCTGCAGCTAATTTGAGCAGCGAATGTGGGGATTTAAGGTTAAATTTTAAAAAATATAATGTGATAGATGCCCCTGTGTGGTACTGGGACGTGAAATAGTATTTCTCTGTCGGTTGCGTCCGACAGCAGCGTTCTTACTTGTTAACATTCAATTCGTAGCCCATATTTACAGTCCCTTTGTGACAAGCCCCGCCCAGCATAAAAAACTTGTTGCATAAAAGTTGTTGACCAGAAAATATACGGCATCCCAGCTGCCGAAAGCGCCCAATAACGTTGCATAACCGAAGCTGGAAGTCTGCAAGTTTCGGGCAGCCAAAACATTTGCACAGCAAAGGAATTAAATTAAAATTATAAAATAACACACGGAAGAAAAAAAACTCTCAACGCCCATGTCCAAAAGGAATAGGACCAACACTAAGGTAGTGGCCAAATTTTATGCCGTATCAGCAGAATGCACCTGACCAGCTCAGTCCAAAATCCTTTGCACAAGCCAAGCCAAAGCAAACACACATACTATAAACATATATAACACATATATACACATGTATATGTGTTTATGTGTATATGTTACATCTACATACATATGTGTACGTACATATGTACATGCAAACGGCTCGAAGCAAAACAAATCGAGCGACTTATCAGCACTAAAATATCTCCCATTGACTTATGCACTGGAAAACTGAAGCAGTGGATTGTCCACCGCAGGTTGCTCCAACACGCCGCGCTGCTACATTTCCAATGCAAGCGCCAACCGAAACGTTTGGCAGCCAACTGGAAAGTCGGTTATGTAGGAATTTCTGTGGTAGTTTCTCATAAATATGCGCGCACGCAAACATATCCACACACACATACAAGCCATGGTCAGCCGCAAGTGGGCGGAGCCGCGACAGCATAAGGTGAGCTTGTGTGTGTGCTCAGCTAGCTACATATATGCATGCTGGGCGTACATATATGTATCTGTGTGTGTGTCGTTTTTTATGCGCTCCATGGCAATTCAAAAACGCCTACTTCAAGAACAACAACAACAACAACAACAGCAAGCTCAGCAACAGCCACCACCAAAAGCAAAGCAAACGACGACAAGCGACGAAGTCAACAGACAACGAAAAACGAACAAACATAGCCGAAGCTGCAAGAGGGAGAGCAGAGCGCTGCTCTCCATGTGCTCGTGTATATTCCTTTACAGTGGGCCAACGTGCACAATAAAAGCCAGTTGAGTTAATTCATTCGAATTTTGAAGCTGTGAGATGTGTTAATGTATGCGTATCGGAGGATTTTGTGCTCGCAATTCGCACATCTAATAAAAATATTGCTTGTTATTGAAAACAGCGGTAGTTTAATCTTACTTACAGGTCTACTAAACAGAGATTAATTTAACAAACTAATAATCCGTTTTTTCTAAGGCCACAAACTTGATTATTGTCCGTTAATCAGGGTGACACTGTGCACTAGAGGAGAGGCTTTCTCCCGTGCACACGGGAGAGCGCCAAAGGCAAATCGCGTGTGACTTTAGCTGTTAAAGGGTGCCCAATGCTCGCTCTCTCGCACTGACAATGCTTGTTGTTGATGCGGCCAAGCTTTCGCAATTCCAGCAGGAGCTCAACAGCGAATAGCGTGCAAGCTAACAGCGTGTGGAGCTACTGTTGTTGCTCTTCAGCACACACACACTCACACCGCAGTTTATTCAGTCATACATATTAACACAACAGAAGCGATGCGCGCGTCGGCCATTCCGTGGCCAGGGCCACCCTGCAGCCAAGCATACGGCTAGACTCAGACTCAGTCGCCACCGTTAACTCTTTGAAACTGGACGCAGCGAGCGGCAAAAATAAAAATAAATAAGATAACAGAATAAAAGAAAAAAAGAAAATACAAACAAAATTAAATGCGGGCGCGCTAAACTTTCAAACATTGACAAGTTTTAAAGAAAATTGAATTATTTCTCGAGTGCAAGCCAAGCCAAGCCGACTCAAGTGCAGTACACCCAAGCCGAATCAATCAATCAAAAAAAGTGTGAGCAGTGTGTGTGAGTGTGCCCCTTTGATAACGGTTAACTACAGCCCCCCACCAACGTCATACCCCGTATTCAATCCATTCCACAATCGAGTTGTATGTGAACCGGCGATCCAATGAAAATGGAGGATCCTACCATTGCCGACACATACGTACAGGAGTTTAACTTGGATCATTTGGGAGTCAATAATACCACAAACAGCACGGTGACACCCCTAACACCTGTGACCATCTCCTCGACAGCCGCCGCCGCCATAGGGAATGTGAAGCGGGAAGATCACAGTCCGCCTCAGCCGATAAAATGGACAACAGTGCATGGTGCCGAGCCCCCAGGTGATGATGAAACGGAAACGTTGCCACTGCCACTACCTTTGCCGCTGCCTATTGCTGGTCCAGAAGCTACGGGCGGCGCAGAGCCATTGGCATCTGTATCGCACATTAAGCTGCGTTCCTTTTCAGGCAATCATCAGTGGCACATGAATGACCGTCGGTTGCAGCCACTCAGTCCGCCACCCGAGGGCTACGTAGGCGGCCCAATGGGGGGGCAAGCGGTGCTGGTTAATACAACGTCAGGAACAACAACCACAGCAGTTGCTGCTGCAGCTGTCGCTGCCGCTGCTGCTGCTGCCTCGGCGGTGCCGGGCGGAGTGCCCTCCACTCCACCGGAGACGCCACCCGTGGTGGGCTCCCCAAACGGCAGTAGCAGCTGCCCCAGTCAGGCATATGCACATCATTACCATGCAGGACGCAACATCAACTCGGGCTCAAATGTAGCTACAGTGGGTCTCAGTCAGGAGATGATGTGGTTGCCCAATTCGATGCGTGCTGAGCAACAGCCATTGGATTTGCGCCCCCTTGCCTGCCCGGGATCTCAGGAGGAGGCTGAAGAATGGGAACGTCAGAGGGAATATGCTATGCATGCTGCTGCAGCGGCAGCACATCATCATCATGGACATCCTCTGATGCAGAGCCACCATCATCATGCCATCAGGCACATGACCCAGGCACAACATCCCACACATCACCCTCATTTTCATAGTCTGGAGCACGCTCTGCCCATTAATATGCATTCGAATTCAGCAAACTCATGTGCGGGCAGCCCGGGTCCGGTCAGTGTTCCACCTAGTAATTTGTATCCAACTATCTCCAATTGTGGGCCTCATGTGCCTTCAGCGGGCAGCAGCAGCGGCGCCAGCAGCGCCTCGAATTCCCGAGGTTGTGTACGATCAATTCTACAGCCGTACCGCCCACTCTCGGCCAGCTCGACGAGAAGCTCCAATAATTCGCCTCACACCTGTTCCGGCGCCTACAGCAATGCCACTCTCGAGGATTGTATCAACGATGACATGCTGACCACTTTGACAGTTCGGGAGCTAAATAAACGACTACACGGCTGCCCACGTGAAGAGGTTGTCCGGCTGAAGCAGAAACGCCGTACGCTCAAGAACCGTGGTTATGCACAGAATTGCCGCTCCAAGCGTCTGCATCAACGCCACGAACTGGAGAAGGCGAATCGTCAGCTCAATCAGGATCTGCATCGACTAAAGTTGGAGTATTCGCGTGTCTGCCAGGAGCGGGACAGTCTGATGCAGCGCCTCCAACAGCAGAGAACGAGCACTGGCGCCGCCGGCGGTGCAGATAGTCAAAGCTCCCCAGAGTTTTATCTATGACGCCAACTGGCGGCGGCCTCAACAGCTTCCACCTCAAATAGTTCGCATCCGTTGCAACAGAGCCAGCAGCATCGTGCCTCGCATTCGCACTCTCATCCGCATCCGCATCAGCATCCACATCCGAATTCACATTGGCCACCCCAGCAGGTGGTCAACTAATTAGATCTGGTAAATGACGGCTTGAAATAGTCCACACGTGAAAAGAATAGTTCCCAAAAACATTTCAATACCCCAATACTTAATCCCAACAGGCGAAAGAGACGGCATGCACGCTAAATTTCTATCGAAATATATTTACTTTCTTATGGGATTTTCATAGAATTTAGATATGTAATAGATGCCCACAAGCACATTAAATTTGAGATTCAACATATCTCCGTCTCATATAAAAAACTATTAGAACTTTCTGAATAATAGATATTTAAAAATATTTAAACGCTTTTATGTAATTTTGAATTATTTTATGGTTTCGAAAATATATTTGGAAACAGCTCTAAAACGCATATCTTAACATACAATTTAATGTGAATATTTGAAAATATTATAGAGCATTTTATGTGAATCGTGCTTTCTACAAAAAAAAAAATGACTATCAGAAATAGATTTTTTTATTCGATTATGATTATATTTTAAAGTTAAAGTTCATTTGCCAAAGACCATATGATGAGGTTTTCTAATAACTTCAATAAGAAATAGGCCAAAATATACATAGCTCATGTAAAAAACAAGAACAACTTAAAGAACAAAATTTAGTCAATTTTAAATCTGTTTCAGAATCTGAATAACACTTGATGACAATTTTGTACATATTGGGAATACCGGCATTGGGTGTATTGTATACATGTGGATTATTTCAGGACGTGTACCTGATGGCCTACTACAAAAAAAATGTATTTTCAAGCATTTAAAACAGCATTCATTTAAGCAAGAAAACAATAACATTTTCCCTTTCAATTTGTGACAATAAAATATTTTCATACTTATTTTGTATGTTCTTGTTAAGTTATCGATCCATGACAAACGAATCGAATTAAATCGAATCTTTTGCTAATAATCATTTATAGTGTGTATATGTGTGTGTGTGTGTGTGAGAGAGAGAGAAAGACAGTAGTAGAGAGAGAAGTTGAGATCGCACATCCCGAACACGTAGTTCAAATTATTGATTATAAATAAAGTTATTCAAACATTAAATAAACTTTTTTGTCAGCTACTGATTAATGATCAATCAGATCGTTCGATCGATCGCAACATTGTATTACAAATTACGAGTTAGTAACACACGCTTATTTGTTGATTAGTTCTAGCTTTAGTTTTTTCTAGTATTAAGATGACCGATGACAACAAATTTCGTATACCCTATTAATATATAGGGTTAGACTAAATATCTGTGTAGCGTGTTTCATAGCAGATGCTTTCAGTTTTTTTTCAGTTTCCATATCGCACACCCACGTCCACATCCACACCCACACCCACACCCTCACCCGTTATTTTAACATCCTGCAAATGCACTAAAGGAAGGCAACATTAACTATAAACCAAAGGTTGTATTATGTTTTAAACACAATCACTCAGAAATGTTGATTAAACTTAAACCATGTCCCAATAAATATAATTGAAAGTCTATTAATAAGCTAATCAATGTAAATACAAAACAAATTGTATAAATTCTCAGATAAACGATGTGTCTCTATACAAAATCAAGCAAAATAAAATTGAAAATAAACAAGTTGAGTAGAAAATCATGTTGAAGAATACGATACCGAATACGACGACAATTGTGAATATCTCTTAAGTGTGCATAATAAAAACTTAGTAATAAATGCAAACATAAAAAAAAAATTACAAAAAATAAAATCATATCAATGTGCTCTTAATTAAAAAAAAATATATATATATTTGATTTGATAAGCATTGTTTTTCAGGAATTTAAAAGCTGTACACAGCAATAGTTGAAACTTAAAAAAATTGTCTTTTTCTGTTGAAGCTCTTACAGTTCAATCCTGAATAGATAAGAAGTTTGACTTATCTTTCTTGCAAACTATCAGAGCTTTCTATCTATCTATACATGAATCTATATTACTTTCTGTACACCACCAATTACCGATCTTATCTCAAAGAATCTAGAGTTAGTTTTAAATCTTTAATTGCCATTTGACATTTTTCCCAATTCAATTATTATAATTATAAGTAAGTTATAATAATAAGTGAAGATAGGAATGTAGGATTTTCTATCTTGTTTGCAAAAGAACAGTTTACTATATTGATACAATAGAGAACCATTTGAAAGCTTACATTACAAATTTAAGGATATTCAATGGCCTTTATTATTTATTTCATTCAAAGCTGAAGGTCGTTTCGCTGTGACTACTTAATAGAGCTATGAATAGTAATAAGTTCCGTTTATACTATGAATAAAGTCTTTACTGTTAGCGAAGATTCCAACATTTGTACTCAAAGTGAAATACCACGGTATTTGATGCACTCAAATAATGCATTACCCTCCCAACAAACGATAAGCTATTTTTGATCGTTAACATTAAGATAACGATCAATCGATTTCTTGGAACTAGGTTTTTGTGTGGTCTGTCGGCAATGGATAAAGTGAACGAGCACCAGCAACAGTTGCAAAACTCGATACGTCAAAGTAAACAAATCGGCCTCTGCTTCAGCCTATGCTCCAGCTCCAGCTCCAGCTTCTGCCTCTTTCGCGGATACCAAGTCAAAGCCCAAGTCGATCCAAAATTGTGTCAACAAACAAATTGAATAACAAACAAGTAAAAACGTTGCAGTCGGACGCAACCGACTGCGAAATAATTATTCACGTCCCAGCACCACACAGGGCCATCTATCACAACATAATTTAAAATAATCTTATATACTCACGGCCGGCGCTCAAATTAGATGACGTGAAAATTTTCATCGGAGGTGGCTATCGAAGTTTCTGTTTGGATCTAAGTTTAAACACTTAGCAAAGACACGAACCGCAAAAAATGAGAGAGGTGGCGAGTGTAGAGGTATGGGTTCGAACTTCGAACCCCAGCGCAGTCATTTTGTGTTAATAAAATATTCTTTTCAACACATGTATAAAATTTGGCAAATCAAAATATAAGGTCAAAAGATAAGCTAATGGCTCAGAAGCTTTAGATCTTTCAGTTTTTATTTGCCACGCCCCCAGAGGCCGTAGACATATAATTTTGGGCATGTTCTTAGAGTGAGTGTTCAGGAATATAACAGTAAAGTTTGGATGCTTGCATTGCAAAATTTCAAAAATTACAGGGTATTTTTTACAAGTAAGAGGAGGCCACCAGTAGTAGGCGTGGCCATATAACTTTTGGTCGATAAAGATTTGGGCGTTCTAGCTTTAAAACTGTACATGATACAGTTTGACCCGATTTGCCACCCACCCAATGGGCGTAGATATATCCGCCATAGCTTTTTGATCTTGGGATATCGACATGAGGCTTCATTCCAAATCGCTAGCCCTTCTAGAAGTAGTGTTTCTTAGATACAGGAAAATTCATTTTCCGATTTGCCACGCTCCTAGTGGGCGTATCGGAAAATTCTTGACATACACGAGTATATATTCAAAATGTCAAGTCTCTAGCTTCAATAGCGTGTAATTGAATTGTGTTTATACGGACAGACGGACGAACAGCATGAAAGACATTCCACAAAACCAATATACTTATTTAACTTTGTGAATAAGTATAAAAAGAATAAAGGGTACTTCTTGAGTCCGCGTTGTACCACACCAGATGCTCTAGAACAGACGATCGACAGATTGAATTACAATCATTAACATTCAGATGTGGAAAAAAAGAGTAGGCATAAGCACCGTTTGTTTATAAACAATTCGGGCAAGAGGCCGGCCGAAAACTCAGCGTAATTCGGTGAAGTATATAACAAGATGTAGGTCTCCTTCATTAATAAAGTGTTTGGAATACGTCAAACCAAGCTCTATAATTGTTTATTTTGATTTAGCTTGACCAACCGTTGGCTGCCTGAATTAGATATTTTGTATCAGCTTTGAATACTCTACAAAGATAAAGAAATCGACTGTCTATTATAATTTTAGAATGCATTTGTTAGTCGTTCTCGCTGCTGTGCCTGCTATGTAAATTCTATAATAATACAGAAAGAATCGATTGCACGACTTCTGCACGTTTTGTGAATTTCCTGTGTTCTAGCGAGCCCCGAATCAAAATCCATGAACATCATATATATATATATATATATATATATATATATATATATATATATATATATAATATATATATATATCCACATATACATACCATACGCTTTGCTAGTGTCCATCTACTGGCCATTTTATTAAGATTTAATTCGGTTTTTGATATTTACTTGCTTCTAAGCTTGTCTGTCGTCTTGGCCCAGGCTGCAGCTCTGCCAGCTAAGCAGGAAGTGTCAAATTACCCTTTTCTGTTTCTTTTCATTATTTATCCCATTATATTTCAGCAGCGCATGCAACGCCTCAACCGCAGCTATAAAGGAACAGTAAACAAACATTTGATCTAATAAATAATCTTGAACTGAATCTGCCAAAAACTTGTTATTTAGCCAATACAATAATAAATGGAACAATCAGAACTCTAAATCAATGGGATTCCGCCCATAAATGTAAATGTAAAGCTTCCCATGCTCAGATTTTATTTACTCTGTTTCTAAATTTAGTTGTCTTCAAGAAACATTTACTTTACTTTATTAATACTTTTCATTTTTCTGATAAACGGTGTCATGTTTTAAATGCTCGTACATCTGTCTTATTCTCTATAAACAAATGGTCTTCCCAGAATTTTATGTGTGTCCGGCAATAATGCTTTCCGATCCACACATATGCTTACACGCAATATGTGAATCGTTATCGCATAACCTTTTCATTTCAATAAAATCTCAAGTTTTTAGCTAACGATTGTATAAGTCTGCTTCTTCTTTCCCATCCCATCACACACAAATCAATGATTGATAAGCGTTGGATAAAACTTTTTGGCACTTGTCCTTTGGCGCGATAAATTTCGCTTTTTCATGTTGCTGCTGCTGGTGATGCTACCCTCCCCCATGTGCCAGAGATTTACGAGCATATTTTTGCTGCAAACTTTCGCCAGACAAAGCGTCAACTAATGAACTAATGAGCTTTTGAAGCATGCCGCAGAATAAGGCAAGTGGAGCGCCTCATTAGCCTAATGAGTGGCTGAAACAGAGTAAGAGAGACGAAGGGGAAAGTTTGATATGTGAATAGCTCTCGAGGCATGACGTGGCCAAATGAAGACGTCCTAACGATTTAATGTTAAAGTCAAAAATTTGGAATACCAGCAAAAGTAAACCCCACAGTCGCAGCTACAGCCACAGCCACAGCCACGCCCACTACCCTGCGACAATGTCGCCGCTACGTGTGCGGCATGCAAACACGAGAAAAATAGGCAACAACTGAAATGGAAAGACTGGGAACAGAAAGCAGGAAGCCCCCAATCATGCGATTACATGTGTGAACTATCGATTGAATTAAGACAAAACGCAGCGAGGAGTGCTTTAGTGAGTTGGGAGGCAGAGAAGTGGTTGGGGTAGGTGGTATGTAGCCACTTAAGCGCGTCGCCGTCCACTTGAGGCATAAAAAAATCGAAGATGAGCAGAGCAACAAAAAAACGCAACCACCCCAAAACTCAAACCTCATCAAAGTCGTCAACACGTCGCACTGCAGGCATAAAAACAGAACGCAGCATAATCAAGAGGTGTGTGAGCCGCATGTGTGTGTGGGCGTGTAATAAATGTTGACAACTTGCCCGCCCCCTCACACTCACTCTCACTCTCACAAGTTGCGCTAACGCCCTTTGGCTGTGATTATACTGGACCTCGAGTTCGGCTCGATTGTCATTGTCACTTTGAATCGTGTCTATAAATTTCATCTCTGACGAGCTGAGTCCTGCCCCTGATAAAGCCCATCCGCCTATACAGCCTGACCAAACACTTGAGTCAAGCTTCAGCCGCAGGCAGCTTCGATTTTGCTATCAATTTGCATTAGAACTCGATAATTATTATTTAATATATACTTGAGAGCTAAAGCAAATGTCGCATCGCTCAAGTGCCTGCAGGGCTCAGTAAATCCTGTGGGTGGACATCAGGACTTTATGCAAAATTGTAAAAAAGATGTAAAATGCAATAAACAGCAAAACACTATACAAATAGAACAAATCGTAAGCTATATGATACTCTAATAACATATTAATAACAGTTATATCAGAATTAAAATATGGCTCAGTAATTAAGTGCTTATTTCATTTATTCTTGATCAGATTCATACAGTTGTTTTAGAAAAATGTAATATTACATTAATAGTAGAGCTGCGTGTATAACAGCAAAATTCGGCATACATAACAGTTCCATTCAAACTTGGAAAAAATTCTTCACAGATATGATGAGTGATTACTAGGAAAGTATTTGACTAATAATATATCAAGTAAGAGTTGTATAACAACTGTTTCCCAGTTGTACATATAACAGTTTTTTATAAGTTATAAGCCGGTGAAATTTTTATTTGTATTTCGCTTAGCCACTTGAGCCGCTTGTATAACAGTTATACTATCGTATACCCCGAACGGCAAATCTAATGTTTAAATCGAGTCAAAAACCCAATTATCCAGCCTAGCTTTACTTTGTTTTTTAATGTTTTATCTCCGGCTGAGATCTTGTATGGGAGTAGAGCAAGAAGAAAACCCATTGAAAATAAGCCTACTTGTGAGCATTTCACTCAGGCCCACGTCTGACACGCTTTCCGTTTTCTGCCTCTGTTGCGCCCCATTCTGTATGGTATTGTCTTGCATTTTTATTGATGGGCTGCTTTGCTGTTTTTTACGACTTGCCCTATCCAATGAACTGAACATAACGGAACTGAATTTGGCTGGACTGGACTGGACTCGACTATTCCATGTCATTCAAACTCGCACATTCCTTACTTTTTTTCTACTCCCGTTCAGAATGGGATGATGGTATATTGGCTTACTGCAATATCTGTTCTTTTGCTCTTATATACCATACGCAGTTAAATAATGCCAAATATCAGTCTCGCGCGCATAGCCTAATTTAACTGAACAAGTACTCCACGGCCGGTTGAACCCGACTATTTTTTCTAGTTTTGTGCAATTGTCGTTCCCCAAAGGCGATATCCAGTTCCGTTTGCCATGTATCTTTATCGCTTTATAGCCGCTTCCGTACGGCTCAGAGACGGGCAAGGCCGGGATGGGACGGGACAGGCTCGCATAATTTCCGTAATGACCAATGATATAAATGGAACTCATTTGCCAGTCAAACCCCTCTCCTCTGCCATTTTCTCTCTCTCTCTCTCTCTCTCTCTCTATCTCTCTCTCTGTTCAGTATTGATGCGCTGCCTTAAATCGAGCAAGCCTTCAAACTGGACTCCTTTTAACGTTTGCAATAATAAATTAAATCACATTTGGGCTTTGCTACTTTTTCCTTTCTCTTCGTTTTTTGTGGTCTGCTTTCGGGGGTTTCTCTGGTTCATTGGCTACGCATGTAAAAAATAGTATCTTGTCGTAGTTTTCATTTGGTTTACTTTAAGAGCCCCGTTTTGGGTCAACCTTCGATAAAGAAGGTTGTTCAGCCAAATTTGATGCCACAACCAGGTAGCAGCAGGTGCATTGATGTACATGTATATTCATATATATATATATATATATATATATATATATATATATATATATATCGTTTGGGTGTCTACTTTCTGCCAATTTTGCAGTTTTGCGTCTTATATAAAAAATTGCAACAAAACTAAAAATCAACAAGAAAACTCTAGTCGAGACCGCTCGACTAGGGTATACCCTGAACCCTGCGAAGAACCTCTATTCCAAGCATTCTTCATTTCTTTTATATACACGTGCATACATATGTACTTTCATTACAAGCACAACATACACACACACATACACAGGCGCAAGCACACACAAGCGCAAGTCGGTGCGTCAGCTGTTGTTTGGCTGCTTTGCATGGCAATGTTATGGGAAATTAAATGTTTAATAACTTTTTTTCTAGACCAACGATTTTGATTGTTGGGCGTGATCATGTCATCTATATGTATGTGTGTGCCAAAGCACAAGTCTCTAGTATTTGATATACGGGAGTTACAAATTTGAGGCGGAGGGGGCGTGGCACCCAAAATTTAACAAAAACCGAAATTGAGTGAGGCTCAAATAACAGTAAATGCAAAATTTGAAGGCTCTAGCTGGAAAGATAAATTAGATAGAATTTTATAGCTGAATTTAGGTTTTCGTTTTTAATCGATAACAATAAAACGATAACAGTTATCGACTTTCTGAAACAAACTCGATATGCGTGCCCTATACAGGGACCTACAAAAAAATTGGAAGTCTCTAGCTATTGTAAGTTATGAGATCGACGCGTTCATACATACGGACAGACGGACGGACGGTCAGACGGACAGACAGACGGACAGACAGACGGACAGGGCTAAATCGACTCGGCTTGTCTCCCTGATCAAGAATATATATACTTTATGGGGTCTGCCACGCCTCCTTCTCCCTGTTACATACATTTCAACAAAAACATTATACCCTGATTTCCCATTTTCAATGGGTTCAGGGTATAAAAACGATGCACAAAAAGTAGATGAGTAATGAGCACAACTCTACATCTGGATACAAAACAGTATGTATAATATACATATGTTCATATTCCTAAAGGTTTATATATATAGGCACAAGTAGCTAGCATTACCGAATTCGTAGAAAATTTTTGAAAATATTCCAAAGTTTGTTTTCACCTGAAAAAAAGGCAATTATTCAAATTAAAAAAAAAAAACAAATAAGAGTGCTCTAGTCGAGACTGCTCGACAAAGAGATCCCCTGAACCCTGCGAAGAACTGCGATTGCTAAGAGCCGCTAACATTATCCGTTACTTTTATAAGTACATATGTAGCAAGCAATACATACACACACACACAGACGCACGCACAAGCACACAATCTGCTAACTGTGCATTATGACTCATCAGCTTCGCTGCTGCTGCTGCAAGGGGCCGAACATATGTGATAATTAATGTTTAATAACTTTTTTTCTAGACCAACGATTTTGATCAAATTTGTTGGGCGTGATCATGACATTCATATGTGTGTATGTGCCAAAGCACAAGTCTCTAGTACTTGAAATACGTGATTTAGCAATTTGAGGCGAAGGGGGAATTTGTGGGCGTGGCATCCAAAATTTAACAAAAACCGAAATTGCAGAAGGCTCAATAATAACACTAAACGCAAAATTTTAAGACTCTAACTATAAAGATGAATTAAATAGAATTTTATAACTAAATGAAGATATCGGTTTTATTCGATACCTCTAAAACGATGATAGTTATCGAATATTTGAAACAAACTCGATCGAATCGTGATATACACGAACTTCCAAAAAAAATTTGAAGTATCTACCTCTTATATCTTCTGAGATCGACGCGTTCAAACATACGGACAGACGGACAGACAGACAGACGGAGAGGGCTAAATCGACTCGGCTTCTCTCCCTGATCAAGAATATATATACTTTATGGGGTCTGCCATACATTTGCCTGTTACATACATTTTCACAAAACCATTATACCCTGATTTCCCATTTTCAATGGGTTCAGGGTATAACAAGTAAGAAAACTCTAGTCGACACCGCTCGACTAGGGTATACCCTGAACCCTGCGAAGAACCGCTATTCCGTGTATTCTCCGTTTCTTTTATATACACATGCATATGTACGTTCATTACAAGCAAAATATACACACACACGCACAGGCGCACGCACACACAAGCGCAAGTCGGTGCGTCAGCTGTTGTTTGGCTGCTTTGCATGGCACTGCTATGGTAAATCAAATGTTTAATAACTTTTTTCTAGACCAACGATTTTGATCGAACTTGTTGGGCGTGCCACGCCTCCTTCTGCCTGTTACATACATTCACATTTCAACAAAAACATTATACCCTGAATTCCCATTTTCAATGGGTTCAGGGTATAACAACTCATTCATATATTGGCTTTTCTTTCATTTAAATGTTTGGGAAAATTTGGAGCATTTATTTAAAATTTAACAAAAATCAAAATTGCATAAAGTAAACATATAATTAACAAAAATAAAATTGGAACTATAGCTCCAAAGACGTGGGAGATACAATTTAATAATTAACTTTCGATAACGTTTTTAATCGATAACATTGACAAACTCGATATTTTCGTGCTATTCAGGAACCTACATAAAAATTTAAAGTCACTAGCTCTTATAGGATATGAAATCGACGCGTTCACACATTCGGACAGACGGACCTGGCTAAATCAACTCACCTCGTCAAGCTGATTAAGGATATATGTATATACTTTATGAGGTCTGCCACGCCTTCTTCTGCCTTTTACATACATTTTCACATAAATTTACCGTTTTCCCCATTTTCAATGGGTTCAGGGTATAAAAATAAATTCATTTATGAGTTGAGATTCAATAATAATCAAAACAAACCAAAAATTATTTATTTATAAATCGTATCATGTTCTACGTATCACATGCTACTAAAAAAAAACAGTAAAATGATACAGAAAAGCAAATGTTAGATCTTCGTGGGAACATAAACAAATCGTTCCACGGTCATGTCTAATAAACAATTGGAATTCAACTGAAACCTGCGCGCCATAAAAACTCCTAAACAGTCATTGCGTTAGCTTTTCTGGACTTTAGGTTTGCATCTGGGACTTTCAGAGTTAAGTGATGGGTGTTACGAGCTGCGCTTTTATAAGACCCGTCGATTTGTGCTGATTAAATGAGAGACACATTACGATTGCAAAATAAATATATGTGGAGTAGAACGGGGTGCGGTTGGGCTAATCAAGTTATGAACTGCTCGTGTCAGCATATTATGGGGTCGTCTGTGGCGGTCAATGAACCGCGAGCAGAAAACTAAAAAAACTACAAAACTGATACCGATGGCAAATAATATATATATATATATATATATATATATATATATATATATATATATATATATATATATATATATATATATATATATATATATATATATATATATATATATATATATATATATATATATATGTAGATTAATTTTTCACAAGCAGAAAAAAAGCCCCCAACGCTCAGACAACGGTTTTGAGCACTTAATGAGGTTACAATTTATTGCATCTCTTTTTTAACTTTTCCCTTTCATTTCGAATAAAATATTTATAATAAACTGCATTTCCAATTCGACAGCACAATATAATCCAAAATAAGGTGAATAAAAAAAGTAAGTGATTTGTGCAAATTGATTTAATGCTGAATTTGCAATAAGTCAATAGCTGGCCAAAGCAAAAAATAATATGAAAGCAAAAGAAAATCTTATGAAATACACGAACGATATATACGAATATATATCTGATATCTTCCATCTTTTACTTTTAAATTCCTATCAGTTTTTTTCTTCAGAGGAAAAACAAATAAACACTTATAAAACACTTAAACGATCGAAGCTATTAAAAATAAATTAGACCTTTTCCAGCCTTAATTTTTTTACTTTACTTAACTGCAGAATCTTCCAGGTAATCAAGGAATGGATAAGAGGTCGTACATTTTATAGATGGCAAAACTGCCTAGAATCATATGATGTGGGGGTCTATTAGTAGATCCTCGCTCTAAACTGAACTATTCCGTTCAAAAATCCAAATGGAAGTTAGTAGAATGTTGACTGCGTCGAAATGTTTATCTCTAGCACTACAGTATGAAAATAATTGTAATTTATAACATATAATAACTATTTATCAAACGACGTTTCGCATGTCTCTACATTTAATATCAGAAAACAGGAGTACCGAATTTATCTGTAATCAATTGGAATGTGCAACGCAACCCACCAATATAATGTTAGAGTCGCCTCCTGATTCAATATAATTAGCAATGAAATCGACTGTCAGTTTCTGAGGAAAATGGATCATGACTAATAAAGAAGCTCTCAAAGACCACGACATTCAGGAAAAATAAGATAAAGCCTATTTGCATAAGTTGTATATACCCTTCAGTGAGTAGCAGGTGCCCGTATAGCGAATCGATTGCAGGGATCAGCATTATTTATTGAGCTCACACAAAATGTAATTTGATGATTCAATTAATATTGAATTACATACATGCAGAGCATGGCCATCAACAATTATACAATCAGCGAACAATTCAATCAGAGCTGGCTTGCTAATTGCTGTGGCAACTGTACCTGCGCACATAAACAGGGACTCTTTAATTTATGCCTGGCAAATATTTAGCATACAAATACGCACGCACACACACTGGAGCTTATTAATTAAGAGGCCGACTGCTCTCATACTCTTAGCCGCATCCGAGAGAGGAATCGTTGTCTGTCTGGTTGTCTTCCCCCCACAAAAATCGAGAAATCATAAAAGCGTAAAATCGAAATGCTGCCATTTCGTGGTGGCTCATGCCAAACTTGGAGACTTCCTGTCGGAGCCCCCGCCACTCCTTCCCTTTTAGCAGCGTCTGTCTGTTATACAACGTCCGTGCTAGCTTCGGCTTTATTAACACGCATATCAATTCATTTTGATTGTAATTTATGCCGTAGCCAATCGCTGCATATCGCTCACATCGACCTCATCCTCGGCAGGGCAATAAAAGTATTGTTTATAGATATGTTGCGGCTGCAGTTAAAAGATACGTAGATATCAAGGCTACAAAGGATACACATTTGCACACACACACACTCACTGTCATATGTGGCTAAATATTTGGAACACTTTCTTTCGAGCTTCTGTTTAGTGAAGCGTGATTCAGAAAAAGCGACACCGACCGGAATGGAAAACAAAAGCAGATGAAATTTCTTTTTCATGTTAAGTACCCAAACTGTTTCGCACAACTTTGGTTAGCCATTATTATTACATAGACGTAATCCACAGATACAATCCAGTGGGACTTGTAGGACTTGTAAAGTAAACCTTTGAAATAAACAAACAAACAAGTTATGTTCTTCACAGATCTAATGACGCTTACTATAATAAAATATGTAATTGTAGAGGCTGTTATGAAAACGTTATAGAGGTAATTTCAATATTAGTGTCTAAAGCTGAAGAAGAAGAGAAGAAAGGAATATATTCAAATTGATATACCCATTTCATATTAAAATTTGCTACAATGAAGAGAAAAGAAAGGACAGGTTAACTTCACTAGCCCTTATCTTCTGTTATAACACAACTGTTATACATGTTATTCAACTAACTTTTAACGTTATAGAACTTATATACTTTGAACTGACATATGACAGTTAGACTAACTTAATAAGAACCTTTTCCTCATAGAGAGTTGCTTTAAAATTGTTATACCAATTGTATTCTAACTTACCAACCTTTTCACATTGTCGAGTTATTAGTTCATACGTCTGATATGGCAATGCTAAGCAAAGTGTTATAACACAGTTTAGGTTATAATCTAATTTTATATTAAATAGATATGTATTTCCGCTGCCAATTGCTCTCCAACTATACATGCCCCAATCAGCTTAATTGGGATAGCTGTTTGGCCCATTTCTAAATCAAGCAAAAAAAAGTTTAGGCCCAGCCAACAGCCTCGATGTGCAAAGTCAAAGAGACAAACGTCGACAAATGACCCAGCAATGAGCTGGATAAATGAATCAATGAATGTCGATGTGTGAATGCGAATACGAATGCGAATACGGAAATAAGAATGAAAATGAATGTATTCGGTAACAATTCATTAAGCAAATAGAAATGTGCGCTAAACGCATTAAGAGATTAGCACACAAAAACAAACACAACAACGGGTCGAGAAGGGGACGAACCAATTCCCATCGATAAACTGTCCAACCGGGCAACTTAATGACCCTCATTTCATGTAAATGTGCCGCTGGGTCTTTCAGCTCACCAAAAAGGGGGGCTAACAGTTTGGCCAACATTTAATTGCCAACCAGAAGGCTCAGGTTTTACCATGTGTGTGTTTGCTTAACTTGGCTCGGCATCTGAATCGTGTGTGTGTGGTGAATAGGTAAAATCACATTTGCATTGCGCTTATTAAGTGCACATTGTTTCGACAACAATGTGACCAGAGTCATGCACAATCGGCAACCGGAAATGGAAAATTAAATAACACTTAAGTCCAATTTTGGGCAATTGTTTGAGGAACAGGGTTGGGGTTCGGCTTCTCCAGTTCGGATACTCCAGTGATTCAGAATCTCAGCACTTACAGATTACAGACAACATTTAATTAAAACTAACATCTCAAAGTAACAACGTATAAAAACAAGTAAGAATGCAATAGTCGAGACTGCTTGACTAGGAGATCCAGTAAGCCCTGCGAAAACCTGCTTTTCCTAAAAGCCGCTAAAGCACAAGTCTCTAGTACTCAAAATACGTGTTTTACAAATTTGAGCTGAAGAGGGAGTTGCATCCAAAATTTAATAAAAACCCAAATTTAGCCCAAATTGTATGAAACACACATAAAACTAACAAGTAAGAAAACTTTAGTCGAGACCGCTCGACTATGGTATACCCTGAACCCTGCAAAGAACACCTATTCCGTGTATTCTCCGTTGCTTTTATATACCTATGTACATATGTATATGTGTGCCCCATACAAGCAACACACACACACACATAGGCGCCCACACACAAGCGAAAGTCGTTGCGTCAGCTGTTCTTCGGCTGCTATTTGTATGCTAATGTTATGGAAAATTAAATGTTTAATAACTTTTTTTTCTAGATGAACGATTTTGATTAAACTTGTTGGGCGTGATCATGTCATCCATATGTATGTATGTGCTAAAGCACAAGCTTCTAGTACTTGAAATACGTGTTTTGCAAATTTGAGGCGAAGGGGGCGTGGCATCCCAAATTAACCAAAAACCGAAATTGCGTAAGGCTTACATAACACTAAATGCAAAATTTGGAGACTCTAGCTATAAAGATGAATTATATAACTGAGCATCGATTTCGTTTTTAATCGATAACATTAAAATTAAGACAGTTATCGATTTTTTTCAACAAACTCGTTCTTTTCGTGCTATACAGGAACCTACATAAAAAATTTCAAGTCTCTAGCTCTTATAGGTTCTGAGAACGACGCGTTCATACATACGGACAGACGGACAGACTGACGGACGGACAGACGGACAGGACTAAATCGACTCGGCTTGTCTCCCTGATCAAGAATATATATACTTTATGGGGTATGCCACGCCTCCTTCTGCCTGTTACATACATTTCAACAAAAACATTATACCCTGATTTCCCATTTTCAATGGGTTCAGGGTATAAAAGAAGATACAATTTTTCCTGATTTGCCACGCCCCAATGAGTGAAGACATATAGTTTTCGGCCAATCGTTAGAAGGGTTCAACAGTAGCACAGACATTGCTGTGTGAGTTGTTAAATTTTAAAAGGCAGATCGATCGAGGTTCGGGGTATCTTCCTGTTTTTTCTCTGTATACATATTTAACTATTTCCATCTCATCTTATCATTGAAATGTATTTCGATATCAATCTCATTCGAACATCTACCTATCCGTCTTAAGATTTCCTGCGATATTATTATTCAGCTTGGTTGTGGTCCACCTCCCAAAAGTATTCACGCTGACCCTCAAAGCAAAACATTTCGATGCGTCACGTTTCCTAGCTGAACTCAAATGCAAGCTGTCCTTTTCCATCAAATCCATTTCCCAAGTTCGTCGTCTTAACGGGATTCCGTCAGCTTTTGTTCGGCCCGATGTGATAAACGTTTATGATTATTTTTATGGAGCCTCGACTTGGCTGCGAATTTGGCTATTGGTATCTCGCAACTTGATTTATTTTAAATAGCACACCCAAGAATTCCCCCAACTCTTCACTGATGCGCCACATGCAATTTATGTGTGTGTGGCAAGATGAGAAAAAAGGAAAATTTACACGTGACTGCAGCGTGCTGGACCTCTGGTCAGTGGTCACTTCGCATTAAAGCCAGGCACAAGCCTCCTTCCACCTCCGCCGCTTCACTTTCTGCCCACATGTGTGAACAAATATTTTTTAGAGGGTGTCGCCCACATTATGCGGGCTTCGGCTACGTGTCATTTGGCCTATCTGCCAGTGCAAATCTTTGTCGTCCTCCCAACTGGACGGGATAACAATTTCCATAATCGCTGGTTAAACAAGGACACGCTTGGTCAAGCTGACCAAAACATGTAAGCCGTGGGGGGAGCTGAGACCTGAAAAGGGGGATATCTCTCTGGGTGTCGCAACCCGTTTATGATGCACACACATTCCATTTTATGAGCCTGCCCTTCTGCCTGTCAGCGGGGCTGTGGACAAAAACATTGTTTGAATTATGTTTTACATATTTTGATTCACTTAACGCGTTTTACCCCTTGCTTCAGAATGGGCCAACGGCCAGAGAGATGGAGTTAATCAAATTATGGCTTATCTTGACTTAGCGGAGGTCAAAACGCAAATAGCCATAAACATGTAGATTATAAAGGAACACCCAGGCAAGCGTTGTCCTTTGGTCCTTTTGATCTTGTTTCCGGCCAATTTTAATTGGCTGCTCTTTATGGAGCTTTTCATCCAGTGCACCTCAAACTGTAATTAATGAAACCAATTTTGATTAGTTTACATTGCCCCAGATCAAATAAAAATGATCAGATTTAGTTTATTACAAATTTTCAGTCATGCACACGCAAAAGTCAATATATTTATTCAAATTTTTTTAGCTTGGAAACTGTAAAATGAAATGAAATGAAATGAAATATATATATACATCTCTGTCTCTCGCTTTCTCCCTATCTGTCTTTCACTCTCCCCCGCTTCTTCCTATCCCACTTTCTCACCCACTCTCTCTCTCTCTCTCTCTTTCTTACTGTCTCTGTCTCTCTTTCTCCCTCGCTCTCTCTCCCGCTTCTGAATGAACAAGTAAAGGTAGCAGCAGTCAGGAATGTAAAGACAAAAATTACACCCAATTTCATTAAATTTGCCACAAAATCTATAAATATCGACAGCTGAGCTGAGGAATCCATAGACCAGAAGTTGATTTGAGGTTCATTTCATGTTCAATTCAAATGTTGTTCAATACCATTCAAACAATTTGTATTGTAGTTTTATTACCACAATAAAACGGATTAAGAGGCCCGGACGCTGCCAAAAGGGATGCAATGAACCCTGCTGGTAGAAGTGGGCGAGCCAAAAGGGCGTCACCCCCCTGCGACGTATGTACGTGTGAGTATGTAGTGCCTTTTAAATTTACTGAATTTCCGCACGAATTAAATTTTCTGGCGAGCCGAG
Organism: Drosophila mercatorum; assembly: GCA_961210405.1. Classification (NCBI taxonomy): domain Eukaryota; kingdom Metazoa; phylum Arthropoda; class Insecta; order Diptera; family Drosophilidae; genus Drosophila; species Drosophila mercatorum. Next base: position 795,902 of record CAUIUS010000002.1, on the reverse strand, counting down.
TGAGAAAAAAAAAGAAAAAATATTTCACGCATCAACTGGCAGACAAGACGCTGGGCGATGGGTGATGGGTGGTGGGCGTGTTGGCCATATTATAGAGTCCTTCGAATCCTTGAGCCCCATTGCCGGCATTTTCACACTTTGCCTATATCGTTGATGTTGCTGTTGCACAATCAACGACACGTGGCAAGTGCCATATAATTTATATCGACGTCTTTACTTTATATTTTTTATGATTTTTTTTTCTTTCACTTTCGCTTTGCTTCCCGCTTTAAAAGATTATATGTCCGGCTTTAAATTATATAGTACTATTTCAATTTATTCTCCAAAATTCATTTGGCTTAAGTTTTTCCTTATTTCTCATTATAAAAAGAAATTAATTTTCTCCAGCTATAAATTTCTTTTCAAGTCCTTACAATATTTATATGCTGCTAAGCTGCTTTGGCTAAAAAGAAACATTTTCAAAGATTTTTTCTTTATCAATTTGTTAGATTTTACGGTGCGACTGTTCCATTCATTGGTTCCCTTTTTGGCTCTGATCCCTATCTAAATCTATTACAATTCATATTCATATGCCACACACAACGCGCGCGCACACGCCACCCACACCCTGTGGCAGGACATAGTCAGAAAGTGAAATCAAGTGTTAAAGAGTTTTAAGAAGAAAGTCGGAAAATGTTTACCCTTAACAATGTCGCAACTCTTTTTCAACCGTTTTTATGCTCAATACCTATTGCCGATTGCTGAAAAAGGGTATATTGGTTATGAATGTGTACCTTAAACAGTTCGACTATTTGATTGTGAAAATAGTATTAGCAAATAAGACTTTCTGTACTTCACGCATCACTACGAGTAAGTGGAATGTGCTTTCTTCAATAACTCTTCATTTTGTAAAATAAAAAAACTGTGGATTCTGACTAACTTAGTGTGAGAATAGGAATCAACTTTATTGAGGATTAGTTTTCAAAAGCTTAAACAATTAGTACATCTAAATATTGGTTAAATTTAGGGTATACTCAAATCGGTCAGAACTTGTATTCTATTCGTAGCCCCTTTGCGAGCAGCTTCGTTTGCTGCTTAGCCTAATATCGAAATAAACATACTTTATCCGTTATTGCCGTCAAATTTATGGTTTCTTAAATGATGCTTCCCAGTTCCAGACCACCTACCGCCCCTCAAAGGAAATATGAGACGCACATGTTGGGCATTATGCAAGCCAAATTGGATGGACTTTTGAAAAGGGTCTCTCAACTATGTGACTGTTTCTTAAACATCTTCAATTGGTTGAAGCAAATACGACAATTCGACAAGTGTAGAAGTTGGCTAGACGAGATGACTGTAGAACTATAAGATTATTTTTACAAGCTCAACTATAATATCGAGAATGTTTGGTTATTCATGTTTTGATCAGTTGCTGAGAATCGAAAATTCACTTACAATCGCAATTAAAACCAAGTTACAAGGTCACAATTTTTTGCACAGACAGTGGAAATTTGCTAAACAATGACGACGCGTCGTCGCTATCGAAATTGCAAATGTTGCACATGGGAAACAAATGTGCGAGTATGTAGTGTGCATGTGTTTGTGTGTAGCCTTTCCAGGGAATGCAATTGAAGTCCGTGACAGCACAATGCCAAGCAGGGGAAAGGGTGCCTAGAAGACTGAAGCAGAAACCACCTACCCCAAAGCACACCTACCGAAACCAGTTTCCCAGCACAGCCTTTGCGCAGGTCCAAGACTGGAAGGCTAAAGCAAAGCAAAAAGCCACAACGGCGACCCGGCAGGTAAGCACAAGAGAGAGACGGAATAGGAATTGGCGCAGAAGAAGCGCAAGGCATGAAGTAAACCCAAATAGAGGAACAGACGCATAATTCAGAATTCATCAAAGTATCGCAACGCCCTCCGTGCACTCTCAAACGCACTCACAGCGGAATGGAATGCGCCTTCCACTTATGTTTTGTGGAAAGCAGAATATGCATTTAATTGAACACATTCCAGGCGACGCGTCGTATGTGTATCTGTTTTTTTTGCATTCATTTATTATTATTTGAGAGATAAAATACATGTTAATATAAAATTAGGATAAAATAAAGCTCGATGCTTGCGGGACTGCCGTAAAGCATTGCTTCGCAAGCGCTTTGCTCTATTTTAGACAGAAGTAGTTACTCGTCGGCTTCGTTCAACTCTGCGAAGCGCCACCATAATTAAAGCAGCGAAGAAACTGATTTGATTCCAAGCTGCCTCAGACTCCAGCATGATCGCGACTAAGTTGTCCCGTCTACTGGAGCGGCCCACTGTTGCTTCTAGGGCACTCCTTTCCTCGAAGAAGCGTCCACACTCGAAGATTGCGTGGTTAGCGTCTTCCACTACTCCTTGTCCACACCAGTTACACTCATCTGAGTCGTCGTGGCCAAACCGCTTCAAATAGCTGCGGAGGCATCCATGTCCAGAAAGAATCTGTGAAAGATAGAAATTAATCTCGCCATGCTTACAATTGACCCATAGTTCCAGCTCCGGAATGAGCGAGTGCGTCCATCGTCCTTTCGTGGACTAATCCCATCTTCTTTCTCATCGAGAAATACTGTTCGCCCGGGATGCATTACGTGCGCCGCGTACAGGTTCGCTTGTACTGCGCTTCACGACTTCGGCGACCAGATCCTCCAGTGGAAGCATTCCGGCTATGACAAGCGCCGCGTCGTCTGAGACTGACTCGGATTGCGCTTAATCGATAGGTGGCTCAGATACCTATACTGTAGCTGAGAGTGGCCATTGCTCTTGACCAGATTGACGCTGCGTATAGAATGATGGACCTCAAGATGCTCATAAGAAGAAGTCGTCGTTGTTGCTTTGGTCCTCTACACGAATCGGCTGCTTTTTTAATGCACGTATTCCAAGTGCTGACGGAAAGTCAATCTTGTGTCGAGCATGACCCCAAGATACTTAATCGCCCTCTTTGACGCAATACTGATGTTGCCAATCTTCATATGTGCCGTTTCCACTTTCTTGCGACTGCTGACTAGGACGACCTCCGTTTTGTGGGCCGCTCGGTCAAGTCCAGCTCTTGTCAGCCAGTCTCGAATGCGGCTGATACTTGCGATGCACATATCCTCTGTATCTTTCAGCTCCTTTCCTATGGCGACAACGGCAAAGCCAATGGTGTGCACACCCACTGGTAGCTCCAGGCGTAATACGCCGTCGTACATAGCATTCCATAAGAGAGGCCCCAGAACTGATCCTTGGGAGACTCCAGCTGACTTTATGTGAGTTTGGACTCTCTTACTCGTATTGTCCTACCTCTGAAGTAGCTCTTTATTATCTCTTTAAGATATTTAGGGATATTATATTTTGCCAGGCCATCTAGTACCATATCCCAGCTAGCTGTGTTGAATGCATTCTTCACATCTAGAGTCGCTATGATACAATACTGCTTCGACCCGTGCTTCCATCTGGTACCTTGCATGGCGCAGGTTGCATGGTCAACAACTTTGCTCAACGCATCCGTCGTTGACATGGCTTTCCGGAACGCAAATTGGTTTGGGAACAGGCCGCCCGCGCTTGCGATTGCGGCCTCCAGTCTGGAACAGACCACTTTTTCGAACACCTTTCCCAAGGTGTCCAAGAGACAAATTGGCCTGAAGGATGATGGCTCCTCCGGTGGTTTTCCAGCCTTGGGTAGCAATACCAGATCTGGATCTTCCAGTTTGCAGGGAACATTTCTTGAGTTAAACATGAATTAAATAACTCAATAAACGTCCATGGTTTCAGAGCAATGGCCAGATTTAGAGCCCGATTAGGAATCCCGTCTGGCCCAGGGGCAGAGTTGGGTCTTAGTTTCCTGGCAGCAGCCATAACTTCCTCATCAGTAACTAGAGCTGCATCAGAGCTGCTTGAATCCTGACTTGCTGATGTAGAGTCACGACCATGAATGGTCCAATGATCCAATCGATCCGTAGGCCACATTTGTTTGCCAGCGTAGAGTCTTTTGACTACCGTTTTGTATGCTCTGCCCCAAGGGTCACCTTCGGCAGAGTCGCATAGGTCAAGGAAGTAGTCCCGTTTGCTAGTCCGTATGGCCTTCTTCGCCGCCTTGCCACCTGGTACGCTTCGTCTCGCGTGTACGCATATACTTCGGGAATTGTTTTTCTGCGTTGCAGGAGTTCTGGAGTTGACTAGTCATTTAGCAAGCTTTCGCCTCAGCGTTGCCAGATGTGCCCAGCGACTGCATTCCCTCCGAGAAGGCTGTCGGCTTGAAGGTATCCAGGCGATAAGATTCCCTCCACAGAGTTGGCGCCCTGCCACCACCAATTGTGAACAGAAGCGCAGAGTGATTGATCGCTGCCCGAAAAAGTTTCGCTGAGGTTCCATGTTGCCTCTCCAAAAAAGGACGAAGCGACGAAGGTAAGGTCGATTATGGACCCATATCCGACTCTACTGAAGGTGTACTCATGGCCAGAGTTGAGCAGATCCACGTCCAGCGTCGCGAAGATTTCCAGTAGAGTGCGACCTCTGGCGTTTGTTGAAAGGTTGTCCATTTAATGGCCCATGCATTGAAGTCGCCAGCTATGATGGCCTTCCGGCCTCTTACGTCCTCAGCAAGCTCGTCGAACACCTCAGTGAATTCGTTGAGCTGCATGCTGGGGGCCAGGTAGCAGCTATATATCCATATGCTGCCGTATCGAGCGCGCACGAACCCGTTGCAAGATTTGACATCTGCAAGCGCATTCGCTGAGTTGCCGCATTTCCACATCGCTGCTTTGCCACTGGTGTCTATGGCCCATGACCTAGGGCAGCCGGTCAAGCAGTGATGGGGCTCGCTGAGCAAAGCTACTTCTATTAGTTTCTCTCTCGCAGTCGGTTTTGTCCGCAGTCTGCAGTCTCTATTTGTATGGGTATGTGCATGTGTATTTTTTATACCCTGAACCCATTGAAAATGGAAACAAGTAAGAAAACTCTGATCGAGACAACTCGACTAGGGGATACCCTGAACCCTGCGAAGGACCGCTATTCCTAAGAATCGCTAACATTCTCCGTTACTTTTATATGTATGTAGAACGCGTATGTATGAACGCGTCCGTATGTATGAACGCGTCGTTCTCAGAACCTATAAGAGCTAGAGACTTGAAATTTTTTATGTAGGTTCCTGTATAGCACGAAAAGATCGAGTTTGTTAAAAAAAATCGATAACAGTCTTAATTTTAATGTTATCGATTAAAAACGAAATCGATGCTCAGTTATATAAATCTATATAATTCATCTTTATAGCTAGAGTCTTCAAATTTTGTACTTAGTGTTATGTGAGCCTTATACAATTTCGGTTTTTGTTAAATTTTGGATGCTACGCCCCCTTCGCCTCAAATTTGTAATACTAGAGACTTGTGCTTTGGCACACACATACATATGGATGACATGATCACGCCCAACAAGTTTGATCAAAATCGTTCGTCTAGAAAAAAAGTTATTAAACATTTAATTTCCCATAGCATTGCCATGCAAACAGCAGGCAAAGAACAGCTGACGCAACGACTTGCGCTTGTGTGTGCTTGCGCCTGTGTATGTGTGTGTATGTTTTGCTTGTAATGAACGTACAAGTGCATGTGTATATAAAAGAAACGAAGAATGCAGGGTTCAGGGTATACCCTAGTCGAGCGGCCTCGACTAGAGTTTTCTTACTTGTTTAAAAAATCGTTAACTGTCTTAGTTTTAATGTAATCGTTTAAAAAGCGAAATCGATACTCAGTTATATAATTCTTTATAGCTGGAGTCTTTAAATTTTGCATTTAGTGTTATGTAAGCCCTATACAATTTCGGGTTTTGGTAAATGTTGTATGCCACGCCCCCTTCGCCTCAAATTTGTAAAGCACACATTTCAAGTACTAGAGACGTGTGCTTTGCCACATACAGACATATGAATAACATTATCAAGCCCAACTAATTTGATCAAATACGTTCGTCCAGAAAAAAGTTATTAAACATTTAATATCTTATATTATCGGCGCCTTGCAGGCTCAGCTCAGTTGCTGAGTGAAAATGCACAGTTATCAGACTGTGGGCTTATGCCTGCGTTTATGTGTGTTGCTTGCTACGTATGTACATATAAAAGTAACGGAGAATGTTAGGGGTTCTTAAGAATCGCGGTTCTTCGCAGGGTTCAGGGGATCTCTCTAGTCGAGCAGTCTCGACTAGAGCACTCTTCTTCGGTACTGACAACTGATCTATATATATATATATATATATATATATATATATATATATATATATATATATATATATATATATATATGTATATATATATATATTTATATGTCCCTGTCCCTGCCTCTGTCCCTGTCTATAGGACTAGCCCAATCGGAAAGAAAGCCTTACTAAATAAAGATATCATTAGAAAATCGTGTAGGACATTAGTCCGACTGTCGGCAGCCACCCACAACTGTGCATATAATGTTGAACACGCAAGTCAATTGATGCAATTTGTACGACAAGCTGGCAGCAATTGGATCGCCCCCCCCCCTCTTCCCCCCCGGCTGGCGCTTATCCCATGCTTCTGCTTCCTTTTTGGGTCCCCAGTGACAATTTGACATGCGAGTTGAAAATGCCGTTACAGGTTCACGGTCTGCCGCACGTGTGGTTAGGGGCATATATCTCAGCAGTTGCGTATGTGTGTGTGTGTCAGCTGCTTCGGTGCTGATTTAAGGGTTGGCCATCACTGCCCTTAAATGAATTGTGGCGATTTATTGCGGTAATACTCATTTAGTCGAAAACGGTGGGTGTTGCATAACTGTGCTGAGAGTGTGTGTATGGCTCAAGTCGAGTGCAAACAATGCTCACAATAAAAATAAATCTCCAACTGCTTGCGTGGGACAGGGGCTTCGGGGGAAGAACCTTACTTACAAGTGTGTTTAGTTAGACCCGTGGGAAGTCGTTTGTGGCGGCGGGCGATTCGTTGAATAGCTGTCAATGCCGCACTGCGTTGGCAATTATTTTTTAGCTTGATGCGCCATTGATTGCCAACTGTTTTTGGTATTCACGTCACTTGCAGCACTGGTAGTCATCTCTCTGCCCCGCACTCGCTATGAATAGCCTGGCTATCCGCAATAATCACTATAATAGGGCTGTGCTTTGACAAAGCCAACTAGCCAAAAAAAACGTGATATGCATTTCAGACGTGGCTGGCTGGCAATTAACAAGCCAATTCCTTGGCACCGCACTTATCAGTGGACCACGTAAATCAGCATTATGCTGAAAACGGAAATGAAAATGAGCCCAAAATTCAATTACATTTAACTAGAGAGTAGGGTGGGAAGTGGGAGGGTAGGTGACTCCGTCATCCGCATAAATCAAGTGCTGCCGCACCTGCCGCCCTAGCATAATTTTGGCAAGACAGGCATGCGACTCGTTATATTTTAAGCGGCTTTGGATACACTAGCAGCATCATAGCTCATAACTCATTGCTTCGCTTGTCTGCACGACGGTTTGTCGCATATTTTAATTTATTTTCTAATTTATGAGCAGCTTTGCTGCACGGCGCAGACATCCACACCAAATAGTGTTTCGGTGCCATGTTAATTGTTTGATAATGCTATCGTCCTGTGAACATAATAGCATAATTAATCGATATTAAATGAACACAGCAGCACGAGCAGAACAATACACTCCGGAAAACCCACAAAAGGTTAAATTAAACGAAGTAATTGTTGCCGACACAGACAGCAGCCGAAGAGTCTCCCCTGCAGCAACTTGAGATTTTTAAGGGCTGGGCCCATTCGCACAATGCACAACAAACAGTTTCCCAGACACGCACCACGCACAGCAGGCGGAGTGGTTAGGGGCAGCGAGAGTGGGAGCGAGGGGGGGGGGGGTTGTTGAGGGTTTTTGATTTTTAAGCGGACTGGAATGGGTGTGCTGGTGGTGGTCTGGCTGGCTGGTAAAGCGCACAAAGTCACGCGACAGGTGGCGGCACTGAGTCGAGGGTTGGACCGCAAATTGATTTAAATGCATTCTTAATGGGATGAAATTATCTGCTTGCTCTGATTTGCGGTTTGACGCACTACCTTCTCACACTGTAAATATAAATATGTGAAAGAATGACTTCTCGCTTACTTACTGCAGAAAATTTAGCTAACCTAACTTATGTTAGTGTCAAACATAACTTTGAACATAAATTTTCATGGAGAAAAGTAAGAGCCACGTCCATAAAACTCTAATTAAATTAAAGCCCTTGACGAGCTACAAAATCCGCTTTAAGTAATAACAAAATTACAATTCGTAGCTGCGCCCCGTTAGCTCTGGGTCACGCTTTGAATCCTTATCTATGCTAAGCAGAGGTCACAGTTTTGCTTTGACCTGTCGCCTAGCTTAAGCTGTGTGGTAACTGAGGGCTACAAAACCAAGTCAAATAAGAGAACGCTGACGGAAGCACATTTTAAGAAAGTCATATTTATTAGACCTATTTATTTATTTACTATTAAACTCTTAAGTATCCTTAATAATATATTTAATGTCAAAATATATCTCGCGATGGAAATCCTAGACATAAAAGATATGGAGGACATATCTACACGCATTGGGAGCGTGGCAAGTCGGGTTAAAATATATGGTGTTAGTTGAAGTAGTTTTTATAGTATTAGAGAATTTTTGGAATTTGGTATATATGTACAGGTTGACAATCCAAGATCATAACGATAGTTCCTATAGTTCTAGACCCATCAAAATTGGACAGCTACGTAACTGGTGACCTCCTCTGGCATATCAAACAAGTAAGAAAACTCTAATACAGACTCTCAACTAGGGTATAGCCTAAACCCTGCGAAGAACCGCAATTCCGTGCATTCTCCGTTTCTTTTATAATACATATGTATGTTCATTACAAGCAACACACACAGGCGCACGCACACACAAACGTTGCGTCAACTGTTCTTTGGCTGCTATTTGCATGGCAATGTAATGGGAAATTAAATGTTTCATAACTATTTGTTCTAGACGAACGATTTTGATCGAACTTGTTGGGCGTGATCATGTCATCTATATGTATGTATGTGCCAAAGCATAAGTCTCTAGTATTTGATATACGGGAGTTACAAATTTGAGGCGAAGGGGCCGTGGCATCCAAAACAAAACAAAAACCGAAATTGCGTAAGACCCAAATAACATTTAATGCAAAATTTGAACACTCTAGCTAGAAAGATGAATTAGATAGAATTTTACAGCTTAATTTAGATTTTCGTTTTTAATCGATAACAATAAAACGATAACCGTTATCGAATTTCTGAAACAAACTCGATATGCGCGCCCTATACAGGGACCTACAAATTTGAAGTCCCTAGCTATTGTAGGTTCTGAGATCGACGCGTTCATACATACGGACATACGGACGGACAGACGGACAGGGCTAAATCGATTCGGCTTGTCTACCTGATCAAGATAATATTTACTTTATGGGGTCTGCCACGCCTCCTTCTGCTTGTTACATACATACACATTTCAACAAAAACATTATACCCTGATTTCCAATTTTCAATGGGTTCAGGGTATAAAAATACACTGTACTTTTGACATTTTTTGAGTGCACATGACATTCGTCTTCATTTTATGTGGAAAGAGTTTTCCGATTTACTTTGCATAATTTTTGGACTTCAGATGTATACATGTATATGTGAAAATACATTTATTATATATTTAAATTCGCGGGTCTTCGAAATCGTAAAAAACATATTTCATTTATACAAATAATAGGATAGTTCCAGTGAGTTTTCACAGACTTAATCAGATTCCTTAGGTAACCCAATTAAAACAATATTAAATAAACCGTCTCAACGCAAGACAACATCGCCCCAATGAGCGGATTGTTTAACTGACAGGTATATCTATAAAGCTGCTCAGAAGTGTCATATGTTCAATTTATTTTCTAGCTGTAAGAAGTCTGTAAGGATCTAAACACTTAATACGCTTACATGTGTATTCTTTAGATTTCAAATATATAAAGTATGAAGTGTGAAAATACAAATATTTAACAAAATTTGACTCTTCTAACAGTAAAAATGTTCTAAATAATTTTATGGAAAATAAAACTAATTCATAATTAGGTAGATCAAAATGATGATGATATTGTTATTGAATTATAAGATTATTCAATTTAAGTTATAAACAAAATGCTTAGGAATACCTTATAATGTACAATAAAAATGTATTTAATATTTACATTTGGTTTGACTAGTTTTTAAATAGAAATTTGTATACCCTGAACCCATTAGAAATGGGAAATCAGGTTTTGTTGAAATGTATGTAACAGGCAGAATGAGGCGAGGCAGACCCCATAAAGTATATATATTCTTAATCAGGGAGACAAGCCGAGTTGATATAGCCATGTCCGTCGGTCCGTCCGTCTGTCCGTATGTATGAACGCGTCGATCTCGGAACCCATAAGAGCTAGAGGCTTGAAATTGTTATGTAGGTTCCTGTATAGCACGAAAAGATAGAGTTTGCTAAAAAAATCGATAACTATCTTAATTTTAATGTTATCGATTAAAAACGCAATCGATACTCAGCTATATAGTTCTACATAATTCATCTTTATATAGCCTTACACAATTTCGATTTTTGTTAAATTTTTGATGCCTCGCCTCAAATTTGTAAGCCCCGTATTTCAAACACTAGAGACTTGTGCTTTGGCACATACACACATATGAATGACATGATCATGCCCAACAAGTTTGATCAAAATCGTTCGTCTAGAAAAAATAGTTATTAAACATTTAATTTCCCTTAACATTGGCATACAAATAGCAGCCAAAGCACAGCTGACGCGCCGACTGGCGTTTGTGTGTGCGTGCACATGTGCGTGTGTGTATGTTTTGCTTGTAATGAAAATACATATACATATGAATATAAAAGAAACGGAGAATGCTCGGAATAGCGGTTCTTCGCAGGGTTCAGGGTATCCCCTAGTCAGTCAAGCGGTCTCGATTAGGGCTTTCTTACTTGTTTTAAGTTGATTTTATACTTGGGCTTAGAAAATGCGCTTAAATTCATATGTTTCGGCTGTGATCAAAATGAAATCGGAATAGAAATTTTGTTGAAAGTATGTTTAGTCGAAGCTGAAGCTTAGCTTTAAAAAAAACTTGTTTTAATTTTCAATTTTAAACTTCAACTTTAGTGTCTACAGCTTATACTTTTCCTTTGAAAGCTGCTTCGGAACCAGATGCCCATTGAAAGTTGGAATATTGATATGAATTTGAAAATCAGTATCTGTCGTAGACTCGTAGCGATGTAAGTTCTTAGTGTGCGCACTTAACTCGGCAACAGTTCCAGAAAAATGAATGGGATTGGTGGTTAAATGTGGTTCGGGAACATATAAATCATCGCCTGAAAAAATCAATGAAATGAGTACACGAGTCTACAATAAATACTAAATTTTTATCACGTTTTACCTGGCAGCGCAAACACCACGCCATCGCTACAAATGTAACCCACTGGCATAAACATTGTGCTACCGAGTTGACTGCGTTGCGAGGCAAAATGACGTAGCTTCTGAAAATCGTTGATGGATAACAGGCGACCGAGTTCATAGATTTGTGGCGGCAAAAAAAAAAGTTCATGACTTTGACGCAAACACAATAGTTCATGGGGTGAGCGCCACTGCAAATTGTTTAAATTGATTCATATATAATTGCTAGATATTAATAAATGCTTCGCTTACGAAACACTCCTTGACTTCGGAGGGCTCTGGGTACAGCCTGGGCTGTGAGTGCATAAAGGCCATGTAAAAAACCGTTTCATAACTAAAAGGAAATATCTGTATTAGATTATACGAAATTTAAAGTTTTGATTCATCGCAGAGGTTACCCTTTCTTAATAAACGCTGGACTCGCCCAGGCGGACCATTCGTGTAGTGCCCATAAATCGGGAATCACTTTTAATTGCCGACATAGGGCCAAGAATTCACTGGGGTTGCTGTGCACACGATCTTGCCAGGTCTCCAGAGAATTCGGGTCAAGCTGTGCTGCCCGAGCAACTGTAGTCGTTTCATTAAAGTGAGCTTGATTGCGACTAAGCAGTATGCCCACCTCCTCGAAAAGCTCACGCAATGCCGCCAAGCGTAGCGTTATCTCCCTAATCAAGCACACAGATTAGATTAAATTTGCATATACATTGCACTTTGTACTTACCGCGCCCGAATTTTGGACCGTTTAAAGAAACGATCATAGCAACCTGTGCCCTGCGGTGCTAATATGGCTGGCCTTTGTTCGCTGATTAGTACCAGACTACGTAGGGACGCTTGGGTAACACCAAACTCCTCGAAATACTTAAGCCAGGCAACGTTCTCATCCGCATTCACATCCAGCAATCCGCCAGGAAATACAGTTTGATTATTAGCCATTGCTGTCGCATCACTGCGCTTTAGCATGAGCACCTAAGGAGTGTCAGTAATAGTAATACTTAAACGAGCAATAGTTATTTTTGTAGGTTTGCTACTTACATTATAATCCTCGTCAGCTTCTGCTGCGGGCGTTACCACAATAAGGCTCGCTGAGATCCGCCATGTAGGATTCGTATTCGCTGTGCTAGCCTGCATGGTTCTTACTTAATATTTAATAATTATCTGGAGTGTTTAATTTACTTAATTAGTTCTTAATACAACCTGTTGCTAATTACTGATTGAAATTAACTTAATGCGCCGGCGAAACGATATCGATAGCTACTCGATTAGTTCGGTATCGAGTAGCAACACCTCAAAAGAGAAGTAAAGGCGGAGTTCAACTGCACCTAAATAAATCTATATGTATAAAATGTATACACTAGATACTTTAACGTAATTTCCGTGCACTTTACTTAATTCTTAACAATTGTAGTTGTCTAAAGCATTTAGTTAACTGATTAACCTATGCATAAACTAATAGCCTGCCCTCGTACTATTAAGTAAAGTAGTATAAAGTACACAGTATATAGATATATCAAATTATATATTTAATCAGCTTTCGACATTTAATGTTTTTCTGACTTTATTTAATGTGGGTTTACACACTATATATGATGAGTGCCAGGGTTTTTTTTCTCTTCAGTACATATTTAAGCATACAATGCGGTGCACAATTTTGAGTTTAATATACCAACAATAGTGTTATGTTTTTTTGATATTTTTTTCTTCTTTTAAACATACATATAAATCTTATAACATAGTTTTCCATTAGAACTACATGTTTTTACAGCTTGCCTAAGCCAGTGTGGGTGTAAGGGGTTTGTCTGTGTGTTTGGGTATAAAATTGTCACTAGATTGCCCAATCGAACGTCACCGGTCGCAAATGTGCTAATCATCGTTAAGCAGCAAAAGATTTCCACGCCTTCCGTTCACCTTTTCGCCACCCATCTAGTTGTCTTTCTTGCTGCCACCTTCGATATTCTCATCTTCATCGTTGCTATCGTTATCATAGTTGGTCGGCTGCTCACCATTACGCAGCAATTTACCAACAAGGTCGTATTTCTCCTTGAATTGCATTTCCCAATCACGCACTGAGTCCATTTCCATAGTGCTAAGGTCGCTCAGATCATCGTATTCATCTTTATCGTTAGCCACCACACTAAAAGTGGCCAAATTGCGTGATGCGTCGCGTCCGGCAAATGTAGCATATGGTCCCCCTGGTCCATAGAAACGTTTACCCTTTGTGGCGTCATAAACGTTACCATTGACCGCTACCAAAACACGGCCATCCGGTTGATTGCCATCAAAACCACGGAGCTCCTTAATAGTAAAGTCTCGACGCAATTTTGGCAACTGCGGTTCAGCCGGTTTCTGTGCAGAATCCCGGGAGCCCGGCCCCTCGCAGCGATCTCGCACTATTTTATAAACCAGGAAACAAATGACAGACAGTAATGCCAGATTCATCGGACTGTAGAAGATTTCCCGAAATGCGGCCCCTAGAAATGACGTATCGGCTGTTGCATCAGCCTCGATCGTGTTTTGTTTTTGTTGGGTTTCCATTCTGCAACTTTACTTCTTGTCACTCCAACTTTTTGTTGAACTTTGCTCACGGTTTTCGCTTTACTTGCTGCAATGCGTACTTATGGATGAGATGTAAAACGAAATTCGGACACCACTAATACAAGTAATCGACTCTTGCATTTATTATAATACACAATGCGTGTTAATTTGTCTTTCTAGAACAAATATATTTTTCTTTTTTCACGCAGTCAGTGCCTGCTCTCTAAACAGCTGAAAAATGTAGTGCTGAAAGCTGGCAATGCAGGAGTAATCGGCTATCGACTCTAGAGAAACAAGCTATCGGTTACTTGTTGCTCCTAAACGGATGTCAACATGTCAACATGTATTTATCAACACTAACTTTCAAATGCGTGCCGACTTCTCAAAAACTTCGATTAAACAGCAGGCAGACCAAAGAATATGCATTTAATGCACAAAAAACTCACTTACTAGATTGTCCAAGATGCACACAAACACGTGCCACCGCAGCTGCCCAAATAGTTTGCGTATTTAAGAGCAAGCTGCATTAATGCAAAGGCACTCGCATTTGTAACTTGCAAACCAAAGCAACTATGAATCTTCTATTAACCATTATTTGGTTAGGATGCATCAGTGCAGCTACTGCGCATAATATTGAGCAACTACTAGCAGCTAATACAAAAGAGTTAAATGAAACTGCAGCACTGCTGCTTCACATCGATGCCACAAACGAGAATATTAAAATCGGCATCGAGCAGCAACGCGGCTGGCTGGAGGCGATAAAAAATGTAGATAGTCTACTAGGCAAGCTCCACATTTTTTTGGACGCACAATCTGTGGTCGTTCAGGAGGCATTGAATAACATCACACTAAAGTCTAATATACATGCCAATCGTGTGTCCAAGGAATTAGGAAGCTTAGTCCGTTTGCAGATCACTACCAAACAACAAATCAGCGTCCTGGAACAGAAGCTTGATGAGTACCAGAAACATGTGCTGCAGAATGCACGTAGCATCGAGAACAACATAGTAGATCTAACTAAACTAATCACGCGCTCTGTTCTGCCGCAGTTGAATGGACTGCAATGTTCCTTTGACAGCCTGGAAACATCACAAATTAACATCGAGGTGGAATTGAAGAGTCTGGCGCGCATCAAGGACATTAGCGAGGATTCTAATCTCAAGTTAATTACATTGGCTAGCAATCTGCTTAGCTTGAATCGCACACAGGATGCAAGTTTTGGAATGCTAAGGCATGGTCTGTCCCAGCTGAAACCTCTAAATACCTGGCAAATCGAAAGTGCTCTACGAGAGTTGATCGTCTCCCAGAAAAGAATTGAGTTGGATCTGGAGGCATGCGATCATCATCCTACATCTCATTATGCCAAACATTCGAGCCCTTCTTCCTATTCCTCCTATGAACTTGAGTCGCCACATATAGCTCCCCCTCTACGTTCACAGCTCTGGAGCCATAAGGAACCCAATCAGCAAAGTGAGACGCGACCATTACAATCTATATGATCCTAATCTTGAGTAGTTGATAATTTATCTTCTAGGTTTTTACTATACCAGCGTTTATTCCGAGGCATCTTCGCCTAGGCTAATGCCCGGGAATCCAAAGCATCCCAACTACAGTTCTCATGAGGCCCCATCTGCCAAGCAGGCCATCTCCAGTTCCGTGTCCTGGCAACAACCTCTGCCTTGGGAAACTATTCCTGCATACCAATCCGATCCAGCGCTCGTGTCTAAGCCCAAAGCCACTCCTCTAGCCTGGTCCACTAAGCCACACAAACCTTACCAGTCCGTTCCTAAAACAGGTCTCGAACGCAGGAGACCTGCTCCCAATCCTCAGCCATGTGCCCAAAATGAACACCTCCAGCATCCACCTTCTGGTAGTTATAGACCACCAGCACCACCGGCGAAATCCTATGCTCTTCAAGCACAGAAGGCACCTCAAACGTCGTCACATGACCGTTACTCCCTCTGGTACGGCAGCAACTCCCCTTCGAACGGCTATTAAAGCATCAAGTTCATAGTTTGTGAATTTGCAATGATTTTGTGCAGAAAACTTACAATTATATAGATTAAATAGTCAATTTTTGAAATGTACAAATACTTTATTAAACTAATTTTTAATAGCCGAAATAAATTATATAATTTGTAAATGATGATGTTTTATAGATATTTTGAATTCTTGAAAGGCGGGACAAAAAATGTTAAATTGAAATGATTTGCAAGTAAATGCATAGGAAAATGTGAGGTTGACGGGAGAAGAACACTGAATGATAACATAAAACAAGGTCAACTCCATTAAATTGGGGGAAACGAACACTGATTGACTGATTTGGGTCTGATTTACGCTTGACGATATATACAAAAATCTAAAATTTTCCCACTAATTATGTATTACTTTCTGAAATTTTTAATTAGTTGTCTAGCTATTTCTGGCTTTTCATAAATTGATCTGGCATGTTGGCAACACTGATGCCGTACCATACAACACTGTTAAAAGTGGTTATGCCTAAATTTAGTTGGAAAGTAAAATATATCTACATACATATGTACATACATATGTATACGTATGTTCTTGAAGACAGCTAAATTATTTTGGATACTCCACTGTTTAAAATGGGGCCGGGTGTGGCCCAGTGAAAAAGCAGGCAGCCTGGAAACTGTTAGAGCCCCGGTTGGAATCCCGTTGGAAGCTTATGTTTTGATACAGGCCTGCCTGCCTACCTACCTAAAATGAGTTAAAGTAAATTAAGTGTGATAAATGCGCTATAGAGTCTCTGACAAGAAAGCAGCAAGTAAATTGAATTCACAAAAAAAAACTGTTTAAAATATATATTATTTATTATATATACTTATAAAAATGTACATATATTCGTCTGGAAACTTTCTAAAAATTGTTGTACTCTCCTTACATATTATGTATGTATAAAGTAGTATAATCGGCTTTCACATTTAACTAACCCGCGCGCTCATAGACCGTGAACGAGAGTTAGTGACGCCTGACTGCAACGTTCCTGCCTTTCAATTTTGAAACATGCACATGCAAACGATATTACACAATACACATTCCTAAACACATAAAACTATTGACAATTGCAACTATTGGCACAAAACCTACATATGTATGTCATAAGAGTGTTGCTTTAATATTTAGAAATACTTAAAATTTTGGTGAATGAAGTAATTTTGGAATCCGTTTATTAGATTGCGGAGCAGCAACAGCAACAGCTGCATGCAGCCGGAAATTCTAAAATTCGGCACGTCTTGTGCACCTTCACTCAAAAGTCTTTATCAAATTGGGCTTTACGTAGAAGCAATCATTTTAGAATTTTGAGACGTGACCCAATACATGCTATTGAAACTATTTTGAGGTTGAAAAGTCGTTGAACTATTTGTTTTTAATATTTTTCTAGAGCTAAGCGCCAAAAGATTTAATGGCTGCGGATGCCGATTTGAGATGTAGAGACTGAAAGCTCTGATCAACTTTGATAAAAAAGAATATGCGATGGGTGTCCCTTAAGCAAGATAACCGCTTCTAACGTATATCAAATGGAATATAGCAGCTGCTCAAGCTGTCGCTGATTAGGTCAAAGTGCAGCTGGCACGTGCCACTCGGTTACAACAGCGACTATTTAAGCCATGACCCACGCCAACATAGTGTAGTTCCAAGTGAATCAAACAACCAGACAAACATGAAATTTCAACTTGTTTTGCTCATTGTGTGCCTGGTTAGCAGCTGCAGAGGTCAAGAGCAGCCAGAAAGGCAGGTGAGATCTTTTAAATAATCAATTAGCCAAATCTTCATCCTTCCATTGCCAACCCTCTCCAGGAAGAAGAACTGACAGCAGAGATAACAGGAGCAGCTCCTGCCAAATCTGATCGGCGACCGGAGTCAAGCAACGCCGCCATACGTCGCATTTTGGACGAGAACACAAAGGTTCTACGACAATTGGACAACAAGGCGCAGGGTATAGGCAACTCGCAGAAGGGCATTGAGAACAAATTGAGGCTGTTGGGTCAAGATGTCGCCGGCATTGGCCGCCTGGAGGATGGCCTCAAGAAATTAGAATTGACCACATCTGCCAATTTTCATCGCACAGCCAACGGAATAAGGAACCTGACTTCAAGTATTCGGGCGGCTGAGAATAAAACGGATCAGGCCCTTTTGAATCTTGCACGCGGTCAGCAGAATATTAAGCAGTTGATTGTCAAGGTAGATGGCAACCAGAATCAGCATGAGCGTAGCATCGATCAGGCAGCTAAGTCGTTGAATCTGCGTCTATCGGGTCTGGACAATTTGCTCAAGCAATCCGTGCTCAAAGAAATAGTGGCCCTTGTCCAAGTGGCGAAGAAGCTTGAGCAGTCCCAAAGACAAATTGAGAGCAAGGTCGGCCATTTAGATGAGCTAACGGCGCTATCCGGCATAACGGCCAGCAAGGTGCAGCAATTGGAGATCGGCTTGCGCTCTATAAATAGCACGCAGCAGCGTCAATTGGCTGCGATTGGACAAACGGTGCAACAGGTGGGAGCTAGCACCTGGCAAATCGACAATAAGCTGGGTGTGTTGCTCAGCACACAGAAGAACATTGAACGTGGCCTTGTCGAATGCAAGAAATGTTTCTCATCCCACAAACAGCCGGAACGACCACACGACCATTGGCAACAACCTGGTTACAGCACATACGAGTAGGTCGAAAAATTGGTCTGCAATTGTTTTGGAGCAATCATGTATATTCTTCACTCTCTCCCTTTATATTGCAGTAACAAGGACGTTCTAAAGTCGCCAGCAAAGGAATACGAAAGCAGTTATGACCATGCCGATGAAGGATCTTATCTGTACCAGCTTTGGTATGGCAAGGACGATAAGTAGATGAACCTGTTGGTCACAAAAACTCTTATGCCTTGCTTTATATTTTGAGTAATTTATAAGAAAGATTTTTCCCTAGCAAATCAATGGTCTACTTCTCAAGTTATACATAGTTGCTTCAGTATTTTCAAGATTCGATTATCAGCTGTACTGTGCTAAGTCTCACGGTATACAAACATTGAAGATTCAATAACGGACTACGTGAAAAGGCGTATAACCGCATACATTTAACATCTGAAATGCCACAAATTGGAAAAACTTTAAATGCAAGATCTTTATCATTTCTTGTTGTTTATTTAAAAGAACAAAAGAAACTTCTTATTTGGGAGTTTAAACTCAACAATTATTATTATCTTAACTAACAAATGCACTTAATTGAAGCTGTTTTGTCTTTTATAGTGGACGAACACTTGCAATAAGAACTTTTAACACACATGTTCCACTTACACTGTTAATAAAGTTATTTGTTGTAATATCCACCTGTTTCAAATGATCCCTTTTAAAGCTTCCAATACTAAAAAGTTTTGGGATCTAGAGGATTAACGTGACCATCCACTGGGTCGAAATTGACGATCAGTTGTGATTCATGCTGATTCTTATGCTCGGAACGATGCCAATTCTTTTCGGCTAACGCTCGAAACTCTGCCGTAGAAATACCTGTTTCAATTTTCTCGCTGATCGCATCTGGATTTGGGGGATATAAGTCGTCACCGGGTAGTAGGTGGACGAAACCATCTGTGCATTTGTATATTACAGGATGTATGACCACTTGGCTTCTGGACGAGCGGTGCTGAGCAAACAGACGCAGTTGCTCCAACTTTCGAAAGTTCAGACAGCGACAAAGTTCGTAATATTGTGGCGGTGGCAGCCACACTTGTTTCCTCAGCGCAGCTTGCAGATAGTCCAAAGGAGTACGCCACTGTTGAGGATCATATATATTTAGCTAAAGAAACTAGCCATTAACTTTATATATAGAATTAGAGAATGGAAGTTTAAGTAAGAATGTAAGGTCAAGAAAGAACAATACGCCAAAGTTAACAACCGTATGAAGATGCCCTTACTTTGACGAAGTGCTGTTTGACACATTCCAGCTATTTCTTCACAAAACTATATGTGAGATGGGCTAAGATAGAGCACAACTAACTTTTTAGTTGCACAAGTTTTGTTCCAGATTCCCCATCTGTCTACCACTTGCTATGTTAATCCTAGGCGTATACAAACCTGATAGTCTTTCACTTCAGTGGGATCTGTCAGCACATGTGGTCGAGAATGGAGTGCGGTTAAAAAGAAGACGGTTTCGAATCGTTTCTTAAATGTAGAGGGCGTGCGCCAAGCAGACCATTCGTGCATCGACCACAGATCGGGCACCACATCCAACTCTTCGCAGAGCGTTAAGTATTTGCTGGCATCATTGTGGACGATATGTTGCCAATGCTTCCGATCGAATTTCTCGTTGAATTGTGCATAACCATCAATTCTTGTCAGAGTTTTGCGATCGCGGCACAGCAAAATGCCCATCTCTTCAAAAGTCTCCCGTAACGCAGTCAAACGTAATGAAGCCGCACTAAAACAGATAATAAATGAAAGACAAACAATCAAGAAACTAGTCAAGTTTTCTACTTTACGTATTGAGCGATTCATAAGAGCGCTTCTTCCTATCAGCTACTGGACACAGCTTATTTAATTTATCAGCACTTATGTCGTATCGCATAAAGTGTCTTAGCCAAGCTGGTGAGCTGTCCACAGTTTCACAAACGCCACCTGGAAAGACTGAAGCGCCAGGCATGAAGGTCGACTTGGAGTTACGCGTAAGAAGTAGAGCCTGCAAGCATAATAATTAACCTCCAAATTGCCATAAATATAAGACAAGATATACAGACATTATAATCAGAGCTGACTTGTGCAACTTTACTATCCTTCGATAGAAGTATTAGACTAGCCGAGAGACGAATTTTAGCCAAAACTTGTTTCGACATAGTTTCGATAATAAAATCGATAACAAATACGATTTAACCAACAACCTCTCGATCCAGCTGATGGTGTAGGTGGCACATTTATAGCTAAACGATAGTTGGTTTTTACAGGCCCTCCAATTAATTTAAACACGTTCAGTCGATATGACAGCTGTTTGATCGCTACTATTTGCTGTATCGATAATATATTCAATTTAATGCTCAGCTGATTAATTCTCCCTACGCGGTACAAAGGTTACAAAGTATATAAGATTAATTTGTTTTTAGTGGTACAGCAGCTACGACATCAACAATCACTAGTATGAATAGCTCAGATAAAATCCAGTATAGGCCTTCAGCTAGCTTAATACTGGCAAGCAAACAGATATCCCATACAAAGGATCATTTTGATTACAACGTAAGTCAATAATAGTAAAATATATATTTTAAGAAAATATCCCGTTTATTATTGACAGCTATTACTAATGAAACGCACAGAACGTACAGCTTACGCACTTAATCACTGTGTATTTCCTGGTGGCGTATTTGATGTCCAGGCAGATGAATCCGATGATTGGCTGTTCTATTTCAAAGAATATGGAGTTACTGAGGAACATCTTCAGCTATTGTACAACCGACAAAACGTGGGTAGACCTGAGCTCATGGACCCAGGCATAAAGTTCCCGCGAGATATCTCACTTCGACTAACAGCGTTACGAGAAACCTTTGAGGAAGTGGGCATTTTTCTGTGTCGCAAGAATCTAAAGGATTTGAATGGTGGACAATCAGCACAGGTGCTTGTGCAACCGTACGAACGTGAATATTGGCAACAGCAAGTACATAATGATCCAAAACAGTTTCTTGAGCTATGTAGATATTTAGCTGTTATGCCCGATCTCTGGGCCTTAAACGAATGGTCCATTTGGCGAACTCCAGCTTCCGCTTCAAGTCGCAAATACGATACGGTCTACTATTTCTGTGCCTTGGAGAGCAGCAAAGTGGATTTGTTACTTGAACCAAGTGAGGTAGAAGCGGCTTATTGGCTAGAGCCTTCCGAATGCTGGCTTCAAAGTCGGAAGGGCATTATTTGGTTGCCATATATACTGCTGTACGAGACGGCGCGTCTAATGAACTTTCAAAGCTGGCATCAGCTGTTACTATTTGCATATAATCGTAGTACTCAAGGATCTACACTACTACAGCCCATCTATTATCGCACCATCGACTGTCTTTTTGGCGTGCTTCCAGGTGATGAGCTGTACTTGCCGGACCCGGAGAAATGTAAAGAATCCATAATGTTGCATTGCTCCATCAGTGAACTAAATGCTGTAGCCAAGCGCTACAATCGTTATATAATTTACAGCTTTCAACGTGTAGACTTTGCCTGCAATGCGTTGCCACTTGACGGGCATATTCCACTGCAAGCGCGTGTTAATACTCGACTGGCCAAATTGTAAAAAAAAATAGTTAAATATTTAAACTTGAGTTTCCATTTAATTAAATTAAAGTACCGCTACTTAGCTCTGTTTGTATATTCTGACAGGCATGACACAAATCTTCTCTTTCGTTCAAACGATCCATGACACGTTGCTCCAATGCGCCACAACTATTCTTCAGCTGTAGTGCCACGCCTACTTCAGAGACGGCGCGCGAATATTCAATTGCCAGCAAAGTGTCAGAGATATCAGCATCGAGTAGTGATTGGCACAAAGAACAGTACGAAGACAGTATTTCTTCAGCGTTATGTTTAACAGCAATTTTATCACCGATCCGAAAAACAGTTGATACTGTGGATGCAAAATTTAATTGAAGATTCGCCACAAAATTCCTGGTCAAGCTTTGCAAGCTATCATTGGATAAATGGTTCAAATAACCCAAGCGAAAAGCTTGAAGCTCCTGTGCATGAACATAAAAGTGAATTTCCTGTTCGTTGAGATCCTTCAAGGGACGCAACAGCTTGACATTTCCCTGCAGACGATCATCTAACAAGGCAACATCCAAAGCAACGCTTGCTCCGCGTCCCAGAGCCACAGAAGTCAAAAGCTGAGTTGCCAAGCTAGGACTTATGCTAGGGTCAAATACATGCGAGCAGCTCAGCTGCTCAGCTACGCCACCAATGACATATCTACGTTTCTGCTGCACGTAATCGTGGCGAGAAGTCGAACTGTTTAATTCATCCACAATCGAGTTGAACCGACAGACTGTATAATCCTTAAGTAACTGCAAGCTTTTTGGCTCTCCATATAGCTGAATAATATAAAACTCAAATGGTTTGTAACGCCATTGCAACTCATTAAGCGCTGTTAAAGGATCCTCTTCTTCCTTAATGGCAGGGCAGCGAGCATCAATGTAAAGCACTCGAGCATTGCAGTGCAAGCGCTTGAACGTATTCTGTGTCTGTGCAAAGTGCACCATGTCCAGAAGGACCAGAGACTCTGCACTGCCATCAATCACCAGCAGGACTTCAGTATTACGTGGCAACGCCTTCGCAGCGCCAATCGCAGCACGAAATTTATGCCTGACATAGTTGAGAAAACATTCACAACATTCAGGTGAACGGAAGTCTAGTTTGTAAAGCTTTTGTGAGGTACGACCGCACTTGCTGCAGTTGCCACTTAACACAGCGCCAGTTGCTGAGGAACCAGGCAGCATTGCATGCATGGCACCTTCGTCGTCAAAATCATCTTCGCCAATGCTACACATTATAGATCAATTTCAATAAATAACGAAATATAAATTAACCTTCACACGAAACAATAGACGCGTGCACGGATTTGGTGATGACATATTAAACGATAGAAAATGAATCGTTTTTGTGCCTCTATTCAGAGCTGCCATTAGTTTCGATATCAAAATTTATCGCTTGCGAGTGCGATATGCAGCAGCCAACTTGTCAAGCAAGCAACCTTGCGCACAGCAATAAAGTGCAGTGAAAAATATAAAAATACCTATTTAAAACTGTTTTTTGTTATAAAAAACTATTATATAAGCTTGATTTAGTACACAAGGTATGTGTAAAAAGTGCTTAAATATAGAAAAGCGTTAAATAACTGCCTTAAATTTGAGCACAAAACTTTAGCTGCTTCCATTGCATGTGTGAGTGCAAATGTAATGTATATATATATATATATATATCATTTTGAGTGTGAGTGTGTCTGTAGTACGCAAGCAAAAGTATCGGGTAGCAAAATCGAGAAACTTTCTTATTGGAACATACACAAACGAATGGCTATCATAGTGGTGAGCGTTCTAGCCAGCTGTCAGGCAAAAAAGATGCAAACTTACATCAATATTGTGTGGAGTAAAAAAAAAATTAAAAAATAAATAATGCACAGCCTGCTCATAAGTGTGAGTGGTTTTTGCTGGTACTGCCCTTGGGGTACAAATATAATAATAGAAATATTAATAACAGCAACAATAAAAAACGTGTGTAATAAACTGTATAAAATACGAAGTATTGCGAGTAGTTAAATTAAAATATAAGTATTTAGGTAGCTTGTCTTTTTTTTATATTTGCAGCATTCTATCAAAAAAAATAAATAAATATATATATATATATATATAAATACATATAGCGTATAGTGCAGTTGGTACGAAGCACACCCTTCTGTGAGGGCGACAAAGACAAGACCAAGTGACAAAGTGAGAAGAGTGTAACAGAGGTCATATTAAAAATAAGTATATTTTAGCCCCTCCAACAAAAAAGAAAGAGGCTACACAGACCAACGTAGTAATCGGAACGAACACAATATTTGGGCCCATTCAATAAAATGATATTGGAAAACGCGGATAAGCTCAAGGATTGGCTGAGTGTTGTGCTCGAGCCACTGTAAGTAATCGCCACCATTATAAAGGCTATCGATTGAACTTCCATAATAAACTATTATTAAATGTTTATTTGTTTTATCTAAAAATTGTCGTTTGTTTAGCTGCGATGCTGACTCCTCGGCTTTGGCACGCTACGTAATTGCGTTGCTAAAAAAAGACAAATCGGATAAGGATCTCAAACGCATCATGATCGAGCAATTGGATGTATTTCTTTCTGAGGAGACGACACGCTTTGTCGATCGTCTATTTGATGCGATTGCCAGCGAGGAGTATTTATTGATGCCAACTCCAATGCCTGCATCAACAGCTAACATTGCTGAACTAGAGTTGGAGCATGATTTGGATGGTGTGGCCGAAATTGAGGCTGCTGTTAACTCATCGCCGCCGCCACCGCCACCAACAACCGCGCCTAAAGATATTGTGATAAAAGCCGATGGCAATCAGCAGCAATTAAGCAGCGACAATAGCAGCAGAGAAGTTGCTACGGAAGCATCCATCGCCTCAATGCCAACAGATATCAATACAACGAGTACACACAGCACCAAGATAGCCTTCGACGTAAGTAAAGAAAACTTGACGCTCCCTACGATTCTGTAGAGTTTATTTTGCTTACAGCACAAAACCAAAGATTCTCACTGCCTGCAGCATCAGCTAATACATCATCATCAGAGCAGCGGTAGTGGAGGTAGCTCAGTCAACGTATCTAGCTTTGTGCGCAGCGCAAGTCCGCCTCTACGCAGCAGCGGTCCTGCTGGTGCCTATGCCGCTGATAAGGAGAATCAGCCTCGTGATAGTCGCCGGCGACGCGCCTCTCTGCGTTCGCGCTCTCGCTCCCGTTCCCGTTCCAATGAGCGTTCATTTAGGCGATCGCGTTCGCGAGATCGTCGTATTAATGAGCGTGAAAAGAGCCAGCGACAGTTTCGTAATAAGTCGCCGCCGGGTGGTGCTAATGAACAGCGACACAAACGCGGCAACAACAACAATAACAGCACCAATAATTTTGACAGACGTCGAATTGGAAACAACAATAGCAGCAACAATAGTAACATGGATGAACGCAATCAACGTTTTGGCAAAGGTCGCCACTCTCCACGCAGCCGTTCGATATCTCCCGAATCGCGAAATGCACGGCGTGGTAACAACAACAGCAGCAATAACAACACTAACAACATTGAAGCCGCGGCCTGCTCCTCAGCTGCGGCTACAACCGCGGCAGTACCTATGCCATTGCCAATATCGCATCCTGTTGCTGCAATGGGTCGTCAACGTTGTCGCGACTTTGATGAGAAGGGATATTGTGTGCGCGGTGAAACCTGCCCCTGGGATCATGGTATTAATCCTGTAGTCTTTGAAGGCATAAACAATTCAGCACTGATGATGTCCATGCGTGAGTACAATCCCGATGCACCTGAGATTTGGACCCGTGGCGGACCTGCTGGGGTACCAGGTGTGCCTCAACCAGGCGGTGGCCAACCACAGTCTTTGCCTGTACCGCCCCAGGGTGGCCAATCGAGCATTAATCCCTTCAGTGGAAATGTGCGTGCCTGTGCGCCACACGGGGTGCCCAACCCTGCTGATTATGCGCGCCAGCCAGGTCAAGCGCCACAAGTACCTGCGCCGCCGCCCATGATGCCATTCCCATTTAATCCCACAGCCGTGACAACGCCATTGCAGCGTCAACTCATACCAATACCTGTAATGGATGGTAGTGTTGGAGGTGGTCCGGTAAGCGGCGGGGGTGGCGGCTTAGCTGCTGACATGGGAAAGCGGCGTTTCGAGCTGGAGGATAGTGTGGCCATAGCTGACGTGCCAAGCAAAATGCGCAAGCTACCAATAAATAGTCGCCTAGGACCTCGCGTTAATCCCAATATGCAACAGCACAATAGTTCTCTGGAGCTGCGGAAAGTACCGCGTGGATTGAACACCATAGCGCATCTAAACAATCATTTCGCAAAGTTTGGTAAAATTGTCAATATCCAAGTGTCATATGAAGGCGATCCAGAGGCGGCAATTGTCACCTTCTCCACACATGCGGAGGCAAACGTTGCATATCGCAGCACCGAGGCGGTACTCAATAATCGCTTCATAAAGGTCTTCTGGCACAATGACAATAGCAATAGCAATAGCAATAATAGTAACAATAACATCATTAATGAGACGGGCAACCCGAATGTGAACCGCAAGAGTCAATATCATTTGCACAATGTACCCGCAATGCCAACACCTAATGCAGACAGCGCTAAGATAACCAACACGAGCAACAGTAGTCAGCCGAACCAGACCACACCTTTTGGAGCCACAAACAATACATTGGCAGTTCCACCTTCGGAACAGGGACTGGCAAGCACCGCAGCACCCGCATCAATGCGTCTAAAGCTCAATACAAATGCCACACCAGCTAATTCATCAGCAAATGGTGGAGCAAGAGGTCTAACGCCGGCAGCCAATGCAGCGAGCATACGCAAAAAGCAGGAGGAACAACAAAAGGCAATGCACCAACTGGCGAATGGGTTGCGTAAGCGTAAACAGGAGCTCCTTCAAAGCTATGTAAAGCAAATGAAAACCGCTCTGGAACTGGTTGAACGTATGGATCAGCAAGATATACAGCGTACATCGACGCTGGCAACCATCAAAGTGCTGCAGGCAACGATTGATAAGCTACGCAAGGATGTACATGCTGATCAGGATCAGCTACAGGCCCAAATCCAACAACAGCAGCAAACTCTGCCCATGAAAAAAACCAAAGAGCAACAGAAAAAAGAGCTGCTAGATATGGAACTCGAGCTTATTGCCCAGCAGCAGGAGGGTAACGATACAACGGCCATACAGAAACGTCTCGAAGAGCTGCAGCGCACGCTCTCCGCATCAACTGGAGGTAACTCCTTGTCTGGCGGTGGTGGTGCCAAGTTGCCAGGTGGAGGTGCACGTAAACGTGCCACATATCCCGAGGGACCGACCCGCGTCGATCGACGCCCCAAGGCAATTGTGGTCACCGGCTTTGCTGCTGAGGAATCTGAGTTTGTGCTGGGTCACTTTAAGGTAAGCACTGTGTAAAGCTCCATCGCTCTTTTAGGATTCATTAACTAAATCGGCAATGCTTACCATGCATGCTTTGTATGGAAGTGATCGACCGTATCTGACCACATGATCTCATTCATAACCGAACAATGTCGTTCACAGATTTTCTATAAGTTCAGTAGCACAATGCCCTGTTTAATCACATTGCTCATATCCGATTGAATAACTGACCACAATACTCGTTCATAACCGAGTGAACTATATTGTCATTCACTGAGTAAATCGTTAGTTAATTTTAATGATCCATATAATCGTTATTTATTAGCATTTCGGCGAGATATCTAAGCACGATGTGGACCGTGAGATACCCCAGCTAATACTCTCATACGCTACACGTTTGAATGCCGAACAAGCAGTGCTCCGTGGCAAAATATACAAAGATAAGCGCCTGCAGGTCAGTCTTAACAAACTTTATATTGTTTATCCTTGTCTTGACCAATTGCACTTTGCAGATATCGTGGGCACCAGTGGTGACAACTCCTGCTATCGTACCTATGGGCGCGCCGGTTGATAAGTCGCCAGGAGCGTTAACGACGTCAGCATCTAGCGATAAACTGGATAATCCGAAGCAATTGCTGCATTCATCGATCAGTGAGAGCGAATCTCTGCTAGGCAGCGATACTTTGCCAGAGTTACGCCTCGAAGATGAGGAGGAGGATGAGGAGTCTGAGGATCGCTCTTGGCGTCGTTGATTAAACGCCATGTTCTTCTAGTGTCTCTCTAGCTCTACATTTCTCATAATCGTTAGGAAAACATTAATTGTATTTCTATTTGTTGTTATTCTATATGAAGAAGATGCACATACACATATTTATATATATATATATATATATATATATATATATATATATATATATATATATATATATATATATATATATATATATATATATATATATACATGCAGAGTAAAGATCGTTAATAGTATAAAAAAGAAAAGAAAAAACTAAGCAAGCTAATATAATGTACAATAATTTAAATGGCAAGCTGCCACACACATCAAGACGCGAAAACTACACACATACACAAAAAGGTGGACATTTGGAACTGTTGGTAGCTCTGTGTGCTAATCCTAGAGCTAAATAATCTATAAACTTCTTAAATTAATTTAAAAACGCGCTCTTAATATTACTAATTATTACGAAATATGTAAGTTATATATGTACATTGCATTCGATCAACGAGGGTATTGAGCTAAGCATCTCTTCATAGTCCACAATTAACAAGAGCCGTTACAAAAATAGAACCGAAATGAAAACGAAAACTACATACATCCATAATTTTCCATGTTATCCTCATGTTCATATAAAACAAAAAAGTTGCTAAACAAAAAAAAATCAAAGTTAAATCGACAAAAAATACAGCAACGTGAATACAAAGTTTTAGAGAGAGTATAATAAATAAAGTAAATAGTTTCGTATTTGCTATTAATTTCACATAAAACATAATATCGTGTTTCTTTGATAGAATGAAAAAAAAGAAACTCGATATAATTGAAAAGATTTTTTATAGTTTTAAATGGCCTCGCCTATGAGTACAAATGCGATCAGATTTGATTTACAGCACTAACCAAATATATGTAATATGCATTATTTGGTTAGTGGTATAACACACACCACTGTTAAAAGACACCTCATTGAGGTGTTACCGAATCAGCTAGTTTGTAGCTAGATTTGACCACTTCTTAAGGCCGATTGCTACAAAAATGTAAAACAGCTATAAGCTACAAATCTAGCTATTTTCAAAAACTAAAATTAACTGAAAGAAATGTGAACAAATATTGGAGTTTGTTGCATATTTTGGATAGAAAAACAATATTTCCTTCGAGATGGAACCAGTACCCAAAACCATTGAGCAGGGGTTGCGTTGTGCCTCTTTGTTGCAGAGGACACTGCTACTTCACAAGTTGATCATTTGTCACAGTTGTGCGTTCGCAAGTTTTGTCCTGAACTGGAGACGGCTGATCTTAAATTACGACGGACAAAGTGTGGAAGCATTAAATGAATTAAATTAGTAAATGTTCATTTCTAACACTGTTTGTAGTATTTTAATGTTAATTTTATTTTTACTTGATATTTTTAATGTGGTTATATAGGTGTTTTCATTTTAGCTTTTTTTCAGCTATTTTTAAAGAGAGTTAGCTACTTTTAGACCTTGCTTAAGCTACTTTTGCTGAAAAAGTTTCGGCAACACTGGTCACAGAGTACCTACTGCTCGCAGCAAAAAGTAAAGCGTATTCGACATTGGGCTGTAATGTCACTGTGCCAATTCGCTGAATTTCATTGCTCTGCGTGTTTTATCTATCAAAGATATAGATAGATAATCTATGTGTTGTATGGTTAGTGATAATACTATGAAAATAGTCGTAAGAGAATTCAATTATTTCCATTTTTACGATTAATCACGACTAATAATCGCAAAGTAAAAAATAATCTTGATACAATAATCGATTAATTAATTGTTTAATGACAACACTTTTTATTGCACTTTTTATTTAATGAACAAAAGCTATTTCTTGCGGGAAAGGAAGTAACAACACTAAAATTGCACACAATCTTATTGCTAAGAAAAGCTGGAAAACCTCTTAGATAGTTTGAAATAAAGCTAAATTACCTCCTCTTTTCAAAATTTTCCCGCAATCGCACTTCAAAAAACGCCAAATCTAATGGGAAACCCTCTAAAACGGAAACACTGATCGGCTGTTCGACGCAAAAAGTAAAGCGAACCCAGCGAAATCGACGACGTCGGGGCGCACGGCGGACATTTTGCGTGCGTGATTATTTTGTTCACTTGTCCTGTCTATGTGTTATTTGGTTATAGGCGATGGGCGAACACGGATGCTAAAACTGCACGTCAATCGATGTTATTGCTCATCTCTAATTAAAAAATTAGGCGGGATTTCATGGAATGTTTGCTAAAATTGTTTTCAAATGCTTGTTAATGCATTGAAATGGTTAAATTTGATAAAACATGCGCGTTTATATAGTAAACAACCGAAGGATATGAAGTTTTTAAATGTGGCTGAAAAGAATGATGCGGCCAAAACAATTGCAGGCCTGCTTTCAAATGGCACTGCGCAACGGGTGAGCCACGAATCTATTTTTTTTAAACGTTTTGTTTGAGTTGTGGACTTATAAATTATAATGCAGCGCGAAGGCTATTCGGTGTACAATAAGGTGTACGATTTCGATACACCAGTGCGCGGCCGTAATGCCAAAATGGTTATGACATCCGTATCTGGACATCTGATGGAATTAGAATTTCTTCAATCGTACCGAAATTGGCGTAATGTTGATCCACGTTCGCTTTTTGATGCGCCCATACGTAAGACCGTCAGTGAAAACTTTTTGCCCATCAAGCGAACGTTGGAACGTGAGGTGCGTGGCTGTCAGGCGTTGATAATCTGGACGGATTGCGATCGTGAGGGCGAAAATATTGGCTATGAAATCATAGATGTATGTCGCGCCATCAAACCCAATTTGATCGTTCATCGTGCCTATTTCTCAGAGATTACCACAGTTGCTGTACGGCGTGCTTTGCAGCAGTTGGGGCTGCCGGATAAGCGACAGAGCGATGCTGTGGATGTGCGCACCGAGCTTGATTTGCGAACTGGTGCCGCCATAACTCGTTTTCAAACGATGCGCCTGCAACGCCTATTTCCTGGCAATATTGCAGATAAGCTTATTTCTTATGGTAGCTGCCAGATTCCCACATTAGGCTTCGTAGCAGAGCGCTACAAGGAAATTGAAGCCTTTGTCTCCGAGCCCTTCTGGAAAATCAGGGGTACTTATTCATACAACAGTAAAATCTCTAATAGGTGGTTCCAATTAAACTATCTGATAAAGAAGTTTTTTGAAACTATCTGTTAGCGTAGATTTCCCTGTATACATATATACATATATATATATATATATATATATATATATATATATATATATATATATATATATATATATATTTGTTTAATATTGAATCTATGGTCAATAATAATGAGTCGTCTCGTTCATTATTGCAGTGCTGCACTTCATAGCGGATCTCACAGTGGAATTTAATTGGGTCCGCAATCGTTTGTTTGACAAAGAGGCTTGCGAGAACTATTTGCTACTGTGTCTAGCAGAGCCAGAGCCGCGAGCCACTGTGGAAAGCGTCACAGTGAAGCCGAAGCACAAGTGGCGACCCACACCGTTAGATACCGTGGAAATGGAAAAATTGGGCTCACGCAAACTGAAGCTATCCGCTAAGGAGACGATGACCATAGCCGAAAAACTCTATAGCAAGGGTTTGATAAGCTATCCACGTACCGAGACCAATCAGTTCTCAAAGGAATTTGAATTGGCACCCCTTGTGGAGCAACAAACAGGGCACGAGGCGTGGGGTGCATTCGCTCAACGTGTCCTCGAATCAGGACCAAATCCAAGGAATGGAAACAAATCCGATCAAGCGCATCCACCTATACATCCCACCAAACTTATCTCGAGTCAGTTAAATGCTTTAAACTCAACTATTTGCTATACTTAAAAGTCACGTTAGAAGGACCATTAAAAATGGGAAATCAGGGTATAATGTTTTTTCGAAACTGTATGTAAAAGGAAGTAGGAGGCGTGACAGGCCCCATAAAGTAGATGTATTCTTGATTAGGACGAGCCGAGCTGATATATCAAGGCAGCAATGTCGTACACCCCACAAGCTCGAAATCTGAAATTTTACATGTATACTCGTGTATACCATACGCAGTACGAGTATTTTTCAAAAATTCGCCAACTCTTATCGATAAAAATCGATAAATTGACTTCATTATTTGTATACCGTTAAAGTCATAGATTTCAAATTTACTGTGTATATCCTTTGTAATAAATACAAAGATTTTGTAATTTTTAGATTTTGGATGTCATTCTCCCTTTGCCTTAAATTTGAGTGTGTCTGTGTGTGTGCTGTTGCTTGCTATATATATGTAAAATAGACATGTTTGGAATATCGGCTCTTGTAGTAGAGCAGTCTCGACTTGAAACTCTGAACGATTGATAAACTGATCAGTGCTGCCAGCTTGGCCATTTAGTGGTTAGATCTCAAAATATTAAATTGAATTCAATTCAATTTTGCATGTATTTGTACTAGATGATAACGTTGCAGTATTTTTAAAAACGCAGATAACAAAGGGGCTCAGGGGATCTCCGCCCGACTAAAATTTTTTTACTTGTTATTTTTATTTCTCCTTAAATACATATGCAAATTTGTTGAAAATCAACATTTAATGGATTTGCACTTTTTTTTGGCAATTTTTACAAACATTTTAGCCACTTTTTTCCCAAATCAAGCAATTTTTGCTTGGGAGATTCTGGCAGCACTGAAACTGATACAAATATTCACTGACGAACTGACAGTCTGAGTCGTTGGTATAGGACTTAAATTTTTATACCCTGAACCCATCGAAAATGGGAATTCAGGGTATGTTTTTGTTGAAAGGCGTATGTATGTAACAGGTAGAAGGAGGCGTGGCAGACCCCATAAAGTATATATATTCTTGATCAGGATGACAAGCCGAGTTGATGTAGCCATGTCCGTCTGTCCGTATGTATGAACGCGTCGTTCTTAGAACCTATAAGAGCTAGAGACTTGAAATTTTTTTTATGTAGGTTCCTGTATAGCACGAAAAGATTGAGTTTGTTAAAAAAATCGATAACTGTCTTAATTTTAATATTATCGATTAAAAACGAAATCGATGCTCAGTTATATAATTCTATATAATTCATCTTTATAGCTAGAGTCTCCAAATTTTGCATTTAGTATTAAGTGAGCCTCCTTATACAATTTCGGTTTTTGTTAAATTTTGGATGCCACGCCTCCTTCGCCTCAAATTTATAAGTCCCGCATTTCAAATACTAGAGACTTGTGCTTAGGCACATACACACATACGGATTACATGATCACGCCCAACAAGTTTGATCAAAATCGTTCGTGTAGAAAAAAAGTTATTAAACATTTAATTTCCCATAACATTGCCATGTAAAGCAGCTAAACAACAGCTGACGCACACTTGCGCTTGTGTGTGCGTGCGCCTGTGCGTGTGTGTGTATGTTTTGCTTGTAATGAACGTACATATGCATGTGTATATTAAAGAAACAAAGAATGCTTGGAATAGCGGTTCTTCGCAGGGTTCAGGGTATACCCTAGTCGAGCGGTCTCGACTAGAGTTTTCTTACTTGTTTATACATATAATTTAATAATAATAAATAAAGCCTAAAAGAGCTCTTAATTTTTCAGATCTGCAGGGCAACGAGGCGCGGCTCTATGAGTTGGTCGTGCGACATTTTCTCGCATGCGTTAGCAAAGATGCTGTTGGGTCGGAGACAATTGTGTGCATTGATATAGCAGGAGAGAAATTTAACGCCAATGGATTGGTCATACACGAAAGAAACTATTTAGACGTCTATGTGTATGATAAGTGGAGTGCCAAACAGATTCACAACTATCAGCTGGGTCAGCGATTTGAGCCGACGGAAATTGTGCTGCATGAGGGAGCGACTACAGCGCCCCCGCTACTCACAGAAGCTGATTTGATAGCGTTGATGGAGAAGCATGGGATTGGC
Source organism: Drosophila mercatorum (assembly GCA_961210405.1). Lineage (NCBI taxonomy): Eukaryota > Metazoa > Arthropoda > Insecta > Diptera > Drosophilidae > Drosophila > Drosophila mercatorum. The sequence goes on along the minus strand of CAUIUS010000002.1, from coordinate 761,631 downwards.
ACAGATGCTACGCATGCGGAGCACATCAATACGATCAAGGAGCGTGGATACATAGGCGTGGTGGAAAAAGGCGCTCTAGTACCAGGTGTCATTGGCATGGGTCTGTATGAGGGCTACGATGCCATGGATTTGACTTTGGCGAAGCCATTGCTCCGTGCTGAATTCGAAGCTGATCTCAAACGCATTTGCCTGGGGGAAAAGGAACCAAAACTTGTACTGAGCGAACACATTTCTAAATATAAGATAGCCTACCAGCAGATTATGGAAAATATCACAGCCATGGATGATAAAATTGCGCAAAGAATTAACGAGACACCAATGAGAGGCACCGCAAACCAGTCAAGTGTTATGGTGCATGAGCTCTTCTCATGTCCTAAATGTGCGCAGGCACCCCTTGCCTTGAAACCCAAAAAGAATCAGACGAGCTTCTTCATTGGCTGCCTTAATTTCCCCGAGTGCAAGAATGTCATTTGGTTGCCTGAGGAGTGCAAGGAGTTAACCGTGCTGGAGGACTGCTGTCCCACTTGCGGCGAGGGCTATAAAATGCTCAAATTTAAGCTAAGCACCGCCTACTATCGCGGCTTGTTCAATGCTCCCCATGGGTGGTACAAGAATTGCTTACGGTGTGATGAATTATTTAGAAAAACCTTTAACATCAATCTAGATCAGGTAAAGCGCGTTGGCGGTATCGTGGGACAGGCGGAGAGCGCAGGACCAGGACCAAGTGGCGGTGGTTTTAGAGGTGGTGGTGGTGGTAGGGGTGGTGGTGGTGGTAGGGGTGGTGGTGGTGGTAGGGGTGGTGGTGGTGGTAGGGGTGGTGGTGGCGGTAGGGGTGGTGGTGGTGGTGGTGGTGGTGGTGGTAGGGGTGGTGGAGGTGGTTACGGTTGTGGTAAAGACGGTGGGGGAAAAGGACAAGGAAATGGTGGTGGAGTTGATCTCGGCTCAAGCGGCATGAGAAGCTTCGTCAAGAGCACCAACAGTCGAGACAAAGCAAGTCTAGATGGTTTCTTTGACAGCGACAACGATGCGTTCGACGAGCAGCTGCTGGCAGCTGCAGCTGAGGTCGAAGCGGGATCGACAGTTGATCCTCAGCTGCATGAGGACATTGCAGCCGCATTTGCAGCTGATGACGATGCGGAGTTTGAGGCGTTGCTGACTGAATGCAAGAACAATAGTAATAATAATGACGGAATAACAGCTGATTTAGACAGAAGCCCAACTCAATGGATGCGCGAGGCTTACGAGGCTGAGGAGACGCCGATGTCTTGGGGTAGGCAGGCACGCGAAGCTGCCGAAGCGCTTCCAATAGTAAAGCGGTCAAGATTAAACGAAGCTCCTCGAGCTCCAGTTGTTGTGCTCTGCTCTGGGTGTCATCAGCCGGCCCGTCAGCTAACTGTGCTGCGCGATGGACCCAACAAGGGCCACCATTACTATAAATGTCCCAAACCTAATGAGTGCAAATTCTTTCAGTGGGCCGAGCCGCAGAAAACAACAGCAGGCCCCACAACACAAATCAGCAATTGGAGCAACGAATCCCACAGCTTCTCCGGTTGGGGCACATCAGCATTTGCCAAGGAGAAAAGAAGCAATTCACAGGACATTTATTCATGGGGAACAAAAACAGCAGCGCAGCGCATTAACACTCAAGACTCTTATGTTTCGAAATGGGGCAGTGGAGGAACAAAGGAACAAGGCAAAATCTACTCAGCGACAAGCGAAAGATGGGGCACAGAAAGTGGTGCCCAGCCAGCAGTCTCACTAGGATCAAGTAGCAATAACATCTCAAGCTGGAGCAGCCAAACCAGCTCCACATTGAATTCCAATAACAGGTGCACAGCTCTCTACTCTCAAAGCACACGCATTCACTCGAATTCCAGCAGCACGATGACCATCACTCAGCGACCTGCTACAGAAAGTAACCCTAAGTGCAAGTGCGACAAGGCTACTAGCAGACTAACTGTTCGCAAGGATGGACCCAATAAGGGCCGACCCTTCTTTACGTGTATAAATAACAAAAATTCCTGTGGATTCTTTCAATGGGGCGACACAAATGAACAACCAAGTGAGTGCAATAATCACATTCATTTAATGAATATAAATTTGATAAATATTTTGGAAAATCTTTCCAAGCATCCGGCTCTTCGAAATCAAATGCAGGCGCAGCTGCTCCAGGTGAGAATCGGACGCGTCGGTGTTGCTTGTGCCGCGAAGAAGGGCACACACGCCAGAAGTGTCCACGCAAGCAGGATTTCAACTATTGAAAAAAAGCTTGCGGTTTTATATTTAACTTTAAACATTTATTGGAGCGATCAACATATTCTATATATAGCAATACATAGAACAAATAAACACATTCTGTATATATTTTAACTACAACTAATGCGCGGTTTATATGTAGATTGTTTGAGGAAAGGATTGACTCATAAATAAGATACCCAATGAAAAATTAAATTTTTGAACTAATAATAATGTCAGTGTATAATGGCAGTTGTAGGCATGGCATCCTATATCGTACATATATTCTTGACGAGAACGTCTCTCTGTCCGTATGTATGAACTCATTGATATCAAAACATATCATAGCTACAGACTCGTTTTGTATGACTAGCACAGACAGATCAAGTTTGTTTCAAATAAGAAATAATTCTTCCCATTCCAATGTAACCGATTAAAAACCGGCGAACTCGGAGCTAGTGTCTCAAAGGGTTTGTTTTAGTTGGACACTTCTGACTAGAGCATTCATATTTTTACTAATTAAAACAGAGAAAAATGTATACAATATACTTAAAAACTTGAATCGTATTTTCTGAAGTCTCAATAAATTTTAAAACCATTATTTTCTTATGTATGAGAAGGATATAAAATAGAACTTGCTTAAGTATAATTTATGAAAATAACTATACTGTAAATTTAACACTAATATATGTATATTAAATTTATGTTTTTCAATTTAAAACAAGTAAGAAAGCTCTACTCCGGGGGTACCCGACTAGGAGATCCGTTGAAAACCGTGCGCTCTTCGATTTTATATATTCTCCAGAGCACCTTTCCATGTGCTTCTTCTATGCTATTAATGGATTTAAATAAAATTTTCAGCATATAACATATGTACGTAAATATTCTATTGAATATTTGTTAGACCATTAATTTAAGAACTTTGTCCAATTTGGAGTATCAAATGAACACAAAATTAAATTCGAACAGTTTCTAGCTTTAAAGAGATTTAACTTAACTGTTTTCAATAGCTAGCATTAGGAATAGCTTTCAGATTTAGGGACTGTTCAAGACTTACAGCTTTTTAGATTGACGTATATATCGACTCAGCCCATCGTACTGAACAAGAATATATGTTCTTTATGGGCTCTGCTACGCCTCCTTCTGCCTGTTACATATATTTCAACAACAAAAATTATACCTGATTTCCCATTTTCAATGGGTTCAGGGTATAAAAAGAACAGGAGATTTCCCTTATTTGTATTTTTGCTGTTGATTGCCCATAAAGTATATATATTCTTGATCAGGGAGACTAGCTGAGTTGATATAGCCATGTCCGTCTGTCCGTCCGTCCGTCTGTCCGTATGTATGAACACGTCGTTCTCAGAGCCTACAAAAGCTAGAGACTTGAAATTTTTTATGGAGGTTCGTGTATAGCACGAAAAGATCGAGTTTGTTTCAAATAATCGATAACAATAATCGTTTTAATGTTATCGATTTAAAACCGATATCTTCATTTAGTTATAAAATTCTATCTAATTGATCTTTATAGCTAGAGTCTTCAAATTTTGCATTTAGTGTTATTTGGGCCTTACGTAATTTCGGTTTTTGTTAAATTTTGGGTGCCACGCCCCCTTCGCCTCAAATTTGTAAGTCCCGTATATCAAATACTAGAGACTTGAACTTTGGCACATACATACATATGGATGACACGCCCAACAAGTTTGATCAAAATCGTTGGTCTACAAAAGAAGTTATTAAACATTTAATTTCCCATAACATTGACACACAAATAGCAGCCGAAGAACAGCTAACGCAACGACTTGCGCTTGTGTGTGCGTGCGTGTGTGTGTATATTTTGCTTGTAATGAACATACATATACATGTGAATATAAAAGAAACGGAGAATACACGAAATAGCGGTTTTTCGCAGGGTTCAGGGTATACCCTAGTCGAGCGGTCTCGACTAGAATTTTCTTACTTGTTTAAATTTCGTTTTCTGTTTTTGGGTGGTTTTTCGTAAGAAAATTGCGGTAAAGATTCGGTTCATTATTTAAAGGTTTTCTTTTTTCCACTATTTAGAGTACTCCATGTAAAAATTTTGGATGGTCATTATTTAGGGGTGTCCACTATATAGGGTAGTCTCTATACCCAGACAGCACTGTATTTTGTAAAATTTTAAAACTATTTTTGATGGAAATATAAATTTATTATTTATATTATTGAAAGGTTTTTCGAATATATAAATATATATATTTATTTTTTTTAGTTTGTATGTACAACCTGTATTAAGGCTTAAAAAGTAATTTTTGTGTGGAGACGCCACCATACATTGTAGTTTTACATAAATATTCGTGTCAGTTGATTAATTATTAATAACATATTGAGTTAGATGAATAATTTAAAAAACTAAGTACATTGAGAGAATAAATATTTTGATATAAAAGCATTAAAGTTATAAATACGCGTGAATAATCACATATTGAAGTAGTTACACGCAAAAGATGATTTCAAATGCATTTAAGAGTTTTAAAAGCTTCGGAACACATTAAAGAACAGCTTGACAAGATTGTGTTAGGAAAAAAAGTTATTATAAATTTAATTTTGAAATATGTAATGGTCATATACTTTTCTCTATTTATAATTCAATACATTTATAAAAACTTTATAATTTATGAGAGACTTAGTTAAAGTAATTGGAACGATTTAAGTACATACTATGTATAGATATATATTATTGATAAACACAGACTTGGGATTACTTAAGTTTATGGACGAGTACTCAAACGAGTATACTGCGTTTTGAAGATGATTGGTTAATGGTATAATTTGCCATATGGTAATTGTAATATGTAATTGAGTGAGACGCCTATTTCAAATGAAAAATGTAAAGCTCCACTCTGATAGGCAAATTATACCACATTTTTGAGCTGTTATTGGAATGTTGGGGATTGGATGCATACATTTTTAGATTTCAACTTCTGGAGTGAATGTGCGTCAGAAATAAATCTCCTCTTCCTCGGGATTGGCGCGTGGCGCCTGCCCAGAATTGCCCAAAGGAGCAGTCACACGTATAGTTGCATTTGCATTGTTGCGGCTGCTCGTGGGAGTTTGCACAAGTCGTTGTTGCTGGGCAGCAGCTGCTGCTGCTGCTCCTCCATACCCAGTATAATGCCCTGTGACGATTGGCGTTAGATTAGCGACCGCCGTTGCGGCGGCCTGTTGTATGATGGCAGGAGAGCTGCCGGTGCGTGCATGCTGCGGCGTCGGCGTAGCCATTTGTCGTTGCTTGTCAGCCAACTTAAGAGGAAACATTTGTTGCACTCCAGCGGAAGCAGGTGTGGATGCATTATTGGAGCTATTATGAAAGCTGGCTGATTTATCAACACGCGTGCCGGATGACAATGATGACAGCTTCATGGGCAGTTTCTGTTTAACGAGCGCCGAGTTCGCTTTAGGTGCATTGTTCGCGCTAAATAAATGCACAGGCGGGGTTTTCGAATTGGATCCGCTGCACAACCACTTCTCCTTGCGTCTGTCAATGGTGGAGGTAGTCGTTGTTGTTGGTGTTGTTGCAGTGGGCGTGTCTAGCTCATGTGCATCCTCTGGCAAAACGACAGGTGCAAGAGCTGAAGCAAGCGTTGGCAGCGGTGTACTGGGTGATAGTAAAAGACCTTGACTGGACAACAGTTCCATTTTTCGATAGAGTTGCTCACGTTGCTGACGTACGTCCTCCTGTTCCGCCTTGATTTGTTGTTGCAGCTGTAGCTGTTGTGCTCGCATTTCCACAAGCTCATCCATTTGCTGTTGCTTTTGACGTAACCAAGCAGTCTTCTCCTCCTGCAATTTATCTTGCAAATTGCGCAGCTCCTCCAGCTGATCCTTGTGCGTGTAGGTAGAGCTACCACCAGCACCTGAACCACTAGCACCGCCGGCGCTAGAGCTACCACCAACACTGCTGTTTCTTGGCGATTCACGATACAGCGCCAGTTGAAGTTGCAAGCTCTGTATGCAAGTCATTTGTTGTGAGATTATGCAGAGCAGCGTGTGCAAATGATGGGATACCTGGAGCACCGCATAGTTATGCTCCTTACTATTGGCGGGCATCGTGGCATGAGGTTGAAGCTGGGTTGGCGCAGCGGTTAACTCCACTGGTGTTTGCGTCTTCAGCTCACGCTTCTCTTCCAGCTCTTGTAACCGGGGCGTCAGCTTGGCATCCCGTCCCACAACCAGTTTGCCCCTTTTCTCGTCGAAGCCCGCAAAGGTTTCCGCACGTTTCGGCAACGTAGGCGAAGCATAAAGAACACTTTGTTTTTCACCCACGCTACTGACGGTGCGAGAGACGGGTAGCCCGGTTGCAGCGCTATAAATACTCGCTGCTAACTGGCTTATATCTTGCACAGTGTTGAGAACACGTCGCCAAAGCTCTGTGGTATCGCCATCTGTGGAAACCAACTCCTTGTAGGAGCCAAAGGCGGCCAGAAAGTTGGTCGCACTACCATTCATGTTAGCTGTATTGAGATCTTCGCCAAAGGGTTGCTGTTGCTTGAGAAGATTGAACTGGAGCAAAAGTTTTTCCTCTAACAGTAGCGCCTGCTCAATATCCTTCTGACGCATCTTCTCAATTATCTCGCGCTTGTTTACACCAATGCGTAGCTTCTCTTCCGCCGTCAACGCTTCAGCTTCAATTACATCAGTGGCAGGGCAATCGAGCACTGCCTGTCTGATGCTCTGTATCCAGGTTTGCTTATCCTTTGGCGTTTGCACTTTGAGTTCGTACATTTCGGGGAAATCTGGATTCGAACTAATGATATATATTCCACGCGATTCGGTACCCGCTTTCTCGCGTATTAAAAGCTTCTGCAGCGGAACCACGCCCGCCTTATGCTCGGGAGTGAAAAACGCATACTTATTATGAGCCGAATTCTCGCTAAGAAAGCAAAGGCAATCCGTGAGCACCACAATCAAAACGAGCTGAGTCTTGGCACGACCCTGCATCAAGGTGGCCAAGCCATCAAATTTAAGACGTCGTCGTGACTCTACGCCCAACTCGGCCTTGCGAAACGGTTTATTCTTATAGATAGCAAAAGATTTTGCATCGACACGGGCATAAATCTCCAGCTGTCTTTCACGCAGTTCCTTCTCCGCCACACAAGCATCCACATCAACTAGAAGAGATTTCACTAAATTTAGCGCATGCAGCAACTTATCCGTCTCCAATTTATTATCCCGCGCGCTTTTCAGCAAAGGTTCAATCAGAAGTGGATATTTTGTTAAACGCTGTGTGACAAACAAGATGCACTCCGGTATTCCCTTCTTTTTGAGCAATGGGTTCTGCAGACAATGCTTATACCATTCTGCAAAACTCGGCTCAGAGAGGCATTGCTTGAACTGTTCCAAAGCACTACGATGATTCGCACAGAATTCTCCATATGCCAAGCGCAGACATTGCGCCTGTTCCAGCGAGAAAAAATCAAGCAGAATATCGGCAATGCTATCCACAAGCAAATTTGCGCGTTGTTTCTGCCGTAGCTGACGCAGGAAGCACGTGTGCAGCTCTGTAAGCTGTTGGAGCCGAGGAAACATGCTGTGCGTATTGAGCGCTGGAAAATGCCGCTCCATACTCTCAACGAATACTTTACGCATTACAATTAACGTTTGGCAGTGATGCTTCTCGGTCATTATGAACTCGTAGATATGCTCCTGCCGTTTGATTTGTAGTTCCTTGAGTGTTTTTAGCTGGTCCTTGGGAACATTTGGCGTCCAGGAGTCGGGCTCTTGTAATACGATACCCAATGCTGGATCAGCTCCCAAATCCTGCGCCTCAATTGGCGGCTCATTAAGAAATTGAAGCACGGCGGCACGAATCAACGGCTGCTGATCCTCTTGTTCCTGCATCTGATGATGTTGATAATGCTGCTGGTGCAAACTCTCGGAACCATCACAATAGTCCTGACCTGCTGACAGTTTCTTACGTTCCAAATGTGTTTCCATATCGCTTAACTGAACGCCACCTATAAGCGACTTCGTCTTAGCCTTTGGCTTTTTCTTTCGAAAGAATAGAGAACCACGTTTTGGACGCTTTTCTACGTGATCGTAAACCTCAATCTTAGCATGTGAACGCAATAAAGTTTGATTCTCATCCTCGCTATCTGTGAGATGTCGTGTTATCGCTTTGATGTCCTCCTTGGCAATGATCGATGAGGTTGAGATGCTCTTCTGCAACGGTATTCGGCTAATTATCTCCGTGGCTAAGCTTCTCTTAGCCGCAATTCGCTCAAAGTCTCGCGCCAGCTCTGCCTCATTCAGCGAATGAGTTGAAATGCCTGTGTGTAATAATGTTTGTAAAATGTGAAAAAAAAAACTTATGGAAATGCTGTATGAAAATCGAGTGAAATAACTAAAAGGAAGTAAACACGTTTGACTCTTGGACTCTGGTACTAGGCACTGATAGCGAGAACTGTGAGGCTTTGGTGGAATTTCTTATCGCAATCGAAACTAAACGCTGCTTAGAGGTAGGGCAATGGGGGATATTGACGCGTAAGAAGCGTTTGTGACTCGTAAACTTTTTAATATTTACATTAGCTCTTAATTGTATTTAAGAAGAAAGATGGTTCATACATTTTATTTATTAATAAGAAAATGAATCTTTCAATTATTGAATCCTATGATTTCAGATGAAAATGGTTTATTTATTCAATTAAGTAAATATTTTAGATATTCAATTGAACATTATTATAAATTAACGTTTACTATCAGAAAACGGGTGAAATTATCAGAAAGTCTTGATTTTTGAATGATATACACTTTTCATTATCCCGTGCTTGCAATTGAACAACTTCTCCATAAAAAAACAAGTAAGAAAACTCTAGTCGAGACCGCTCGACTAGGGGATACCCTGAACCCTGCGAAGAACCGCTATTCCGAGCATTCTCCATTTTTGTTATATACATATGTATATGAATGCACATAACAAGCAACACATGGGTTCAGGGTATAAAAACACCCTTTCGAGAACTCTGTCCGAATAATCTGTATATAGAGTAGAAAAGTTCTCACCGCCTGTGCTATTCCTAGCTGAACGCCTTCGCTGCTCGGTAACGCGTATGGTCTCCTGTTCCTCGCTGTCCAGACTGGACAGACTGACGCTCTTGTTGGTGCAATCACCCGTCGCATTGGCATCATCTACCGCCGTCCAGGATTTCCGACGATCTGAGTGTAGAAGTAGACATTGTTGTGGTGCTGCCGACCACATGATGCTCATGTTGTTGATTCCAACGGCCCCGTTGGCGTTGGCGGTTACTCCTGTAGTGCTGAGATCAGGTAGCGAGGCGCTGAGTATCGCCGCATTAAGTAGGCCATAGCTATTGACAAGACCATCTTGCTGATTGTGGCTGGATGAGGAGTTCTTCATCTGCTGAACAGTTTCGCGTATATTTTGCAACTGGCTCAATGTGTCCTCAAAGATGTTATTGTACTTGGAGGCCGAGGCGGGACTATGAGGTGTTACATTAATTGTAGGTATCATATTGTTGTTGATGCTGTGGTGTAGTATACTATTAATATTGTTGTTAATAATTCCAGGTGGCGCCGCAGCTGGGACAGGTGCCTTAATAACAGGTATACAATAATTTTGACTTTCCACTGTAAGACGAGGAGCAGAATGTACGATTTTCGCTGTTGGCGCAGCAGGAGCGGTTGACACATCTTCAACTCCGTTGCTGTTACTATTGAAATTGGAGTTTAGAAAATCGGTGACCACATCGTTATCACTGTCATTTTCGTCAGCGTTGTTACTGTTGCTGCTGGCGGCAGCGGTGAGGGAAGCGGCAGCGGCGTTGGCGGCAACTGCAGCATTCTGCGTATTTTCCATACTATATGTAGCCCAAGCTTTGGTATTTTCTTAAATTATCTTTTTGGTATTTTCTTGGCTGCTTTACTTGTGTAGCTGATTGTAGAAAAAAGAAAGTTTAATAGGCAACACCTACGCACACATTATCACATGGCGCACACACACACAGACACACACACACAAAAGCAACGCTTGCATTTTTTTTACTATTGATTTTCTCACGCACCCATACACAAACACAACCACTCACCCGCTTTGTTGTCAGTTCTAATTATTGCGCCTTTGCCAAGCAAGGACGAGCACAACTTCAACAGCGTCGCAGCACCGTCCTTGTATACACAAATACAGAAAACAAGTGGAGCAAGCGACAGCCACAACAACAAAACAGTAGTGCACAGTAGGGTAGGCGGAATGTATTTCGAGCGGAAAGATATTGTATTGTTGCTTTAACTTTTTAAAAATAAAATAGGTTAAGCTTTAATCAAATTTTAAACAATTATACACTATTTGAGACACATATTTTCGCTGGTATAATCGTTTGGAACAGATTCGCTCAAGAGACTCACTTAACTAAATGAAACGAACTAGTTGTAAAATGGTTAGCTCACCTAATTCGTTTTTCTGTTACTGACTTAACATAAGTTTGTAATGTTATTAGTGGCATGTTACTAAAATAAACTGTCGTTAATTTATATAGAATTACCACTCGAACCATATATATTTAAAAAAGAATCAAATTTAAAGAATCTTACAATCGAAGTTTGCAAAAACAAATATGTATATACATAAATTTGCTTTTATGATTTTAATTTAAATTGTATAGCTGTATTGTAACATCAACATAAAAATACCACAAAAAGAAAAGTTTTGAACAACATCAATTTTTACGTTTTCCTACACTGAGCGGGCCACAATTGCAAGCGAGAAGAGGCAACAAGAAGAAAGAATACATTTTTTAACTAGTTTACAAATTGGCAAATTTTTTGTTAAATATATACATTTTCATTCAGTGCATATCATTTAGGCTTCAACCCCGCAGCCAGCTATGCAGGTGAGTCTTGTAAAGTACAGGCAAGCACTTAAGTAAAATGCAGCGAACTGTCCATAAACAAAACGTTGGACACGCAATCAAATTTTGTTTATGTTCTTTTCTCTTTTATATGTTGTTACCTTATTTTCTAGTGGACGGTGATGTTCGCGCTGCTTGCCAGCAGCAGCGTCGTCGTCATTGTTGATTGCTTTTATGTGCCCGGCGTGGCACCGGTTGAATTTATACGTGGACAAAAAATCGATGTTAAGGCGGTCAAAATGACTAGCAGTCGAACCCAGCTTCCCTATCAGTATTATTCGTTACGCTTCTGCTATCCCAAGAATGGAACACTTATTTTCAAATCAGAGAATCTGGGCGAAGTACTGCGTGGTGACCGCATAGTGAACACACCATACGAGGTTCAAATGGCGGAGGACGTTAATTGTAAGCTGCTCTGCAATAAAAAAGATTTACCTATGACCTGGAGCAAAGAGGATTCGGCAATGGTCGCCGAGCGTATACAGCATGAGTATTTTGTTCATTTGCTAGTGGACAATTTGCCGGTGGCGACTCGAATTGCGAGTGCCATAAATCCCGCTGAAGTGACGTACGAGCATGGTTATCGATTGGGTCAAATGGATGGCGATAAGATGTATATTAATAACCATCTTAAGTTCATTCTCTCCTATCACATGTACACCAAGGATAAATATCGTGTGGTTGGCTTTGAGGTGATAACTGGGTCGGTAAGCCACAAAGAGCTCAAATTTGAGGGCGATAGCTGCAATTTCCCAGACAGTCCGAGTCCACAGCTCGTAAATCCATCGGGCGAGACACAGCTCTATTTTACGTACTCTGTGGTTTGGAAGGAGTCTAAGGTCAGCTGGGCCTCACGTTGGGACATTTATTTGGGCATGCGTGATGTGCAAATTCATTGGTTTAGCATCATCAATTCATTGGTCGTCGTCTTTTTCTTATCTGGTATACTCACCATGATCATGATACGCACATTACGGCGAGATATCGCTCGCTATAATACGGATGATAATATCGAAGATACACTTGAGGAAACCGGCTGGAAGTTGGTCCATGGCGACGTCTTTCGGCCGCCAAAAAATACGCGCCTCTTCTCTGCTATTATTGGCAGCGGCATCCAGATCTTTTTCATGGCCTTGATTACCATATTTTTTGCAATGCTGGGCATGCTGTCGCCTTCGTCACGTGGCGCTCTTATGACGTCCGGTATTTTTATGTACGTTTTCATGGGCACCATTGCCGGCTATTATGCGGCGCGTCTGTACAAAACAATGAAGGGGCGGGAATGGAAGCGGGCTGCCTTCCTAACAGCCACACTTTATCCTGGCCTTGTCTTTGGGTGAGTTTAATCTTTGGTTTATAAATTGAAATGTTCTTATATAAATTTAAATACTTAACAGCACGGGATTCATTTTGAACTTCTTCATTTGGGATAAATCGTCGAGCGGTGCTGTGCCATTTACAACAATGATATCATTGCTGTTACTGTGGTTCGGCATATCCGTGCCACTTGTTTATCTAGGATTCTATATGGGCTATCGCAAGCAACCGTATCAGCATCCAGTGCGAACGAATATGATACCACGCCAGGTGCCCACGCAGCATTGGTATATGAATGCAGCCTTGAGGTTGGTTAACTACTTCTAATGCTCGATGTCCATTGTAACTCATTCTTCTCTCTTCTCATCGCAGCACCCTAATGGCTGGTATCCTGCCATTTGGAGCCGTTTTTATTGAACTGTTCTTCGTTTTTACGGCAATTTGGCAGAATCAATTTTATTATTTGTTTGGCTTCCTGTTTTTAGTATTTTGCATTCTAGTAGTTAGCTGCGGTCAAATTTCCATTGTTATGACTTACTTTCAGCTGTGTGGAGAGGTATATGTTATATACAAATTCTCGACTGTATATTATGCTTTATTAACTTTATGATTTTACAGGATTATCGCTGGTGGTGGCGCAGTTTCATTGTCTCTGGCGGCTCCGCTGTGTACGTGCTCTTCTATAGCATATTTTACTTCTTTACAAAGCTGGAGATTACAGAATTTATACCCACACTGCTTTACTTGGGCTACACAGGTGCGTAAATCTTGTATATATATTATATTATTTATTGAAAGCTTATTCATTTTTTAGGCTTAATGGTGCTAACATTTTGGCTACTGACTGGCTCCATTGGCTTCTTTGCTGCCTATGTTTTCATATTAAAAATCTATGGTGCCGTGAAAATTGATTAGAGCATCCACAATCTGGCACACAATGCTGTACACCAAACTATCCCTGCAATATCATTTGACCGTAATACCTATTGCCTATAATATAATATAATATAATATAATATAATATAATATATATATATATATATATATATATATATATATATATATATATATGAAAAAGTCTGCAGAGAAAGGCCATGTGTAAAATTTTGTTTAAGCTATTTAGCCCTCAACTCTCAACTAAGTGTGCTATAAGTTTACTTAATGCTTGCTGCTGCTGTGCTGCTTTAATTAACGACAAAAACACCGATTGAGAATCTTTACTAAGAGTCGCTCAATTCTTGAGTGCATTGCGCTAAGTTATATTCTAGAAAGGCCTAATTTATATATGTGTTGTAAAAAACAAAAACCTAACCGTAAGATAAAAACAACAAGAAATCTAATAAATGTAAGCTAAGTATAGATGGCGACCAAGTTATAAAAGTAAAATTATTTAGCTAAGAACTTGCCAAGGTAATGTTAATATGCTCTTGGGAATAAGGTAAAAACTCAAAATAATAACGCACTCAAGTGCGGTTGACCTTTTTAAACAATACCTAAGTAACAGCCGTTTGCATTCAGTGGGCTGTTAACTATTTCACATCTCAAAAATATTTATTTTAAAAGCGCTTATAATATCCATTTTAATTAATAATCAACTGTTAGCATATGTTTAGCACTTTTTGGGCGTCTATACTAAAGGAGCCCACAAGCCATCTGATTTTTTATTCATAAATTGATAATTAAGAATGGAAAAATAGAAAAGTAATAATTTTTTTATTCTGTTAGCTCGAAAACCATCTCTATCATAATATTTATGTAAAAATTCTTTAAAATATGTAATATATTTGTATTATGTTAACTATTTGATCAATTTCAATTTTGTTGGCAACATTTTATTTTGTTCATAAGATAAACATTTTCTTCAGACTTTGGACAGATTTATATATTTTGGTATTTCTGGGAATGCTAAACTTAACGTTAAAGTGTCTAAACCTTTGGTGTGATATACATTTAGCTCATAATAAGCATTTTACCATCCACTAAAAATTTCTTTAATCCATTGAAAGTCGTGTTGTCTTAACTTTACATCTGCAGCTGCGGTAACACGTGTGCAGTTTTATACCTATTCACGAAGTAAAATAAGTATATTGGTTTTGTGAAAGCAAACCATTTCTACGCTCTTGAAGCTAGAGACTTGAAATTTGGAATATATACTCGTGAGTATCCCGATCAGATAGTGTCAAGATTTTCCCGGTAAGCCGAGTAGGAGCGTGCCAAATTTGGGCGTTCTATCTTTGAAACTGTAGAATATACAGTTTGACTCAATATGATACGCCCCCAATGGGCGTAGATATATCCGCCATAGCTTTTTGATCTTGGGATTTCGACGTGAGTGTTCATTACAAATCTTAACTCTCTAGCCCTTCTATAAGTAGTGCTTCTGAGATACAGGAAAATGCGTTTTCCAATTTGTCACGTTCCTAGTGGGCGTATCGGGAAAATCTTTACACTTTAACAGACGAGGGTATACACGAGTACATATTCCAAAATTCAAGTCAACAGCGTGGAAATGGTTTGCGTTCATACGGACATTGGGCAAAAACAATATACTTATTTCACTTCGTGAACCCCGGCGCGCCGGGGCTCGAAGTTTGAACCCGCACCTCTACACTCGCCATTTCTTGCTAAAGGTTTAAACTTAGATCCGAATTGGGGCTTCGATAGCCACTTCCGATGAAAATTTTTAACCGGCATCTAAATTGAGCGTCGGCCGTGAGGATTTAAGATTATTTTAAAATATAATGTTATAGATGCCCTTGTGGGGGTTGCTGGGATAAGTATTTCGCAGTCGGTTCCGCCCGACTGCAACGTTCTTACTTGTTGTAGTTAGCTTTCCAGGAACTTTATAATTTTAAAAATTATATCTTGACAGTGGAATATAATAATCCAAAGAGATTGGTTGTACGCTTTAAGGTAATAACTAAAAAGGTATAACAAAAGTAAAAAAAAATGTTGAAAATAATTATATTAATGTGCCTGGGATTTGTTTGCATTCAACAAGCAATAACTGACAGAGATATTTTTGACTATCACAAAGTGAGTAGAGTTTCTTATACTCCAGTTTGTACGTTACTTATATATCTATATATATATATATATATATATATATATATATATATATATATATATATATATATATATATATATATATACCCCTTTAATAGCCGCGTGATTCTTCAGATAAACAACATATTATTGGGAATATCAGCTATGCGCTGTACGGCATAGCTGGGACTGTTTTTCCACGCTGGTCGCCCACAGAAGATCGAATAACATAATGTATTTAATACATACATATACACATATGTGGGTGTGAGTTTATTCATTTCGTTATATATTTTGCGCCAACTGTAATTACATACATAAATTGACACAGCACAAACTAATTATTTGTATTATTTTATTTCATATTTTAGTATTTTACACAGAGATGAATTTTAAACTAGGCTATAAAATATTTATCGATCGTATCGTATCGTATACAAAATGAACACTAACTATTTCAGCATAACGCTAATTTAGTTTAGTTTAGTTAATGCACAATTAAATATATTTTCTAAGTAGTTACTTGTTAGCTTGACGATGACACGAACCGCATTCTTAATGTGAGCATTTAACATAGTTCTGCTTGAACAGTACTATTAAGTTTTAAGAACAAATTTTTGCGTCTCAATTTTGCGCTAGTGATGGGGATAATTACTTAAAGTGTACACTTATATTCAACTGACAAAATGTTCCTAATTCTTCATGGCTTTTCAGCTTACTCTCTGGACGATGTCATTGCAATGGTGTACGAATCGGTTTACCTCAGCGGGTTCCGATTCCTTAAACGCTAGCGATTCCGTTTAGTCTTACGACTGACATTTCCTTCGATGATGATCTGAATATACATATAGTTAAGGTATCATTGCTTTAATTAAGGTTTTACGTAATCATTTTAGTTTTCTTTGTGGCTTTTTCTTAGGCAGAACCAAATTATAAGGACACTTAAATTGCTGTGGGCATGGGTTGCAGGTTGTAAAATAATATCGCTGTATAAATATTATATATTCATGTACCTGTAGTATCTGGCTGGCCTCGAAACAGGTGCCAGGAAGCAGTATGACTGGAGAGCTTACATTACCAGCCTCTACGCACAGCATGTTGGGAAATTCATCGTCGCCAAAGTCGCTCATTTCACGCGATCGATCGATCCAGGGATTCCAAATAACTGTAAGAAACCACAGTTTTCGAAATGTTAGACGTCATAAGATAATTAACATGGCTACGAGAAGTTGTTAACACATATTTTACCAAGAATCTCACGATTTAGGCAAGTAAACTTACAATCAGAGAGCTAAGCAATATAAGGAGCACTTTACTAGTATTCTTGAAGTTCACGATTGAGTAATTGTGTCTTTTCATAGTTGTAACCTCCTGAGTCTTGCAACAGTGTGCGTAACCTACAGTGTTATTTTTAACAGTAGTAACCTACCGAGTCTTTTAACAGGGCATTTTAACGTTAAAGATCTCCTAAGGACATTACTTTTATCGAGGAATACAGAAATGTCATATGCACAGAACATTTAAGGTGGCCTATTAACTGTCCCTGCTGTTCAACTCACCTGTGTCGGGGAAATTGTACTTGTGCAGTCTCATCTTCCGCCCGGATACTACATTCGTTATCACATGCTCCTGTGGCGTATGTTGATAGATGCGATCTGTCCACTCGTTAACTGTAACCACCTCGCGACCCTCCTGAAGGTAAAACAGGGTATACAACATATTAGATATAATTTATGAGAAGTAAGCTGCACCTGTACCTGATACAAGGCGCCCTCGCGGGTTTTGTCTATAAAATGGCAGCCCTGCAGTCCAGTTATCTGACAGCGTCGAACATCTGGAACTTTTAGATATGTGTGCAGCAACATATTAAAAGTAAAACTCAGATCTTTGCTAGGATTATATACGCCGATATGAAAGTGTAGTTCTTTTTCACGCAGTATCAAGCGATAGGTGATACGAAATCTGTGCATGATAGCAAAATTAATTTAGTTCAATTGACAGCTTTGTCATATACCTACTGATAGTTCCATATAGAACGCGTAAACTCATTGTCCATAAGCGAAAATATTGCCTCTACATCGCCATTGTGCAAACGTTCTGGGGATCGATCCAAATGCCAGCGTGTAATTCTTGCAAAGCCATGCTGTGGGCCAAAGGACCAAGGACCAAATTGTGCTACAATTTGGAAAGATTTTCTCAGACTTACTACGTATATATGTATATAAATGCGTGCTTACGGAAAACGAAGGGTATGCCTCCACGTATAGCCTTTTTGCCATCAAACGATGCCAACTTGCTGAAAGTGGAAGAATTAATATATGTATGTATGTAGTTATTTATATATTCATATATATATATATATATATATATATATATATATATATATATATATATATATATATATATATATATATATATATATATATATATATATATATATTTTTTTTTTTTTTTTTTTTTTTTTTAATATTAGAAGGAAATTAAATTAAATGAATCAAATTTGATTCTTAAAGAAGAAACAGTTCTGCTCTGTTAGTCACACCCACACCCAACACTGCCTATATTACCTTATATATTTTTGTGACACTCCTCAGCAAACTTTCAATTTGTTTGATTGTTTGTTTGATAACTCTTGTTAAATAATTTATAGATTTTTTAAAAATCAAAAAATTGCAATTAAATTAAGGTTTTTAATGAAAATGTAAGCATTTTCTTAGCTCAATTTGTGTTGTTTGTTGCGCAGATCTCAAAGCTTTTCAGAGCTGACAAACCATCTTTGAGTTTCGGCATAAAAGCGCTCGCAGACATTCAGAAATTTCAGAATCGCTTGCTTAAGCAGCGGATGGACGAAAAAAGTGTCTGGCAATTGGCGTTGGCTGGCAACTTTTTGCTCAATGATTCAGTTGGACCTTTTTGCCTGGCATCCATCAACTGGGTTGCCCCTGCATCTTTGTTTGCTCCAAGAACCTGGAGAAGTAATTGTGCCATTAATATTGTCAGGTTGTTGGCCGTGCAACGTGCAGCGGATCAGTTCAGTGCGACATGTGGCATTTATTGTGGCAGCTCTTTAAGCATTAGCTACTGAGCTGCCTGCTTTGATTTTCTGTTTTAGTTTACCCAATCCTCCATTTTCCGCACTCTCTCTCTCTCGCTCTCTCTCTCTCTCTGTCTCTGCCTCTGTCCCTCGGCCTCGCTCTCGCTGTTTCTCTCTCTCTCGCTCTCTCTGCCTCTGCTTCTATATACATAATATAGCTTTCCGTTGTTGCCACACGTTGAGCTCCTTTCGGCTTGCACACTCGAAAAAAGTGTCCCTGGTTTTTGTGCCGCCAAGCTCAACTTCAACTCGACTGAGTTCGTCGTCGCTGTTGTTGGGTTTCCAAATACCAATGAGCAGAACAAAAAACAAACGGTGATAAAAAAAAAACTGAATAAAAAGGCGACGCAATGTGTAACGACCATTCGGACTAACAGACGAAAATGTTGAGAAAAACTTGGAAACTAAGCAAAGAAAAATGTTAGGTGGCAGAAAACATGAAAATGCTGTTGTCCCACAGTCAATATACCCTGTAAATAGTTTAGGGCATGTAGCATGTGCATATTTCGTATTCATTTACTTCAATGTTCATAAAACTTGAAACAAAGACGAATCCTAATACTTTTTAGCTAAGCATTCACATAGCTAAAATTGTAAAATCCCTTTTAAAGCTGGTAAAATTCCATAAATTAGATTCGAAAAATACCTCGCATTCCCAACGGCAATTGTCGCTAACAAACGACGATTCATATATTTATACCCTGAACCCATTGAAAATGGGAAATCAGGGTATAATGTTTTTGTTGAAATGTATGTAACAGGCAGAAGGAGGCGTGGCAACCCCCATAAAGTATACATATTCTTGATCAGGGAGACAAGCCGAGTCGATGTAGCCCTGTCCGTCTGTCTGTCCGTATGTATGAACGCGTCGTTCTCAGAACATATGAGCTAGAGATTTGAAATTTTTTATGTAGGTTCCTTTATAGCACGAAAAGATCGAGTTTGTTAAAAATAATCGATAACTGTCTTAATTTTAATGTTATCGATTAAAAACGAAATCGATACTCAGTTATATGATTCTAAATAACTCATCTTAATTCAAATTTTGCATTTAGTGTTATTTGAGCCTTACTTAATTTCGAGTTTTATTAAATTTTGGATGCCAAGCCCCCTTTGCCTCAAATTTGTTAAACACGTGTTTCAAGTACTAGAGAATTGTGCTTTGGCACATACATACATATGGATGATATAATCACGCCCAACAAGTTTGATCAATCGTTGGTCTACAAAAGAAGTTATTAAACATTTAATTTCCCATAATATTGTCATGTAAATAGCAGCCCAAGAACAGCTGACGCATATGCATGTTTTATAAAAGAAACGGAGAATGCACGGAATAGCGGTTCTTCGCAGGGTTCAGGGTATACCCTAGTCGAGCGGTCTCCACTAGAGTTTTCTTCCTTGTTTTGTGCTAATATTTGTAAGGTATTTAAAAAGCGGCAAGCCTCAGCAGTAGCTGCTGCTGAGACCACTGAGACCGCCATGACCGCCGAGACCGCCAAGACGTCACAATCGGACATTTTGGGCCACTGTTCGTGTAGCCGTAGTCGGTATTTATCGATCTAGATGCCGCGCCAAAACAATCCATTCATAAAAACCAGCACATTGTTTCCTTATTGTTGTTGGTGTTTTTGTTCTTGTTACTTTTTGTTGTTATCGTTGGTTAGAGCAAGATAGCGTACAGAGCTGCCCGCTGATTTCGTCTTGTGCATGTGCAGCACGCGTTCTCTTCGGCAAACTCTTGCTCTCTCTCGGTTACTCACGTTGTCTCTTGCTGTGGCGCCCTGAGCTCTCTTTGGTCATTTTTTGCACGTCTCTTTTTGGTTCGTTTCATGTTTTTGTTGTCGTGTAGCAAGCGAAAACATTTTGCCGCCAAACGGAATGGCTAAGGATGCCCAACTCCCAAATGCCTCTGTTCATACTGCAGGGCATCCTTTGTGGCTAGCTTGCGTCCAAGTATGAGTGTTCCTGTGCGTATGAGTGAGTGTGTTGGTATGCGTTCGACAGTTTCAAACTTTTGCCCAACACTTTATTGGTTGCACGTCGTTAGTTACCGTAGACTTGCGTAAGTTGCTTCAACTTCCAATGGTTGACTGTGCGCTTTCAGCTTAAGTGGCCACTGCAGCGTATGCGTAATATTAAAAAGGGCTTACCTAACAAACAACTGCTCCTGATTATTAACACGCCAGGACACAACAGTGGCACCTATTTTGAAATATTCAAAAATTAAAAAAAAATGTATTATTACCATAATTATCAATTCATTTAAGCACTATATGTTAAAACATGCATTTACATAAATGTATCAAAGATGATTTCCCCTACAAGTTTTCACATCAAAGGATGTTTGCAAAGGGATGAGTTATTCAGTGTTTCGATGCGAATGTTTATTTTTGCATTAACAGTAAAGGCGCAACATTTTGTCACAGATTTACTTTAACATTTGCGAATATCACTTGACCACTAATCAAAAAGACTTATTTGCATTGATTAACGGAATCCTTTCGGTTTTTACAAACTAAGCTAATAATTACTCTATGTAATTACATGCTGAATTTCAGTGCTGCAAACTTTGACGCACTCACACATACACGCACACTCGTCTAACCCACTAAACCTGCCAGCTACGGGACAGACGCACGAGAGGCAGACTTCCAGTTCCAATAGCTATTCGTCTATTGGGTGGGTGAAACACAGCTGCGTGTGGGTGTATATCTGTATATATATATATATATATATATATATATATATATGTATATTATGTATATGTACATACATATATGTTTATTGTATATGCATTGTATATGTCTGTATGATTGCGCCTGTTTTTTTAGCGGCTGAGCTATAGAAAATATATGTAAAGCAAGCGAAAATCAAAAGTCTAGCATGAAGTTTAAAGTTTGTCTTGACTTGAAAGAAAAAAACCTGGTTGGTAGCTGGATCGTATTTTGTGGTGGAAAATGTGTGTCTGGCTGCGGCTCAAAAGCCGCGTCGCAAATCGCTACGTGGGCAGAGTGAACGAGTCGCAGTAATTGTTGAAAGTACACTCTGTACATAGGAATTATGTACCTATATTTATATGTGTATATATTTAATATATATAATATAACGCCTAATCGAAATGTGTTGCGAGTATATATAGAGAGAGAAAGAGAGAGAGAGAGAGAGAGGGAGACAGTGATATGGAACTATGAGGGAGCGATATAGGGAGAGAGCAAGGCATAGATAGATCATTGAGACAATATTGATAAGATAATATGACAGCCACTTGTGAGGGCTACGCTGTCGATTTTGGAATGGATACAAATCAAAGTTAATGAAAGCTATTTTCAAGGTTAACTAGGTTAACAATATAGTTGTAGACCGAGCAAAAATAAATGCAGTAACAGCGATAGCGACTGAGATAGAGGAAGAGCGTACAAATTGTAAATGCCACGCCTAACCACTTTTCCACCTTTGGGCAGGAATGTTATATTTGTTGAACTTAAAATTAGGATCCATTTCAACTAAATTTTAAGCAGACCCCAGCATTTTCTTGCTGTGTACATAAGCTCTGATAACCTCCATGGGTTGCATAAATTGTTGACGCAGCTCATCTTTATAAAATGAAAGTCCATATAGCGCTTAACAAAACTAAATAAATAAAAAAACATACTGCTAATCATGCGCTAAAAATAACAAGAGCTCCGAAGCACCGAAAACTGAATATATATTAATTGCGAATTTTTGTTGTATTATGTTTTGGTAAATTATGATTAATTACATATACATACACACACAAACACAAACTTACCATGCAGGTTTATTGTGCACGTCGTATTATTGCCACGATCTAACACAACAACGCTGGTGGCTGCCACGGCCGCCGCAGTCGTGGCCATTTTGTTTACGCGTAACGGTTCTTTAAGCTTGAGCGTCCTTTCTTTTGTATTGGTTTGCAACTGCAAAATTCAAGCTTAGGGTATATCACTTGATCTTTTTACATATATACTTTTTTATGTATTTGTGTTATTTTGGTTTGAAGAAACTTTTGAGCACAAAATACGAGGCTAATTTTTAAGTGGAAAATCGTTGTAGCTATTGTTATTTATTTAGTTATACATAACAAATATAATTGCGATAAACTTATTCTGCAAAGTAACCTAGAACCAACTTTGCTCACACACGCCACACTAGCACAATGCACGAAAAAGGCGGCCTCACAAACACTCACATTGACACGCACACACACACACAGAGCGCAGCTTGAGTTTTTGTCAATGAATAAATACGTAAGGAAAAAACTCGTGGAAAAAGCATTAAAGCTTAAAGTGGCGCAGCGTCCGCGTATACGTTGTCGCACTTGCAAATGTCCGATTGAAACTAAAAGCTTGAAACACACACAGCTGATGCGGTTTGGCGCAAATTCGGCAAATTAAAACTATAAAAGCTGAAGTCTAACTGCTGATAATAAATAATATCGATAGGAATAGAACGTTGTTTGTAAATAACTATCGACTATCGTTGCAACGTTGTTTTTGTACATCACCATCAGAATATTGCTTCTTCTTTAATACGTGAAGTTTTTTTTTTGGATAACAAGATAAAAATACGATTCCATTACGACAATCATAGAAAGTCCATGAAAATGCCGAAATTTTATAAAATTGAGATTAATCGTACCGAGTGGGAGATTCCTGAAACTTACCAAAATCTTCAAGCGGTTGGACAGGGTGCCTACGGCCAGGTGTGCAAGGCCCTAGTACGAGGTACCTCGACAAAGGTGGCTATTAAGAAATTAGCCCGTCCCTTTCAATCGGCAGTGCATGCGAAGCGCACATACCGCGAACTATGTCTGTTAAAGCATATGGATCACGAGAATGTAATTGGACTGCTGGATGTCTTTCATCCCGGCCACCCAGCCGATTCATTGGATCAGTTCCAGCAGGTCTACATGGTGACGCATCTAATGGACGCTGATCTAAATAATATAATACGGACGCAAAAGCTATCGGATGAACATGTGCAATTTTTAGTCTATCAGATATTGCGCGGATTAAAGTATATCCATAGCGCTGGGGTCATTCATCGTGATTTAAAGCCCTCAAATTTGGCTGTAAATGAGGATTGCGAGCTTCGCATCTTAGATTTTGGACTTGCTCGACCCGCTGAGAGCGAGATGACGGGATATGTGGCAACGCGTTGGTATCGGGCGCCAGAAATCATGCTCAACTGGATGCACTACAATCAGACAGTGGACATTTGGTCTGTTGGCTGCATTATGGCTGAACTTTTAACAGGACGCACCCTGTTTCCAGGAACGGATCATATACACCAGCTGAATTTAATCATGGAAGTGCTGGGCACACCAAATGATGAGTTTATGAACAAGATTTCTTCGGAGAGCGCACGCAGCTATATACGATCGTTGCCTGTGATGCCGCGTCGCAATTTCCGTGACGTTTTTCGCGGGGCCAATCCACTGGCCATTGAATTACTAGAAAAGATGTTGGAACTGGATGCGGAGAAGCGCGTTACTGCCGAACAGGCACTTGAACATCCATATATGGAAAAATGGCATGATCCCAGTGATGAAGCCACATCAACGCTCTATGATCAAAGTTTTGAAGAAGATGAAAATACGGTAGAGAAATGGAAGGAGATGGTCTTTACTGAAGTGCGACGCTTTAAGCCGCCGCAGGCATTTGCCGACCTTTTATCACAGGCTCAATAGCAAACAAATGAGATGCTAGAAATTTAGTTAGTTAATACAGAGTCGTCCCCAAATTGTATTCATAAAATTTCATCGTAATTGTTTCTAAAACGACAGTAGTCACAGCCTTAACATCCAGTTCAATTTTTTTGGTGTTGGTGTTTAACAATATATATATATATATATATATAATGTATATATATATAATGTATGTTAATGTATGTATATACTAAATGTGAGCACAGTGAAAGTTTTTTTGAGCAACCTTCATGTACATACGTCTTGTTTTTATAAATGTAAATGTATGTATATTTATGTACATGTCTGCAAAGTGTAGCCTATAGACGATATAGCAATAGAGGAGTCATAGCTCTGTAAAAATAAAGAGAATTCTATTGTATTTACAAGAGTTCATACAACAAACCCAAATTTACAAGGCCCTTTTAAACAACAATAAACATTGTCGCCTGCTTTTAAAATGATGGATCCTCCACAAAATTGTTGTCAACTTTTACAATAGTAGATCCTCCAGATAACGCTCGAATTCCTGTTCTCTTGATGGTTGCTCCTTGCTTAGATCCAGCCGCTTGCTCCAAATCTGTTCGTCCAAAGCATTTTTATTGCTTGTGGCTTGTTGCTCTTCCTCCATCTCCTCGTCTTTCTTCGTCAGATCTACGAGGTCTTGTTCGCTGTTTTGATTTACTTTGCGTCTCTTTTGTTTACGATCGGCTTGGCGTTCTTCTTTTGATCTGCGTCGCTGATGTTTATGCTCCTTTTTTTTAGATCGATAGTTAAGCTGTTCCGTATGCACAGGACAAAGGCGCAACTGCAAAATATGTCCATTTATAACCAGCCCACCAAACAATGTGAAACCAACCTTTTATGATATATCAATATCGAGCGACCTAGATAACTGAGAATTTGTTCACCTACCTTGACTAGTGCATTTTGTGGAGCACCTTGTTCGATATACTTAAAATTGACCTCCCAACTGCGGAGACCTTCGCGTTCTCCACAGTGTCGACTGCCACATTGGAATTGACCTAAGCCGGTGACCACTTCTTCTTGGGTACGCCAGCGCAAAGCGATTTTATTATCTTTGTAGCGCGTGAGATCGGCAATGCAATACTCTTTGAATAGTTTTCGGTAGTAGCGTAAGGCCAACCGCTGCTCCCAGCTCAATGTGCCACTGTCGGCGGTATTCTCCTCGTCCCAAAGGAAGCGATGATTTTCACGTATAACGTCAATATCCCGCTTATGCTTCCGCGATTCACCTTCAGTAGCAGTAGGCAGGACGTAATGATTAAGTATGTAATTGTGACGTTCCTTATCCGTGAATCTATTAAAATTTATAGGAAATTTTGATTTGCTGCTCATTTTCAGAAAATATTTTACGATAGCATACTGTTGGATTCAACAATCGATTATTTACAACAGGCCTCGACCACTAACCATACAACCAGGGATGCCAACCCTCCGTCTTTTTTCGGAGATCTCCGTATTTTAAAGAAGATATACGTGTCTACGTGTAAAGAGACTAAAACTACGTCCTTTAAAAAACAAATTGCAACATACCCTAAAAACTAACATTTATGGTCAATATCAATATAATATGAATTATATAAATAAAATTATAATCTTTATTGGGATAGCAGCACTAAATTCCATTTTCAAAAGAACAGAATTTTGAATTAGTTCTTATTATTAACAGAATTGTGTTCACAAAATATGACGGATCTAGACCGCGAATGGCAAAGGAAGGAGTACCGCCAGAAGATTTTTGGCGTTATATTTCTAATGTTAACAAGTAAGAAAACTATAGTCGGGCGTCCAGACTAGGAGATACCCTGAACCCCGTGCTATCTGCGTTTTAAAAATACTGCATAATTAGCATTTATTATAAACGCACACAAAATCAGATTCAATTCATTTACAATTGTTTAGCCAATAGCGCCATCTATGTTTCGATAGCATAGCGCCATCCATGCTTTGATTCAATTGAACAGCTGATAATTAGCAAGTCATAGCGCCATCTATTGGAAATGTGTACACTAAAACTTTCGGTTCTTAGAATTTTCTAGATGCGAGCAGTTCAATGTGTGTGTGTGTATGGTTGCACATGTATAGGAAAACAGTTTGGTTTGCGCTGCTAGTCACGTGTTTGGCCGATTGGCCAAACGTTTTGTTAAATAACTTCTGCGTGAATTAATGGACTTGAATGAAATTTTCAGCTTAAAATCAACATATTTTATTAAATTTTTTCCAATTTTAAAAAATGCAAATCCATTCATTTCTTGGCTTTGAGTGCAACTAACCTCAATTTAAATATTTGGGGGAATTTTTAGCCGGTATCCAAAATTTAACGAAAATCAAAATTACATAAAATAAATATAAAACTAACTAAAAACAAGTAAGAACGTTGCCGTCGGACGCAACCGACAGCGAAATACTATTTCACGTCCCAGCAGCCCACAGGGGCTGGAGATTAAAAGTTTTCATTGGAGGTGGCCAGACAGTTTCAATTAGGATCGAAGCTTAGAACCCTTACCTTAGCAAAAATACGCACCTAAATCGAGAGAGATGGCATCTCTCAAAATGAGAGATGTGGCAACTCTGAAAATGTGATTTAAGTTCGTTGGCGAGCGTAGAGGTGTGGGCTCGAACCCCGGTGCGGTCATGTTGATATTTTTGTTATATTTTCTTTATTTAGCTATTTTGTATTAATAAAATATTCTTTTCAAACATATATATATATATATATATATATATATATATATATATATATATATATATATATATATATATAATTTGACAAATCAAAAGACAAGGTCAAAGGTCACAAAGTAATTATTTGGCGCGTTATTGGCTCAGAAGCTGCAGATTTTTCAGTTTTGATTTGCCACGCCCCCAGTCGCCGTAGACAAATAATTTTTGGCATGTGCATCGAGTGGGCGTTCAGGAATATAACTGTAAAGTTTGGATGCTTACACTCAAAAAATGCAAAAATTACAGGGTATATTTTGTACGGCATGCCCCTTTTGGGGCGTAAGAATAATTTTTGGGGAATCGATAGAGGAGGCCCCCAATAACTTAGCATCCAATATGAAGCTTCTAGCACTAAAACAGTGGAAGATATAAGCTGATAAAAGTGTCCATGGGCGATAAAGTTTGGCCCGATTGCCACGCCCCCAATGAACGTATACACATATTTTTTGGCCTGCTCATAGAGTGGGCATTCAGGAATATAACTGTAAAGTTTGGATGATTTCACTCGAAAAATGCGAAAATTACAGGGTATTTTTTATACGGCATGCCCCTTTTGGGGCGTAACAATAAATTTTAGGGAATCGATAGAGGAGGCTCCAAGTAACTTAGCATCCAATTTTCAAGCTTCTAGCACTAAAACTGTAGGAGATATAAGCTGATATTAGTAGCCACGCCCCCTGAGGGCGTAGATATATCCGCCATAGCTTTTCGATTGTGGGATGTTAACCTGAGTATATATACCAAGTCTCAAGTCTCTAGCATCAATATCGCTCAAAATATAACAGAATTAGTAAAATCACTATATATTCAGATCCGATTTGCCACGCCCCTAGTAGGCGTGGCCATAAAATTTTTTGGGCGATCCTTATAGGAGCGTAACAGTAACCCACGTGCAAAATTTGGGCGTTCTAGCATTAAAACTGTAGAAGATACAGTTTGACCCGATTTGCCACGCCCCCAATGGGCGTAGATATATCCGCCATAACTTTTTGATTTTGGGATGCCGACGTGTCTGTTCAGTTAAAATCTCAACTCTCTAGCCCTTCTAGAAGTAGTGTTTCTGGGATACAGGAAAATTCATTTTCCGATTTGCCACGCCCCTAGTAGGCGTATCGGGAAAATCTTGACACTTTATCTGACGAGGGTATACACGAATATATATTTCAAATTTCAAGTCTCTAGCTTTAATAGCGTGGAAATGGTTTGCGTTCATACGGACAGACGGACAAACTGATTTTGCACAAAACCAATATACAATATCACTACGTGAAATAGTATAATAAAGACGTGGGAGATATAATTTATTAACTTCATTCTGATAACGTTTTTAATTGATAACATTAAAACGATCGTTTGTATTGTTTTTTTTTGAAGCAAACTTGATCTGCGCACTCTATACAGGGATCTATGTACATAAAAATTTCAAGTCTCTAGCTCTTATTGGTTCTGAGATCGAAGCGTTCACACATACGGACGGACGGACGGACAGACGGACAGGGCTAAATCGACTCGGCTTGTCTCCCTGATCAGGAATATATATATATACTTTATAGGGTCTGCCACGCCTCGTTCTGCCTGTTACATACATTTCAACAAAAACATACCCTGAATTCCCATTTTCAGTGGGTTCAGGTTCTTGTAAATCTTCAACATTTAACATTTTTAAAAATTGTTTTTAAACAACAAAAAAGTACGTAGATCCACGTATTTCAGCAAAATTGTGCTCCGGAAAAACACGTAGATTTTGTAGCCAGCCTACGTAATTTTCAAATTTTGAATTAGCATCCCTGGTAAGAACTCACCAGCAGCAACACACCAAAATTGAAATTTGCTCGCCAAAGCTTCATTTCTTCATTTGCCATGTCCATGCAAAATGTTAACATTTTTATTATTATTTATGGAAAGGGTGTGGAAGTGGCATGTGGCATCCCTGGTTCTTACATATATATATTCGAGAGAGAAGAGAGCAGATAATAAGAATATATGAGAGAGAAAAGATCAGAAAATAAGCATAAATGGTTGCATAGAAGCGCTTTATATACAAATGGACCATTACCGAACGAGCGCTCGCAGAGCACTGATTTTCTTGTCACAGAGTAGTACTCTGAGAGTACCCGCGGCTCGCAGTAAAAAGTAAAGCGAATTCGGTGAATTCGCCATGGGGCTGTCTTGTCACTGTGGGAATTCGCTGAATTTCAGTGCTCTGCGTGTTATATCTATGTGTTATATGGTTAGGGGTGTAATCGGACATTTTTACAGATAGACCTTCTACAAATAACCTTTGGACAAATACACACAAAATGAAAGTATATATCTGTATACATACATAACAAGAGGTCACAAGAAGGCGCTGAGATGAAAGTAAATTATTATTCTCTTTTTGTGTTGTGCTTGTATATCGACACTTTTTGGCGATCAACCCTGCTAATAACGTCACTCGTAATATGTACTGGGATATGTATTGGCATAATATGTATATGTAATGGCACAAATTCGTTCATTGTTTCTGGTGTTTTGGTGGAAGAATTGGCTCTATTTAAAATATTGTTGGACATCTCTAGTCATCATCTACACAGTATGGACTGGCGTACAATGGATGTACTTGCATTTTTCAAATAAGTCAAGCATTAGTCAAATCGAAGACTTCGAAATAAAAGACAACGTAAGTATATACAGAAAGAAAGAGATTACGAGCAGCAATATCTGGTTGTTGATATAAGTGGGTATACATACTTGTCGCGCGGACAGATATTTGATATATAAAGTTAAGATTATGAATGAGTGTGTGTGTATATCCGTCATAAATGTATGAATATTGATACGAATATCTACATTTTTACCAGATACAGAGATTAATATACGGTATCATGAATGAGAGATAAGACAAGTGAAAATGGAAGGTCGGAAAAAAGAACCTTTTTGCAAGCCCCACTTGAAACAAAGAAAGTGTGTCACATACTTGTATTATTTCCTTATGAAAATAAAATAATGTACAAAATAAAGCCTTTGTTTATTTACGTATTTTAGGATGCCCTTCTAGCATATTTTCCTGGAAATGATTTCGATTGGCTATACTATGCGCCAGTAACTGATAATACGCAACGCTTTATGAACCTTGTGGGCAATGAATTGGGAATTCAATATGAACGTAAGATTTTTAAACGTTCATATGTTTTAAATAAAAGACACAAAAACCAAAGCAATTGTTCTCGTAGGTATGCATGAGTACAACAATAGTGCGGAAATGCAATTGGATATGGAGCAGCAGTGCAGAGGTAGCTGCTTTGCCATCAATTTTCAGTCATTACCAGATTTGGGAATTGGGACCGGCATAAAATATAGCCTGTCATCGAACCGCATACGCACTTCCCCAAAGAATCGTTTTGTGAATGATGACGAAATTAATCATCAAAAAAGTACGTATATGGTTCTATACTTTATATACTCAAAATACTAAGGCTTAACTCTCTTATAGATGATGATGAATATATAAGAGAGGGCTTTTTCACGCTACAACATGTCATTGACCTACAGTACATGCGCTATCAGCAGATTGATCCTAGATATGAATTGTTGGTGAATGTAATTCCTAATCTGGAACTTGGCACATCTGACAGCTATCGCTTGGTCAATTTCGGCACACTATTTAGTATATTATTCAAAATGCTACTGTTGGGCACATTTCTTGTACCGTTTGTCGAGGAGAAACAAAATGGCACTAAGGAGTTTTTCAATCTAGTGACGCCCATGAGCTTTTTGAATGGCCTTAGCTTTTTCATTATACGTTTTTTATTATATGGATGCTTTCTGGTGATCAACTTGATTATCGCATGGCAATATGGCGCCTTGGGCTTGATTAATTTTATTTATATATTTACCCTTTATCTATTATACATTATTGCAACTATGTCGTATGCCTATTTAATATCCGTCTGCTTTTTTTCAGGTAAGCGGGTCCAATTTCTCCTAATATACAGTTACAGATATTTCAATTGTGTTTGCAGTGTTTTATGCTAAAATCGGCGGTCTTATCTTACTTATAATACCCTACGTGTTTAGTATTGTACGAAGCTGGATAACAAAGGTGGCAATTGTATTATTTTCCACAAACACTTTTCTGGAAGGCCTTGATATTTTGCAGACCTTCTGCAATAAACGTAAGTCCAGAAGTTTTAACTTTTGGCTCAATTTAATCAATTAATCATTTGAAATATTTTACAGATCGTAATTTTGAATTCTCCGATTTGACTCGAGTTATTAAAGATGATTTCGGCAGCATTTTTACGATTTATTTGACGCTAATCTGCCAAACCATTTTTTACGCTTTGCTCTATAATTATTTGGTGTGCATATTTCCAGGACCTGGCGGTCTGAAACGCCCGTTTCTCTTCTTCATAAATGTAAGTAGGTTATTTTATTTGAAATTGATTTAACCAATTTTTCTGTAATTTTCAGCCCGATACATATAAGAAGCGTCAGCGCAATGAATATACGACAGCACCACGTGGCACACATGCGATCATCATAAGTGATCTCTGTAAGAAATTTAAGACAAGTAAACGCGATAATCGCATTGCTGATTATTTAAATATGACAATCAATAACAAGGAAATCACTGTACTATTGGGACACAACGGTGCCGGCAAGACGACCATTATGAATATGATTATGGGTATGTTTTAAATAACTCCAAGTCGGAGTCCTAGCCTCCATCTGAATATTTAAGGAGTTACGGAATATGGGAATTTAGCAGAAACAGGATTGCTTAAGCTTAGACCTATATGAAATATTATTGGAAAGTTTATTATGAAAATTGACAACGATAAATTTAAATGTCTTGTATAACTTTTATTACTTATTATTTTTTAGTGTGGCCGAACAATTATATATATTCATCAGATAGATATCTCTAGTACAGTGTAGAACAATTGTAGTACAAATCCGAGAATTTACAAGGTAAGGGACCTACATTTTGACCAATTAATTAACGAGCGGGCCAAAACGTATGGAATTTTTCGAATATCATATCTGTCAACTATCAACTGTCCTTGGAGTAGTTAAGTTGTTGTGGAATGTATATGGCATTATCTCAGTAGAAGCTTTAGTTGCCAGTGCTAATACAGCAAATAATATCAATGGAATTGGCCAATAATTACATTCTTAGCTTTTAATAACATCACTTGCTTAACTTGCTCAACTTATATTTGTAGGAATTGTTCCAAAGGATGCGGGTAAAATTCTTGTTTGCAGCGAACGTGATGTTGCGTCGTATCGCCACCTGATTGGCTTCTGTCCTCAGCATAGTGTCTTTATGAGCTACATGACCTGTCAGCAACATTTGGAGTTCTTTGCACAATTGCGGGGAGCAACCCGCTTCGATGCGCGGAACTGGGCGGAATCGAAGCTACGAAAGTTGAATCTCACAGACAAAGCAAATGAATATGGTTGCATGTTATCTGGTGGCATGAAGCGACGTCTCTCGCTGGGTATTGCAATAGCTGGGAATACTAAGTTAGTAATTCTGATATGTTATTCATGCTTAAGTAGTGTACCATATCAGTTCAATTCATTAATTATTCTTAATATATTTAGTTATTTGGTGAGTTTACCAAGTTCTTAAAATTGGCGCAACACTGTTATATTGTAGTGCTTTATTTTAATACATTATTTTGTATTTCTACCCTGAACTTATTGAAAATGGGAAATCAGGGTATAATGTTTTTGTTGAAATATATTTAACAGGCAGAAGGAGGCGTGGCAAACCCCATAAAGTATATATATTCTTGATCAGGGAGACAAGCCGAGTCGATGTAGCCCTGTCCATATGTATAAACGCGGCGATCTCAGAACCTACAATAGCTAGAGACTTCAATTTTTTTTCTAGGTCCCTGACCGAATCGTGATATACACGAACTTCCAAAAAAAATTTGAAGTCTCTAGCTCTTATATCTTCTAAGATCGACGCGTTCAAACATACGGACAGACAGACAGACGGACGGACGGACAGACAGACAGACAGACGGACAGGGCTAAATCGACTCGGCTTCTCTCCCTGATCAAGAATATATATACTTTATGGGGTCTGCCACTCCTCCTTCTGCCTGTTACATACATTTTCACAAAACCATTATACCCTGATTTCCCATTTTCAATGGGTTCAGGGTATAAAAAAATAAACACATCAAAAATAAAATAACGCTCGATGCTTGCGGGACTGCCGTAAAGCATTGCTTCGCAAACGTTTTGCGCTATTTTAGACATTAGTAGCTAGTCGTCGGCTTCGCTCAACTCTGCGAAGCTCCAACATAAATTTAGCAGCGAAGGAACTGATTTGGTTCCAAGCTGCCTCAGACTCCAGCATGAACGCGACCAAGTTGTCCCGTCTGATAGAGCGGCCCACTGTTGCTTCGAGGGCACTCCTCTCCACGTCAAAGCGTCCACTACTCCTTGTCCACACCAGTTACACTCATCTGAGTCGTCGTGTGTGTGTGTGTGTGTGTGTGTGTGTGTGTGTGTGTGTGTGTGTGTGTGTGTGTGTGTGTGTGTGTGTGTGTGTGTGTGTGTGTGTGTGTGTGTGTGTGTGTGTGTGTGTGTGTGTGTGTGTGTGTGTGTGTGTGTGTGTGTGTGTGTGTGTGTGTGTGTGTGTGTGTGTGTGTGTGTGTGTGTGTGTGTTTGTGTGGGTGTTTGTGTTTGTGTGTGTGTGTGTGAGTGTGTGTGTGTGTGTGTGTGTGTGTGTGTGTGTGTGTGTGTGTGTGTGTGTGTCTGTGTGTGTATTGCTTGTAATGTATGCATTCTCGGAATAGCGGTTCTTCGCAGGGTTGAGG
Organism: Drosophila mercatorum; assembly: GCA_961210405.1. Lineage (NCBI taxonomy): Eukaryota > Metazoa > Arthropoda > Insecta > Diptera > Drosophilidae > Drosophila > Drosophila mercatorum. The sequence goes on along the minus strand of CAUIUS010000002.1, from coordinate 727,758 downwards.
GTATCTAAAATGTTAGTCTTTTTTTTTGTAATTGTTACATTTTACCGATAGTAACCAAAAATTTTTGCCAGCATAATTATTTGCATAATTTGGTGAAGTTACTGCTTTATTTGAACTAAATTCAATGTTAAATCTTGGAGACTTAAGCAGTCTGTTATGGAGTACATTGCTAATGTATTTTTTTTTAATAAAAACTATTTATTATACATATATCTTGGTGTACCAACCATTCCACTTACAGAATTGTAATACTAGACGAACCATCCTCAGGCCTGGACATAAAATCACGCCGCGAACTGTGGGACATTTTGCTAGAGCTTCGCAAAGAGAAGGCCATTCTGGTAACAACACATTATATGGAAGAGGCTGAAGTTCTCGGCGATACCATTTGCATCCTAGCCAACGGGAAGCTGCAGAAGACTGGCTCGCCGTTGGAGCTGAAGCGTAAGTCGGGCGACGGATATCGTCTTAAGCTGGAAACCCATGAGACAGATTTTCGTAAAGACGACACCATATCTGAATTATGCAGTTTTATACCAACTGCTTCCGTCGAGGTTAGCCGTTATACTTAATTATATTTATATATATATATATATATATATATATATATATATATATATGTATATATATATATATATATATATATATATATATGTATGTATATATATATATGTATATATATATTTATATATATATATAAACATTATTTTCAGAATGTTGTAAAGCCCACGATTTATATTCGACTGCCGTATGATTATAACTTGCAATATCATGACCTTTTGCGCCATTTAGAGGGAGCTAAAAATCGTCTTGGCATTATTACGATCTCCATTGCTGATACCTCATTAGAGAGCGTGTTTTTGAAGTAAGTTCATAGTGTTCGTCACTATTTTAGTTAATCTTTGCATTAATTATCGTTTGCTTAAGTTGTGCTGGAGAAACGGATCAAGTTGATACACCCGACGGCACCCGTAATAGTCAACCTGCCTTGATTCATCCGTACAAACGATTGGAAAATATTGAACCCAATTTCTTGCAACTCTGTGCTGCAATTTTTTACAAAAAATTTACATTTTTAACTCAAGAATGGCGATATGCTATCTATATGGTAAATATAATCATTTAAATGTGTTTTCTATGTGTGTATATAATACACATATTAATTTACAATATGTATATATTAGGACATTCCTAATCTGAGAACCGCATATAAAAGCTATATTAGAAATAAGTAAATGTGTATTGAAAATTATAAGCCATACCAATTCAAGAAGATAATACAGTCAGTAGAGCGGCTGTCCAACAGCATGAATTAATCAATTTTTGTTATATTTTTAATATACACTGCTCATCAGGATAGCGCACCCTTTACATTCACCGTAAATGTTGAATATCTTCTATATCATCTGAGCTACAGTCTTAATTAATTAATTTAATTTAATTTGCTTTCTATGAATCTCTGTTTTACTCTTAAAATGAATCAAGACTGGATTATGTATCATTTTAGAAAGTATTTATACCATTTTTTTGAAAAAAAGCTTACAGAAAACGATTTCTAAATTCGCGTCATCAGGATAGCGCATTTTACTTCAATAGCTAATATCTTGCTCAATTTGGCCGCGACGGTTACCAAATTTTTATGTAGACCACAAAATTGATTTTCTTTTCAAAAAATAGTACTTAAAACAAGTAAGAAAACTCTAGTCGAGACCGTTCTTAACCCTGTGAAGAGCATTCTCCATTTCTTTTATATTTATATGTATACAAGCAATACACACACATATGCACATAGGCACACGCACTTGGGCTGCTGTATGTATGTCCCTGTTATGGGAGATTAAAAGTTTGATAGTTTCTAGACGAACGATTTTGATCAAACATATGTGTGTATTTGCCAAAGCGCAAGTCTCTAGTATTTGAAATACGTTTTTTGCAAATTTGAGGCGAAGGGATGTGGCATTCAAAATTTAACAAAAACCGAAATTGTATAAGACTCACATAACACACATAAGTGCAAAATTTGAAGAATCTGGCTATAAAGAACTATGTAACTGAGTATCGATTTCGATTTTAATCGATAACATTAAAAATTAAAAATTAAACTCGATCTTTTCGTGCTATACAGGAACCTACATAAAATTTCAAGTTTCTAGCTCTTATAGGTTCTGAGAACGACGCGTACACAGACGGACAGGGCTAAATTTACTCGGCTTGTCTCCCTGATCAAGAATATATATGTATTTTATGGGGTCTGCCAGGCTTCCTTCTGCCTGTTAGATACATTTCAACAAACCCAATATATTCTGATTTCCAATTTTCAATGAGATATACAAATATATAGTTTATTCTTTGATGGAAAAATCAAAGATTTACCAAAAATCGCTATAAAAGTGGGAAAATGTAGTAAAACTATTACATATTAATTTTCTTGGAAATCATGAATTCTGTGGAAAAAACATCATAAAGCTTCCACTGCACACTATTTTTCCACAGATATCCAGGAAATAACTAGTGTTAAAGCAACTTTTTAAAAGGTTTTTGGTTTTACGTAAGAAAACACATACTCGTGTCGCTGCTCCTAACGTGGTGTTGGCAATTTGTCAAATGTTTTGTTTACAACATCTGTGCACTTCATGGATGTCCATGAAAAATTATCACGCCCTCCAAGTTTGATCAAAAACGTTCATCTACAAAAAAGTTATTAAATTTAATTTCCCATAGCATTGGCATACATACAGCAGCCCAGTGCAGTTGACGCAGCGACCGTATGCTTGAACGCGTCGATCTCAGAACATATAAGAGCCAGAGAGGAGGTTCGTGTATAACATGAAAATATCGTGTTTGTTTCAAATAATCGATAACTCTCATAGTTTTAATGATATCGATTAAAATACGATATCGTTATTTAGTTATAAAATTCTATCTAATTTATCTTTATAGCTATAGTCTTCAAGTTTTGCATTTAGTGTTATTTGAGCCATATACAATTTTTGTCAAATTTTAGATGCCACGCCCGCTTCGCCTCAAATTTATAAAACACGTATTTCAAGTACCAGAGACTTGTGCTTCGGCACGTACATACATATGAATGACATGATCTCGCCCATCAAAAACGTTTGTCTACGAAAAAAGTTATTAAACATTTAAAATCTTATATTATCGGCGCCCTGCAGACTGAGCGCAGTTGCTGAGTCAAAATGCACAGTTAGCAGATTGTGTGCTTGTGCGTGCCAATATGTGATTTCCCATACCTTTGATTTCTCAAAGCTGATGTCTTGTTAAGCGTTAGCCACAACTCTTACAGATTGAGGCAGGAAACAGTCGTTTTCTAGAAAATCAATAGCTTACAGTTCTGTCTCAAATTAGTTTTTTTTTTCACTGTACACGTCCTACTTCAATTACTTTAAAGTTTAGACTAGGAAGATATAGTGATTTTACTAGTTTCGTTATATTTTGAGCACTATTGAGGCTAGAAACTTGAGACTTGGTATATATACTCAGGTTAACATCCCACAATCGAAAAGCTATGGCGGATATATCTACGCCCTCAGGGGGCGTGGTAACTAATATCAGCTTATATCTCTCACAGTTTTAGTTTCAAAATTGAATGTTAAGTTACTGGGGGCCACCTCTACCGATTCCCCAAAAATTATTATTACGCCCCAAATAGGGCGTGACATACAGAAAAATACCCTGTAATTTTCGAATTTTTCGAATGTAAGCATCCAAACTTTACAGTTATATTCCTGAACGCCCACTCTATGTATATGCCAAAAATTATTTGTCTACGGCCACTGGGGGCGTGGAAAATCAAAACTGAAAAATCGGCAGCTTCTGAGCCAATAACGCGCCAAATAATTACTTTGTGACCTTTGACCTTGTTTTTTGATTTTTCAAATTATATATATATGTTTGAAAAGAAAATTTTATTAATACAAAATAACTAAATAAAGAAAATATAACAAAAATATCAACATGACCGCACCGGGGTTCGAGCCCACACCTCTACGCTCGCCAACGAACTTAAATCACATTTTCAGAGTTGCCACCTCTCTCATTTTGAGAGATGCCATCTCTCTAGATTTAGGTGCGTGTTTTTGCTAAGGTAATGGTTTTAAGCTTCGATCCTAATTGAAACTGTCTGGCCACCTCCGATGAAAATTTTTAATCTGCAGCTAATTTGAGCGGCGACAGAGGGGATTTAAGGTTAAATTAAAAAAATATATATATAATGTGATAGAGGCCTGTGGGCTGCTGGGACGTGAAATAGTATTTCGCTGTCGGTTGCGTCCGACTGCAACGTTCTTACTTGTTTTAATTACTATCCTACTTGCTCTCTGATCGTTCCGAAAATTACATGGCCTAAAAGTGTTTTATGAGTATATTAATTGTTTTTAATTTTTTTTAGAATGCTTAAATGCTTTAGTTTTGTGTTTGCTTATTCAGATGTTTTAAGAATATTATTTTAAAATAATTTCAGCCGTTTTTTAACGTGTCTTATTACTTTTTCAGATAGGCTTAACTTTTGTTGGCATCGTGTCCGCTGTTTTGCTGATGCATTATATGTCCGTTGTGAGTAATGAGGAAACATTGCCACTAAAACTCGGGCAGCTACGCACCGGCAGTGTTTATATCTACAATCCATCTGGCTATGATGAACAATTCGAGCAAAAATTGCGTCAATATGTTCAACATAGTGGACTTAATGCAAAGACGCTAACGCTACGAGGGAACCTTACCATGAAGGAGGGTAATATATCATCATATATTATGCTTGTGATAAGTATTCGTAATCGGTTCAAGCTTTCTGCAGAGTTGAAGCAGATGCAGCGCGATAATTTGGCTGATTTTCTTGAGGACACCATTGGTCTGATTGGCATATATGGAGCAGGAGGTCGAAGCACTGCAGAGAAGCCAAGCATAGAAATGTATTGGGCCAGCAATCGCTATCACAGCAGCATCATACTACTAAATATGTTGGACACGTGCATGCTGCAGCAGTTCGATGGGCAGGCGACAGCGATTATCGATGCAAATTATGTGCCAATTAAGCGATTCGTTAGTGATGTCAGCTCTGCACGGCTCGAATACTTTGTAGTCATCGTAGCAGCCGCCAATTTCTTCTACATGTTCTACTACATCGCATTGCCGTTTAGGGAGCATGCAAACGGCTTCCGTCAACTGCAGCCCATGTCACGATTCACATACTGGGGAGCCACGTTTGTATTTGATATGCTATTGCATGGCATAGTCTGTCTGACGTTGCTTCTGCTTCAGCGTCTGGTAATGCCTGATGAGCTGTACAAAATTGAAGAGCAGAAACTAATTGCTTGGAGTATATTCTTTTATGGGTGTAGCTATTTACCTATTTTGTACATTTTGGGTAATAACTTTAAGTCCATATCAACAATTTCAACATATCTGCTGCTTATGCTTATCGTATCAGGTAAGTGATCAATATATGCAATGCAGATATATACATTTATCGATAGAGCCAGAGTTGTTAATTCTGAAACAAATTGGCTAATAATAGTCCCTGAGGTATGGAAAACATTTTGTTTATTCGTGTACATTACAAAATATTGAATATTTCTTATCAAAATTGTTTCAATATATTTAAACTGTTATAAAAGAACAGAGTTGTTCCTGCGTATATTTAAATGTTGTCTGACTTAACACAGGACTAACGAAAAATTTCTATTTTCTACGTTCGATCAGAAATCGTGCTACTAAGAATATTGCAGTGCACCACTTCATAATATTCATTCACTATCCAAAAACAGATTAAAGAATTTTTTTTAGCTTTTAAGTTATATGTCGTAATCATTGAAGGATACAGATTATTCTCGATTTGCCAGTCCCATATCAGGCATTGATATATAATTTTTGGCCAGTCCTAGAGTAACGTAGTTGTCCAATTGTGGACCTTAGGAGTTTACACCGTGGAAATCGTCGATAAGTAACGCCCCCAAACAGATGTAACATTTATATTTGGTTCATCGATATATGAGGTACATATATCCATTACATCTTTATGATCTTGGGGATCATCAACGCAAGTATATATTTATAAATATAGTAGTTCTCAATTTCGCACGCCCCTACTGGACGTAAATGACTAAAAAGAATTTTGTCCGATCTGTTTTTTCCGATTTTAACGCTGAAGAATTAAGTGTTGGAATAATTAGACTAAGCCCGGCATATTTTTTTTTAAATAACTTTTACATTCATTTTATTAAAATTAAATAGGAACAAGTAAGAACGTTGCAGTCGGACGCAACCGACAGCGAAATACTATTTCACGTCCCAGCAGCCCACAGGGGTCTCTATCACATTATATAAATTTTTTTAATTTAACCTTAAATCCCCACTGTCGCCGCTCAAATTAGCTGCAGATTAAAACTTTTCATTGGAGGTGGCCAGACAGTTTCAATTAGGATCGAAGCTTAAAACCATTACCTTAGCAAAAACACGCACCTAAATCTAGAGAGATGGCATCTCTCAAAATGAGAGAGGTGGCAACTCTGAAAATGTGATTTAAGTTCGTTGGCGAGCGTAGAGGTGTGGGCTCGAACCCCGGTGCGGTCATGTTGATATTTTTGTTATATTTTCTTTATTTATTTATTTTGTATCAATAAAATATTCTTTTCAAACATATATATATAATTTGACAAATCAAAAGACAAGGTCAATGGTCACAGAGTCATTATGTGGCGCGTTATTGGCTCAGAAGCTGCCGATTTTTCAGTTTTGATTTGCCACGCCCCCAGTGGCCGTAGACAAATTTTTTTTAGGCATGTGCATAGAGTGGCCGTTCAGGAATATAACTGTAAAGTTTGGATGCTTACATTCGAAAAATGCGAAAATTACAGGGTATTTTTTGTATGTCACGCCCCTTTTGGGGCGTAACAATAATTTTTAGGGATCAATTTTGAAGCGTCTAGCACTAAAACTGTGAGAGATATAAGCTGATATTAGTTACCACGCCCCCTGAGGGCGTAGATATATCCGCCATAGCTTTTCGATTGTGGGATGTTAACCCTAGTATATATACCAAGTCTCAAGTCTCTAGCATCAATAGTGTTCAAAATATAACGAAACTAGTAAAATCACTATATCTTCAGATCCGATTTTACACGCTCCTAGTAGGCGTGGCCATAAAATTTTGGGCGATCCTTATAGGATCGTAACAGTAACCCACGTGCCAAATTTGGGCGTCCTAGCTTTAAAACTGTAGAAGATACAGTTTGACCCGATTTGCCACGCCCCCAATGGGCGTAGATATATCCGCCATAACTTTTTGATTTTGGGATGTCGACGTGAGTGTTCAGTTAAAATTTCAACTCTCTAGCTCTTCTAGAAGTAGTGTTTCTGAGATACAGGAAAATGCATTTTCCGATTTGCCACGCCCCTAGTGGGTGTATCGGGAAAATCTTGACACTTTATCAGACGAGGGTATACACGAGTATATATTTCAAATTTCAAGTCTCTAGCTTCAATAGCGTGGAAATGGTTTGCGTTCATACGGACAGACTGACAGACGGACAGACGGACGGACGGACAGCATGACGGACATTGCACAAAACCAATATACTATATCACTACGTGAAATAGTATAAAAATTATTTTCCGTATTGAGGATGTGCTTATGCGTGCGAGTTTGAATTATTATATATACGTGTGAAATAAGTATACAATTTTTGGATTCGGGGAAACTCCTAGTCAAATACTCGTGACTAGAGCACTCTTACTTTGGTTTTCTAGCGTTATATAATAAATTCGATTGCTCATAAATTTTATTTTGGAGTATTATCAGTTGGCCCCTTTTTACCTATTCTCTATATCAATATTCTTGCAGAGATCGCACCATTAATCACCTCGAGCAATATTCAGGCGATGAAACTGCATGAGACAAAAATAGCTTTTCTATGCTTTTTGCCAGATTTCAATTTGAATCATCAGCTCCGCATCATCAACGAAAACCTTTTAGCACAGCGAAAGAAATCCTCAGATGGTTTGGAATCCACCAGCGTATTTTTTGCTTATGCACTTGCTGTGCTCTTTCTGACCATGGGCTTCTTCACAATTGTGCTAGAAAACAAATATTATCGCCGTCGATTGATCGAATTTTTCCACGGCAAAAGTTGTAAGATACCACCGAAGAGTAACTCTACCTTGGCTGCTATTGACGTAAGTCCGCACCTGGAGATGGAGCGCATTAACGATTGCATCAGTGAGGAGCAGCAAGCATTGCAACTGCTCACAGGCAATGAAAAACATAAGTCCCATAATTATCCTTTGATCGTTAGCAATCTGCGCAAGAGCTACGCAGGTAAACCGGCTGTCTGTGGCATCAGCTTCGTTGCCGAGCCAGGCGAATGTTTCGGACTGCTGGGGGTCAATGGAGCAGGCAAGACAACCACTTTTCAAATGATCACAGCCAACAAGGTTTTAGATAGCGGTCATATTCAGATCAAGGGTATTGATATACGGCAGAACGAGGTGCTCTTTCGCCAGCAATTTGGATACTGTCCCCAATACGATGCGCTCAATCAATTTATGACTGCCGAGCAGTGCCTTCGATTGATGGCACTGATACGTGGTCTCTCTCTTAGCACCCAAGACGATAAAAGGTCAGTGAAAAACAATGTTGAGTACTGGTTAATGAAAATGAATTTGAGTAAATATCGTGATGTGGCCGCTAAAAACTATTCGGGTGGCACGAAACGCAAGCTACTGGCTGCCATGGCCATGATTGGGCAGCCTTCACTGGTGCTGTTGGATGAACCGACAACAGGCGTAGATCCCAAATCGCGACGATTCCTGTGGCAGTGCATTAAAGACTTCCAGGCTGAAAGTCGAACAGTGGTGCTCACATCACACAGGTGGGTCCATGTTAAATGAAAAGAAATGAACTAATCACGAAAAATAACTGTTTTTCCCTTCTGTTCCATATGCAGCATGGATGAGTGCGAGGAACTGTGCAATCGACTGGCCATCATGGCAAATGGCAAATTCAAATGCCTGAATAACATTTGCGCTCTGAAGCGCTTAAGCGGCTTTACAATTAAACTGAAAATGCGAATTGACATGGAGACGGAGACAAATGTCAATATTATTACAGACATACTTAAACAAAATTTTAAGCAGTTGGATCTGCGTGAGAATCATGCAGGCACATTAACATATTTTGTATGTACAGAGGAGCAGATCCTCTGGTCTAAAGTATTTAAGATAACACAGGAATATCTAGCGGATAAGTTCCAACATTTAGTAGAGTATTATTCGGTAAATGAATGTACACTAGAAGACATATTTTTGAAATTCGAAAAACACTCAAAATCAATAACACATTCCAATTCGGGTTCTCAAAACGATGTTTAAACTTCATGCGAATAATTTAAAAAATATGAAATACATGACTTATTTATATTTACATATATCAATAAACTTTAATAAATAATATTTGCTGAATGCTCGGTATCAACTCATCCATTTGACATCGATTTTAAATCAAAACTGTTCAAGGAAATCGATTTTAAATCGAAACGGATAGGTCCATTATTGTCTACTTGTGGTGTCACATAGCGCGTATCAATAGACCGTGCCTGGTTATGCTGGTTATTAAAATTTTCGCTCAGCGCTATAAATGCAATCACAATTGTTTTCAGCTTGAAACGATAACGTTTGATAAACATTTCTTTTCAACAGTTGCTAAATTGACCCACTAACCACACAACACATGGATATAACAATGCAATGAAGTTTAGCGAATTCGCACAGTGACACTAGAGCCCCATGCAGTGATGTCATTTTTTTAGTCAAAACAGCTAGATTTACGAATAAGAAAAGCTGAAAAAACAGCTGATTTTTATAAATTGGTGTTTTTTTATTAATAAAGACATATGAAACAAGAAATTCACTTATATACATATATGTTAATCATGTATCTATGTTATCAGTTATGCTGCACCTATAAAGTGCAGTGTGTGTGTGCAGTCCACGGGTCACAACTACTTCAAATGTTGCTTTCTACAATTTAACATACATGTGAGCTGCTTTAACGGTAAGTATTGATAGTGTGTATAGTGTGTGTGCATGCTCGTCGCGAAAACATATTCTTCGTATGAGCCTCACACTTCCATACCCTTTCCATAAATAATAATAATAATGTTAACATTTTGCATTGGCATGACAAACACTTTCAAAAGTTTTGTATACTCTACTGTCGCTAGAGAAGAAATGAAGCCTCAGCGAGCAAATTTCAATTTTGGTGTGCTGCTGCTGGTGAGTTCTTACATATATATATATTCGAGAGAGAAGAGAGCAGATAATAAGAATATATGAGAAAGAAGAGATCAGAAGATAAGCATACATGGTTGCATAGAAGTGGTTTATATAAAAATGGACCATTACCGAACGAGCGCTCGCAGAGCACTGATTTTCTTGTCACAGAGCACCACGATTGAGTAACACTAGGTTATGTAAAGCGGTCTGTTAAGTTAACAGTGAAACGTCACTCTTTCCCAAATTCGCTAGTGCGCGCTGAACTTGTAAGAAAATTCACAAGTTTTGACACTGTTATCTATCTTATAGACAGCAGACAAAATAAAAACTTAAAAGGTCGCCTGTTCCTAGTTATGAAAAGATTCCCAAATCTGGCAATATAAGGATATAATAAATTTTTTTTTAGTTCTAAGCCGTTTTTTTGCAGTTATTCCTCAGGTAATACTCTGACCGCTTTCACTGTCGTGTTGAAAAGCTTAATACTTTATATTCCAAAGCTTTAATTAACTAAACTAAATAGTATTAATAAGAATTATTCGTTTTCCATCAATCCACATCATTATATCTGCCGCTTTCTGTCAATATATTAAAAATCTGATGGCTAACGACGATGAGCAGCATTATTAGCTTCTGCCCAGATTTCTGGAGGTGGTTCCGGCAGATTATCTCTTTCTTGAGAATTCAAGCTAAGAACCATACATCGTCTTCGGTTTTATGATTAATACACACGTTTTATTCCATTAATTCGGATGATTCTAACACTGTGAACAGTAGTTTTACAGATATACCTTCAATGTGTATTATACATAAATATTTTGATATATTGACATAAATAGGCATTACTCATGGTAAAAACCTAGTCAATTCCGTCTTTTAACCATTTATTATGACTAAGTATCCACTTTGGGCACATCATTGCTGCTTCCGAATGTCCTCTCAATTCAAACCAGTATTTTTTTTTTACTTTAATGAAATAAAATGATGGTGCCTATTAGTAAAATTGGGTACTAAATTCTTTATTTTGATTGGTTTGGAGCACTTAATGGGTGTGAATTAAAGTTCCCGACAAATTTCAGTTGGGATAACAAAGCAGAATGGGAAAATGTGACGTCACATGACGTCTGTTAGTTGACAGCCAAAGTAACGGACTCGTCTTTGCATAACCTATGGTATATTTTAACAGTGGTACCCGCTGCTCGAAGAAAACAGTAAAGCGAATTCGGCGAAATCCCCGGCATGGGGCTCTAATGTCACTGTGCGAATTCGCTGAATCTCATTGCTCTCCGTGTTACATCTATGTGTTGTAGCATTGGTTGTATTGAGCGAATTAATGCTTAGTTCATTACGAACGTCATGTGAACGACTCGAGTGAACTGAATCTATGAACGTAATTAGATTTCTTTTGGTGGTTCGAAATTGAGCTGCTTCAGTGAACTGATTGCAAGTGATTCGATACAATTTGTAAATTCGGAAATCGATGCCAAACAGCATAGCCAAACAATAATGGCGCGTAGCAAAATTTGGAAATACTATGATAAAATAGATCTCCAGACAGCTCAATGTGTTCTCTGCGAGAAGATAATAAAGACCTGCGGTAATACATCCAATCTGATGAAGCACATGAAGACACATCCACAAATGTAAGCCAACAATCCAGAATATTTGAGTACATTTACTCAGCCGTGTTTGTTTACAGTGATGTCAATGACCATGATTCGATTGTGGTGCGAGGCATTCTCAAGCGTGAGCCGAATCCTATTAAAAGCCGTACACGAAAGCAACCGAAGTATGCATCCATTAAAATAAAATCGAATGCAAAGCAAGAAGTTGACACGGAACAAATTATCAACGATGCGGATGTAAACCTATTCGAACTGGTGGATGCAGAGGCACATGTTGCTGTCGAAAGTGTGGGAAATGAGGAAACGTATGCAAACTGGGCAATAGCGGGGGCAGAAACTGAATCAGCTACGGAGACCGTAAGTGCAGAGGACATTATAGAGTTTCAGCCAAAGGAAGCCAACGAACAAAGCGATGAACGATCACTGTACCAAGTGCAAAGTGAAGAAACGCACCCAGAAATAGATTATCCGATAGTCAGGTTGGTCAGACAGTCAATTATATTTAATATTCAGCTAACTCCTTCACTCTCTATTCGCAGCGACGATGTTTATCAGAATAATTTAGCATACTTCGTATGTCGCGACAAACAGCCGCTAAATATGATACAGGGTGAGGGGTTTAGGCGCTTAATCCAAGTGCTTTGCCCCACCTTTCGTTTACCCAGCTCTGAGCAGCTTGCCGTGCACATTGCCCAAAGAGCGCAGATTCAAATAGACCAGATGCGGCAACGATTTGCACATCTACAAAGCTTGTCACTGAGCTGTGCCATCAACACAAAGTCGGATCAGGAATCGAGCTACCTGGAGGTGGCTGCTCATTATAACGAAGGCGTGCATCGCCGCTCTAAAACACTTTCAGTGCAAATGCTGCCTTTGCAGTATAATTTGAGCACCATAGTGGAGCGTTTGGAGCGTGTTTGCCAACGATTTGACATAGATAAATCGAAAATTGTTTGCATTGTGAGCCGCAGCGATTGTTTGATGGAGAACGCGATAGCTACGCTGTTGGGTAGCCAACGGCATGTGCCTTGCTTTGCTCATCTGCTGGAACAGCTGTTTGAGATAGTTGTACAGCGACATGAATTTAGCGCTCTTTGCGACAAAGTGCGTCGCTGTCAGGGCCATATATTGGAAAATTTAGATGTAGCTGGAAAACCGTTAAGCAGGTACGCGATGCTGGAACGCTATGTGAAGCAAGCGACACAACTCCAGAAACTGGTATCATCGGATGCATTGACGGGTGCTGAATTGGATTTGGCTGTGGAACTGATAACAGTGTTAGCACCCTTGGCCAGTGCAGTACGTCAATTGTGTGGGACGAGTATCGATTCATATCCCAGTGCCAGTAATGCTTTACCCATTGCCTACACCGTGCTCAACGAACTTAAGCAGCCAGAGAGCGCAGAACAGAAGCAGCATCAAATCGGATATGATTTGCGCCTATTTGTTATTCGTTTTCTGGAGGAGCGCTTCGAGGGCATGGAAAATAATACGCCGTTGGCCTTCTCGAGTCTATTAGATCCACGTTTCCGTAATATGCCATTCCAGAGCGCTTCGGTGGTGGCTAAATATATGACACAGTTATATGATCTCTACGAGGAGAAAGGCGGGGAGATACCCGTCGAATCGAGTGACGAAACGAACACGGATAACTACGACATATGGGCAGCATATAGAGCCTTCTCCCACGAGAAGCACAAACACATCAATATGAATTGTGAGAGTGAGAATATGGATGAGATATCCAGCTATTTTTGCTCAGGCATTAGCAGCCTACAAACGGAGCCACTGCTCCTCTGGAAGGATCTCGTACAGTTTCATCCATTTCTTAATAGTTTGGCCAAAAAGTATTTGCATATACCGGCGTCGGCCTTGCCACCCACACGAACATTTACAGCTGCCGGGGAAGATGTAATAGCTCAACATGGAAAATACTTGAACGAGCAGCTGAGCAACATAGTTTTAATGGCGGAATGCACAAAGGACGAGTGGCAATTATAGTACAAGCGTTTGTTTGTACTTAGCAATTTTTTATCGCTGTAAGCAACTATGTGTCGGTCGTGTTTGTGTGGCAAGTCTTATATTCTGTAAAAGAAATTTGTATTTAATTTATTAACTCATTTGATACATAAGTGAATTTTTAGTATTTAATCGATTGACAGTCTGCCAAATTAATCGATATATTAATAGTCTGGCTATGTTGTGCAGTACTGATGACGTTTTTTTCACGAATTTTATTTTATCACAGCATATTTGATGTGAAAAATTGAAACATTAGCAATATGCAAACGCATAAAGCAATTAAATAACACGATAAACACACTACGGGTGCTGACTGAGAGCTATCTAGGCAACAGCAATAACAATCACAGTTGCGGCAGCGCGAAAGTTGCTGTCTCTGTCGTTTCATTTACGGAAACACGCACGCAGAAAGAAATTAGGCTGGTAATAAAAACATAACTGTAAAACGTACTTGGAGTTGCATACAATATGCAAAATAACTCCACGAAAACAAAGGAAATGTTTATTGTGCGTGCTCTAGAGAAAATCCTTGCCGATAAGGACATAAGGCGTTCACATCATTCACAGCTAAAGAAATCCTGTGACACAGCCCTCGAACAGATCAAAGCGGAACTCATCAATGCAGGCCAAATCGCCGAAGGCAATGAATTACCATGCGCCGCGTTACCATTGCCCAAGAACGATGCAGCAAGCATTATCAACGCTGAAACATATTTCCTGCCCTTTGAGTTAGCATGCAAGAGTCGCTCGCCACGCATCGTTGTTACAGCTCTGGACTGCCTGCAAAAGTTAATTGCTTATGGTCATTTAACGGGCGCCATTCAGGATTCAGCAAATCCGGGTCATTTGCTCATCGATCGCATTGTCATAACCATTTACGGCTGTTTTAGTGGGCCGCAGACGGATGAAGGTGTTCAGTTGCAGATAATCAAGGCGTTGCTTACCGTTGTGACATCACAGCATGTGGAAATACATGAATTCACGTTGCTTCAAGCTGTGCGTACCTGCTATGACATCTACTTATCTAGCAGGAATCTTGTCAATCAGACAACGGCACGTGCCACACTTACACAGATGTTAAATGTGATCTTTGCGAGGATGGAGAATCAAGTTTATGAAGTGCCACCAACACCTTCGATGACGATTAATGGCAGCATGGGAAATCCGGAAGTTAATGGTGATGAATTGACGACTGCGACGACACAAGTAACGGAAACATTGGATAGCGATGAGGCCATTGCCTCAGAGCTGCTTGCTGAAATAATAACAGGTGGGTGGCATAAGATCTACATCAAGTGAACCTAATACGCAATGATTTGCAAGTTATCATAAGTTATCGACAAAGATAGAGCCGGAATATGTGCAGCAGTGTCGTCCATATTAAAAACGGCTGTGCAGGACAACTTCAAATTCAATTTAGCGCCAAAAAAAGGACAATTTTATTTTAATATATTTCACTTTAATTGGAACAACTGTACATAAGTTTCCTGCTGGATTGATTAATCAGACGTACATATAAACACATTCAGATGTTTACGTATTCATAAATTAATTTCGTCAAGTCTGGAATCAGTAAATTATAAGCTAATTTCTATATTAATATATATTTTTAGCTGCCTGCAACGAGGCGATGAAAGAACAAAGTTTAGATTCGGAAGTGGCAGAAATGGATGGATATATAAATGGAAACGTCTCTCTTGATTCTTTGCACTCGGACCATGATAGCGTTGAGCTGCACAGCGAGAACGATGCTATAGTCACTGCTAAATTTTCGCACATTCTGCAAAAGGATGCGTTTCTCGTATTTCGGGCATTGTGTAAGCTGTCGATGAAGCCACTACCCGAGGGTCAACCCGATCCCAAGTCTCATGAGCTGCGCTCCAAGGTATTGTCGCTGCATTTGTTGCTGCTCATTTTACAGAATGCTGGACCCGTCTTCCGCTCCAACGAAATGTTCGTTATGGCCATAAAACAGTATCTGTGTGTTGCCTTATCCAACAATGGAGTCAGCCTAGTGGCTGAGGTCTTCGAGTTGTCGCTCTCTATATTTGTGGCATTACTTTCAAATTTTAAGGTGCATTTAAAGCGCCAAATAGAGGTGTTTTTTAAGGAAATTTTCTTGAATATACTGGAAGCTAATTCGAGTTCTTTTGAGCACAAATGGATGGTCATTCAAGCATTAACGCGCATATGTGCTGATGCACAGTCCGTGGTGGATATCTATGTGAACTACGACTGCGATTTCTCGGCAGCGAATCTGTTTGAGCGTCTGGTCAATGATCTATCGAAGATTGCACAGGGTCGCCAGGCTCTTGAATTGGGTGCTAACCCCATGCAGGAGAAATCAATGCGTAAACGCGGTCTCGAATGCCTCGTATCTATATTGAAATGTATGGTTGAGTGGAGTAAGGATCTGTATGTCAATCCCAACATGCCAGCGCCTTCACTACATGTAAAGTATATTTAAATAATTATTTATTATCGTGAGCTAACTTAGCCTAATTGCAGGTGCAGTCGTTGCAGTCACCCACTGCAACTACGCAAGAGACGCAATTAGGTGACAATGTGGATGCACTATCCGTACACAACTCCAGCCTGCGTTCGACTCATGGCGGGTCGAGTCATAGCCTTAATTCGTACGGCAGTATTAAAAATCAGGAGTTATTGGATTTGCCCGAAGCGTTAGAGGAGCGCAAGATGCGCAAGGAAGTCATGGAGACAGGCATTGAGCTATTTAATCGCAAGCCACAAAAGGGCGTTCAATTTTTACAAGAGAAGCAACTGTTGGGAAGCAACTGTCAGGATATCGCACGCTGGTTACACGATGATGATCGCCTCGATAAGACTGTCATTGGCAACTATCTGGGCGAAAACGATGATTATTCTAAGGAGGTGATGTGCGCATACATCGATGCTTTTGACTTTCGCCAGCTTGAAGTAGTTGCAGCCTTGCGTATTTTGCTCGAAGAGTTCCGTTTGCCTGGTGAGGCGCAGAAGATCGATCGACTAATGGAAAAGTTTGCGAGCAGATACTGTGAATGTAATCCACAAAATCAGCTTTTCCAGAGTGCCGACACGGTCTATGTGTTGGCATTCAGCATTATAATGCTGACCACAGATCTTCATTCCCCTCAAGTTAAACACAAGATGACCAAGGAGCAGTACATCAAAATGAATCGAGGCATTAGTGACAGCAAAGATGATCTACCCGAGGAGTATTTGTCATCTATCTACGATGAGATTGCAGAGCATGAGATTAAAATGAAGAACAATACAACAATGCTGTTGGCACCCAAGTCTGCAGGCAAGCAGCCCTTCATAACGGAAAAGAGACGTAAACTTCTATGGAATATGGAAATGGAGGTTATCTCCCTAACAGCTACCAATCTGATGCAGTCTGTGTCGCATGTCAAATCACCATTCACGTCTGCCAAGCATCTGGAGCATGTGCGTCCCATGTTCAAAATGGCATGGACTCCGTTTCTGGCCGCTTTCTCAGTGGGTCTGCAGGTGTGCGATGATCCAGAGATAGCGACCCTCTGTTTGGATGGCATTCGATGTGCCATACGCATTGCGTGCATATTTCACATGTCCCTGGAGCGAGATGCCTATGTTCAGGCTCTGGCACGCTTCACTTTGCTAAATGCCAATTCGCCCATCAATGAGATGAAAGCTAAGAATATCGATACCATCAAAACGCTCATCATGGTGGCCCACACTGATGGCAATTATTTGGGCAGCAGTTGGTTGGACATTGTTAAATGCATTAGTCAGTTGGAGCTGGCACAGCTTATAGGAACTGGAGTACGACCGCAATTTCTTTCAGGTGCACAGACTACGCTCAAGGATACGCTTAATCCCAGTGTCAAAGAGCACATTGGTGAGACAAGTAGTCAGAGTGTGGTTGTGGCTGTGGATCGTATATTTACTGGCTCCATGCGTCTGGATGGCGACGCCATTGTAGACTTTGTCAAAGCACTTTGTCAGGTCTCTGTCGATGAGTTGCAGCAAACACAGCCACGCATGTTCTCACTGCAAAAGATAGTTGAGATTAGTTACTATAACATGGAGCGTATTCGATTGCAATGGTCACGTATTTGGCAGGTGCTAGGCGAGCATTTCAATACAGTTGGCTGTAATAGTAACGAGGAAATTGCCTTCTTTGCCTTAGACTCGCTGCGTCAGCTTTCCATGAAGTTCATGGAGAAGGGGGAATTTAGCAATTTTCGTTTTCAAAAGGATTTCCTTCGTCCCTTCGAGCACATCATGAAGAAGAACAACTCGCCGGCTATACGTGACATGGTCGTGCGTTGTATTGCCCAAATGGTCAACTCGCAGGTGAGTCAATCGGTAGGTTAATCATTCAATTACGATATTTATATTTTCTTTTGCTAGGCACACAATATACGTTCCGGCTGGAAGAACATATTTTCCATATTTCATTTAGCTGCCGGTGATCATGAGGAACCAATTGTTGAGCTGGCATTTCAGACCACAGGGAAAATTATTGGTGACCTTTATCGACGACAATTCGCTGTTATGGTGGACTCCTTTCAGGATGCTGTCAAGTGCCTGTCTGAGTTCGCGTGCAATGCACGGTTCCCTGACACCAGCATGGAGGCCATACGGTTAGTGCGAAACTGTGCTCAGTGTGTGCATGATGCACCCCAGCTGTTCGCGGAGCACGCGGGCATGGAAAATGATGCCTCTGTAGCGGAGGAGGATCGGGTTTGGGTACGCGGTTGGTTTCCCATGCTCTTCTCTCTCTCCTGTGTGGTTAATCGCTGTAAATTGGATGTGCGTACACGTGGTTTGACCGTTCTCTTTGAAATAGTGAAGACACACGGTGATAGCTTCAAGCCAAATTGGTGGAAGGATTTATTTAATGTGATTTTTCGTATCTTTGACAACATGAAACTGCCGGAGCATGTGACCGAAAAGTCCGAATGGATGACAACCACCTGCAATCATGCTCTGTACGCAATTATTGATGTATTCACCCAATATTTCGATGTGCTTGGTCATCTACTGCTGGAAGAGTTGTTCGCTCAGCTACATTGGTGCGTTCAACAAAATAATGAGCAGCTTGCTCGCTCTGGCACCAATTGTCTTGAGAATTTGGTAATCTCTAATGGTTTCAAGTTTAATGAGGTTACATGGGACAAAACGTGTCAATGCATCCTTGACATATTTAATGCAACGCTTCCCAAGGATCTGCTCAGCTGGCGTCCCATCAAGAGCAATGAGCAACAACATCAATTGCCACGTCGCGCCTCTAGCACAGTACATTCCACCCCATTAGAAGCCAACAATCATTTCGAAGGTCTGCATATTAAGTGTGTGGTGCAATTGGAGCTGATACAGACCATGGACAATATAGTCTTTTTTCCGGCCACCTCTCGGAAGGAGGATGCTGAAACGCTGGCACAGGCAGCTGCAGATTTGACAGGTCGCCATACGCAGCAGCAGCAGCTGCAGCATGATTGCCAACGAGAGGAACAGGGAATGTATGGCTATTTGCGTACGCGACAGCTCTTAACGCTCGCAGAGTGCCTTATGCAATCGCATCGCTTTGCCAAACGCTTCAATGCCGATCAGGATCAGCGCAATCTGTTGTGGCGTGCGGGATTCAAGGGAACTGTCAAGCCCAATTTGCTGAAGCAGGAGACTGCCTCGCTAGCCTGCGTTTTACGCATCTTTTTCAAAATGTATAGCGATGAGAATCGACGCAGCGATTGGCCCGGCATTGAGCTGGAGCTAGTGCAAGTCAGCAAGGAGGCGTTGGCCTATTATCTTAGCCTGCAGAGCGAGTCGCATCGCGATGCATGGACATCTCTGCTGCTTCTTATCTTGACACGCCTGCTTAAGATGTCCGATACAAGGGTAAGTTAGGATAAATTATTATTAAAACAACGATTTAAATTTCCATTTATTTTAATTTTCTAGTTTGCCACTCATGTGTCCAACTACTATAGCCTGCTATGTGAGATGATGTGCTTTGACCTCAAGCCCGAACTGCGAAGTGTCCTTAGACGTGTATTTATGCGCATCGGTCCAGTATTCAATATTATGAATGTGAATGTTAAATAGTTAAGGGGCATGCACTTAACGAAGCGACGACCACAGCTACGTTGACCATGGACATGTGGCCTAAGGCGCAGCCTTTTATTTATCCAATATCCTGGCATTGTTATTATGTTTTTTAGTTTATTGTCCTTTATTGGTTCTCATCCTCCTCCGTAAGCAGAGTTAATATTTTGATTATATATATATATATATATATATATATATATATATATATATATATATATATATATATATATATATATATATATATATAATATATATAATGTTTATACTTAGGTTTAAACAAAGTGTTGTTTTTTTGTCATGTTTACAAGCACACACACACAAACACGCGCACTTGAGTGTGTAAGGCTTTAATATATGTTTGTGTGTGTGTATATTGGGTTATATGCCTACCGTTATGTAACCTACCGTTTATCTTCATTTCTGGCAACGTTCGTAGTGAATCCATTCATTTGTTATAAAAATTGATCTATTATCTAACTATTATTATAAATAATAATAAATCACATGCTTTATTTTAACCTGTATATTGCTAGTTATAATTTAATTCGAATTATATATTATAAATATATATATTACACCAATAAATATCATACATAAATTGTATGTATAATTCGGTTGAGATAAGATTAAATCCGCAAATCTTACATATTAACTTAAAAGATAGAAGAATATTTCTTTAATAACCTGAACTTTCAAATTTTTTCATTATTTGGATAATATCAAGGAGAATCTAGATGTCATCGGGCTAAAAATAGGTCTTAGTTCCAAAAGGTGATTAAGGAACCTTTAATACAAGCTGATTGTATCAACAATCCAAAAGTAATTAGCTATTGTGTAAGGGTATATATTTGTGTAAATGCTATTAGACGATCCCATTTTTCAGTTGGTTGTTATGATACTAATGCGATGTTTGCCTTTGAGTCGAGTTAGAGTTGGCCATATACGTTAAGATATCGATATACTCACAATTGCTGTGCACTAAGACTTGCAAGCAGCTAACTAACACAACAAAATTTGATTGGCTGTTTAAGTTACTACCCACTCTTGAGCACAAACTTTAATAAATTGTTTGTTTCGAACATATCATTCTTGATATGTTATATACTGCCAAATCATAATCTATACTTATGAGCAGTGGTTACTTTGGCAATATTGCCAAAGAACATAAAAATCATTCTTGCGCTTTCCAGGCTTTTTATGCAGTCTTGAGTAGTTGGCTCTTATGATTTTATATCTTTATGATATGGTCAATATTCGAATAGAAAGATATTTTTTGCTATTTATTGTTATACTACATTTATTGCATTATACATATGCATAAATATATATATGTATATTATTATTTTCAGATTACACGGAAAACTCAGACTCTTTACGGATCATTGCATTGCATTGAATTTGCAGGCGAAGAATCTTAAATTTGAAATTCGCCTTGAGTTTCAGGCGATGACTCGTCAAACACTCGAAGACCAAATCAAGTAAGAGTGCTCTAGTCGAGAATGCTCGACTAAGAGATCCCCTGAACCCTGCGAAGAACTGCGATTCCTTAGAATCGCTAACATTCTCCGTTACTTTTATATGTACATATGTAGCAAGCAATATATGCACACACAGACGCCCGTACAAGCACACAATCTGCTAACTGTGCATTATGACTCATCAGCTTCGCTGCTGCTGCAAGACGTTGATAATATGAGATATTAAATGTTTAATAACTTTTTTTCTAGACCAACGTTTTGTATCAAATTCGTTGGGAGTGATCATAACATATGTGTGTATGTGCCAAAGCACAAGTCTTTTGTACTTGAAATACGTGATTTAGCAATTTGAGACGAAGGGGGCGTGGCATCAAAAATTTAACAATAACCGAAATTGCGTAATGCTCAAATAATATTAAATGCAAAACTAAAAAGATGAATTAAATAGAATTTTATAACTAAATGAAGATATCGGTTTTTACTCGATAACATTAAAACGATAATAGTTATCGATTATTTGAAACAAACTCGATCTAATCGTGATATACACGAACTTCCAAAACAATTTCTCTAGCTCTTATATCTTCTGAGATCGACGCGTTCAATAATACGGACAGACAGACAGACGGATAGGGCTAAATCGACTCGGCTTCTCTCCCTGATCAAGAATATATATACTTTATGGGGTATGCCAAGACTCCTTCTGCCTGTTACATACATTTTCACAAAAAACATTATACCCTGATTTCCCATTTTCAATGGGTTCAGGGTATAACAATATAATTTCATTGCGTGCTTTTGGGCTAAACTTTTTTTTATTGGTTATTTAATTTATTTGCTGTTTCCTTGTCAGAGACTCTATAGCGCATTTATTACTTAATTTTACTTTAACTCATTTTGGGCAGGTAGGCCTGTATGAAACATGAGCATCCAACGGGATTCCAACCGGGGCTCTCACAGTTTCCAGGCCGCCTGCTTTCTCACTGGCCCACACCCGGCCCCGGCTAAACTATTAAATAACAGTTTGGTATTAACTAACAGCTGCGCTCAGATTAATATGACTGTTCATATTGCGATACATACATCTTTTTTAAAAATTTAATAAAATAATTGGCTTTCAGATCTATTCTTATTGAAAACTCAAATCCTTCTAAAATTTCGAAGTTAAAATATCAAGCGTACTCAAAAATGTTTTTTTCATTTATATCCAAAATTTTAAGATTTATTCAACGGCAATCCTTCTTAAATTCTTATCTTAACTTTCATGAGAACTATATCTGTGCTATGGTAAAAAATGATATATGTATGTGTGTGTGAGCTAACTGGTAAATATCAAAGCACATTTTGCATACATGCTAGTTCAAAGCCTTTAAATGTCAATCTGCGATGGTAGAACTGACGACTTTTTATATATGCAATTTCATCAAATCTGTTATAATTAAAGAGTAATTTGATTGAAGACAGTTGTAATCTCATTTTAAAAACCCCTTTTCCTGATATACCAATCTTAACGAAACCAAATATTGCACACATCAAATATTAATTGAGATTGAAGTATGATTAGTATTTCTTTGGCGCTTACGGCTGACAAACTTTGTGGTTGAAAATACCGTGTGAGCAAACCATATCTTCGATTTTAGTGAATACTGAGTATGTATTAGTCGATCACTTAAGTCTGCTATGACATATATATTGTTTAACTCTAGTTGCTGATGTTTGGCAGCGATTTATAGCAATTTTACGATGTGATAGTTGTGTGCTTTGAGTTTATTATAATATATAAACAATATTATTAAGAATATCAACAAAACTATTGTTAATCAGCAAATTTGGTTAATAATTAATAAACATTTGTATATATCCATATATTCCGAGTACTTTTTGTTTCAGTAGCTCAAATTGATTATTAAATCACTGTCAACTGGCTTTGTGCACGTGCCGCAAACACAAATAATATTTGTCGCTCCTTCCAAATTGAATTTATTGCGCGCTAAATGGAAGAACCAGCAGAGAGAAGCGTGCAAAGGAAAGTTTTGACGATTAGAAGCAGACTCAGCTACAAACATATTTGGAGTGTGTGATTTGCGAATTCGAAGGGATATGTTAATGAATCTTGTTTATAAGTCAATTTTAATGGAAACATGATCGCGCTATCTCTCTCGATGGGGCGATGGGACGCCTCGAACGAACTTGAATCTATTGAGATCAGAAGATCTCGATAAGTGTTAATTGCAACCGTACGCTTTTTTTTGCAACGCCTAATTTAATAATAAACAAGAAAAAGACAACTGTTAATTGATAGTTATATAGAGTTGAGCAGATAGAAAAAAAATGCATATTTACAATAATTTCTTTAATTATAACAAAATTAGTTCACATATGAGCAGTAAGGCTATGTTTTGTTAAACTAATAGGTAATTATCTTACGCCCTCTTTTTTTATTATTTTTGTATTATTTGGCCAGCCTTCGCCAAACGTTATTCTATGATAACTGCTGGAAAAAGATTTAAAAGATAGTAACAAATGTCGTTGCTCTAAGAAGTCGCCAAGCTGTGCTCGTGTTTACCTACAAGTCAAATAAATAAAATAATACAGTGGTGCGGAAAATTGGCTAGACCAATAAAGCAGTCGCCTGTGTTTTGTTTTCTTTATCAGGCTGAAAGATTAGTTGACAAAACACAGCACAACACAACACAAAGAAAACATTAAAAATGCGACCATGAAAAAGTTTTAATGCCGAAATATGTCTTGATCTCTAGAGTCAAATGAACTCAGCTCAACTAGAAATGCGTGCAAGGGCTGAGATCGGTTCACCACATGCCCTTAACTATATAGAGCTTTAATAGACTTTATCTTAATAGTCATCTTGAGCTTAGCTCTACATATATTTAAATACGATCTGAGCTGACTACTGGTCTGTGGTTATAGTTATACTTTCTCTCTATCGCTCTCCCTTGTTCTCTTTCTCTTAATTTACGTATGAACGAATTTGACCTTGAGTAAGTAGGGGCTGGCGCATATAGCTAAATCAGCTCATTTCACATTCCCCCCTTCCAGTTGTAGTTCTGGTTAATGCTGCAAACTCGTTGTGCAATTGCAATTACGGAAGTTTGCCGCTTGGCGTGCACGTGACAAGATAAAAAAAACTGTGCAAAGTGCAAATATGAAAGCCGTGTCTACATTTGTAATTTAACAACTGTCCTAACATTGCGCATACGCAGCGTGGGACGGGCGTAAATCTAGTTCTAGCTGATATTACGACAATCGTTTTAGGAACTATTCTATTATATTTGAGCTGAAGCACAAAAATATGTGAAAATTAGTTTGCAAATTTGGTTTAACTCGGTAAACTGGCACTGGGCAACGTGTTATAATGAAATGAAATGTTGTTCTTGATGAAAATTGAGCCACAGCAACCGAAGCCCCCAAAAACAAGCATCGCAAGCAGCCCCACATCAAATTAATCCGCGAGCTGTGATTCAATTCTTATGAGAAAAAAAAACATGTAACAAAACTCGAGTCGGGCGTTCCGAATAGGAGATACCCTGAACCCCGTGCGATCTCCGTTTAGCATCCATTTTTCGATTCGATAGAGCGCTGATAATATGCAAACTATATCCCATCTAGTGGAAATATGTAAACTAAAATTTGCGGCTCTTAGAATTTGCTAGATGCACGCAGTTCAATGTGTGAGTGCACACGTATAGGAAAACTGTGTGCTTAGCGCTGCTGGTCATATGTGTTTGTCGGTTGGCCAAAAGTTTTATTTAATAACTTCTGTGCGACTTAATGGACTTTAATGAAATTTTCAGGATATTTTAGTAAGATTTTTTCCAATTTAAAAAAATGGATACTCATGCATATGTTGGCCTTATTTGCTACTATCTTCAATTAAAATATTTGGGGTAATTTGGGGTAATTAGACATAAAACTAACAAACGAAATTTGGGGACTTTACTTTCAAACACTTGGAAGATATAATTTAATAACAATAACATTAAAATTAGATCTTTTCGTTCTATACAGGTACCTACATACAAAATTTCAAATCTCGATCTCTTATAGGTTCTATGATCGACGCGTTCATACATACGGACAGACAGACAGGCGGACAGACGGACATGGCTATATCGACTCGGCTCATCGATCTGATCAGCAATATATATACTTTATGAGGTCTGCCACGCCTCCTTCTGCCTGTTACATACATTTTAACAAAAACGATTTATTTTAACAAACTTAAAAAATTTCAAGTCTCTAGCTCTTATAGGTTCTGAGAACGACGCGTTCATACATACGGACAGACAGACGGACGGACAGACGGACAGGGCTAAATCGACTCGGCTTGTCTCCCTGATCAAGAATTTATATACTTTATGGGGTCTGCCACGCCTCCTTCTCCCTGTTACATATATTTCAACAAAAACATTACACCCTGATTTCCCATTTTCAATGGGTTCAGGGTATAACATCAAAAATTATAAAAAACTGTTGAGCTTAAATTGTGGCTATTAGCAGGCTTATGTGTGTGAGTGTGGCACCCGATCATGTTCACGCTTTGTACTACAACAACAAAAACAATTAGTACATTGTTCAACACCAAATTAAGGCGACAATTTGCTCTGCATGCATGCGTATACATACATACATATGTGTACATACAGTGGGCCTGCAACATAATTTGTAGCTAAAATATGGAAACAGATAGCATTATGTCAAATAGCCCACCACAAATAGAGGCATCAGTACCAGCAAGTTAACAGTCATCGATCAACACGCATTTAACTATAAGGGCCATATAACAGCGTTGCGTAAATTGCCGCCACAATGCAATTGTTGTAAAAACTACATGGTGCTGAGTCTGATTTAGAACTGTGAACGTGCGTTTCCCTCTCCCCTTGCACGCCGCAGCGTCGCGTGAGCCCAGCTAAACACAGAAGTCTAATTTAATTGCTCAATTGACACGCTCTTTTTAGGCTTTCTCTCTCTCGTTCGCTCGTTCGCTCTCTCGCTCGTGTACTTAGAGTGGGCATTTTTCTCTCATTCTCTCTCGCTCCGCGTTACAGTCCGGTTAGACGTGCGTGTTTTTTTTTCATTTTTCCATTTGTCTTGTTTTTAGTTGGCTTCGAAGTCGACGACACGCTGCGAGTCAAACAGTCTACAGTCAGCGGACTAGCTAAGCAGACGCGCACCCATTGGCGAACCGTAACAGCAACCGTAACAGTAACACTTGCCTAGTTCGTCGGGTCTCTATAAAAAGTTTCATTGCATTCCTAACAAGAATCAAACGCGCGCTAGCGACTTCGAGTACAAGATCGAAAGTATTTATTTTCTTCCTTAAAGCTCGATACTCCGCAAGATACCAAAGATCTAATCAACCATGAGCCATCACTGGGGCTACACGGAAGAGAATGGTAAGCAAATAGGTATAGCTTAGCCTTACTGGTACTTTAATTTTGTAACAAACCTTTTAATAACATCATTTATATATATTTATGTATCTATTTATTTATTTGCATGTATATAAACTTTAGACACTTACTTTAAAAAATCAATTAACTAACTATATTACATATACATACATTTGTGTGTATGCACATATGTACGTATATGTATCCAGTAAGGGTACTTACACTCAATCTGGTTTCTGTTGTTTGTTTTGCTAAGATTATTTGTTTACAAACGTGACGCACGGTGCGCATGCGTGCAATGACATGTTTTTTGGGAAAGTTTTCAAGTTGAAATAAGAAGAAGTGTGAGCTACGTTATATCGATGTGGCTGTAATGCTGGCCGGTCAATTGAGACAACTCTGTTGTTTGAATACTTGCCTGTTATCTATCAGGTTATGTGTACAAGTTATTATTTGTTGAGTTTTAATTGTCTGATGCATCCAATAGCCCATTCAATGTAGCTGGAAGTGCTTTTTTGCTATTTAAGATATATTGGATGATAGTGATGGGAATAAGTTAAGGTTCTTTTTGTAGTGAGACTGACTACAGGTGAATAATGCTCTGACTTCATTGATTACTCAGCTGAGAATATGATTGTTTTTGGGTTCACTCCGGTTAAGACTGGCCCGAAACTCCAGCTCGTTCCTTCGCTGTTAATTGGATCAAGTTCAGTTTAGCCCGAGAAATTACGCTTCGCTCCTCAATTACATGCATCATCGCTTTGCCACTCCACACAACGAGCATACACACACTTCGGGAGACTTTGACGCGTTCAGAGGTTCGTCGGCTGCTCATAAATATGCGAAAGCCATAATTTAATCGTACACACAGCGTAGCTCAAACAAATCAGCCAAAACGGGGTCTGTCGAGTCGGTAGATAATCGGTAATCGGCGGGAGCGGCTGCGGGTGTCGGTGCTTCCCATTGAAACCCGTCACTTGTCCGTCGAATTCGAACGAGTTCCCAGTTCTCTTTGATGTTATATATATATATATATATTTCAATATTTTGTATGTAAGTTCGTAAGAGCAGTCGAAGCACTCGATACACAGTATAAACATTTGGTGTATGCAAGATATTTTCGGCAATAGGGAATTCCTCCTCACATCTATATAGTAAATTATTATCGGTTTGATTATTGTCAATTTTAAGAGAGTATTGAAGCTCATAACACATAACACTAGTTAATAAGTTTATTGCGCCCTTATTGGGAGGAAATCTTTTAGTTTAATATTTCTGTTTCTATTATACTTACAAACTGTGTATAATGGTTAATGCAGCTTTATAAATGTGCAACTTTGTATGTATGTATTTATGTATTTATGATATCTTTGATTTGTAAACAGTATTTATTCAGAAATATATTTTATGCACTAAACTTCTCTAAATAGTCTGCATCAAATTACATTTTTGGTTAAACTCGAAATGAGGGTATTTCGTTTACAGCACATTAACAAATCTATTTGGCGCTAACGGATTTGTTGTTTTCAGTTTTCAGTTTCGGCTTCTGTTTGTGTTGTGCTTTGCCTTTTGAAGGCAGTTCGTTTGCTTTTTGCCCTGATGGTCAAGTGCATGTGCGGTTCTTAAGAACGTATTAAATACCGGTTTCATCGTGAGTGATTCGTCATGACCAAACCCTGTCAAACGTTCTGTCTGGCATAATAAAGCCCTGCCCGTCACATGATTGTCACTTATCGTTCAATAAAAATACATAAAATGTTTGCATCTACCAAAAAGTTGGAATACATTTTTTATACCCTGAACCCATTGAAAATGGGAATTCAGGGTATAATGTTTTTGTTGAAATGTATGTAACAGGCAGAAGGAGGCGTGGCAGACCCCATAAAGTATATACATATATTCTTGATCAGGGAGACAAGCCGAGTCGATTTAGCCCTGTCCGTCTGTCCGTCCGTCCGTCTGTCCGTATGTATGAACGCGTCGATCTCAGAACTTACAATAGCTAGAGACTTTTTTTCGTAGGTCCCTGTATAGGGCGCGCATATCGAGTTTGTTTCAGAAATTCGATAACTGTTATCGTTTTATTGTTATCGATTAAAAACGAAAATCTAAATTCAGCTATAAAATTCTATCTAATTCATCTTTCTAGCTAGAGTCTTCAAATTTTGCATTTAGTGTTATGTAAGCCTTACGCAATTTCGGTTTTTGTTAAATTTTGGGTGCCACGCCCCCTTCGCCTCAAATTTGTAACTCCCGTATATCAAATACTAGAGACTTGTGCTTTGACACACAATTACATATGGATAACATGATCACGCCCAACAAGTTTGATTAAACATTTAATTTCCCATAGCATTACCATGCAAAGCAGCCAAACAACAGCTGACGCACCGACTTGCGCTTGTGTGTGCTTGCGCCTGGGCGTGTGTGTATGTTTTGCTTGTAATGAACGTACATATGCATGTGTATATAAAAGAAATTAAGAATGCTTGGAATAGCGGTTCTTCGCAGGGTTCAGGGTGCACCCTAGTCGAGCGGTCTCGACTAGAGTTTTCTTACTTGTTTTATTTTGGGCAATTTGTTTTGATTTGTGTTAAATGTCGCTGATTGCGTTGATTGATTTGACTTGGGTAACTTTCCAATGTCTTCTATATGACAATGCTGCGTTATCGGCTGGCAGCGATCTATATGTGTCTGGTTTGCAAATATGTTTATGATTCACTCCAGTCTAGGTGCTTCTTGCATGAAACATAAGTGCACAGCACTCGAGTTTTTTTTTAACATTTATGAAGCTTACATATATATATATATATATATATATATATATATATATATATATATATATATATATATATATATATATATATATATATATATATATATATATATATATATATATATATATATATATATATATATATATATATAGTATGTATAGATTGCGCGCTGAATTCTAATCAGATCTACCTCTGGCCCTGTCAAAACTGCAGAATTATTGTCTATACTCGATTGTACTTGAGCGCCAGATTAAAAGTCGCGTGTTTATATTTTGTAAATCAATCAAATATCATTTGTTTTATTGATATTAATAACATTGAAGTGGTGCGTACCAATTTTAGTTTTTCCGGAGAGGGTATAGGATGATAATCTGCTAAAATTGTCATTGGGAGAAACATTTTTATACCCTGAACCCATTGAAAATGGGAATGGGAATGTATGTAACAGGGAGAAGGAGGCGTGGCAGACCCCATAAAGTATATATATTCTGGATCAGGGAGACAAGCCGAGTCGATTTAGCCCTGTACGTCTGTATGTCCGTCTGTCCGTATGTATGAACGCGTCGATCTCAGAACATACAATAGCTAGAGAATTCAAATTTTGTTTGTAGGTCCCTGTATAGGGCGCGCATATCGAGTTTGTGTCAGAAATTCAATAACTGTTATCGTTTTATTGTTATCGATGAAAAACGAAAATCTAAATTTAGCTATAAAATTCTATCTAATTCATCTTTCTAGCTTTCAGTTTTTGTTAAATTTTGGGTGCCATGCCCCCTTCGCCTCACATTTTGTAACTCCCGTATATCAAATACTAGAAACTTGTGCTTTGGCACATACATACATTTGGATGACATGATCATGCCCAACAAGTTTAATCAAAATTGTTGCTCTAGAAAAAAAGTTATTAAACATTTAATTTCCCATAACATTGGCAAGCAAATAGCAGCCAAAGAACAGCTGACGCACCGACTTGCGCTTGTGTGAGCGTTGGCCTGTGTATGTGTGTGTTGCTTGTCGTTACAAGCATATTATAAACATATATATTAACATATTATTATAAACATATTATAAAAGAAACGGAGAATCCATTGAATAGCGGTTCTTCGCAGGGTTAAGGGTATACCCTAGTCGAGCGGTCTCGACTAGAGTTTTCTGACTTGTTTTAGTTACTTTTTTGTTATTCGTATGATAACTCTGAATAAGAAGCAATTGCGCGGAAGTCAGATTCTTTTTGGTAGTTCTTTGAAAATAAAGTCTTATTGTGTGTACAATTAAGATTCATGATATATTACTGAAAACAATATGAATATATAGAAATATTATACCAAATCAAAGCAGATTAACGCAATGTTTGCTACCTTACTATACCAGAAAATATGTCAGAATTTGAATGACTTAACTATATAGAACAATATATAAAATCGATTTCTTAAATTAAAATTCTGTAATATAGTACATGGGTTGATGTTCACTTAAGTATATATTACAAAACAATACAAAGAAATATTTTAATATAACGAAAATAGCAATAGACATAGACAGAGCACTTGTAAGCCGATCAAAGTCTTCTAAAGATCCATGCTGAAGGTGTGAGAAAATGATGCTTGGAATAATATTAGCCAAGTAGGTTCCATATATACGATTATTATTTTTGGCTAAAGCGATAAAATTAGCGCTTGCTGTGATAAAAAGTATATCACAAACACACACACACACACACATATATATATATATATATATATATATATATATATATATATATATATATTTGATGTCTACATATATAAATGATATGTAAGCCTACTGGTGCATATATAATATAAATGTATATATACATTTAAAAAAAATAGCTATCAAATTTATGAGTTGGATAACTTTTGCTCTACAGATGAGCATTCCGAGTGCATAAATTTCGGACTGTACGTGACAATTCTATAAATTTTCGAATTTCGTATTTAGCAAGTTATTATGGTTCTATAAAATTGTATTTTGTGAATTTGTTTTTAGATTTTATTTTTTTCGTTTTTATGGTCATTCAATAAATCTATTTTTGTGGCTTTTCCTTCACATGCAAACAAATAATTAGCACTAAAAGTTGAAAAAGCCTTATGGAGGGTTGCAGAACAATTTCAAAGCAAGTACTAGGGCGTACAGCACTGCTGAGGCTTCACAAATAGGCGGGACTCAAGACGGGCTTATATATGGAAGCCGCAATGTTGGGTCATTGTCTTATAAATGTACATATCAATGCATATACATATATATATATATATATATATATATATATATATATATATATATATATATATATATATATATATATATATATATATATATATATATATATATATATATATATATATATGCCTGACTCACGGATTAAGAAGCCGAATTACGAAACAACATTTTGCGGGGTCAGTTCATTGTATATCTCAGGGTTCAATTAGTAAGCAGTTCCTTAGCTCGTAAACAAAAAAAAAAAAAAAACAAAACAAAAACAAAAAACACGCAATAAACTCATGATGAACTGTCTATATGCGTCTGCCTATCATACGATCATGCAATTTAAGTTAATAGTTACGACTTTTCTACCCGTTTTTTTTCATGAACAGAAACTGTTTTCTTTTCCTGTGCTCAACATGTACAACACATGTACTGAAATCATTTATATACCCTGTAAGCAGTACAATTGAGTCTTGTAATATATGTTAATTATCTAGTTTCAGTAAGTAAATACATTGCATATTGTGGTTACAATTGATCACTTATAAGGTGGCCAGTAGAAACAATCCTTAATTTAATTTAAGACCTTTTTATAGGGTATTTATATTGAAACACTATCAATTATTTTAAGTCTTTTAAGCAATCGCTTAGAATTAATTCATATTTCGTTTTGCTGTAAATCCTAACTGTTCTACCACTGTTGACAATGTCAATTTCTATAGTTTTTCAGTTAATTTAACATCTTCCGGGGTATATTCAAGTCGTTCATTGAAGAATCTGTCCAACGAAGTTGCTGCTAGTTTTGAAATCGAAACGAAAGTAAAAAGCTGCGAAATGTTGTATAAATTCTAATGAAAATGTTACTTAATTCCTTATTGTCCGGAAAAAGTTGCACAAAACAAGTTTTTGTCCGGCTGTTCAACAGATCGTTGTAGATAGACATACCGCCATGTATATATATATATATATATATATATATATATATATATATATATATATATATATATATATATATATATATATATATATATATATATATATATATATATATATATATAAAATACATCAAAATTGAGTATAAAATAACGCTCGATGCTTGCGGGACTGCCGTAAAGCATTGCTTCGCAAGCGTTTTGCGCTATTTTAAACATTAGTAGCTAGTCGTCGGCTTCGCTCAACTCTGCGAAGCTCCACCATAATTAGACCAGCGAAGGAACTGATTTGGTTCCAAGCTGCCTCAGACTGTAGCATGAACGCGACCAAGTTGTCCCGTCTGATAGAGCGGCCCACTGATGCTTCGAGGGCACTCCTCTCCTCGTCGAAGCGTCCACACTCGAAGATTGCGTGGTTAGCGTCTTCCACTACTCCTTGTCCACACCAGTTACACTCATCTGAGTCGTCGTGGCCAAAACGCTTCAAATAGCTGCGGAAGCATCCGTGTCCAGAAAGAATCTGTGAAAGATAGAAATTAATCTCGCCATGCTTACGATTGACCCATGGTTCAAGCTGCGGTATGAGCGAGTGCGTCCATCGTCCTTTCGTCGAGTTGTCCCATTTTCTTTGCCATCGTGAAATGCTGTTCGCCCTGGATGCATTACGTGGGCCGCGTACAGGTTCGTTTGTACTGCGCTCTATGACTTCGGCGACCAGATCCTCCAAAGGAAGCATTCCGGCTATGACAAGCGCAGCGTCATCTGAGACTGTTTGGAATGAACACCTGACTCGGATTGCGCTTAATCTATGGGTGGCTCGAATACCTCTGCTGTAGCTGGGAGTTGCCATTGCTCTTGACCAGATTGGCGCTGCGTAAAGGATGATGGTCCCCGTGTGTTCAGCATGATTCGGGAGAGTGCTCTACACGAATCGGCTGCTTTTTTATGCACGTATTCCAAGTGCTCACGGAAGGTCAACCTTGTGTCAATCATGACCCCAAGATACTTAATCGCCCTCTTTGACGCAATACTGATGTTGCCAATCTTTATATGCCGCTGGCCCCCGAATAAAGCCGTCAGGCCCTCCAGTGCTGCTCCTATCTGCTGGATAGTGCCCTTCAATGTAGTTGAAGCCTTCTGCTGTGGCCCTGCCTGCTGTTGCGGCGGTGATCGCTGCAATGCAGAGCGGCTCGCAAAGGCTTGCAGCTCTTCCTCCCTTCTACCCTCCGTCGTGCACCGACTACCAAGGCGAGAAGCCTGTAGTGGGCAACAACTAACTTTTTTTTATACCCTGAACCCATTGAAAATGGGAATTCAGGGTATAATGTTTTTGTTGAAATGTATGTAACAGGCAGAAGGAGGCGTGGCAGACCCCATAAAGTATATACATATATACTTGAACAGGGAGACAAGCCGAGTCGATTTAGCCCTGTCTGTCTGTCCGTCCGTCTTTCCGTCTGTCCGCCTGTCGGTCTGTCCGTCTGTCTGTCCGTATATATGAACGCGTCGATCTCAGAACCTATAAGAGCTAGAGACTTGCAATTTTTTATGTAGGTCCGTGAATACCACGATAAGATCGAAATTGTTAAAAAAAAGTCGATAACTTTTTTAGTTTTGTTATCGATTAAAAACATTATCGAATGTTTATTATAAAATTATATCTCCCACGTCTTTATAGCTAGAGTCCCCAATTTTTTTTTTGTAAGTTTTATATTTATTTTATATAATTTTGATTTTTGTTAAATTTTGGATACCGGCTCCAAATTTCCCCAAATATTTAAATTGAGGTTAGTTGCATCCAAAACCAGTAAATGAATGGGTTTACATTTTTAAAAATTGAAAAAAATGTAATAAAATATGTTGAACATAAGCTGAACATTTTATTCAAATCCATTAATTCGCGCAGAAGTTATTAAACAAACATTTGGCCAATTGGCCAACCACGTGACCAGCAACGCAAAACAAATTGTTTTCCTATACATGTGCACACATACACACATACACATTAAGCTGCGTGCATCTAGCAAATTCTCAAACCCGCAAGTTTTAGTGTACATATTTCCAATAGATGGCGCTATGATTTGCTAATTATCAGCTGTTCAATAAATCGAAATAGTGATGGCACTATTCTATCGAACCATAGATGGCGCTGTAAGCTAAACAATTGAAAGTGAATTGAATTTAGTTTTCTGTGCGTTTATACAAAATGCTAATTATGCAGTATTTTAAAAAACGCAGATAGCGCGGGGTTTAGGGTATCTCCTAGTCGGGACCCCCGACTAGAGTTTTCTTACTTGTTTTTTCAAAATTTAGTGGATTTAGGTCCGAGATGCTTCCAAAAAGTTATTATAGACAAAGGAGGTAAGGATTTTATTATGTGTGTCTTCATTCCTTTCCTTTTGTTAACTTTTAACTTTATTTTCATAGTATTGCATACTCGCCAAAATAGTTATGCTATGCAAAAATTTGTGGTTAGCTTGCATTCCTACCTGCAGAAAGTGAATGAAAAGAGTGAACGACATAAAATTTTTGCATGATTAGAGCTAATAATAAGTTCTTTGATTTGCGCATCAGTTTCGCATAACCGATTCCCCAAAAAAATGCACTGTCACAGGTGCTAATGGTAAACTTCAGATAGATTGCATAGCGGCTTTCACGACGTATACGTGATTTATTAGCCGAACTCCCTATCAATTTAGTTGTCACATGGACAAATTGCGTATCGCTTGCACATTTGAAACTTGAAAATTACATCATTAGCACTGTCTGTATACCGATAAGGAAAATGCACTCTTATTAACACATATATCATTTAATAAAAAAAATCACAGGAAATAAATACCTTAAGACCCAAATGATGTATCATGTGGTGTAGGCAAAGAGACAAATGGACTTATTTTAGATAAGGTGAATGCCAGATTAAGTACACCTTCACATTTGTATTTATAAGATATGTCAGTTGCCACACCCCACAACCGCAAGCCGCATATTTTTGGTTTTCGCGATTCACTTTGCTCCGTGCGTCGTCAGTGCAAACCATATTCCATATTCCATATCACATGACTTGCCCGGCTCTAGCTCTAGTCAGTCTCTATGGCGCAGCACGTGACGCGTCATCCGAGTCAATATTTGAGTTTTTGTTGTTTTTGTTGCAGCACACGACAATAATTAAAAACACAAATGCAGCAGCAAACAATAGCAAAATAATAAGACAAAAAATAATACACTAAGGTAAATAATCATTTTATACTGTTTTCTCAGCTGATTGCTCTGAGGCTAGATAAAAATTCCTCCAAACAACAAAAGTTCGTAAAGTTAACATCTTGTAATTTATGTCGGGTTCCTGACATATATATGTATATATATAGACGAGTACAGAAATATACACGAAATTCGTTTAAATATTAAAACAGGTGTTTCAGTTTTGGGAATGCGACATAGACTGTAGATAAACTAACCTTTTAGTTGAATCAAAACACAAATTCTGTTTACATTCTTATATAAGCTTACGTCTATTGGCATAATACAGGCTACTTTTCTTATTTATCTTATTTCTCTCTAGGATACAACTTTTATTGCTACTGTATAAATATCTGCCAACATATGTATGTATATGACTCACACGAGAGGCAAGGCACACGCAAGCTTTTGTTTAAATAAAAACAGATCCCTCTAAGCTCCAGCCACATGTTAAGGTCTTTTATATACTTATATGTTTATCATTAAAGACAAGAGCTATATAAACGTTTTAACGGCTTTAGTAAAAGGAATTATGTATATATATATTAGATAAGTTCTCTAAGTAAAAGTAACTTCGAGCAACAAGTTAACACCAAGGGAATTAAAGTCTGGTGAGAGCCTTAGACTAGTTCTCGATAGGTATTTGGCGCGAATGAAAATTCTGGATATTTTTATACCCTGACCCATTGAAAATGGGAATTCAGGGTATAATGTTTTTGATGAAATGTGAATGTATGTAACAGGCAGAAGGAGGCGTGGCAGACCCCATAAAGTATATATATTCTTGATCAGGGTAACAAGCCGAGTTGATATAGCCATGTCCGTCTGTCTGCCTGTCCGTATATATGAACGCGTCGATCTCAGAACCTATAAGAGCTAGAGATTTGCAATTTTTTATGTAGGTCCGTGAATACCACGAAAAGATCGAAATTGTTAAAAAAAGTCGATAACTATTTTAATTTTAATGTTATCGATTAAAAACGTTATCGAACGTTAGTTATAAAATTATATCTCCCCCGTCTTTATAGCTAAAGTCCCCAAATTTTTTAATAAATTTTATATTCTCTTTATGCAATTTTGATTTTTGTTAAATTTTGGATACCGGCTCCAAATTTCCTCAAATATTTAAATTGAGATTAGTTGCACTCAAAGCCAGTAAATGAATGGGCTTACATTTTTAACAAGTGAGAAAACTCTAGTCGGGAGTCCCGACTAGGAGATACCCTAAACCCCGCGCTATCTGCGTTTTTAAAAATACTGCATAATTAGCATTTTGTATAAACGCACAGAAAACTAAATTCAATTCATTTTCAATTGTTTAGCCAATAGCGCCATCTATGGTTCGATAGAAAGCGCCATCCATGTTTCGATTTATTGAAAAGCTGATAATTAGCAAATCATAGCGCCATCTATTGGAAATAAGTACACTAAAACTTGCGGGTTTGAGAATTTGCTAGATGCACGCAGCTTAATGTGTATGTGTGTATGTGTGCACATGTATAGGAAAACAATTTGTTTTGCGTTGCTGGTCACGTGGTTGGCCGATTGGCCAAATGTTTTGTTTAATAACATCTGCGCGAATTAATGGATTTGAATGAAATTTTCAGCTTATGTTCATTATATTTTATTAAATTTTTTCCAATTTTTAAAAATGTCAACCCATTCATTTACTGGCTTTGAGTGCAACTAACCTCAATTTAAATATTGGGGGAAATTTTGAGCCGGTATCCAAAATTGAACAAGAATCAAAATTAGATAAAATAAATATAAAACTCTAGCTATAAAGACGTGGGAGATATAATTTTATTACTAACATTCGATAATGTTTTTAATCGATAACATTAAAACTAAAATAGTTATCGACTTTTTTTTAGCAAACTCAATCTTTTCGTGGTATTCCCGGACCTACATAAAAAATTTCAAGTCTCTAGCTCTTATAGGTTCTGAGAACGACGCGTTCATACATACGGACAGACGGACAGACAGACGGACAGGGCTAAGTCGACTCGGCTTCTCTCCCTGATCAAGAATATATATACTTTATGGGGTCTGCCACGCCTCCTTCTGCCTGTTACGTACATTTTCACAAAACCATTATACCCTGATTTCCCATTTTCAATGGGTTCAGGGCATAAATAGCTAAATACTTCCGTTATCGATTAAAAACGAAAAACGAAGTCGAATCTAATTCATCTTTATAGCTAGAGTCTTCAAGTTATGCTTTTAGTTTCATATGTGCTTGATACAAATTTTTGATTCATTTTGGATTCCACGCCCCCTTAGCCTCAAATTTGCAAAACACGTATTTCAAATACTAGAGACAAGTGCTGTGGCATATACATACTAGACTATATCACTCTTACTTGTTTCTTTAGGTGCCTAAAGCGCAGATCTTGGGTCGTTCTCAAGCTTAATGGATAACAATATCAATGGGGCTACTAAAAGAGTTTTCTCTCGGTCTTACCTACGCTGGCAAAAAGTAATTTCTATATTTCCCTTGATTACTCTTTAACATAATGACAAATCGATTTTATAGCCTTTATCGCGAAGTACACTTAAATCTATTTGAACAAGTGGTCATAATGAAACGAAATTACCTTTGGCTAAACGACTTGTTTCTTTTGCAGGACCCGCACACTGGGCCAAGGACTACCCCCAGGCATCGGGACATCGTCAGTCGCCCGTGGACATCACTCCCTCGAGTGCCAAAAAGGGCAGTGATTTGAAGGCATCGCCGCTCAAATGGAAATATGTGCCAGAGGATACAAAGAGTCTGGTCAATCCAGGTGAGTTTTACATACATACAGCCATCAGGTAGAAAGTGAAGTTCAAGCTTTATGTAATGTGCAGGCTACTGCTGGCGCGTTGATGTCAACGGCGTCAATTCCGAGTTAACTGGTGGACCACTGGGCGATCAGATCTTCAAGCTGGAACAATTTCATTGTCATTGGGGCTGCACCGATTCGAAGGGGTCGGAGCATACGGTCGATGGGGTCTCCTATTCGGGTGAACTGCATCTCGTGCATTGGAACACCACAAAGTACAAGTCGTTCGGCGAGGCAGCGGCCGCACCTGATGGATTGGCCGTGTTGGGAGTGTTTCTGCAACCGGGCAATCATCATGCCGAGCTGGACAAAGTGAGCAGCCTGTTGCAATTTGTTCTGCACAAGGGCGACCGCGTTACCCTGCCCCAAGGTTGTGATCCCGGTCAGCTGCTGCCCGATGTGCACACATATTGGACATATGAGGGCTCATTGACCACGCCACCTTGCTCCGAGTGCGTCATTTGGATTGTGTTCAAGACGCCCATTCGAGTATCTGACGATCAACTGAATGCCATGCGCAATCTTAACGCATACGATGTCAAGGAGGAGTGTCCTTGCAATGAGTTTAACGGTAAGGTTATCAACAATTTCCGACCCCCATTGCCGCTAGGCAAACGTGAGCTGCGCGAAATTGGCGGACACTGAAAGGGTTTTACGGTCAAAGTCAAAATCGAAATGAATTGAGTCGTATTGCTTATACATAAATGTACACAGCGTGCACAGCAATAGCGAGTTAGATGAGCTGCCCTGGCCCACCAACGTCACCCACCATACCACAAATATCCCCACTTGTTGAGCAGAGCATCAGATGCCCATAGTTAGTTTCGTTTTAATTATTACTAATTGATATATCAAACTTATACCTCTTCATATATATATATATGAATTTGCTTGTCTTGTATTTTGTGGCTTGCATCTTGCATCTATGCGAGTGCTTTGTACGTTTGTTTGTTAAAAATTGCTAAATGACAATTAGATTACACTTAATGGTATTACATAATAAATATATTACTTTGAATGTTGCATATTGAAAAAGAATAATTTGTGTTTTATTACTCGGTTTCATGTCGTTATAAGGTTAACAACAAACAGAAAAGAATGTTGCAGTCGGGCGCTACCGACTGCAGAATACTTGACAACACAGCTGCCAACACATTGAGGAGCTCAACAATAACAACCTCACAAACTTCGAGTTCATAGCTGCAAAGCTATGAAAAGCAGTTGGCCAATCCGTAAAAAGGGTCTAGAGTAATGTAACTGTACAATTAGGATGCTTACATTAAAAAAATGCAACAATTACAAGGTATATGTAGATCATGGATAGTGGGGTTACCAGTAACTTAGTTATCCAATCTTTAATTTTAAAAGATATAAACTTTTCTGGTTTACCACGTCCCCTTTGGGTGTTGATAAATCCGCCATATCTTTTAAACCCTGAACCCATTGAAAATGGGGAAAAAAGGGTACAATGTGAAAATGTATGTAACAGGCAGAAGGAGGCGTATCAGACCCTATAAAGTATATATGTATATTCTTGATCAGATAGAGAAGCCGAGTTGATATAGCCATACCCGTCTGTCCGTATGTATGAACGCGTCGATCTCAGAACCTACAAGAGCTAGGGACTTAAAAATTTGTTTGTAGGTCCCTGTACTGGCCGCGCATATCAAGTTTGTTTCAGAAAATCGATAACTACATTTAGTGTTATGTGAGCCCTATACAATTTCGGTTTTTGTTAAATGTTGGTGCCACGCCCCCTTCGCCACAAATTTGTAAATCACATATTTCCTATACTAGAGACTTGTGCTTGGACAAATACATACATATGAATGACACGATCACTCCCAACAAGATTGATTGAAAACGTTCATCTACAAAAAAAGTTATTAAACATTTAATTTTTTAAAAGCAGCCCAAACACAGCTGAAGCAGCGACTTGCGCGTATGCGTGTGCCTGTCCGTGTTTGAGAGTATATGTTGCTTGTAATGTACATACATATTTATATATATATATATATATATATATATATATATAAAGAAACGGGGAATGCTCGGAATAGCGGTTCTTCGCCGGGTTCAGGGTATTCCCAAGTCGAGCGGTCTTGACTAGAGTTTTCTTACTTGTTTTTATTTAGCTATTTTGTTTTAATAAAATATTCTTTTCAATACATACATAAATAAAATTTGGTAAATCAAAGGTCACAATATAATTATGTGGCGAGTTATTAGCTCAGAAGATGTAGATTTTTCAGTTTTCATTTTCCACGCCCCCAGTGGCCATAGACATATCATTTTTGGCATGTTCATAGATTGGGTCTTCAGGAATATAACTGTAAAGTTTGCATGCCCACATTAAAAAAATACGAGAATTACAGGATATTTTTTTTAAGTAACGCCCCTTTTGGGCGTAACAATATTTTTTGGGAAATCGCTAGAGGAGGCCCCCAGTAACTTAGCATTCAATTTTGAAGCTTTTAGCACTAAAACTGTGGGAAAACTGTGGGCGTAGCCATAAAAATTTTTGGGCGTTCTAGCTTTAAAACTGTAGAAGATACAGTTTATCCCGATTTTCCACGCCCCCAATGGGCGTAGATGTTTCCACCATAGCGTTTTGATCTTGGGGTATTGACGCGAGTGTTCATTCCGAATCTCAACTCTCTAACCGTTCTAAAAGTAGTGTTTCTGAGATACAGGAAAATGCATTTTCCGATCTGCCACGCAATTTTTCAGACGAGAGTATACACGAGTATATATTCCAAAATTCCAGTCTATAGCTTCAATTGAGTGGAAATGGTTTGCGTTCATATGGACAGACGGACGGACAGCATGATGGACATGGTTCAAAACCAATATACTTATTTAACTTCGTGAAAAAGTATAAAAAAAGTGGGTGACTTTAATGCAATTTCGATGAGTGTAGTTTGAGTGTTCGTTTTGCTATATTGCCCGACCGAAACGTGACTAAGTCCGAATGTTTATAATAGTGAGATTATCTCAAATGATTTCCCTATTTATATACATGACCGGTTAATACGTGGAGATTGGGGTTTCTTATTAGTTGTTAAATCTAATATCTCTCTGAATCATTGTTATTGATTATCTCAAGATGGTGAGATTGTTGGGGTTAAATTAACTCTTAAATCTTGCTCCCTATTTTTTATATTTTCATATATCCCCCCTCTTCTGAATGTTGAAGTTTATACTCAACATATAACTGGCATTATGAAATTTATGGACATGTAAAGGATAATGTTTTCTTTCTCGTGTTTGGTGACTTCAATATACCTAATACTACGTGGACTTCTAATCCCAGTTCAAGTTTCTTAATTTCCATACTTGATAATTTTTTCTTCGATGAATTATTTATGATTTCTATGTTTCGAAATCATCCTATTTTTGTATATCAGAGGATATACATCATTCCACATTGCAGATATTACTATCTATAAGTATTCCTCTTTTTTGTTTTGCTATATGATTCCGTTGACATTATGTGTTCCTATGTGTCTCCCAGTGCCTGTTTCTAACAAACCACCATGGTTTACTCAGACGATCTCCAATTTAAGAAACATTAAGTCCAAATGTTTAAGAATTTTGAAAAAAGTCGGGTTCCATTAATGACTGGTCGAAATATTCCATAGCCATGTTCTTTGGATAGGTCAATACTTGCAATGATCATGATCCCTCTGATCTTTTTGGCGATTGATTGGAAAACCAATCAACTTATTCATCTTTAGATCCCTATACAAGTTCGTACCCATATTTGATTTCTTCAACAAATATTAATAATGCTTCCGAAATTTTCTTGGATTTTCTGATTTTAGCTATTCGGTCATAGAAATCATCTTTCTCTCAGTCGGGCACTATCGACTGCAAAATACTTATTCACGTCCCCGCACCCCATAGGGGCATCTGGCACATTATAGTTTAAAACAAGTAAGATTGCTCTGGTCGAGACTGCTCGACTAAGAGATCCCCCGAACCCTGCGAAGAACCGCGATTCCTAAGAACCGCTAACATTCTCCGTTAATTTTATATGTATGTAACAAGCAATACATACACACATACAGACGCACGCACATGCACACACACACAGATTCACGCACAAGCACACAATCTGCTTACTGTGAATTTTCACTCTGCAACTTCACTCAGGCTGCAAGAAGCCGATAATATGAGATATTAAATGTTTAGTAACTTTGTTTCTAGCACAACGATTTTGATCATACTTGTTGGGCGTGATTATGTCATTCAGATGTGTGTGTGTGCCAAAGCACAAGTCTCTAGTACTAGTGAAATACGTGGTATACACGAACCTCTAAAAAAAATTTGTCTCTAGCTTTTAAATGTTCTGAGATCGACGCGTTCAAACATACGGATAGGGCTAAATCGACTCGGCTTCTCTCCCTGATCAAGAATATACATACATATATACTTCATGGGGTCTACCACGCCTCCTTCTGCCTGTTAAATACGTTTTCACAAAAACATTATACCCTTTTTCCCATTTTCGCGCAGAAGTTATTAAATAAACATTTGGCCAATTGGCCAAACACGTGACCAGTAACGCAAAGCAAATTGTTTTCCTATACATGTGCACACATACACACACATACATTGAGCTGCATGCATCTAGAAAATTCTAAAACCCGCAAGTTTTAGTGTACATATTTCCAATAGATGGCGCTATGATTTGCTAATTATCAGCTGTTCAATAAATCGAAACATGGATAGCGCTATTCTATCGAACCATAGATGGCGCGTTTGGCTAAACAATTGAAAATGAATTGAATTTAGTTTTCTGTGCGTTTATACGAAATGCTAATTATGCAGTATTTAAAAAAAATGCAGATAGCGCGGGGTTTAGGGTATCTCCTAGTCGGGACCCCCGACTAGAGTTTTCTCACTTGTTAAAAATGTAAGCCCATTCATTTACTGACATTGAGTGCAACTAACCTCAATTTAAATATTTGGGGACATTTGGAGCCGGTATCCAAAATTTAATAAAAATCAAAATTACATAAAATAAATATAAAACTAACAAAAAAAGTTTTGGGACTCTAGCTATAAAGACGTGTGAGATATAATTTTATAACTAACATTCGATAATGTTTTTAATCGATAACATTAAAATTAAAATAGTTATCGACTTTTTTTTAACAAACTCGATCTTTTTGTGCTAAACACGAACCTCCATAAAAAATTTCAAGTCTCTAGCTCTTGTAGGTTCTGAGAACGACGCGTT
Source organism: Drosophila mercatorum (assembly GCA_961210405.1). Lineage (NCBI taxonomy): Eukaryota > Metazoa > Arthropoda > Insecta > Diptera > Drosophilidae > Drosophila > Drosophila mercatorum. The sequence continues at coordinate 683,603 of CAUIUS010000002.1, read as the reverse complement.
CATACATACGGACAGACGGACGGACAGACGGACATGGCTATATCAACTCGGCTTGTCACCCTGATCAAGAATATATATACTCTATGGGGTCTGCCACGCCTCCTTCTGCCTGTTACATACATTTCAACAAAAACATTATACCCTGATTTCCCATTTTCAATGGGTTCAGGGTATAATCAATAGGACGAGATGTTTTGCGTTCATAGGCATGTTGTTCAAATCCCAAAACATTGTTTTCATTTCGTAAGTTCTAAGAACTGTTATTATTAATTTTATTTAGTTGATAATAGCATGTTGATTAATGCTGATTTATATTATATATAATTTATTTATAGCTTATATCGGAAATAATTCTTAGTCATATCTGAAGCTTTTTAATTGTGTAAGTATATTGTTAATCGAATTAATACGAGTTAATACTTTAGAGCGAGCAGAAGTATATCAAGCAAGATGTTTCGGGATATAGTTTTGTGCATAATATTGCTTGAAGTGCTGACACAAATGCGTCCGATTGAATGTAAGAAAGCCAGATGTCAGTTAACAAATAGACATACTAATTCCTTTTAGTTTACCAATAGCAATTAACTTCAGCACCCGAGTAGAATACAAAAGTGTTGACAATGTTCCCCCAGAATACCAAGCACAGTTAAAACCCTTCGAACGGATCGGTCGTAAGTTCTATTACATTGGCAAAGATGAGCTCAATTGGTTTCAAGCAGTGCAAGAGTGTCGCAGGAAGGGCGGCAATCTCATCAATTTGAAAACACATCAGGAGGCGTTAGTTGTAGGGCTGCAGCTCAACGCAAGTCACGACTATTGGGTGGACATCAACCGACTGGGTCAAGAGGAATATGTTTCGATGGCAACAGGATTAATGCCCAACTATATAAATTTCCTCTCTAAGGATGTGAATAATGTGAGCGATTCTCACAATACCAACGAACGATTAAGTTGCGTGACCTTGGTGAAGGGGTACGAAGACAGTTTTGTGATGAAGGAGGCGAAGTGCACGGAAAAATCTAGATTCATTTGCCAACTGTCCTCACCGCGAACCATTTCCATTGTGGTCTGGTAACAGTTATATATATGTACATATTCTAATACAATAATAAAAATAGTGTGTAATATCGATTTAATTTCATTGCATTAGTCTTCAAATGATTTATTACTTAACACGTAATGTATATATAATACAGCTGATTCTATTGTACACATTTATTTTCAATTAAAATAAATCAACCATAAATATATTTACAAAATGTTCACAACACAATTTGAGAGCAATTTATAAGTTTATTGTCACAATTGGTAATTATCTTCACTCATTCCCTGCAGTCTATTTTCTGTGTTCAAAATTATTCTCATGTTGTTTTTTGAATTCAAGTAGCTCCTTAGGCTTGGAAGTCCATAACTTAAAGTATTCGCTTTTCAGTTGCTGCCAGGCTAATTGATAATCTTTTGCTAATGCTTTAAGCTCTGAATAACTCAAGTTTTGAAGTTGTTCTAAGTTCAGACCGAGCTTTTCGCGTAGTTTTGAACAGCCCGACAGCAAATCCAAAAAATTTATGAATAATTTATATTTACTCACTGCCAGCGCGGCTTGAGATGTGTGTAGCCTCTGTTTGGTGACACCCTGACGCTTGCCATTTACTGCAATCTCAAATGGTCTATATATATATATATATATATTATATTTAAATACAACAATTAGTGAAGAGTTCGTTCTCACCTGAATAAATCAGGCACCAGCGCCCAAATCAAGCTGCTGGGCGCAGGCTGCCAATCCATGCGTTGCGCTAGCTCAAAGATTAAATTTTTATCAATGCGTATGCATGGCTGTTGAGGCCGATAGCGATTCAGCGTGCAGTCTCTGCCCTGCCACCGGCCGTAAATGGCACGCCTCAGGCTCTCGGGATGTGCTTCGGCACAGCAAAAGTTATAGCTGCTGAAGTAAATTGGTTTGTCGATCAGCATGTCAAGCAGCGCGCCTTGGACTCCAAGCACATTCCAACGCGACATTTTGTCACTGCATGACATGGACAAAGTACGTTCGCCTCGACCTGGTTTAGTACGCAGCTCTGCAGGTGTTTGCAACATGTCATCGGAGAGGAAATTAGTCGGTGGACATATTAGTTTACCGCCCGTATATACCGAAGAGACATTTATTAGAGCCTGAGGAATGTCCAAGTCTAAACGCGATCGTTTTGCTGGACCCGCGATCGACAACGAATCGTCGGCCACTATGCATGCATCGCCGCAAGGTGCTTGAGTGCTTAACAAATGATACTCCAGCTGCTCGTTGAGCGCAAAGCAGCATTTTACTGGCTGCCAGATAAAGACTGACTGTTCCACATCTCCTGTTCGCGTCATTGCATTTAATAGTTCGTGTTGCAAATAGCGTAGGAAGGCACGACGGGCCAAAACCTCAGCATGGCAATCATTGAGTATATAGCCTCTAGCACATAGTTTACTACCGCCGATACATTTCGTGCTAATTAAATTGTTTAAAAAATATAACAAACTAAATTAATGTTTGCTTTACTTCTCACCGACCCAGTGGCGAGGGCAACCACTTTGCTTGTTTGTGTATCTCGCTCGTACTGCACTATGCCAGCTAGAACTGTCCACTGGTTTCTTGTGGGCTTCCCAGTTTTTGGCAATTCGCGAAATTTGTTGAAACATAATTCTGCGATTTGTTTCAACGTAGGTTGATATTCAGTTTTAGAGCCCATGTAATGCAATTGTTAAAAATATAATGCAATCAACAATGTAATCGATTGGCGTTATCGATAGTCAATTATCGAGCAAGCACATCTGTTTTGAGAAATATATAATTATTCAACACTAGCCATGAATTGTGTTGCGTTCTGACCAATATATAAGTGTAAATATACGTTTTGTTGTTACAGTATTAGGAAAACAATATGCCAAAAGTTGTATCACGTAGCATCGTCTGCTCAGATACAAAAGATCAAGAGGAATATAATGAAGAAAAACCGTTAAACATTTACTATTGCTTATGTAGCAAAATGTCGCTAATTTTGGGTTCGTAGCAATGTGTTTACATGTGCAAACGTTTATATTAAATATAAAAATATTTTGCCAGATTGCGCTCTAGACCAGCTTCCGTTGCGCGAAGCAGACAATGCACGTGTTATTGATGCCAATGAGCACGCCAATAAGTTGAACTACAACCCAGCGCCCAAAATGATCTATATAAGACGCTTAGGCAAAGGAATTGAGAAGCAATACCGTTATAATGTATGTATTTATATTGGATGAGATAATGAGTAGAATTTGAGTTGGGGACTTGTATAAAGGGAAGTGTATGTAAATATAAAATGATCAGCATAAGCTCTTGAAATTTCAAAAAAGACAACACTCGCAATCTTTGATTGGCTCAATGTAGCTTTCAATAAGTCTTTGATTGGCTTTCACAGTAGCTAAAAGGAATTAAGTTTACATAAAGATGATTTATATATGATCCAATTTGTAGTGTCGCAACTGTAACTTACCATTGTACTATCGTCATAATTCCGACTCCCATGTGACTTTTGTCATGAACAATGCCTTGCTCAAGAATAAAGAAGAGCCGCTGGCCCAGCTTCTAGCAGCGGAAGCAAAGGCCAAAGTCAGCAGCAATAACATCAGCACAGCCCACGTGACAACTGCTCCACCAGTAAACACATCAACGGTTGCCCCCAACGATGAGGATTCAGGCATTGTGGATCCCAGTGGTAAAAAAGTGATGGTCACGCGCCACACTAAGAATATGGGCAAATTTAGCTCGGTTACTGTATCCACCATAGACGAGGAGGAAGATGAAATTGAGGCAGTAAGCCAAATAATTTATCTGAATTTATTGTACAACTTAATTAAATGATATTCATTACAGCGTGAGATCGCCGATAGCTATGCGAACAACGCCCGTATCATTGAGAAACAACTTCAGCGCAAAGGTGGCAAACCGACTGACCTTGGAACCAGGCCCAAGACAGAGGAAATGCCACCTCCACAAAAGAAGCAACGCGGCACGCTGCTGGAGAGATAATTACATTACATGCATTTCAATATTGCAAATAAACTAATTATATTATTCTCAGAATTTACTCATTTATATATATTCTCGATAGGTGGGCTGCTATAAAATTGTAAGTAAAATCAAATTCTAAAACCGCTCAATCCCTCAATGGGCATGTACATATATAATTTTTGATCCGTCTAAAAAAAAGAACACATAAAATATACGAAAAAAAACTTCGAATTCCATAACTAATTTAATTAAATTTTCTGTATGAAATTTGTATACCCTGAACTTATTGAAAGCTCAGCTCAATAAGCTGAGCCGATTTAGACATGTCCGTCTTTCCGTCCGTCCGTGTGAACCCACAACCACAAAAACCCGTTGAAATTGGAAAAACAGAGTATAATGGTTTTGTTAAAATGTATGTAACAGGCAGGAGGCGTGGAAGACCCCATAAGATATATATGTATGTATATTCTTGATCAGGGAGACAAGCTGAGTCGTCTTAGCCCTGTCTGTCCGTCCGTCTGTCCGTATGTATGAAATCATCGATCTCAGAACCTATAAGTGCTAGAGATTTCAAATTCTTTTTGGAGGTTCGTGTATAGCACGCGCAGATCAAGTTTGTTACGAAAAGACGATAGCTACTTCCGTTTTAAGGTTATCGGCTAAAAACGAAAATCGAAATTCAGTTATGAAACTCTAATTCATCTTTATAGCTAATGTCTTCATATTTTGTTTTTAGTTTTATGTGTGTTTTATACAATTTTGATTTTTGTTAAATTTTAGATGACACGCCGTGTGCTTTGGCAAATACACACAAATGAATGACATAATCACGCTCTGAAAGTTTTGCTAAGAAAGTTCGTCTTCGAAAAAAGTTAGCAGAGCGTGTGCTTGTGCGTGCGGCTGTGTGTGTGTATATATATGTTGATTGCAATTTGCAATGTACATACATATACATATACATATACATATAAAATAAGCGGAGAATGTTAGCGGTTCTTAGGAATAGCTGATCTCCTAGTCGAGCAGTCTCGACTTGGAGACTGACTTGTTTTTGGTTGAATATTAAATGTAGTGTTTTTCAAGTGCAGTCCGAAGTCTTCTGTTGAAGTCAGAACCTTTCTTTGGTTAACATTCTTAGGCTCCCTAGACTTGCTTATTTTCTTCGCTTGCATATTAAATGCTGTTTTTCTAGTGCAGTCCGAAGTCTTCTGTTGAAGTCGAAACCTTTAATTGATTAGCATTTTTAGCATGGGGCTTACTTAAATGAAACTGAGGTAATGAAATACAGTACTTGACAAAAGTTGAGGCAGATGACATCGACCAACAATATGAAAAATGTGTTTCAATATTAGGATACTATTACTTGTTTTATCACTAGCATCGTGTTACTGCTACCCAAGTGATACAATAGCACCTGGGAGTGCGGACTGTGACTACAAATGTATTAAAATGGACGATTGTGAAGGTGCAATGCGTATAGCGCAAAGACTCGGCCCCGACTCTGTAAACTATTGCAATAAAACAGCGAATATAGTTTGCTGCCCCGAAGAGGAAAAAAAGACTATTTCTGAAAAACGTAAGTAAGAGCAGACAAGCCAGCGCTTCTCCCCCATCGATCGGTATCGATCAGAACAAATCCTAATCAGCATAAATTCACTCTCAGCAACAAATTGTTTCTAGCAACATGTATCAGAAAAGTTGCAAACATTCTGGCAGGACTCTTTTTATTATTTAACAGATACATAAGTTAGTCTTAATAATAAAGAAAGTTCGTCTTAAAATCAAGTTCGTCTTTAATTTCATATTATCGTTGTCGTCAGTATATATATATATAGTATATAGTATATATATATATATATATATATATATATATATATATATATATATATATATAGTATATAGTATATATATATATATATATATATATATATATATATATATATATATATATATATATATATATATATATATATATATATATATATATATATATATTATATATATATATATATATATAGCTATTCTTTATATTTCAGACTGTTTTGCATATTCAAAAATGGAAGGCTTCTGTCCTCAAAAAATGCTTATAAGTGATTCAGTTACAGCAGTTGAGAATGAATTTCCCTTTATGGCCTTAATAGAAGTGAAAAATAGTAGCATAGACTATACGTTGGTCTGTGGGGGAGCCTTAATAGATCGAATGTATGTATTAACGGCAGCACATTGCTTCGATGAAACAAGAAGAGAATCTGGATCGTAAGTCTATTAAAAGTAAAATAATATATAATTAAATATATACACATATATCTTAATAGTGAGATTTTCGTTCGACTGGGAGCCCATAATAGAACTTCATCTGGAACACGATATAAAGCCACAGAAACTGTACATCCAGCCTATGTTGGCGGTGCTACAGCAGATATTTCTCTCTTGAAATTGAATATGTCTGTAAATATATCAACTAATAAAGTGAAGCCTGCCTGCATTGCGCAAAGTAATTCAAGTGCTGATGGAGAATATATAGTTGCTGGATGGGGCTTTGTAAAATCGGGTCAGCTAGCGGATACTTTGAAATCAGGACGTTTGGTTTCTGTCGAAAGTGAAAGTTGTGGACAAGGCGAAAAGGAAGTGAATGTTGATAGACAAATTTGTGCAAAGCCAAAAGCTAAGTTTGGAGATGTTTGCGAAAATGATTCTGGCGGTCCGTTATTTACTCGGCATCCGAAACTTACTAATTGCGTTTTTGAAGTTTTCGGCGTTGTTTCTAGGGGTGACAATTGTAACCTTAAGAATTCATATACACGCCACACTAGAGTTTTTTATTATCGTGAATGGATTGAGAATGTAGTATGGCTAAAAAATATTAATTCAAATTCCTACTAACTTTAAAATGTTCGAATCAAGTTAATTCTTCAATGTAATATTTTCATAATTATTGTAATATGTTATTAAAAATTGATTACGCACATCGCTTTAAGAAGAGTTAAAATCCACTCTAACTGTCTTTTAATTTGCCTAACAATATATAACGATAACATATCGCCTATCGAATATATATATTAATATATATATATATATATATGTACAGTGTTTTTCAGCACTAATAAACGAGTATTGCAGCTAACTTAACACTGTAGTAATCAGAATTTGCAGAGAAAAAGTATTGAAAAAATTGTGTGTATAGCATGTAAAAACAAAGTTTTGTTTTTGCTCAATTACTGTTACAAACAGATAACGCACCGCAAAATCACCCAGGAAAACTAACAAAAAAAAAAAAGAAATCCAAACGAAAAGAGAAACAAACGCTAGAAAATGTTGCTGCCCGAAAAAGACGTTGCTGTTGACTAATAACAAAAGCGTTCGTGTGTGTATGCGTGTGCATGTGCATGTGTGTGTGTAGATGCGCATGTGTATGTGTGGAGTGCAGAAATGTTTTCCAGCGTTGGCAGCCATGGAATTAGCGTTGGCATTGCCTCCACCGTGCAGGACACCGATGGCTATGACTTCAGAAAAGACGAGAATGCGGCCCGTTGGCGCGGCCTATTTGTACAATCGCTGCGCAAGGTGTTGGAGCAGGTGAATCCGCGCGTAACAGCCAAAGAAGATGCCTTGCTGTATGTGGAGCATCTGTGCGTACGCCTCTTGGCCAAACTGTGCGCCAAACCCTTACCGCATTCAGTGCAGGATGTAGAAGTAAAAGTGATCAAATTTCCACCGCCACTCGATCAGCGCGCTTTAAAGGAAATCAACGAGTTAATCAATTCGAAGAAACGCAAATGTTTGTTACCCACAGAACGTGTCCATACGCTGCTGCAGAAGGATGTCCTTCAGTATAAGATTGATAGCTCGGTATCGGCATATCTTGTGGCTGTGCTCGAGTGCATTTCCTCTGATATATTGAGAACGGCCGCCGATTATGTGTGCCGCATAGCACACACTGAGATTGTTAAGGAGGACATTGAAGTGGTCTTGAACGCGGATGGCATGATACTAGATATGCTAAACAGTAGCGGCGAGGAGCTGAAATGCAATGTTCTGCCAAGTCCGCTGTCGTTACCAGCGCAACGGGCAAGTGCTACGTATGAGGAGACGGTCAAGGAGCTTATCAATGATGAGAAACAATATCAAAGGGATTTGCATATGATTATTCGTGTCTTTCGCGAAGAGCTGGTAAAGATAGCTCGTGATCCAAAGGAACTTGAAGCAATATTTTCTAACATTATGGATATATACGAGGTCACCGTGACGCTGCTAGGTTCTTTAGAGGATGTCATTGAAATGTCACAGGAGCAGAATGCGCCATGTGTAGCTAGCTGTTTCGAGGAGCTGGCGGAGGCTGAGGAGTTCGATGTATACAAGAAGTATGCGCATGATGTCACCTCATTGGCATCACGTGATGCACTCAGCAATTTGCTGGCCAAACCCGATGCATTATCATTAATGTCAGCGGGTCATGGCTTTCGGGAGGCAGTCAAGTATTATTTGCCTAAGCTGTTACTGGTGCCCATTTGCCATGCATTTGTTTATTTTGATTATATCAAACATTTGATGGATCTCAGCACATCACAGGACGACATCGAGAGTTTTGCCCAGGTGCAGGGACTGCTTCATCCACTGCACTGCGATCTCGAGAAAGTCATGGCCAATCTGTCGAAGGAGCGACTTTTGCCGGTCAGCGGTCGCGTGCGTCGACAAATGGCCATAGAACGCACGCGTGAGCTACAGCTTAAAGTGGAGCACTGGGATGACAAGGATGTGGGTCTCAATTGTAACGAGTTTATTAGAGGTAAGTGATGACTATGCTTCCATATAAACTTTACTAATGTCAATTCAAAATTTACAGAAGATGCACTCAGCAAGCTTGGCTCGGGCAAACGTATATGGAGCGAACGTAAGGTGTTTCTTTTTGATGGTTTGATGGTGCTCTGCAAAGCAAATACAAAAAAACAAACCCCTTCCGCCGGGGCTACTGCATATGATTTTCGTTTAAAAGAGAAGTTCTTTATGCGTCGCGTCGAGATCAACGATCGTGTGGATACGGAAGAGCAAAAGCATAGCTTTGAGCTAGTCACTCGGATGCATCCTGCTATTGTATTGTCGGCTAAAAGTGCACAACACAAAAGCGATTGGATGGCCGATCTGATAATGGTGAATACGAAATCAATGTTAGATCGCATATTGGATAGCATACTGCAGGATATTGAGCGCAAGCATCCATTACGCATGCCCAGTCCAGAGATCTACAAATTTGCTGTGCCCGACAGTGCTGAAAATATTGTGCTAGAAGAACGAGACAGTGGTGTGGTACCAATGATTAAGGGCGCTACTTTGTGCAAACTGATCGAAAGGCTCACCTATCACATATATGCGGATCCCACGTTTGTGCGCACGTTCCTAACCACATATCGGTATTTTTGTTCGCCCCAGCAACTGCTTACGCTGCTAATGGAACGTTTCGAAATACCTGAGCCCAATTTGGTCTATCAAGAACAACAGCATCAGTCAAATAATATAGGCAGTAATGCTAATGCGGATCTCGATAAGGATGCTGTTATGGCGGGTGCCTCAACGATTGATAGTGATAAAATGTTAAAGAACTCGCAGCGCGAGGATTGGAAACGGTATCGTAAGGAGTTTGTGCAGCCGGTGCAATTTCGTGTGTTAAATGTACTAAGGCACTGGGTTGACCATCATTTCTATGACTTCGAGAAAGACCCAACATTGCTTGACAGGCTGTTGCACTTTCTCAATGAAGTCAACAGCAAATCAATGCGCAAGTGGGTGGACTCGGTGCGGAAGATAGTGGATCGAAAGGTAAATATTTTAACTATCAAACTAGCTTTAATATAGAAAAAGGAAAATCTGAATAAACTGTTTTAATTTTAGACAGCGTACATAATGTATTTTCATATAAAAAAATCATTGTCTGTTAATATTATATATGCATATATATTGGTATATACATATATAAACAATGTTTAACCAAGAAGACTTACAGATTTAAAATTTAGCACTTAGTAGATACAAAGATTATTACTCGATTTTTTTGGCTTCGTTGATCCGTTTATTTAATTTAATAAATATATATTTTATTTCAATGCTCATTTCACTTTCTGTAGAATAAACAAAGCAATAAAAAGATCGTCTATGCCTACGGTCATGATCCACCCCCTATTGAATACCATCTGAGTGTACCTGATGATGAGATAACGTTGCTGACCCTACATCCATTGGAGGTGGCGCGGCAGCTCACTTTACTGGAGTTTGAGATGTACAAGAACGTAAAGCCATCGGAACTGGTCGGTTCGCCGTGGACCAAAAAGGATAAAGAGCTAAAGAGTCCCAATCTGCTAAAGATCATGAAGCATACGACAAATGTGACGCGTTGGATTGAAAAGTCGATAATGGAGGCAGAGAACTATGACGAACGTTTAGCCATCATGCAACGAGCCATTGAGGTGATGATGGTTATGCTGGAGCTAAACAATTTCAATGGCATACTCTCGATTGTCGCTGCGATGGGCACAGCGGCTGTATTTCGTTTGCGTGCCACATTCAATGGACTGCCGGAACGCCATCGTAAGTTCTTGGATGAATGCCGGGAGCTGAGCGAGGATCATTTAAAGAAATACCAGGAGCGTTTACGATCCATAAATCCACCCTGTGTTCCATTCTTTGGCCGTTATCTCACAAATATATTGCATTTGGAAGAGGGCAATCCGGATCTGTTGACTAACACAGAGCTTATAAATTTTTCGAAGCGTCGAAAAGTTTCAGAAATAATTGGCGAGATACAACAGTATCAGAATCAGCCTTATTGCCTCAACGAGGAGCCAATCATACGGCACTTTTTCGAGCAGCTCGATCCTTTCAATGGATTGTCCGACAAGGAGATGTCCGATTACCTGTACAATGAGAGTCTACGCATTGAACCGCGCGTCTGCAAAACGATACCCAAATTCGTAAGTAAAATCAGCGACCAAAACTTGAGCAATATTAATTTTAAAAATATTCTCTAGCCCCGCAAGTGGCCAAACATTCCGCTCAAATCGCCGGGCATAAAACCGCGACGGCAAAACCAAAACAGCAACAGTAACAAGTTGTCCAGCAATGCTGCGGCTAACGTGGATACTCCACCAACGGCAGCACCAGCAACAACTACAACGACAGCAAGTAGCAGCAGCAGCATTGGAGATCAGAGTCCCCAGCACAATCCGCACGCCTATTCCGTTTTTGCTCCGGTCACCATACCAGAGCGTAATGGCGGGCACAGCTGGAGTGGCCACGCACAACAACGCAACTCAGTCAATGTTGAGGTGACGCCGGCGCCGCATCTGCCACGTAAGCCAGCAGCGCACGTTTGGACACACAACAACAGTTATGCGCCAACAGAAGGATTTATGGCATCAGGTCAACAGTTGCCAACAGCCACAGTAAGCAGCTGGACTATGTCTGACTGTTATATGATTTCTGATGCGGATGCGATGCCGCCATCGCCTCTGCCGAAATTAGTGATTAGTCCGCGGCATGAGACAACTGCACCACCACCGCCGCCGGTGCCACCAACCAGCAATCGTTCACCATTCCATGGACGCGCTACACAAACCCAATACAGTCCTACGCACAGCATAGCTAGCACGGTGACACTTATTGGAGGAGGTAGTTTAGGGGAAGTTAGTCCTCAACTGGGGGGCTTTTATTACAACAGCGAGCAGAACCAGCAGCAGGGACAACAGTATCCGGGTGCGGTGCCCATATCGCCGCATGTAAATGTGCCAGCAGTTAGTAGCATGGAGTATCGAGCTGTGCCGCCGCCATTGCCACCGCGACGTAAAGAACGCACCGAAAGCTGTGCGGATATGGCTCAGAAACGTCAAGCGCCTGATGCACCCACAGTAAGTTAAAAAATTGTTCGGTTAAATTTTACGAAGTCAATATGTATTTATAATATACTTTTCCCCTCAACCAGCTACCTCCACGTGATGGTGAGCTAAGTCCGCCACCCATACCACCCCGACTCAACTATTCTATGGCAGCGGGCTATGGTCGTCCCAAGGAGTTTGTAGGCAAAAGTAGCAGCTTGTTATTGCCAAACACGAGCAGTATTATGATACGCCGTAATTCGGCAAAGCAACCATCGCTGGGCGTTAATTCTTCAGCTATCTCTAACAATAACAACAATAATACAACAGGGGGGAGTAGCGAAGAGTTACAAGAGTTACACAATCAACAGCAGCTGCAACAACAACAATTGCAGCAACCACCACAGTCGATCTCGCCAGCATTAAGCTCTTCGACAACCACATCACCAATGACACCTATGACGCCCATGTCTCCGTACATTCCCAGCACTGTAGATGGTTCCAGCAGCTACCCCCAATCGCAATACCAACTGCAGCAGCATCATACTCGCCATCGGCCGCAGCTAGCGCAAACTCAACAGCCAGTGGCTTGTGGACAACATCATTTTCAACATCAGCAACAGCAAAATCATTCGAATTCGCATCCACATACGCATCAGCACTCTTCACATCCCCAGAATAGACGCTCGTCCCCACAGGAATATTTTCCTATTGCCACGAGTCATGATGACACACCCGAACTTCCACCAAAACCTAGTCTAAGCGCCAACTTCTACAACAATCCAGGTAAGCAGAGATATTCTATAATTACACATATTTAATTCAATATAAACTGTGAAATATCTTTGCAGATAAGGGCACGATGTTTCTTTACCCAAGTACAAACCAAGAATAATATTTATTGCCTAGCGATGTGTAATAGAAAAAAAAACAGCAAAATAGGAGAGAATACCACAAAAAAGAGATAGAGGAAAGGTAAAAGTGGCGCCAAGTGCATAGAAAATATAAAAGATATATATATTTATGTGTATTCATTGAGACATACATATAGTATGGACCGAGTTAAATGCGACGATTTTTACTATTCGAAACTAAAAAGGAAAAAAACAAACAATAACGGATATTCAAAGGAAACTGTATGTTATAATAAAATAATATTAAAAGAAATTGTAAATATCGAGAACATTGTATTGATCGTAGCCCGTAAAAAAAACAATAAAGTATAACACTATTGTTAGAGACATTCGCATTGGTCGAATTTTTTGTTGCATTTATATTTTGGTGTGTGTGGAAAACCACTAAAGGCTTCATAAAAATTTAATAGTTGAGTTACTGGTGACCTCCTATATTGATGCCATTAAAATATGTTTACGTTTTTTAGGCTCGGGAAAAAAATGTAGTTTTTACAGTACTGCAGATGTGGTCTTAAAACTTTGACTATATTAGTGCTCCTCTATTGATTTGCAAAACATTAGTCGCGTCTGCCTATCAGTGCGCAGAGCTGCTGCTTCCATGATTCTGATTCTTTAATACATACACGTTTAGCTGCACACATGCCAAGCAAAGTACATTGTTTAGTATTAGAAATACAATTTTTGCGACTTTAAGGGAGGCGTCCAAAATAAAACAAATTGGAAGTTTTCATTTTTTGTGGGAGGAAGACAGATATGGCATGTTTAACTTTAAATTTTGAAGAGTACTACAAAAGCTTTTGAAACTTTGTCAATTCAAGGTCCAAACTTGTTTTAAATTTTGTTTATTCTAAACAATTCTCTTTATGAGCAATTCATGGATGGTATTCTTAAAGAATACGGTTGAACGGCCTTGTTCAAAAACGGTGCCATAAAACAGCTGACAGAAAAAGCATTAACACAGATGATCGAAACAGCTGATATTCAATTGACCACAAAATACTTGAAAAGCGCGTTGAAAGGTCGCTCATTGGATTAAATTGTATATAGGAAGGAAGGTAGCCTCATGTCAGTATTGGATTCGACAGAGGCCAAGGGGCGAAAGAAGCCTAATTAATGCCGATTGTGCTAATTGTTGTCGCTGTTGTGCATTGCAATTAAATCATATAACAGCAACAACGACAACTGTTCATTTCCTTTCGCTTTTCAGCGAACGTCGATGACGTCGCTCAAATGCTTCCTGAATTTTGGATGATTGCCCCATAACTGGTTATTCGAGCATTCCTGAGACATTTTTATTTTAAATTTTCAGCGGAACGGGAAGGTGTGTTTTTTAATTTGGCTTATTGTTCACAGTGTATACCCTAACCAAATCCAAAAAGGTGCTTTAACCAGCAGAATCGGCTCATAATCAAAGCTTATATATATACATATGTATGAATCGTTTATAATTAATTTATTTTCTACTTTGTGTTAAACAAAATATTTATAATCCATCTATCCATTAAAATTTAATAAAATGCAGTATACTCAAAGTTTACAAAATCCTTGAGTCCTAATTAGATATTTGAAGAGCCTTGCCACATTTTTAAAGACATGTGGCGAATCAATTGCATAAATTGGAGTACGCGTTGTTCGGTAATCCACGTTATTTGTTTATTGACAAAATAAAGTAATATTCAAGAATTGACGTATTCAAAAAGAAGTAACTAAATACTAAATAAACAATACGCCTACCAATAAATACACATATGTAAATATACCTGTTGATTTCTCTATCAATAAACTTGTAACTAAATATATATATATGTATATATTGATAGAGAAATCAACAGGGTCACGACAGAAAGTCAAGGCCGTTGGCCAACATCACTTCCAAATACAAATATCATTTAAATTGCTAGAGAATGAGTATAAATATATATTATGTTTACTAAATAAAGAGAATGCATTTTTGCAGCGACAGTTGCTTTTATTTACATCATATTAGACTACATTAGACTGATCGGTTGACTTTTATCGCAGTCTTGACGAGCATCTTCATAGGACTGTTCGTGCTCATCAATGAGGCCTGTGACAACAATTCTCTCGCCCTCTTAATTATTAATTTCACAATAATATCATTTGCATATAACGTTCAGTTGTGCAATTATCGCGTTAATTCATTATATGAATGCATAAATGAAATGCATATGTATACATATACATACATACATACATACATATATTGTATTAAAAAGAAGTGAACCCATGCAGCAATTGCTAAAATTACTCAATGAAATTTGCATTTAATTAGTCTTTGATTACAGCTAATGAGAGGGAAATCTCTGTCGACAATTCTCACATAATTAGCGTCTAAATTGGTCAACTGCACATTTGTATTACATGTACCAATCACTTTGCAATCCAACGAGAGTACCCCTAATAGTCCATCCAGTGCATCCATTATTTCTGCGATTCAATTTATAACTATGGCTTGTTATACCCTGAACCCATTGAAAATGGGGAAAAAGGGTATTTTTGTGAAAATGTATGTAACAGGCAGAAGGAGGCGTTTCAGACCCCATAAAGTATATATATTATTGATCAGGGCACAAGCCTAGTCGATTTAGCCTTGTCCTTCTGTGCGCATGTACGTATGAACGCGTCTATCTCAGAACCTATAAGAGTAAGTGACTTAAAATTTGGTTGGGGGTTCGTGATAGCACGAAAAGATCGAGTTCGTCAAATATCGAAAACTTTCTGAGATTTAACTTATCCATTTAACACACACACACTAGCTGATCTATCGGATTGAAACATAGACGGCGCTATTGGCTACAAAATTTTAATTATATTTAGTGTGTGTTTATACTAAATGGAAATTCTGCAGTATTTTTAAAAACGGAGATCGCACGGGGTTCAGGGTATCTCCTAGTCGGGACGCTCGACTAGAGTTTTTATACCCTGAACCCATTGAAAATGGGAAATCAGGGTATAATGTTTTTGTTGAAATGTATGTAACAGGCAGAAGGAGGCGTGGCAGACCCCATAAAGTATATATATTCTTGATCAGGATGACAAGCCTGTTTCAGAAATTCGATAACTGTTATCGTTTTATTGTTATCGATTAAAAACGAAAATCTAAATTAAGCTATAAAATTCTATCTAAATCATCCAAAATTTAACAAAAACCGAAATTGTATAAGGCTCACATAACACTAAGTG
This sequence comes from Drosophila mercatorum, assembly GCA_961210405.1. Taxonomy (NCBI): domain Eukaryota; kingdom Metazoa; phylum Arthropoda; class Insecta; order Diptera; family Drosophilidae; genus Drosophila; species Drosophila mercatorum. Next base: position 667,590 of record CAUIUS010000002.1, on the reverse strand, counting down.
CAAAATTTGAAGACTCTAGCTATAAAGATGAATTATATAGATTTATATAACTGAGCATCGATTTCGTTTTTAATCGATAACATTAAAATTAAGACAGTTATCGATTTTTTTTAACAAACTCGATCTTTTCGTGCTATACAGGAACCTACATAAAAAATTTCAAGTCTCTAGCTCTTGTAGGTTCTGAGAACGACGTGTTCATACATACGGACAGACGGACAGACGGACGGACGGACGGACAGACGGACAGACGGACATGGCTATATCAACTCGGCTTGTCATCCTGATCAAGAATATATATACTTTATGGGGTCTGCCACGCCTCCTTCTGCCTGTTACATACATTTCAACAAAAACATTATACCCTGATTTCCCATTTTTAATGGGTTCAGGGTATAACAAGTAAGAAAACTCTAGTCGAGACCGCTCGACTAGGGTATACCCTGAACCCTGCGAAGAACCGCTATTCCAAGCATTCTTAATTTCTTTTATATACACATGCATATATACGTTCATTACAAGCAAAACATACACACACACATACACAGGCGCACGCATACACAAGCGCAAGTCGTTGCGTCAGCTGTTCTTTGGCTACTTTGCATGGCAATGCTATGGGAAATTAAATGTTTAATAACTTTTTTTCTAGCGCAACGATTTTGATCAAACTTGTTGGGCGTAATCATGTCATCCATATGTATGTATGTGCCAAAGCACAAGTCTCTAGTATTTGATATACGGGAGTTACAAATTTGAGGCGAAGGGGCGTGGCACCCAAAATTTAACAAAAACGAAATTGCGTAAGGCTCACATAACACTAAATGCAAAATTTGAAAACTCTAGCTAGAAAGATGAATTATATAGAATTTTATTGCTTAATTTAGATTTTCGTTTTTAATCGATAACAATAAAACGATAAAAGTTATCGAATTTCTGAAACAAACTCGATCTTTTCGTGCTATACAGGAACCTACATAAAAAATTTCAAGTCTCTAGCTCTTGTAGGTTCTGAGAACGACGCGTTCATACATACGGACAGACGGACAGACGGACAGACGGACGGACGGACAGACGGACAGACGGACGGACAGACGGACAGACGGACATGGCTATATCAACTCGGCTTGTCATCCTGATCAAGAATATATATACTTTATGAGGTCTGACACGCCTCCTTCTGCCTGTTACATACATTTCAACAAAAACATTATACCCTGATTTCCCATTTTCAATGGGCTCAGGGTATAAAAACGAATAGTCATTAAGTCTATTCAATTGAAAGAGCAATTTACAATAATATTGAGTCCATACTGAAATTGTTTGAGATACATAGGAACTTATCAATACTAATAATTTGGAGAATAATCATATTTGTGTTTCCATTACATGTAAATACAATATAAATATTAATCTGAAGGAAAAGAGTTGTCATTACCGTTGACAGATTAGGACATTATAAACATATTATTACCGTTATTTCGAAATTCGAGGGATTCTTAAATTATTACGAATTATATAATACTTGAGATATTAAATATAAAAAAATATAAAGAGATTTTGTTGGGGACTCGAGATAACTTTGAATTAATGAGAGGTTCGAAATATTTTTGGTTTGAAATAAGGGGAGTTGACTGTAGATGACCATTTTCAATTTTAGTTATTATGTATTATTGTATTATTTGTAAGTATTTACCTTTAAATACTCTATTAATTAACACGTCGTATACATACTGGCGAAATGCATTTATATTTGAATTACATTTTTTTTAATTCCTAATTTTCCATTTCAAAGAGTAATAATAAAAAGAGCGCTGATCGATGCAACTGAAAGCGTATTATTTTTATTCAAAAACAGTTATAGAATAGAAGAATTCAAATAGGTACTGGACTTTAACCAAGGAAACTCCCACCAAGTCGACACTCGTTAAAGCTAAAGTTAGCCGCAATTCAAGTAATGATCATAAATAAGTTGAATTCGTGCCTCTCTCCGAAGTTTATTATGAAATCGTCGATGGAATTGGAATTGGCCAGGTGTGTGTTGTACTTTCCCGAGTGCTAAAGTTAATGACGAGCGTTACGAGAAAAAAAAACCAGCTGAGAACCGAGAACCGAGCGGTTTGAGCGATCTTATTTGTAAGAGCGTCAGCATTGTCTTTATGTTAGTTTCGCCTGTATGTGTGTACGTATGTTTGTCCGTCTCACAGGTTTTATAAAAGCAGCATGAGGTGCAACAATTCGTTCAGTTCGGTTGTGAACTTCAGAATCATTGTCAAGAGTGTTCAGCTAAATCAAGGATCAGCTATAACCAGACAAACACAATACAGGCAATTACTTTATCTCAACGAAAAAAAAAAAACATCGAAATAAACAGGCATCAGCCACAGAGAACGTGGTGCCAAAAAAACAAAAACTAAAACGAAATTAAAATCAGAAACAAAAATGCTGGCCAGCGAAAATTTTCAAACACACCTCTACAACCGCAATTCTATATATAAGCCCTACAATGAGGAATTGGCAAGCATGGCGAAGCAATTGACGGCAACTACGGCTGATGCAGCTGGTCTCGATGCAGCGCCAGCGACAGTTGACTACAGCAATCCAAGCAAGCAAATGTCAGGCAGCAACTGCTCAAATAGCAATAGCAATAATAACAACATAGTTGTCAATGGCCTGTCTTTTGTGCCCAGCCATCCTTCGGCCGAATTCGAGGGCTTTATTCGCGCCTGCGTCGATGAGATAATACAGCTGGCCGTCTTTCAGGGGACCAACCGCTCCTCGAAGGTTGTCGAATGGCATGAGCCTGCCAAACTGCGTAAGATATTTGATTTTGAGCTTCGGGATCTGGGTGAATCTCCAGATAAGTTGCGCCAGCTTCTCCGCGAGACAATACAATTTTCGGTAAAGACAGGTCATCCATATTTCGTCAATCAGCTGTATTCGGGCGTGGATCCTTACGCCTTGGTAGGGCAGTGGCTAACCGATGCACTCAACCCAAGTGTTTACACGTATGAAGTGGCGCCCGTTTTTACGCTAATGGAAGAGCAGGTACTCGTGGAGATGCGACGCATTGTTGGCTTCCCCAACAACGGACAGGGCGACGGCATCTTCTGCCCAGGTGGCTCGATAGCCAATGGTTATGCAATCAGTTGTGCTCGCTATCAATGTGCACCCGAATCCAAGGTAAGCATCGGGCTGAAGGCCAAAACCACTTTTGGGTTCCGTTTTATTGATCATTGTCGCTTTTACTGTTTGTGCTGTGTGTTTGAAGCCAAAGCAAGCGGAAGCGAAGTGCATGCGACCTAGACATTAACGCGTCAACATTTACAGTATAGTTGCCGTCGAAAATATTAGTCAAAGCTTGAGGCTGACTCATTGTACTCTAGACACTAGTGTAATCCATTTTTTGTAGTATTTCTAATCTTTATGATTGCTGCATTTTTTTCTGAGGAGTTTTGTGAAACCTTTTACTACATTGCTGTTGTTAGGCACTAACTTTTTTCGGTATAGCCAAATCTGAGTTTTACCATTTTTATACCCTGAACCCATTGAAAATGGAAATTCAGTGTATAATGTTTTTGTTGAAAGGCGTATGTATGTAACAGGCAGAAGGAGGCGTGGCAGACCCCATAAAGTATATATATTCTTGATCAGGATGACAAGCCGAGTTGATATAGCCATGTCCGTCTGTCCGTCCGTCTGTCTGTCCGTATGTATAAACGCGTCGTTGTCAGAACCTGTAAAAGCTAGAGACTTGAAATTTTTTATGTAGGTTCCTGTATAGCACGAAAAGATCGAGTTGTTAAAAAAATCGATAACTGTCTTAATTTTAATGTTATCGATTAAAAACGAAATCGATGCTCAGTTATATAATTCTATATAATTCATCTTTATAGCTAGAGTCTCCAAATTTTGCATTTAGTTTTAAGTGAGCCTCACGCAAATTTGTAACTCCCGTATATCAAATACTAGAGACTTGTGCTTTGGTACATACATACATATGGATGACATGATAACGCCCAACAAGTTTGATCAAAGTCGTTGGTCTAGAAAAAAAGTTATTCAACATTTAATTTCCCATAGCATTGCCATGCAAATAGCAGCCAAAGAACAGCTGACGCACCGACTTGCGCTTGTGTGTGCTTGCGCCTGTGTATGTGTGTGTGTATGTTTTGCTTGTAATGAACGTACATATGCATGTGTATATAAAAGAAACAAAGAATGCTTGGAATAGCGGTTCTTCGCAGGGTTCAGGGTATACCCTAGTCGAGCGGTCTGGACTAGAGTTTTCTTACTTGTTTTTTTTTTTTGCATTCTGATCAAAGGATAAAAAATTCTTAAATATAAAATTATGTGGTCGATAAACATTTGAATTCAGTTTCAATTGTTGGCCTCAACACGAAACAGACCATACTCTTTAATATAAAGTTTTATTTTATTTTTAGTGACTTAAATCAAGTCTGAGTGATTATTAGATATTAGCTTTACTAAATATTAAATCTAGAGCATTTTTGCTTGGAGAATTGGAAAGAAAGCGCTGTTTTTTAGTTTTTATGGAAGACGCTTGAAATTTGGAATAGGTTCTTTATCGAAACGTTTAAATTTTGAGGTTTTTATTTGGAATTCATAGTAGGCGTTGGTTCAACTGAAGGCTAGATAGATCAATAGTCTTAAGTATCATGTCGTATAAAACTTTTTTATATTTTGATAAAGGAGAAAAATTCTCTTTTAGATAATCCATTTAGATAGTCATTCACGGCCACACAGCTCCAGCCCTTAACATAGATGAATTTTTATTCGATTTGTCAGTTAGCAATTGGTTTATAAATGCATAATTTTGGGCAAATCAACAGAGCAGATCAACAAAAACATTGTCTTTAAGTAGTTTCCATTATTAACTATTTGATACAAATTTGATCTGTGCGAGCCTTAGGGGTACAAAAAAAAAAAAAAAAATATGGCTTACCGTCCTGATTAAGAATAAATGTTGTTAATGGAGTCTTGTGTCTGCAACATTTGATTTTGTATTTAAAGCTTGATCGAAAACTTAATTGAGTTTTTCAATCAAACTCATTCTCTGTATTATTATCTTTACATAATGGTCCCTTATTTATTTATCACAGAAAATTGGGTTGTTTAATGCCAAACCCTTGATAATATTCACTTCCGAGGATGCTCATTATTCAGTCGAAAAGCTGGCCATGTTCATGGGCTTTGGCAGCGAGCAAGTACGGAAGATAGCGACCAACGAGCTAGGCAAGATGCGAATAAGCGATCTGGAGAATCAAATTCAGATATGTCTGGAGAACAATTGGCAGCCGCTGATGGTATCTGCAACAGCGGGTACCACAGTGCTGGGTGCCTTTGACGATTTGTTGGAAATTTCTGAGGTTTGTCGCAAGCACAATATGTGGATGCATGTAGATGCCGCTTGGGGCGGAGGAGCTCTTATGTCCAAGAAGTATCGACAGCTGCTGAGGGGCATTGAACGGTAAGTTGTGAATCAAAAAGATGTGGAGTATGTCAGCTAAAGTTGTAAAACTCCTTGAATAGCGCCGATTCGGTGACCTGGAATCCACACAAGCTTTTGTCTGCCTCTCAACAGTGCTCGACTTTCCTCACACGCCACACCCATATTTTGAGTCAGTGCCATTCGACAAATGCCGCATATCTTTTCCAGAAGGATAAATTCTATGACACATCCTTCGATACTGGGGACAAGCACATTCAGTGCGGTCGTCGAGCGGATGTCTTCAAGTTTTGGTTTATGTGGAAGGCCAAAGGCACTAGAGGCTTTGAAGCGCATGTGCAGCAGGTGTTCGAAATGTCCGAATATTTCACAAACAAGCTGCGGGAGCGTCCCGGATTTGAATTAGTGATGGACAAACCGGAATGCACAAACATTACATTCTGGTATGTGCCACCCAGTTTGCGACAAATGGAACGCAATCAGGAGTTCTATGATAAACTCCATAAAGTGGCTCCCAAAATTAAGGAGGCCATGATCAAGAAGGGTTCCATGATGATCACATATCAACCATTGCGCAAGTTACCCAACTTCTTCCGACTGGTACTTCAGAACTCGTGCCTGGATGAGTCAGATATGTTGTATTTCCTCAACGAGATCGAAACACTAGGCCAAAAGCTTTAATTGGACGATCGATGTGCTTCATTCAAATTAAGAACATTCTTCTTAGGCATATGTTTGTATATATGTTGGAATTTTAAACCTTTATTTAACTCATGATAATCATATTACATCACATTTGAAATTGATTTAGTACTTTAAGCTGATGCGATAATTAAATACACCAGGTCAAGCGCTTAGATAAATTTAAAGTTGTAATGTGAAAATTCCATATAAGGATCAAAAATCCGTTTTTAAAAATGACAAACTTCTCGTGAGAGACATGAAGATTAAGTAAAGCAATAGAAATACATATATACTCTTGTATATCCTCGTCAGATTTTTTTTTTATTTTTCCGGTATCTCAGAAACACTACTTGTAAAAATGCTAGAGAGTTGAGATTGGGAATGCCAATGCAGTAAATGCAGTGCAGTTGTTGACTTCACCAAAACTTAAGATCGTTTAAATATATTGCTTATAAAAAAATATTATTTTAGCACCGATTTGCTTAGCAGATATCTCGATGTCCTTAACAAATATAAAACAAGTATATGAAGAGTTGGTAGCTCCTAGTTTATCACTTAAGCCAAGGCCATTGAGTAAGATCATTTCCGCCCGCCTTGACAATAGCGTCTTCTATACTTAAACTCTGCCCAGGCGGAATGCCATACCCGATTTGCAAACCATGCGGGTTGGAGGGTGTCTGACAGTCCATGGTACACTCTTTGCGAAGCACCGTGTCCACTTCAACAGAGGAAAAGAATGCCACCGACATCGGCAGATCTTTCAAACCAATGCGCGAAGCGCAAAAGGAGCGAGTGAGCAAATTAGTTACATGCATGCCTAGAGCTGCCTTTGGGGCCAGCTCATCTTTCACTAGATAGCGCAACTCGTCATGAAAACTCAAACAGAATCGAGCGTGTGGACCCAAAAGCCAGCGCATACTAACAAGCATTAAGTGCAGAAAGTCCACAGCTCCGCTCTGTACCACCCAATTGACGCGAGTGGGTAAAAACCGTTGCTCCAAATCCGCTTCCCCATAGCAATCCAGAGAACGACTTAGACGACAGCTGAGAAACGGTGTCTCGGGCTGCTCGCGCGTGGCGATGTCCTCCAATCGATTGAACATAGCGCTTTCCGTACCACCCTGCCAGCTGGGACGATGGAAAATCTCACTCACTGAACGATTACGCTGCAGAGCTAAGCGCCTGGCGTCATAGCTGCTGTAACTGTAACGATTGAAACACAAGCATAAGAGAATCATGTATTAAACTCATTTTGGACGTACGCTATGTCCTCCTCCTCATCTTGAAACTGTTCACGTAACCGGTACACACGCTTGCCCTTCGTTGCAGTAAACATTTTCATTGCTTTGGCTTTGGCCTCGGCAGCGCTTAACGTTGGATTGAATTGCTGAAGCAGCGTTTCAGCAAACTGCTGACCTGCGCCATAAATGCGGGCATAGTTAAGAACTTTTGCATGATCCCTTGAGATGCCGACCACCTTGGCTGTAATTGAATGCATGTCACTTCCATTCGATTTACTGCCACTTAGAGTCATCCAGCCAAGGGGTGTGGAACCGTGCTCGCCATGGGCATAGGCATCGCCTAGTACGGAAGCAATCCATAACTCTTGTGAGTCCACATCGGCGCCAACCAACTTATAGCCTGGGGGCGCTTGCACCATGGACCGTAACTCGGAGCCAATGCGATTGGTACGCGAGTTGGAAGCAGTCATCCAAGTGGACTCCATGGCTCGACGCGTCAAAGTGCCGGCGACTACGACTTGGGGTAAAATAGCTCCGTATGAAGTGCGTTGTGTATGGGATTGGAGCTCAACAGGCAGTTGCTCCGGATGCAGCCAGACCACCATTTGACCCAAAATGCGATCTCGATTGTTTCTCCAATAGGACATCATGCGAGCTATTTCAATGACACGCGCCGCAGCCTGGCACGAAGGATCTCCACTACTCAGCGCATGCTCAGAGAACTTATTTAAGAAATATTTAGAAAGCGGATTGCCCACACGAAACGAAGGGCCGTTTTTGTGAGGCAGCTTCAAAAAGAAGCAGCAACCATCTAGCACATGGTTGCACCAGACCCCCGAACCTGTAAAGCAGAGAGTATAGATGATGAAGACGATAAGTTTAAGTATTAAATTACCTTTGTATTGCTTTTCGAGGTGCAATTGTCGCTGGGAGATTTTTCTGTAGAACTGTCGCTTGCTTAGGTGTTCATCTACTTGCTTGGGAAGCAGATCCATGGCTATATCTACTTCCTCTCCATTTGCATATTGGCGCGCAAATTCGGGAATGGCACAGCGTGCGAGCAGTTGGTCAATGGGCAGGTTGATACTGCGGCTACTCTTGGATCTGCGAAAAGGCACCAGAAAACCCCAGCCGTGTTCGCGTAGATAGTGAAGCGGATAGCTCTCCCAGCAAAGAGATAACAGTTTGGCTGCTATTTGCATACCAGTGCTAATGTCGCAAGCCCCAGGGGTCCAGGGCTCCTCATTCATATTTTCTATGTAACCAGAAGGTGGCTTGCGGCATAGTTTATGATACCATTGGGGATAACCAGGGAGTAGGGGCCGTCGCGATGGCAATAATGCCCCTTGATTATAAAGATGCTGAAACTTGCGCTGCAAGCGCACCTGCTCCACGCCAAGTCCCTGTTCTGGTAGTTTCACATTGGGTAATTCTTTGCGCTTGGGGTGCTGTTTTAGCTTCAACGATTGCACGCTCCAATCCTCATCCCAGAGCCACAAATTTTTACGATATTCTTCGCCGTGAAGCAACGCACAAGCTTCTTCCGCACGTCGACCCAAATGGTATTTGGCTTCAATGCTGAGATCCTCGTAGCTTAATTGTGCATCGCGAATATAACGCTCCCAGTTGGAGTTCACGGGCAAATAGGCAGAGCCCATTTCCAGCATGCCTGCCAGCGTTACGGGATGTGGAAATCGGTCAACATACAAAGGATAAAGCGTGCATAGAATGCGATGTGTCGCCTCAACATCACCGGCACAATAGTTCACTAGAGATTGGAACTGGTGTCGCACCTGCTCCAGTGTGCCTTCCACAAATGTATTGCGTGGCTCCTTAGACAAGGGCTCGCCGCCACAATACAAACGATGCACATCACCTAAATTATTTAAAGAGCTCTGCGCCAACCAATCCAAATCCTCCACAGCGGGTTCCTTTTTTGATTTAAGCATAGCACGTTGATAGCTGGTCACTCCACTGACGCACATGTGCATCGACATAGTATCCACAAAGCGTGTATTCGTATCCTCGATGAGGTACTGCTCACGGAGTCGCGCTCTATCGTAGGAGACATTATGACCCACTACTAAAGAGGCTTCACTCTGCCATAGAGGTATGAGCTCGTTGAGTGTGTAATGCGGTCGTTCATTACCATCCACATTGATGGGCTCAACGTGCTGCATATTTAAGCGATGTTTCGTGAGCTTTGGACTTACCCAGGAGTACCAGCGCTTGGTGCTCACTGCTGTTGCAAGTACTGGGTCATTGCCCGCGCGCACGCATACTTCCACATCGAAAATTATGCCCTTTTCGAGTGGCTGTGCAACAGGCGTCGCAGTGCCATCTACTGGATCGTAGGCTGTCCAACCGGCATAGAAAGCCCAACGATTGGGTTTTGTAGGTAGCTCCTTGCACGCGACCAGCGCTTGGAGTAGTTTCTTATAGGGTGCCACCTGCTCTTCGGCTATAGCATGGAAATGCTCTTCAATGTTTTGGCCTCGCAACGGCGGCAGTTTTAACTCCACATCCGGCAAGGGTGATGTGCTGGCCACATTGATGCCATGACGTAGTAATTCCGAATTGTACGCTTTGGCAGCGACGTGTTCTGCCTCAGAGTATTTTCGCATAGTCTGTGGAAAGAGCTGGGAATGCAAATTCTGTGAGATCATCTGTATTTTTACCAAATTTTCAGCATATTCCTTATTAGTGGAAGCGTTTGTTTTTGCAGGAACCACATGTTCTGGTTTGAATTTTGTCTTGTTTGGGAGTTTACGATAGATCTTTAAGCTGCTGCTGGCGTAATGTTCACGCCCTGCTTTGGAAGCGTAACAACGTAACAGGCGCATTACAATTTAACTGTTTGACAGAATATTATTCAAAAAATGTAAGAAAGTCTCGACGCTCAATGCAAAAAACCCAAACTTATCGAAATTGTAATCGATAAGCCGCCACAAGCATTGATATTGGAATGACACTGACTTGTAGAACCAAGCATACAACACATAGACGGGTATATGTGGTTAGTGATACTAGTTTGTGCGTCTAACCTTTTCATGAGAGTGGAATATTCGTGGGCTTCAATTCAAGAGACACGTTAAATTATTGTTAATGCTTACACTATACTGCAATCATAAATCGAATGTCAATTAATCTTACTGAATGTGCCTAGTTTTGAATGAATCGATCCAATGATACAACAAATTTCTAATCTTTACTTTACTATCAAGTCTCAAAGAATTTATAAAGTTTATAAAGTTTATAAAAAGTAACTTAAACAAACCATTTGAAAATTAATTGAATTAGAGCCTTATGTTTTCGAAAAGATAAAATAAACTATATAAAATACCCACACAGCATTTTTTATACTTTTTCACGAAGCGTAAAAGTATATTGGTTTTGTGCAATGTCCGTCATGCTGTCCGTCCGTCTGTCCGTATGAACGCAAACCATTTCCACGCTATTGAAGCTAGAAAAATTTGATATATATATATATATATATATATATATATATATATATATATATATATATATATATATATATATATATATATATATATATATATATATACATATATATATATACTCGTGTATGCCCTCGTCAGATAGTGTCAAGATTTTCTCGATACGCCCACTAGGGGCGTGGCAAATCGGAAAATGCATTTTCCTGCATCTCAGAAACACTACTTCTAGAAGGGCTAGAGAGTTGATATTTGGAATGAACCCTCATGTCGATCCATTGGGTGGGTGGCAAACTGTATCTTGTATAGTTTTAAAGCTAAAATGTCCAAATTTGGCACGCCCAAGAACAGCTGACGCAATGACTTGCGCTTGTGTGTGCGTGCGTTTGTGCGTGTGTGTGTATGTTTTGCTTGTAATGAACGTACATATGCATGTGTATATTAAAGAAACAAAGAATGCTTGGAATAGCGGTTCTTCGCAGGGTTCAGGGTATACCCTAGTCGAGCGGTCTCGACTAGAGTTTTCTTACTTGTTATACCCTGAACCCATTGAAAATGGGAATTCAGGGTATAATGTTTTTGTTGAAAGGCGTATGTATGTTACAGGCAGAAGGAGGCGTGGCAGACCCCATAAAGTATATATATTCTTGATCAGGATGACAAGCCGAATTGATATAGCCATGTCCGTCTGTCTGTCTGTCCGTCCGTCAGTCTGTCCGTCTGTCCGTCCGTCTGTCTGTCCGTATGTATAAACGCGTCGTTGTCAGAACCTGTAAGAGCTAGAGACTTGAAATTTTTTATGTAGGTTCCTGTATAGCACGAAAAGATCGAGTTTGTTAAAAAAATCGATAACTGTCTTAATTTTAATGTTATCGATTAAAAACGAAATCGATGCTCAGTTATATAATTCTATATACTTTATCTTTATAGCTAGAGTCTCCAAATTTTGAATTTTGGATGCCACGCCCCCTTCGCCCCAAATTTGTAACTCCCGTATATCAAATACTAGAGACTTGTGCTTTGGCACATACATACATATGGATGACATGATAACGCCCAACAAGTTTGATCAAAGTCGTTGGTCTTTAAAAAAAGTTATTCAACATTTAATTTCCCATAACATTGCCATGCAAATAGCAGCCAAACAACAGCTGACGCGCACTTGTGTGTGCTTGCGCCTGTGTATGTATGTGTGTATGTTTTGCTTTTAATGAACGTACATATGCATGTGTATATAAAAGAAACGAAGAATGCTTGAAATAGCGGCTCTTCGCATGGTTCAGGGTATACCCTAGTCGAGCGGTCTCGACTAGAGTTTTCATACTTGAACCCATTAAAAATGGAATATCAGGGTATAATGATTTTGTTGAAATGTATGTAACAGGGAGAAGGAGGCGTCTCAGGGAGACAAGCCGATTTGATATAGCCATGTCCGTCTGTCCGTCCGTCTGTCCGCCCGTCTGTCCGTTTGTCCGTCTGTCCGACCGTATGTATGAACGCGTCGATCTCAGAACCTATAGGAGCTAGAGACTTTAAATTTAAATTTATGTAGGTCCGTGAATAGCACGAAAAGATCGAGTTTGTTAAAAAAGTCGATAACTATTTTAATTTTAATGTTATCGATTAAAAACGTTATCGAACGTTAGTTATAAAATTATATCTCCCACGTCTTTATAGCTAAAGTCCCCAAATTTTTTAATAAGTTTTATATTTACTTTATGCAATTTTGACTTTTGTTAAATTTTGGATACTGGCTCCAAATTTCCTCAAATATTTAAATTGAGATTAGTTGCACTCAAAGCCAGTAAATGAATGGGTTTACATTTTTAAAAATTGGAAAAAATTTAATAAAATATGTTGAACATAAGCTGAAAATTTCATTCAAATCCATTAATTCAAAACAAACATTTGGCCAATTGGCCAAACACGTGACCAGCAACGCAAAGCAAATTGTTTTCCTATACATGTGCACACATACACATTGAGCTGCGTGCATCTAGCAAATTCTAAGAATCGCATGTTTTAGTGTACATATTTCCAGTAGGTGGCGCTATGATTTGCTAATTATCAGCTGTTCAATAAATCGAAACATGGATGGTGCTATTCTATCGAACCATAGATGGCGCGCTTGGCTAAACAATTGAAAATGAATTGAATTTAGTTTTCTGTGCATTTATACGAAATGCTAATTATGCAGTATTTTAAAAAACGCAGATAGCGCGGGGTTTAGGGTATCTCCTAGTAGGGAGCCCCGACTAGAGTTTTCTTACTTGTTTTTTTTTGTATAAATTGGAAGAATTAAATCTGCTTAGTTGTTAAAAATAAGATATTTTTATATATATGTAAAAAAATTGTATACATTAAACAATTGAAAAAGTGATTTTTTTTTACATTTTGTCAAAAATACTGCGCATCCAAACTGCAACTGACATTTTGTTCTTAACAAAAATAAAAATTAACTTACTACAGTTGAAATGGAAACGTACATAAAGTAAACACAGAAATGGGGTAAAACGCAACAGATTTTAGGGATGTACTCAGATCTGCATGTTACGCATGCTTCCATTGATGCCATCCTGTTCGACCGTCCAGATGACCAGCTGGCCATCGACTCCAGACGTGGACACCTTGTTAGCACTTGCCTTGTCACCCGAAAACAAACGAATGCTGGTAATGGCGTTCTGGTGAATGGAGTCCACGACAACATCCGTATTTTCAGTGCGCATATTGCAGTCCATGGACCTAAAGAAGTGCATGGCTGTGATACCCCCTGCTTCACGTTTCTCCGATTTGTCCAGCTTTCCACTTTGCACAAGCTTGTTATCCGAAGTCAAGCTGTAGAGCAGCGGCTCACAGCTGTAGCCAGCCACAACGACAGATGTGGAGGAGACCCACTCGCAGGACAGGAAAGGCAAGTAACCGGTACGACAGCGAATTACCGTATTCCCATTGGTGGCATCTACAATGCTCACACAGCTATCGTGACCCACCCAACACACTTTGTTACCATCAATGGAGAAACTGACACTGTTGATCCAGCCTCCTCCAGAGGTCGACGAGTTCTTGAACTCTGCCATGAGTTGACCCAGTGGTTTACGATTGCCCCAGCAGGTTGGCGTGGGCGGCTCCTCGATGTCCTTGATGAATGCAGAAAAGACGCGCACTTTGTAGTCCGTGGAACCAGCCACCAACAGCACATTATTCGGATGCCAGTCCAGCGAGGTTACCGTTGATCTTATCGGCTTCTTAATATGCTTCGACACCCACCAATCGTTCTCTGATTCAAAGTAACACACCGAAATGAGACGTGCTCCAGAGCCGACGGCAAATTTATTCTCTGCTGGCGACCATTTCACGCAAGTAGCAGCACGATTAATCCGTAACAGCACCAAAGTTGGCTTCCATTTGCCATCCTCCGCTTGCGTCCAAACATACGCATTTCGATCTGCGGCACAGCTAACGATGCGATTAGTTTCCTTTGCCCAATCGATGCCCATCACACGCAAATCATGCTGGTTGAGCACATCGGCAAGTTTCCACCCGTGGCCTTCCCGGCTGTAGATGTGAATCTCATGGTTGTTAGGCGACAAAGCGATTTCTGAGTTCCGTGAGTCATAGATTAAAAAGTCTAATTTTTCTTTATCTTACTTAACACTTGCGTCACTTACGGGAGCGGTCCTTATTCCAGGCGTGGCAAGTTATGGCAGCCGGCGTGTTGCCAAAAGTGTATTTTTCAGCCATGGTAAATCTAATTAATAAAAGCAGCTAATCGGAAAATGGGTACCACACACACAGTCGACTTCTTTTTTCGCTATTTTTTGGGCGTTGCTTTTCGGTTGCGTGCAGCTTTCTAGGCTCTGGTTTTAATCGCGGACTCTGGGCCGTCTACACGATTAACCTATCTGTAAAATAAAAACTTTGATTTATTTAATCGAAATTTTAGGAAAATGCTCACGCAAAGACGTGTAATCGTTTGCAAACTGACAAGGTGCAAGAATAAATTACATTTGGTGGATAGTGTTGAGCAACATTAGCTCACCATTTATCGATATAAGAGTGACTCACTATACTAAATATGGCGCGAGTTAGTCGGTTTCGAAACATTTACTACGCATAGTGATGATGGTTTTCAATACTTTTATGTACTAGGATTCAATTGAGGCGGATCATACTTTTAAAAGTTGCAGAATGAGCGAGTACAAAAAGTCGACTACAATTTACGTTGAATTTTTGTTAATTCAGGACTATCACTTTTTAAATAAGCGTAATCGATTAAAAGTATTGGAACTCTAGTATTTATATTGTGATACACTTAGTATCTTTTATTGCTTAGACCAATAACCATACGACAAATATATATGTAGATGGATATCTAAAAGAAATTTTTTCAACATATTAACTATCGTGCACTGCTTGTGCATAGATATATGCACATATGTATGTACATATTTGAGTGTAGAGTAGGGTGGCCACACGGGTCTCAGGGCATACCATGATTGAGTAACACTAGGTTGCTCAAAGCGGTCTGTTAAGTTAACATTGGAACGTCACTCTTACGGAAATTCCTTAGTGCGCGCTGAACTTTGTATGAAAATTCACGAGTTTTGACACTGTTATCTATGTTATAGCCAATAGACAAAATAAAAACGTAAACGGTAACCAGTTCCCAGTTATGAGAAGATTCCCAAATCTGGAAATATAAGAGTTTTAATCATTTTTTTTTTAGATCTAAACCGCTTTTTGCGGCTATTGCTCTGGTAGTCCTCTGACCGCTTTCCCTTTCGTGTTGAATAGCTTAATACTTTTCATTCCAAGGCTTAAATTTACAAAACTAAAGAGTATTAATAAGTATTATTTGTTTCCCATCAATCCATATCAATATATATCTGCTGCTGTCTATCAATATATTACAAATCTGATGCCCAACGTCGATGAACAGTGTTGTTAGCTTCTGCCCAGATTTCTGGAGGTAGTTCCATACATACACACATTTTATTTAGTTATTTCGGATAATTCTGACACTGCAGCAGGTGTGAGCCGCAGCTCTATTGATATGTGGATTATACTTAAATATTTTGACATATTGTCATAAACAAGCATTACTTATGCTGAAAACCCAGTCAATTCTGTCTTTTAACCATTTATTCTGACTTACCACCCACTTTGGGCAGTTCATTGCTGCTGCCGAATGGCCTCTCAGTTCATGCCATTATCTACATAGTTTTTTTTAATTTAAGGAAATCAAACGTAGATTGACCATTCTTATGGTGCCTATTAATAAAATGGAGCACTAAATTCTTTATTTTGGTTGGTTTGGCGCAGTTGCTGGGTGTCAGTTTAAGTGCCCGCCAAACTTCAGCAGGGATAACAGAGCAGAATGGGAAAATGTGACGTTACAAGACGTCTGTTAGTTAACAGCCAAAGTAACGGAACTCGTCTTTGCATAACTTATGGTATCTTTTAACAGTGTGTCGTGCTATGGTGTCTTTTAACAGTGCGATTGAGTAACATATGGTGTCTTTTAACAGTGAGTCGTAGCCATTTTTCAGTTGTAGGTAAAGCATTGTCGAGATAAGCGTGTGGGTTTGCGTTTAGTGTTTTATTGCCTAAATTTTAAATTGAACTTACAAAATAAGCGATATGTTTACGTTTTTCGTAATTATTTCGTCGCTACTCTTGACGCTGCAGCTTGGCTTAGCTCTAGAATTTCAAGATTGTGGCTCAAAGACGGGAAAATTCACACAAGTCACCATCGAAGGCTGCGATACCACAAAACCGGAGTGCCTGCTACGAAGAAATACTAATGTTTCAATTTCGATAGACTTTGCATTGGCCGAAACGGCTTCGACCGTTAAAACCGTGGTGCATGGCAAGGTTTTGGGCATCGAAATGCCCTTTCCACTCACTAATCCTGATGCCTGTCTTAACAGCGGTCTCAAATGTCCATTAGAGAACAATGAAGCCTATAGATATAAGGCTACGCTACCCGTACTGAAGAGCTATCCAAAGGTCTCAGTGCTAGTTAAATGGGAGTTGAAGGACCAGAACAGTGTGGATATCGTGTGCGTTGAAATTCCCGCTAAAATACAATAAAATGCGAACACTTAAAACTGTTTAACCTGCACTATTGTATTCTTATTGTAATCTAATTTAGAATAAAGAAAAGCGTATAAAAAGTAATTCAGGTGATTTTGTTCGTTACGAGGCCGAGCTATTTCGGTTGACTGTCATTGCCATCGTTTTCTTTGTTTGCGTTTTGATTGCCCTTTCCGCTATGTGCGGACTGTTTGCTATAAATAATGGTGAATAAACCTAACAATAACTGAAATGCAAATGGAGAATTTATGTTTGATTAGTTCTCAATTGTTAACATTTTGTGGGTAAGGATATAAAAAGATGTTGCAACTGACCCATTAAATATTATTCAGTAAGTAGAAAACCATATAGTACATATGGTTTAAAATTATGTAAGCATTCAGTCATGCTCAAACCCTATTATCTTCAAAGTTTGCTTGAAGCAAAATAAGGCTCGAATAAAAAACTTAAATATTTGAAAAATGTCGATGTATTTTTCCTGATTAGTTATCACCTACTTTTAAAAGAGTATGGTGTATTCAAATATCATATCAACATAGAAATATTGTGTTATATGCATAAATGTTGTATAACAATACGATGTTTTCTTAAAAACCTTTGAAACTAAATAGAATAACATTATGATTTCAGAATGGTCATCATGTTTCGATCACCGTTACAATTGTTTTAATTCTAAATTATATTATTTTTGTAGTGTTTGTCGAGATGCGATTTCTTTGTCAGTTCTGTTGGTTCTGATAACTTTCTTTGTTTATGTAGGCAACGCAGCTGATTATGACTAAGCATATACATATATGATCAATATTTAGTCATGTTTTGTGCGTTAGGAACAATGAAACCCTTTTGAAAATATGCAAACGTATTCACACACTCTCCCATTCTTTCCCCATAGAACTTTATGTTATGTCGAATTCTTAACTCACATTAAAAACAAGCTTTATGGACATCTGTATGCTAATGATCAAGTCTAACTACCGTATTCGACCAACATCTTTTTATACCCTGAACCCATTGAAAATGGGAAATGTAGGTTCGTGTATATCACGATTCGATCGAGTTTGTTTCAAATAATCGATAACTATCATCGTTTTAATGTTATCGATTAAAACCGATATCTTCATTTAGTTATAAAATTCTATTTAAAATCTTCAAATTTAGCATTTAGTGTTATTTGGGTCTAACGCAATTTTGGTTTTTGTTAAATTTTGGGTGCCACGCCCCCTTCGCCTCAAATTTGTAAGTCCCGTATATCAATTACTACTGCTTTGGCACATACATACATATGGATGATATAATCACGCCCAACAAGTTTGATCAAAATCGTTGGTCTAGAAAAAATGTTATTAAACATTTAATTTCCCATAAAATTGCCATGCAAATAGCAGCCAAAGAACAGCTGACGCAACGACTTGCGCTTGTGTGTGCGTAATGAACGTACATATGTATGCATGTGCATATAAAAGAAACGAAGAATGCTTGGAATAGCGGTTCTTCGCAGGGTTCAGGGTATACCGTAGTCGTAGTTTAGAATTTTAGAATTTCTATGCTTCGAAGTTCGAACTGACGGATTGCAATAAGTCAACTACACTGATTGCGCTGATCAAAAATATAATGAACTTAAGAAGTCCACCACGTATTCATTCATCTGTCCCTGCCTATGTACAGAAATTATACTTTAATTTTTACGAACTTTGAAAACCAGATCACGCGACTGAATAATTCTCGTTCAATGCTAAACACACAATGACATTTACCACAAAAGAATATTTTCCATTTTTGTACACTTCAACACCCGAACCATATACTTTTAAAGGATTTCTTTAGAAGAGGACAAGAGTGATTCACTTACAACAAGTAAGAAAACTCTAGTCGGGGGTGCCGACTAGGAGATACCCTATCTGCGTTTTTTAAAATACTGCATAATTAGCATTTAGTATAAACGCACAGAAAATTCAATTCAATTCATTTTCAATTGTTTAGCCAATAGCGCCATCTATGGTTCGATATAATAGCGCCATCCATGTTTCGATTTTTTGAACAGCTGATAATTAGCAAATCATAGCGCCATCTACTGGAAATATGTACACTAAAACTTGCGATTCTTAGAATTTTCTAGATGCACGCAGCTCAATGTATGTGTGTGTATGTGTGCACATGTATAGGAAAACAATTTGCTTTGCGTTGCTGGTCACGTGTTTGGCCAATTGGCCAAATGTTTGTTTAATAACTTCTGCGCGAATTAATGGATTTGAATTAAATTTTCAGCTTATGTTCAACATATTTTATTAAATTTTTTCCAATTTTTAAAAATGTAAACCAATTCATTTATTGGCTTTGAGTGCAACTAATCTCAATTTAAATATTTGGGGAAATTTGGAGCCGGTATCCAAAATTTAACAAAAATCAAAATTGCATAAAATAAATATAAAACTAAAAAAAATGTTGGGGGCTCTAACTTCAAAGACGTGAGTAATAACTAGCATTCGAATCGGATTTTGCTAAATTTTGGGGTGCCACGCTCCCTTCGCCTCAAATGTGTAAGTCCCATGTATCAAATACTAGAGACTTGTGCTTTGGCACATACATACATATGGACGGAGAATGCACGGAATAGCGGTTCTTCGCAGGGTTCAGGGTATACCCTAGTCGAGCGGTCTCGACTAGAGTTTTCTTACTTGTTTTTCAAATAAACTTGACCTGCGCGTGCCATTCAGGGAGCTACATAAAAATTTCAAGTCTCTAGCTCTTGTAGGTTCTGTAGGTTTCAATGGGTTCAGGGTATAAAAGAGATGTATTTATAGCAGACATAAAACTGTGCGACTAACATATGTTCTCAAATATCTGTGTTAGAGACATGTAATAATGTAACGTGAAATAGCCAGAAAACGTTATGACTACATTTTCAAGTGTTGATTTAAATCAAAACCTAAAATCACCTTCAATGAGGACGACGTAAAATCGTATTTAATCTGCGAAATGCTAGAAATTGCTTTTCAGAAAATCGTCATTAAATGCAGCAGCACATCTTCTGGGTAGCTGCTCCAGCTGTGTCCTTATTGAAATTCAATTTGATCCACATCAAGCTGAACGTATTCGATGGTGGCTGCCAGTCCTGGCTCCTGGATACTGGCTGCTGTCTCCTGACTGGTTGTTCCCCGACTGATTAAATATTAATTGTAAATTTTAATTAAAATAAACGTTTCCGATTACGGCAGTAAGTTGACATTGTTCGGGTAAACTATGTGCTGCTGTTCGCTGGCTCACCCATTTTACAAACTGTTCAGCAAACGTGGTGACAGCTACATACGATTGTGTGCGTTCGAAGCACTCGCTGAACATGAGGTTTTCCCCGTAATCGGAAATGGCAACACAAATCCATTATTATTCAGTTATAGATTGAAACATGATTGGTCTTTTTACAAAATTTGCATGTTGTCATATAAGGATTTTCTTTCTATTGACTTATTCCTCATTTGGCCTCACTAAATATGTACATGAACATTTCTGAAATTTACCATACACCATATACCATATACCATATAAACACGCTTTGCACATTAAACTTTTTTTTTATTTCCATATTAATTAGATCTGCGACTTATCATCTGCATGGTTTAATTCATTCATATTTATTTAATTAGGCCTATCGTTCTTTGCTTTTCATGTAACAACATTCATTTTGTAGGCTTTCATTTTTGTTTCATTTATTTGGACTTTTGTAAAATTCATCAAAGTGTTTTCTTTTGTTGGGGAGATCTTATCCTAAGAATGGTTTGTTTAGTATAAACAACATTTATGTAGAGTGAGGCGTTCCCATTAAACGAGTTTATTAAAGATGTTACATATGTGTTACATATATATATATATATATATATATATATATATATATATATATATATATATATATATATATATATATATATATATATATATTGAATTTCCATTTGACCAGTTAAAAAAAATGAAACTAAGCTACATTAATAAAGATATAGAATGTTGGCAGCGAAATTGGCAATG
This sequence comes from Drosophila mercatorum, assembly GCA_961210405.1. Taxonomy (NCBI): domain Eukaryota; kingdom Metazoa; phylum Arthropoda; class Insecta; order Diptera; family Drosophilidae; genus Drosophila; species Drosophila mercatorum. The sequence continues at coordinate 646,630 of CAUIUS010000002.1, read as the reverse complement.
GTCAAAATAACTATAAAGCATTCTCCATTTCGGATAATTGGAGTGTACAAAAAGTCTATCACAGAAGATACACAAAAACTCAACTTACCAAAAATTAGCAACAATAATTACTAATGACAATATTAACTAATACTACAGTAGACTTTATTCATAATCCGTAATGACTTAGCGCCAAAGCAAAGGAAGTCCGATCAAAATGTAGGAGCACCATTTACAAGGATTCCATAAAGAATCTGCTGCTGCTGTAGCAAAAATCTTAACGTTACTCCAATCGCTGAGTCCGGCCAAATTTCGTGAGGCAGCACGCATTAAATATGTCGTATTACCTTGTAGGTGGGGTACGATGAAGCGATGCCCTGAAAAAGAAAAAAAAAACATTTTCATTGACGAATTAAAGTTTTTTATTAAACTTCTTAGTCTCTTGATGCAACTATAAAATAGAACTCCGTAATAGAACTGTGACTTTAAGGGAAGTGACTAGCAGGCGACAACAAAATTTTGTCACAAAAACTATAGTTTGTACTGTCCGCGACTAGGAGATTCGTCCGCACATCATTTTAAGCTTCTTAAATAAACTAACAGTAAACTAAGCGCCGAACTTGGGCTGGAGTAATGGCTATAATAAATCAACTTAAATACTCAATAACTTCCTTTCAGAGTGTGATAAATTTATTAATTTCTTTATTTATGTAATTATTTATTTATTTATTTATTTACTTATTTATTTATTTATTTATTAATGATATTAAAATTAAAATTATTTCAAAATATCATCAACCCGATGGGAGTATTTTATTTGAAAGTCCGGCCAGCCATACCCCAATTCTCACCTCTTGATGGTCAGCGATATGATTGGACTATAGAAGATAGAAGTGTTAAGGAAACTTAACACGTAAGAAAACTCTAGTCGAGACTGCACGACTAGGGGATACCCTGAACCCACACACACAGGCGCACGCAAGTGAAAGCGCAAATCACTGCGCCCACTGCCCATGGGCATATGTATGCCAATAATAAGGGAAATTTAATGTTAAATAACTTTTTTTAAAGAAACGTTTTTGATCAAACTTGCACTGCGTGATCGTATCATTCATATGTGTTTATTTGCCAAAGCACAAGCTTTAGTATTTGAAATACGAGTTTTGCAAATTTTAAGCGAAGAAGACGTGACATCCATAGAAATAAAAGCAAAATTTGAAGAATCTAGTTATAAATATAGAATAATATAACAGAGTGTAAACATCGTTTTTAATCGAGAACATTAAAATTAAAATAGTTATCGATTTTTTAAAACAGACTCCATACTATACGGATACCCACACAAATTTTCAAGTCTCTAGCTGTTATAGGCTCTGAGATCGACGCTTGGAAAACCACTTTAATAAGTAGTCCAGTTCATCAAAATTTTCCCCATCATGCTCCGGCACTTTGAGTGATTTTCCTAAGAAAAGCCAAAAACAAAGTTTTTATACCCTGAACCTATTGAAAATGGGAAATCAGGGTATAACGCCCCCTTTACCTCAAATTGCTAAATCACGTATTTCAAGTACTAGAGACTTGTGCTTTGGCACATCACATACATGAATGAGAAAAAAAGTTATTAAACATTTAATATCTCATATTATCGGCGTCTTGCAGCAGCAGCGAAGCTGGTGAGTCATAATGCACAGTTAGCAGAATGTGTGCTATTGTGCGTGCGTCTGTGTGTGTATTGCTTGCTACATATGTACATCTAAAAGTAACGGAGAATGTTAGCGGTTCTTAGGAATCGCAGTTCTTCGCAGGGTTTAGGGGATCTCTTAGTCGAGCAGTCTCGATTAGAGCACTCTTACTTGTTAGAGATATGAGTATTGACACAGAGTTTTGAGTCGAAGAGTACACCAAGATCTTTGCCTAATAAAATCTTTTGCTAGGAATCATTATTAATTGAATAATTAGGAATATAAAGAATAGTACAGCAGAAGGTCAATCATACATTAAGAACAGTTTAAATTCAAGCAATTGGCCAAGCACCAAAGTTGAAAGGAATTAATTAATCTTGTAAGAGTAGATAATAGATTGTATTCCAATACGAGGGACAAAGTTTTACGTCATCTGCATACATAAATATCATTGAAAACGAAATACCACTGAGAAGGTCGTTTATAAATTGCGAATAAAGTATTTTAACTTAATTAAAAATTAATTATAATTATAATTATATGTATATATGACCTACCACGATGGAACGAGAAGTCCCTTTGCTTGGCATGACTCCAATTGCCGGCACAGTATTTGAAATCACTTTCACTTATGTAGGCAACACGATATCCATAGATTTGCATCTCATCCGAGACATTTGCCATGCGTGGCGTACGTAGATCCAGCTCGAAGGCATCCGAATAGAGGCGCTTGAGTTGGAAACGCGTGGGTGCAATGGGCTTGGCGCCCAGGCGTAACTTAATGATTCGTTCGAGCATGCCTAGCGGGTTAGCCACCTTACACTTGTAGTCTCCAAATTGGCTAGCATTGCGAATATCCAGTTGCAGAGTTGCTCCATAGTCGGCCATGAAGATGCGATGATTGAAGCCCACAATCCCTTTGCCATTGTGCAGCCACGTAAACGATGGCGGCGGTTCGCCCATCGCATCACAGCTGAGATTCACGGAGCCACCCACATAGGCATATTGCATCGGCAACGTTTCGTTGTAGAACCACTGAGGTTTATCTAAAATTATAGACCAAATGATGTTTGAGGAGAGTTAGGGGCTACCAAAAAACTAGCACAGCATGAATGTTAAATTAGGACGCTCAAGGTACAGCTAGATTCAACCGATTCTATTGGGGGTAGCAGCAGCTGTTCACCCAATAACCCCATGCTCCATTCTAGCGCAAACTGATGGCACATTTTAGCATTTGCTGGTCCTTGCCCTTGTCGAAAATATTGCAGTCATCCTTGGGTTTTATTGCTCAGAAAATGCAAACATACTAGTATATTGCAAATTTGCAGCATTTGGATTGGGATACAAATTAGTTTTGCCATCCATTGGCTGCTGTTTCCTCAGCAGTGGGTCAGTGGGCGGTCAGCTTACTCTCACCTATCATCTTCGTTCCCGCCCTCGCCATCGACCGATGGTAGTCGGTAGTCATTAGTACAATTTTGACGGTAATGGCAACACAATTGCAATTGCAAAGAGGGAATTCCGGAAGAAAAGCAAATGTCAATTTTATGGTTTAGTGTTAGTCTGCTTATAGAGCAGGCGTTGGTCGTTGACCATGTCGATCAAACCACATTTAATTGGAACTGTTTAGGAAACTGTTTAGGAAGCTGTGTTCAAGTTAACACTTTGATTGACGTAATAGGCAATATTGCTACATAGCAATATGAGCTATATAGCTCATCACACAATTAGAGCAGCCTTTGAGTAACTTGATTTGTTTGGAAAAGCCCGTTTTAACCAATAGTTATAAATAGTCTCGAAAAGTCTCTAAGAGTAATTAAGGCCGTGCCATGGCAAAGCTAATAACACTCTTTAGTTTCCCAATCGAGTCTCATTCCCAAATGTAGTTCTTATACTAATGTAATTGTTATAAAGCACAGATAAGAGATTCACTATAGAGATTCACTTTCATAAATAGGCCTAATTTAATAATAGTTGACGACACTTGTTAGCTAACAATAAATGATTTACAAGTGATTTTTTTTATAAAGTCTCAGTCGCACCTTACTGCGCCTTACCCTATTGCGATACTCACGTTGTATCCTTAATAGTATAGTTATTTGATCCGAATCTGAAAATGTGGGAGTTATTCGCATGGCTCGGCATGTATATTCGCCTGCATCCGATTGGCTAACATTCTTGATAAAAAGTCCATCGGAGAGTCGTTTGTGCTTGGAGGAGTTACCTGCTATACGAAGCAACGAATATAAATTTAGCAGACTATTTACCTTTTACCAAACTCTGATATATTACGAACTATTTATATATTCGCCATTGTGTAACCAGGAGACTTCCGGTACAGGTTGACCGTTTACAAAGCATTTGACCAGAGCATCGCGTCCTTCGCGCACCGATTGCACCTGCTCCGTTTTGTCGAATGATATTTTTTCTGTTTGTTTGAGAATACGGAAAGAATTGTAAAAAAAGTTAAGTATTTAGATTAATGATTGGGTAACTGGTGAGATGAAATGCTAACGTCAGAAGTCTGAGAAGTCTGAAAACTGACTTTAATATGGGTATCAGTAATGCTAAGCGCCACATAATACTCTATGAGAGTAAGGAAGGGAGAAGAAGAATATGAAGAGATAGTAGAGGGAGAGAGAGAGAGAGAGAGATGGTCAAGGGCTTACGATAAATGCAACTAGTTTTTCTAGCTGGCAAGCTTTAGTAAAATCTTAAAACTGTGTTTTTTTTTTTGTTAATTCAATTTGTTTGCTGCTTTGTTGTCAGAGACTCTATAGCGCATTTAAATAACAGTAATCATCAAAAATTTGGAACATTAAATTTGAGCAAAATGCCTACTTTATTTGGTATGATAAGCTATTGACTTCTGATTCTTTAATGTTGTTTAATTGACAAATGTTTATTAAGTATTTTACCAATAAAATTTAATTAACCATATAAGCTGAGGAATGTACTTACGATTAACAAGAAGCTCAAATGACTTTCTTGGCTCTTGTGCTGCAGATGAATCCATTTCGCAGGTCCAGTTGCCCTTGTCTTCCAGTGAAATATGTTCAAAGACCAGAGCGAGTAGACCTAAGTAGGAAACATTATTATTGATAGATTGAATATAATGCTGTTAAAGTAGGTTCTTAAACTTCTTAATGAACCAACCTGTCTTCTTTTCAATGTGAACGCGTCCTTTGGTATTTTCACGGGTTTGACCCCTGGGATCACGCCACTTTGTGTCTATATCCTTTTGCACTGTTTTGCAAAAGATGATGAAGGAGTCATTTACAAAATGCGTTATTGACGGGGTCGACGGCGTCAGAGTAAGGGGCGACAATAGATGACGGGGAAATATATCTACTATGGCCGTGGATGAATTCTCCAGCTCCACGTTTCCAAAGACTGCAGCTGCTGTAACAAACGATTTATTGTATTTATTATATTTTCTCGGAACAACGCTGTCAGAGAGCACAGTTGATAAACAGATGCATACTTGTATATAAATATGAATTCTGCACATAATATTTGCTAAAATCAGTGCAAGCAACCACTCAGACTATAATCTAATGCCTAAGCAGAAGGCATTCTAAACACTTTCCGTGTTGGTAATCCATATTCTACGTCTTCAACATGCCGAATTGAGGTTAGATAGAGAGAAGAACCGCTATTCCGAACATTCTCCGTTACTTTTATGTATTCACATATGTATATATATGTACATTACAAGCAATACATACACACACAAACAAGCGCAAGTCGCTGCGTCAACTGTGCTTCGGCTGCTATTTGTATGCCAATGTTAAGGGAAATTAAATGTTTAATAACTTTTTTTCTAGACGAACGGTTTTGAGTGTTGGGCGTGATCATGTCATTCATATGTGTTTATTTGCCAAACCACAAGTCTCTAGCATTTGAAATACGTGATTTACAAAGTTGAGGCGAAGTGGGCATGGCATCCGAAATTTAATAAAAATCAAAATTTTAAACAACGCATAAAACTAAACGAAATTTTAAGACTGTAGCTACAAAGATGAATTAGGAAGAATTTTACAACTAAATAACGATATCGCTTTTTAATCGATAACATTAAAACTAAGACATTTATCGATTTTTTAAAACAAACTCGAACTTTTCGTGCTATACACGAGCCTCCAAAAGTATCTAGCTTTTATATGTTCTGAGATCGCCGCGTTCAAACATACATACGTACAGACAGACAGACGGACAGGGCTAAATCGATTCGGCTTCTTTCCCTGATCAAGAATATATATACTTTATGGGGTCTGCCACGCCGTCTTCTGCCGGTTACATACATTTCAACAAAACCATTATACCCTGATTTCCCATTTTAAATGGGTTCACACGGAAGTTATTAATCAAAACGTTTGGCCAACCGGCGAACACATGGGACCAGCAGCGCTAAGCACACAGTTTTCCTATACGTGTGCACACACACATTGAACTGCGTGCATCTAGCAAATTATAAGAACCGCAAGTCTGATGTAGTCCAAGTTTATTCTACCAGATGGCGCTATGGATTGCGAATTATCAGCTGCTCCAGCGAACCGAAACCTAGATGGCGCTAATAAAACATTTAAAATTGAATTGAATTTAATTTAGTGTGCGCTTATACTAAATGAAAACTGCAGTATTTTGAAAAACGTAGATCGCTCTTTTCTTACTTGTTTTTATGTATAACAGTCGTAACTTCGCTTGGGAATATCTATATTTTCCATTGAATATTCTAGAACAATATTTAAAATGTATTACAGTATTCGAAGAGACTATGAATAACGGTTCTATTTGTTTGGGGGACCATGTGTGGTAGATAGATCATATATTTATTTTATGTGAGCTCTGGCTAACTAATGACAATTTTAATGAGTTAATTCAAATTCCGGTTTTTCATTTTACCAAAAAGAAAGCAATCAAATTTACTTCATTTTATTTTGTTAGTCATTTGAGATAATATTCTTACCATTTCCTGCTAGCTGAAGCAGACAGCTAATTAATATGAATATACCCATGTCACACGAGCTATTTAGTATTTTGTCCTTTGATCCTTCTTGCGTGGATTGCTTTGCGATTTATGAGTATTTTCGCTAGACGACGTAATCCTTTTGACGATTGCACGGTTTCTTTCGATATTCGCACTAATTACGTTATTCACTTGGGGTCACCTTTGATCAGAATAATGACACATAGAAGCGTCCAAAGAGGCGGGGCTGGCGAAAAACAACAGCCGAAATAGTTAGGCTAGCAACACATTCACATTCAGTTTCAGTTTCAGTTTCACTTTCGGTTTCACTTCGAGGCGAATAACGCACGGATGACATCATTTCCATCAGCGCCTTGAACAGCGACGGACTCGGCTTTTCTTATTTGAACTTCAACGCAGCAACTCTGACAACACGGCAAAGTCTTGATTTCCGGCAACATACTACTCCTATTTTTGTTTGATTTGTGTTTAGTTGTTCCAGCTTATATCGCACTGGCATTGCACAGGCAACTAGAAGTACGTATAAGACTCGCACTAGACTCTGTGTTAGTAGTCCAAGGTGTTTTTTGCGTTTCGTGATCCATTTCAACCGAGTGCCAAAAACGGACTGAAACAGGACCTGCTCCTCGGCTGTGCGAACCGATGCGACGCGACGCGATGCGACGCGAACGCAGCTTCAACTTCAGCTGTAATTTGCTCACACTTGATTTCGTTGCTGGTGTGTTCAAATCAGTGCAAAATCAGAAAATGGACTGAAGGACATTTCGACACTAGTGGAATTCTTTATTTTCGTCACTTTATAGAGTTTGTCGCCGAGTTCCAAAATGCAACAGTTCGTTTTGGCAACATTTAACATGTTGCTAAACATTCGAAGTGTTCGCTGGGGAATTTAACGAACCTTAAATAATAAAGCTTTCACGTTGGGGTAGCAGAAAGTTAAAAGCTAAAAGCTGTATGGCAATAAACAAGAAACGTTTCGTTCTACAAATAAAAACAAGTAAGAAAACTCTAGTCGGGGGTCCCGACTAGGAGATACCCTAAACCCCGCTCTACCTGCGTTTTTTAAAATACTGCATAATTAGCATTTTGTATAAACGCACAGAAAACTAAATTCAATTCATTTTCAATTGTTTTGCTAATAGCGCCATCTGTGGTTCGATAGAATAGTGCCATCCCTGTTTCGATTTATTGAACAGCTGATAATTAGCAAATTATAGCGCCATCTATTGGAAATATGTACAATAAAGCTTGCGGGTTTGAGAACTTGCTAGATGCTAGATGTGTATGTGTGTATGTGTGCACATGTATAGGAAAACAATTTGTTTTGCGTTGCTGGTCACGTGTTTGGCTGATTGGCCTAATGTTTTGTTTAATAACTTCTGCGCAAATTAATGAATTTGAATGAAATTTTCAGCTTATGTTCATCATATTTTATTAGATTTTTCCCAATTTTAAAAAATGCAAACTCATTCATTAACTGGCTTTGAGTGCAATTAACCTCAATTTAAATATTTGGTGAAATTTGGAGCCGGTATCCAAAATTTAACAAAAATCAAAATTAGACAAAATAAATATAAAACTTACAAAAAAAATTGGGGACTCTAGCTATAAAGACGTGGGAGATATAATTTTATAACTAACATTCGATAATGTTTTTAATCGATAACATTAAAACTAAAATAGTTATCGACTTTTTTTAACAAACTCGATCTTTTCGTGCTATTCACGGACCTACATAAAAAATTTCAAGTCTCTAGCTCTTATAGGTTCTGAGAACGACGCGTTCATGCATACGGACAGACAGACGGACGGACAGACGGACAGGGCTAAATCGACTCGGCTTGTCTCCCTGATCAAGAATATATATACTTTATGGGGTCTGCCACGCCTCCTTCTGCCTGTTACATAGATTTCAACAAAAACATTATACCCTGAATTCCCATTTTCAATGGGTTCAGGGTATAAAAAATATTATTCAAATTTGAAACTCACCAAAGCACATCGTATAACACCAATGTAAAGTCCTATAAAATTAAATATATCTATAAATTAATTCATTCGCCTCTCATACACTGTAGATGGCGTCAGAGGTTTGAGGTTTTGTCAGGACTCGTCACAACAATAGTAGAGTAAATATATAAAAATTTCCATTGCATACTTTTTGGCAGTGAAAATAACACTTATGGGCTGTGCACACTGACCATCCATCGAAAAAATATGTATAGGTGGTACATCGACGGTATAAATCGTGGTAATGATTTATTAATACTCATCGACATGAACGCTTACTCATTAAAAATTTACATCAACAATTTCAGTTATAGCCTTCTATCAGCTATTAATATATTTTTTAGTTCCATGAACATTAATTGCTTTGGTTAGATAAAATTATGAATCATTTGAATAGTATTATAACAATATTAGTCATATTCATGAGATATGGTTGTTGTCTTCGTTGACTGAGTATTCCTTCTACTCACCAGTATACATGAGAGATGGTTTCGGTCTTCGCTGTCTGGGTGTATTTCTTCTATTCACCACTATGAAGGAAACTTACTGCCACATGAATACTACCAAGACAAGTAGCTATACTTTGGTTAGATGCTTAAATAATATTCTTAGCCCGTACACACAAGGAACTGCACATGGTTTATGGCACATGGTTTTATGGTGTTCAATACCTTGATGGTAGGCGAACTAGCTGTGTTATTTTTTTTAATGGTTGTTGATCTCGCTGGAGCGTTCTTTACTGGGCTGGCGTAGGTTCTATTAGCTTCAACTTTATTTAAGCACATGTGAACTTTTTTAACTTAAAACAAGTAAGAAAACTCTAGTCGGGCGTCCCGACTAGGAGATACCCTGAACCCCATGCTATCTGCGCTTTTTAAAATACTGCATTATTAGCATTTCGTATAAACGCCCAGAAAATTAAATTCAATTCATTTTCAATTGTTTAACCAATAGCGCCATCTATGTTTCGATAGAATAGCGCCATCCATGTTTCGATTTAACTGAGCAGCTGATAATAAGGCAATTCATAGCGCCATCTACTGGAAATATGTACACTAAAACTTTCGGTTCTTAGAAAGATGCACGCAGTTCAATGTGTGTGTGTGCATGTGTGCACACGTATAGGAAGACTGTTTGCTTTGCGCTGCTGGTCACATGTTTGCTGATTGGCCAAACGTTTTGTTAATAACTTCTGTGCGAATTAATAGATTTGAATGAAATTTTCAGCTTATGTTCAACATATTTTATTACATTTTTTTCCAATTTTTAAAAATTCACACATTCATTTATTGGCTTTGAGTGCAACTAACCTCAATTTAAATATTTGGGGAAATTAGGAGCCGGTATCCAAAATTTAACAAAAATCAAAATTATATAAAATAAATATAAAACTAACAAAAAAAGTTGGACTATAAAGACGTGGGAGATATAATTTAACAACTTAATTCTGGTAACGTTTTTAATCGATAACATTAAAACGATAGTTGTTATCGTTTTTTTAAACAAACAGGTCTCTAGCTATTGTAGGTTCTGAGATCGACGCGCTCATACATACGGACAGACAGACAGACGGACAGTGCTAAATCGACTCCGCTTGTCTCCGTGATCAAGAATATATATACTTTATGGGGACTGCCACGCCTCCTTTTGCCTGTTACATACATTTCAACAAAAACATTATACTCTGATTTCCCATTTTCAATGGGTTCAGGGTATAAAAAAAAACGCGGATCACACGGGGTTTAGGGGATGCCCTAATCAGGACTCCCGACTAGAGTATTAGTTTTTTTTTTTGTAAAGATAAGGGGATTCATAGACCATAGCTGGATAGTCCGCTGAATAAAAAAGATGGGGTCTGGGATAGATCTGGTTCTGATGCAGGCGTCATTGCCAGCTTTGAATGCTTCGATGTCTTCATTCAATTAATTTATACCTGAAGGGAACAACAGAGATGCCATATCATCAGGGGTTTTAAAGTAATACTATATCAGCATGTTCTCTTGGTAAAGATATTGACATTTTTTGAAACTCCATACAAATTGAAACGAATTTCTATAAATCGAAGCGATAGCGAGTTACAACAAAGAGTCCCAGAACCTAAATGCCTGGCAGTGTTGATATCTTTTTAGTATGTGTACGCCTAAATCGTGAGTTGTTGAAAATAAAATATAAAATAAACAAAAATGTTTTAATAAACCACAAAAAGTTTGTAATCCTCTTATATATCAATCGAGTATGCAATTAAAGAATTTTGCCTACTCTTTTTTCCTTTTTTATCTGGGGCTCGTAAAACTCTACAGTAATATAAAGATAAATAATATATATTGCCGATTACGATCTTTCTGAATAATCATTGTTGTACATATATCTATTAATAACGTATCCACTGTTTTTTTAGTGGGATTCCTGAGCTCCCATGTCAGTCTATAGATAAGTCTACATATATTGTTTGTAGTGTTAATAAAAAATACTTTGCTATTTTTGATCAGCATGTAATTGATATTCTGCAAGGAGCAAATTTAGCTTCTGTTGTCATTTGGAACTTTTATTCAAATTAGTTAATTATTTATCACTTTAATTGCAGGCAAATGTGATCGCTACGCTTAAAGCCCTCGCCAAAGAAATTTAATATTCAAGATGCATTTCGAATATATGTATGTTTGGCGAGCCGCAGAATCAAAACAAAGTACCAATCATTTTGAAGGTCACCGTCACAAGTCGAATTTATTCACAAATACATTGACATACATTTATATGTATGTATATCTATTGTTCCCGAAACATGAGTGAGCGATAAGAAGGCATTAAAATGCAAAGCCACTTTGATTGCTGACAGAACTATTAACAACTCTTTAGGAATAGTGGCCAAATAGAAGTGAAAACAAGTAAGAAAACTCTAGTCGAGGCCGCTCGACTAGGGTATACCCTGAACCCTGCATTCTTCGTTTCTTTTATATACACATGCACTTGTACGTTCATTACAAGCAAAACATACACACACATACACAGGCGCAAGCACACACCAGCGCAAGTCGGAGCGTCAGCTGTTCTTTGCCTGCTGTTTGCATGGCAACGCTATGGGAAATTAAATGTTTAATAACTTTTTTCTAGACAAACGATTTTGATCAAACTTGTTGGGCGTGATCATGTCATCCATATGTATGTGTGTGCCAAAGCACAAGTCTCTAGTATTTGAAATACGGGACTTACAAATTTGAGGCGAAGGGGGCGTGGCATCCAAAATTTAACAAAAACCGAAATTGTATAAGGCTCACATAACACTAAGTGCAAAATTTGAAGACTCTAGCTATAAAGATGAATTATATAGATTTATATAACTGAGCATCGATTTCGTCTTTAATCGATAACATTAAAATTAAGACAGTTATCGATTTTTTTAACAAACTCGATCTTTTCGTGCTATACAGGAACCTACATAAAAAATTTCAAGTCTCTAGCTCTTATAGGTTCTGAGAACGACGCGTTTATACATACGGACAGACAGACGGACAGACGGACAGACGGACATGGCTATATCAACTCGGCTTGTCATCCTGATCAAGAATATATATACTTTATGGGGTCTGCCACGCCTCCTTCTGCCTGTTACATACATTTCAACAAAAACATTATACCCTGATTTCCCATTTTTAATGGGTTCAGGGTATAAAAAAAAAAACGAAAAACACAAAATGAGCATGAGAATGGGAATGAGAGTGAAAATGAGCAAGAAGTGATGTCAATTCAGTCGTCATAAATAAGTCATGAGAGAATCTGTTTCGGGTATAAATAGAAGCTGCGCCTGACCAGAAGGCATCAAAACTCAACCTGCAATTGTTTTAAAAACATCATAACTGTCTCTCTATCAAACAGTATCTGTCAAAATGATGAAGCTAGTGAGTTAAGCCAAAAATCACAAAAACTCTATCTAATACATCCCTTTTCCTAGTTCGTTGTCCTTTTCGCCGCTCTGTTCGCCGTTGCCATTGCTGTGCCAGCGCCTGTTGCTCGTGCTGCTCCTGCACCGGTTCCAGTTGCTAGCCCGGAGCCAGCTCCTCAGTTCTACTATGGTGCCAGTCCCTATGCCTACTCTGCCTACTCGGGCTATGCGTCCCCATATGCTTATTACGGTTAAGTAACCTACTCCGTTGATCCACTGGCCTTCACCCGGACTTTTGATAATTGCGTGGAAAATACACGAGCTGGAAAATCTATTTTGATTTTTAATTAAAAATGCTTTTGAAAAAAATAAGTTAAATATATGTATAAAAGAAAATGATTGATAACTAAACGCTCTCAAGTTTATAAGTTATAAAGCGGTATTGCTAAATTTTGAAGTGTCGTATAAGCCAGCTTCCATACGTGCAACAGTTTCATGAACAGCTTTCAAAAGCCATGTTGCTTAATGATGAGCAAAGTCATGTAAAACATTTGACAAAAAGTGTTTCAGCGGTTCCATGGTGTAATGGTTAGCACTCAGGACTCTGAATCCTGCGATCCGAGTTCAAATCTCGGTGGAACCTGAGACCGAAGGATTTTTTAAAATAAAAAATATTATATGATTAGTATATAAATACAAATTGTAATCAAAGCTGGAGAAAATCTTATTTTAATTGTTGTTTTTATCTTGAATAACGTTTGGGCTCCCAACAAACTAATAAATTTGAACTCACAATGCAATCCGATTATCTTTTATATTATTCGTCGTCGACCGAACATGTGGTTCCATGGTGTAATGGTTAGCACTCAGGACTCTGAATCCTGCGATCCGAGTTCAAATCTCGGTGGAACCTGACTAAATTGATTTTTTTTTGCTTTCTTTCCCGATTTTTTTTTAAATAATTATATATTATTTGTGAAGATCAGTGAACTCAACTCATTCAACTTCAACGTTCAAATGTATTAAGATAAGTTTAATAATGAGCACTAATAACACTTCTGTTTCTAAACGGTTGTTGTCTTGGCTAGCAGGGCTGCCAGACTGTACGACTTTTTTCTGGTAGCCGTGCGCATCAGCTGTTTAGCAAAATCCCAAATTCACGCATAAAAATACAAATCTGTTTTGTGCTTTGCTGCTTTTAGTTTGTGTGTTTAAAAACATTAATATGCTTCAAAAATATGTATTGAAAACTGCTTAAATGACAATACGTTTTCGTTTATCACGAATATAAAGTAATTAAGTTTAAAATTATGTGTTCTGCTCCACTTGCGCTGCTAAACTGCTACACTCGATGCCAGAGTATATAAGCATTAAATATTTACCAAAATGAGTTGCAAGTGCGTTGCAGGCGAATTCTAATCAAAAACGTAAACGCTTTGGCTTTAGCTTTGATACAATCGTGGTGAATTTGTGCGTTTGTTTATTATGTTAAAAGGCTCGCTGAAAGTGTTGATTGCAATAGTGTTGAGTTTAATGTTTACCATCTCATTGGTAAAGATTGTTTTATTGATTTGGTCTTCGTATCCGCACTGGCTGCATATCTATCCAAGATACGAGTATCAATCCATCTTCGCAGCCGACGAATGGCTAGCATACCGGAGGCTGTTTCCAGATAAGGGTAAGTCAGACTAGAGCGCAGTGAATCTTACCGTATGCATTGTGTGTTCACAAATAGGGTTATATATCTCTATGTATTCGTACTTCGACTTATGTCGCGTGTGAATAATGTGCTTTGCAATTTCAGACCTTCTTCCGAGATGTTCTTTTTAAGTAATAAATACAATTAAAAAGAGAGATAATAAAAAGAAACAGTGGAATGCCAGGTTCCACCGAGATTTGAACTCGGATCGCAGGATTCAGAGTCCTGAGTGCTAACCATTACACCATGGAACCCGCGTGATCTTCAGTCACAAAGTCAATAATAAAAAATGCACACAAATTGTATTATATGGGTAGAAAACTAGTGAAAATAAAAAAATAAAGCCTTACTAGCTTTATTTTTTTATTTTCACTATTATGTCTTTTCCAGTAAACAATATTATTAAAAAGAAAAAAACTGTTAACAATATTATTTTAAAAAAATAAAAACTGTAATTCAGGTTCCACCGAGATTTGAACTCGGATCGCAGGATTCAGAGTCCTGAGTGCTAACCATTACACCATGGAACCACTAGGTGGATCTTGTCAATAAATAATTTTGTGTCAGCAAGCCATAAACACAAAAAACGATCAGTGGCAACAATCTTCAACAAACAATCAATGAAGTTCTTCTTTATTTATTTTCCTGTTGCTATGATCTGTGCTGTGATTGAAGTGCAGCGAACTTAAACTTTAGAAAAGTATATTGTGTCGAAGTGATCAGATGTCAGAAATAAATTTATTGAAGTATTAAAGTGACTAAAGCCAATTTGTAATCAATTTAAATTTTAAATACTTAATTCTGGTTATGTAATTGTGGTATATTTGTCATTTCCTTTCTCTGCTGGGCCGGAATTTAAGGCTAGTCATAAAATATATGAAAATATAGTTGAGTCAATATATAATTCTCCTTTTCATTCAATAAGAATAAACCTAACTAAATTTCGAATATAGGCCAATTTAAGGAGTTTGATAATGAATATTAAAGAACGATGTTTGTATTTGTGCAGCTACACAATGTTTATTTAATTACATAATATTTTGCTTTGCAGCAAATCATTTTAATATGCTTATTACTAAGACTCTACTGTTATGCCGTTTATTAGGTAAACATCTTATAGTTTTTATACTATTTCACGTAGTGATACAGTATATTGGTTTTGTGCAATGTCCGTCATACTGTGCGTCCGTCTGTCAGTCTGTCCGTCTGTCCGTATGAACGCAAACCATTTCCACGCTATTGAAGCTAGAGACTTGAAATTTGAAATATATACTCGTGTATACCCTCGTCAGATAAAGTGTCAAGATTTTCCCGATACGCCAACTAGGGGCGTGGCAAATCGGAAAATGCATTTTCCTGTATCTCAGAAACACTACTTCTAGAAGGGCTAGAGAGTTGAGATTTTAACTGAACACTCATGTCGATATCCCAAAATCAAAAAACTATGGCGGATATATCTACGCCCATTGGGGGCGTGGAAAATCGGGTCACAGTGTATCTTCTACAGTTTTAAAGCTAGAACACCCAAATTTGGCGCGTGGGTTACTGTTACAATCCTATAAAGTCGCCCAAAAAATTTTTTGGCCTCGCCTACTAGGGGCGTGGCAAATCGGATCTGAATATATAGTAATTTTACTAGTTGCGTTATATTTTGCGCACTATTGATGCTAGAGACTTGAGACTTGTTATATATCCCACAATCGAAAAGTTATGGCGGATATATCTACGCCCTCAGGGGGCGTGGCAACTAATATCAGCTTATATCTCCCACAGTTTTAGTGCTAGAAGCTTCAAAATTGGATGTTAAGTTACTGTGGGCCTCCTCTACCGATTCCCCAAAAACTATTGTTACGCCCCAAAAGGGGCGGGACATAATTTTCGCATTTTTCGAATGTAAGCATCCGAACTTTAGTATGCACATGCCAAAAGTTATTTGTCTATGCCAACTGGGGGCGTGGCAAATCAAAACTGAAACATCTGCAGCTTTTGATCCAATAACGCGCCACATAATGACTTTGTGACCTTTGACCTTGTCTTTTGATTTGTCAAATTATATATATATGTTTGAAAAGAATATTTTATTAATACAAAATAACTGAAAAAACAGCAGAGAAACCGAAACCACGACCGCCTCCTATATGGTGCCCAGAGATTAGATCTATTGCACATCTGCAAGATATTATAGATGAAGCTATTGATCCAAGATCTTACGTCATCAAACCCAAAAAAAATAATATTGCAGTTCTTACTAACTGCAGCGATGACTACCGTGCAGTAGTGAAACAACTAACCAATCGAGGTCTAAAGTTTCACTGCTATCAACTAAAAGAAGACAAGCCCTACAGAGTTTGTTTAAAAGGACTCCACTCGAGCACAGACATTGAAGATATAAAAAAAGAACTTGGCTTAAAGGGTCACAATGTTGTCAATATTTTCAACCCGCGTAGCCGAATCGATAAAATCCCTTTAAATATCTTCTTCGTGGATTTGGAACAAGCAACAAACAATAAGCAAATTCATGATTTGCGTATTATTGCCCGTCAAAGGTGCACTGTTGAATTACCAAGGAAATTCAACGATTTGACCCAATGCCACCGCTGTCAGGAATTTGGGCACACAAAGCGCTACTGCCACAGAGACCCCACGTGTGTGAGATGCGCCGGGAAGCATGACTCTAAAGACTGCACTCGTCCAAAGGACCAACCTCCTACCTGTGTCCATTGTGAAGAGCAACACCCGGCCAACTATAAAGGTTGCCTCACGTATAAGAGGTTATTCAAATTGCAGGCCCCTGCGCAAAAACACAACCCGATAAAAGGCTTTAACGGTGCTCAGCGCCGCTTAGAAATTTCACAGCTGCAGTTCTCGAACAACAGTATGAACGCTACTGCATTACCAGGAAATGGCATATCATATGCCCAAGTAGTTAGAGGAAAAAACTCCCAACCAGAACCTGGCAAGCCCGATGCGGGAATTATGGAGATTCTGCAACAGCAGCAGCAACAATTTGAAGTAATCCATGCAGAACTTAGAGCAATGCGAGAGGTGCAAGCTCAACAAGCAACAGTGATGACCAGCTTAATGGCTCTAATCACTAAGCTTAGCTCCAAATAATGTCCCTACGCGTAGGAATTTGGAACGCTAATGGCTTGCGCAATAAAGCGCAGGAATTAGCAGTTTTTCTCCTACAAAGGACATAGATATAATGCTCATTGCAGAAAGTCGTGAATGCCCGACATTTAAAATTCATGGGTATGAGCACTATCAGGCCCATGGTGGAGGAACAAACAGCTTCGGTGGATCATCGCTCTTGGTTAGGTCAACACTGGTACATACACCTCTACTTCCTCATGCCAACGCAACACTGCAGTTTTCAGCCATTACAATTCCAACATCAATTGGAGAAATAGATATAGCGTCGATTTATTGTCCACCAAACAGTGATCTTTCCGTGGAGGATATTACTCAGATTCTAAGCCGAAGTAGCAACAAATGTATAATTGGAGGCGACTGGAATGGATGGCACCCATTTTGGGGAAGCATTAGGTCAAACCAGCGAGGAGAGGCAATATTTGATGCAATTCAAAGGTGTCAATATTCCATCCTGGCTACTGGAGCCCCTACACGCTACCCAATGAATGGGCAATGTCCCTCTGCAATAGACTTCGCTATATACAAAGGCATCTGCGACCGTCAACTCAGCATTGATGATTACTTGGAGATGTCATCTGACCATCTGCCGCTAGTTGTTATAGTTCATGCGCAGCCACAGCTCTTTCCATCCAGACAACGGCTCCTGCCTGCAGGATCAAATCTGGCAAAATTTAAGGTTGCTCTGCAATCGTCACTGGACCCGGAAATTGAGCTACGTACTGCAGAAGATGTGGAATACGCAGCAACTAAACTGCATGACGCGATAAAAGAAGCGGCGTATTTAGCCGCACCATCCTCCCGATCAACACAAAGTCCATATTTATACAATACAGCCCTCACCCCGCATGCTCAAAATCTTCTTGAGTATAAAAGGTGGACAAGGAGCCGATGGATCCGTACCCGGACAGAAAGTAATAAGAGAAGATACAATGAAGCCACCCGACAGCTCAAAGAAGTCCTGGCCCAGCTGCAAAACAGGCGTATTAGTGAGGCTCTAGAACGAGCGGATGCTGCCGGTGCAGAATTCCAGCTGTGGCGATATACACGCAATATTAAAAGGCAGCCACTACGTCGTCATCCTATTCGTAATGGTACTGGAGTGTGGCTAATGGGAGACGAAGCTCAAGCTGAGGCATTTGCTGACCACCTAGAGGAGCAATTCTCACCGGTGATAACAACTGGTCCAGCAGAACTAGAAGACATACGAGAAATAGTGAGCTCTCCTATTGCAGATTCTCTAGCAATTGAGCCATGCACAAAGGAAGAAGTCGTCAACCTTATAAAAAGGTAAAAGTTAAAAAAGCGCCGGGATATGACCGTATAGATGGCAAAGTACTTAGGGCCCTGCCAAGTTCAACCATTGACTTTTTCGTAGTTCTGTGCAACGCCATACTTCGCATTCAACACTTTCCAGCTTGCTGGAAACGTGCTGAAATAGTCATGATTCCGAAACCTGGCAAACCCGAAAGGAAATAACTTCCTATAGACCAATCAGCTTGCTACCGGTACTCTCCAAAATATTCGAAAGAATTTTGATGAGTAGACTGCTGAGCGAACTGAGAGAGAAAAACGCTATACCAGATCACCAATTTGGATTTAGGAGACAGCACGGCACGCCAGAACAAATACACCGAGTGGTCCAACACATTTTAGGCGCGTTCGAAGAAAAGAAATACTGCAGTGCAGTATTTCTAGACATCAAGCAGGCATTCGACCGAGTTTGGCATCTGGGACTGTTAAAGAAAATAAAAGACACTCTACCCAGTTCCTCCTTCAAGATATTGGCTTCATATCTAGCAGAACGAACTTTTCAAGTGGTAAAAGGGCAAGCAACATCGTCGACTCGTTCCGTCAGAGCAGGTGTGCCTCAAGGCAGCGTACTTGGCCCTATATTGTACACTCTGTTCACCGCTGACATGCCGCTACCTCCATCCAATAATGGTATGCTGATCGCCACATATGCTGATGATACCGCTATTCTCAGTCGGAATAAGTCGCCACATGTTGCCTCCATTAAGATGCAAACGTACCTACACGAGCTCCATAGATGGCACAAACGCTGGAGCATCGCTGTGAACACTCAAAAATCAGTACACACCACGTTCACACTAAGAAAAGGTGACTGCCCAGACGTAGCACTCGGACATACAATACCGAGGGCTAATAAAGTTAACTATCTGGGAGTCACTCTGGACAAGAGACTGACGTACGGTGCCCACATAAGCCAGATGGTGAAGAGGTGCCAATTTAAATTAAAAAAACTTGATTGGATGCTAAGGAGCGAGAGTAAACTGTCTCTCTCAAGCAAAAGGATTATTTATAACGCGATTGTAGCACCAGTGTTCACATACGCTATACCACTATGGGGATCAGCTGCCCAAACGCACATTAAAAAAGTGCAAATTTTGCAGAATAAAGCTCTAAGAAGATGGACCGGAGCAGAATGGTTCGTAAGAAACGCAACGCTTCATATCGACCTTAAGATGCCGACAATAGCAGAGCTCATAGGCAGACATAGTGCAAGGTACACGGACAGATTGGAAGCGCACCCAAACCAACTGGCATCTAATCTGGTCAACAACCAATGTAGGAGAAGACTTAAAGACTGCATCCCCTCGATCGTCGGGGAATTTAAATTAAAAAAAAAAAAAAAAACTACATATAAATTAGAATAATTATAACAGGCGTACCTGCCAAAAAACAAATGTTAAGGATAAAAGATAAATGCGCTATAGAGTCTCTGACAACAAGCAGCAAATAAATTCACAAATACGTCAAAAAAAAAAAAAAAAAAAAAAAAAAAAAAAAAACAAAATAATTTAATTAATACAAAATAAAGAAAATATAACAAAAATATCAACATGACCGCACCGGGGCTCGAGCTCACACCTCTATGCTCGCCAACGAACTTACATATATCACATTTTCAGAGTTGCCACCTCTCTCATTTTGAGAGTTGCCACCTCTTGCATTTTGAGAGATGCCATCTCTCTCGATTTAGGTGCGTGTTTTTGCTAAGGTAAGGCTTCTAAGCTTCCATCCAAATTGAAACTGTCTGGCCACCTCTAATGCAAAGTTTTAATCTGCAGCTAATTTGAGCGGCGACAGTGGGGATTTAAGGTTAAATTAAAAAAAAAATTAATGTGATAGATGCCCCTGTGGGCTGGTGGGCCGTGAAATAGTATTTCGCTGTCGGTTGCGTCCGACTGCAACGTTCTTACTTGTTCTTATTAAAAGTGCGAAACAAAAAACAACCTGCTGGAATACGCAAGCCCCGACCTGGTAAGCTTTTTACTCCGAATTGCAGCTCGGCTGCTCGGCTTTTCGGCCGCTCGCTTTTCGTACGTTCGGCTCCTTCACAAATGAAGTTTTCCATATCAGGGCAACAAAAACAACGACAGCTACAATGACATGGCCAATGCAAAAACAGAATTCGTAGAAAGTGGCCAGTCGTGTTTTCGGTATAAAATCAATCGTAAATGTCCTTAAACGCACAGTTTTCGTTATACATTACAGCTCGCTGGTTGGTTTGCTGCGCATAAAAACGCGATTTGTGTTTTTCTCTTCTGGTAGTGAAAAAAGCAAATAAATAAATACAAATAATTAATAGCGTAACAAGCACACATATATATTGATTCTAAAATATTAATATGCCAAAAAGGAAAATATATAGATAAAAATAATTAAAATGGCGAGTGCGACCCATTATGAATCTCTTGTAACTGTTTTATGCTGACCATTTCATGAATTTTGTGAAAACTAATATATGCCTGCCCTAACCTAATTCGTGCTGCACGTGGTATAGGGTTGAGATGGGTCAGCCCTCGAACCTTTAAAAATTTGAAACCAATCGAAATGCGCGCCAAGTTTCTAAGTTTCTATTTCTTATTTTTGTTTACTTAGTTTTTTTTCGTTTTGATATCCGCCATATTTTGTATCGCGTTTAAAACTTGAGAATCTTTTTTTATACCCTGAATTGAAAATGGGCAAAAAAGGTATAATGATTTTGTGAAAATGTATATAAAAGGCAGAAGAAGGCGTGGCAGACCCCATATAATGTATATACATATACTTGATCAGTGAGACAAGCCGGCTGCGTCTGTCCATATGTTTGATCGCGTCGATCTCAGAACCAATCAAATCGAGTTTGTTAAAAAAAAATCGATAATTATTTCCGTTTTAATGTTATCGATTTAAAACAAAAATGTCTTAATTCAGTTGTGAAATTCTATCTAATCCATCTTTGTAGATAGAATTTTCAAATTTTGCACTAGACGACATGTGTATTTCATACAATTTTGAATTTTGTTAAAATTAGAATGCCACGCCCCTTTCACTTTCACTTTCGCCCCTTTCAAATACACACATATGAAGGACAATCGCATTCTCAAAAAAAAGTAATCAACAAAAAAGTTATTAAATATTTAATTTCCCACCACAATCACTCAGCAGTCTCGACTACAGCAATTTATTTTCCGACTTATTCTTGATTAATACTCATTAATACTCATATTATTCTCATTCAAAAAAGGTAATAGACATGAAATGCCCGTTCTCAATCTAAAAATGAGCCAACCGAGATGTGTTGCACGTTAGGAAAGGTGCAATTACCTGAAATTGAAATACCACCTAAACTATTGAATGGTTTACTTATCGGTACGGATCCAGATTCTAATGTGTTCCTGAAGTTAACATGAAGATTTAACTCAGCTTTCAAATGACACTGTTTTTATATTCTTTGTAATATCTATTTTCTATGCTTTTCTTTTGCTCTAATGTGAAAGTGTTGGATAGCTTACTCAATCGGCTGGTTTTGGATTATTTTACGACTTGACTTATTATGCACATTAGTCTATATGAAACCACAAAAATCAGCTCATGAAAACGAGTCGTCAGCATTAGGTTGCGTGATGAACTAAGATTGAGTAGAAAAGTAGCTAATGGAATCGGTTGTTGTTGGTGTTGAGGAAATAATTGTTTGGTAAACATTGACCAACAGTCGAAGAGGCAGAAGGAAGTTTGTATTAGATGCCTGTTATAGCAAATTTCTTTTGCTTTTGAGGAAAGGAAATTGTTCTTGTTTTTCCAAGTATGCGACATTGAAGTGCGCCACTTGGAATACAGAACGAAGGTGGGCTAAAGAAATTAAGAGGATTTACGGGGCCTCCGTTAAACCGTTAAAAATGACTCGAGTGGCAATGAAAAGCAACAAGAACATGATAGCAGCAGTCTAAATGACATGTGCATATAACATAACAAGAGACCCTTTATTGCGTCGTTCTCTGTGTCACCCTTACTGCCACACTCTTCTTCTATCCTACTCGCGTGTCTGCCTGCCTGAGTTGCTGCCCAACCCGAAGATGTGCTCGTAACAATGGAGCTCCAACTGTTTTGTTATGTAGGCCAAGTCGCCAAACACCGGACGGAAGTTGGTGCTGCTGCTGATGATGTTGCCATCTCGCTTTGACATGTTGTTTGGCATTGCTGTTGAGGGCTCTGCTGCGGCAGTCGCTGGCGGAGCTCTTTGCGGTTAGTTTTCATTATTGCCATAACCCTCGCGTTTTGTTTTTGTATTTGCGCTTGCGTTTGAGTCGGCTCTTTGTTGTCGCATTTGTGATTTCATAATTAGAATAACACTGCAGTTTTTAAGGTTATCCTCTCTCGTGGCCTATTTTACTCATTTTTTCCTCCAAAGACACTCAATTTTTCATTCATATCCGTCTCCAGAACGTTTAAAAAAAAAACAAAGTACTTCCACGAGTGTACAAATTTAAAATAGTTCAGCGGTTCGTAGTAGTCAAGCATTTTATGGCAACAAAATGCTTACAAAAAATGCTAATAATAATAAAACCTTTTTCCTTTCGTTTGCATTAATAAAAGGAAAAAACAATTTTCCCTTTCGGAAGGAAATTTGTGATTATTATGTTCCAATCAAATCAAATAGGTTATATGTACATATGTATGTATTTGTCTGGGCACATTTACATATAGTATAGAAGCAAGAAGAGTGGGAGGGGAAAGTTAAATAGACGTCGGTCACTTGGCGACTCTAAAGCAAATGAACAGCTCATTTTCATTACAAATTCCGACAGTAAACACACATACACACATGTACATACATAAAAACTCATTCAAATCGATTCAAACGGTGGGCACACACACAACCAGACCCACGCGCACACTCTAACACGAAAAGTGCTTATAACTAGACAAACTTCGTCGGTTCGCATAATAAGACCTTGCAGGAAGAGACTCAACTCACACTCACACAGATTGGCTTGGTGGCCATATAAAAGAGACAACGACAACGAAAACAAAAAGAACAAGTTAGATAACTCTAATCGAGCCCTAGCGGATACCCTGAACCCTGCGAAGAGCCGCTATTGACCGATTGGCCAAATGTTTTGTTTAATAACTTCTGCGCGAATTAATGGATTGGAATGAACATTTCAGCTTATGTTCAACATATTTTATTACATTTCCAATTTTTAAAAAAGCAACCCCATTCATTTATTGGCTTTGAGTGCAACTAATCTCAATTTAAATATTTGAGGAAATTTGGAGCCGGTATCCAAAATTTAACAAAAATCAATATTAGATAAAATAAATATAAAACATACCAAAAAAATTTGGGGACTCTAGCTATGAAGACGTGGGAGATATAATTTTATAACTAACGTTCGATAACGTTTTTAATCGATAACATTAAAATTAAAATAGTTATCGACTTTTTTTTAACAAACTCGATCTTTTCGTGGTATTTACGGACCTACATAACAAATTTCAAGTCTCTAGATCTTATAGAACGACGCGTTCATACATACGGACAGACAGACAGACGGACGCCTCCTTCTGCCTGTTACATACATTCACATTTCAACAAAAACATTATACCCTGAATTCCCATTTTCAATGGGTTTAGGGTATAAAAATAAACATAACGGAAAATTCTTACGGTACTTTTTCATGAATGTTTGCATAGTGCTCAAGCACTCTTTAACCGAAATATAAACAAGTAAGAACGTTGCTGTCGGACGCAACCGACAGCGAAATACTATTTCACGTCCCAGCAGCATCTATCACATGTTATTTTTTAAAATTTAACCTTAAATCGCCACTTTCGCCGCTCAAATTAGCTGCAGACTAAAACTTTTCATTGGAGGTGGCCAGACAGTTTCAATTAGGATCGAACCCTTACCTTAGCAAAAACACGCACCTAAATCGAGAGAGATGGCATCTCTCAAAATGAGAGAGGTGGCAACTCTGAAAATGTGATTTAAGTTCGTTGGCAAGCGTAGAGGTGTGGGCTCGAAGCCCGGTGCGGTCATGTTGATATTTTTGTTATATTTTCTTTAATTAGTTATTTTGTATTAATAAAATATTCTTTTCAAACATATATATATATAATTTAACAAATCAAAAGACAAGGTCAAAGGCCACAAAGTAATTATTTGGCGCGTTATTGGCTCAGAAGTTGCAGATGTTTCAGTTTTGATTTGCCACGCCCCCAGTGGCCGTAAACAAATAATTTTTGGCATGTGCATAGAGTGGGCGTTCAGGAATATAACTGTAAAGTTTGGATGCTTACATTCGAAAAATGCGAAAATTACAGGGTATTTTTCTGTATGTCATGCCCCTTTTGGGTCGTAACAATAATTTTTGAGGCATCGATAGAGGAGGCCCCCAGTAACTTAACATTCAATTTTGAAGCTTCTAGCACTAAAACTGTGGGAGATATAAGCTGATATTAGTTGCCACGCCTCCTGAAGGCGTAGATATATCCGCCATAGCTTTTCGATTGTGGGATGTAAACCTGAGTATATATACCAAGTCTCAAGTCTCTAGCATCAATAGTGCTCAAAATATAACGAAACTAGTAAAATCACTATATCTTCAGATCCGATTTGCCACGCCCCTAGTAGGCGTGGCCATAAAATTTTTTGGGCGATCCGTATAGGAGCGTAACAGTAACCCACGTGCCAAATTTGGGCGTTCTAGCATTAAAACTGTAGAAGATACAGTTTGACCCGATTTGCCACGCCCCCAAGATATATCCGCCATAGCTTTTTGATTTTGGGATGTCGACATGAGTGTTCAGTTAAAATCTCAACTCTCTAGCTCTTCTAGAAGTAGTGTTTCTGAGATACAGGAAAATGCATTTTCCGATTTGCCACGCCCCTAGTGGGCGTATCGGGAAAATTTTGACACTTTATCAGACGAGGGTATACACGAGTATATATTTCAAATTTCAAGTCTCTAGCTTCAATAGCGTGGAAATGGTTTGCGTTCATACGGACAGACGGACAGACGGACGGACGAACAGACGGACAGACGGACGGACAGCATGACGGACATTGCACAAACCCAATATACTAGTTCACTACGTGAAATAGTATAAAAACAAGAATCAAATGAAAATTTAAATTTATGTGGAAAATACAATGTGATTAGTTTTTGTCCCAGAGACTTATTTAGCACACAGGCAGAAGGAGGCGTTTCAGACCCCATAAAGTATATATATTTTTGATCAGCTCGACTAGCTGAGTTGGTATAGCCATGTCCGTCTGTTCGTCTGTCTGTCAGTATGTATGAATGCTTCGATCTATAGAACCTATAAGAGCTAGAGACTTCGAATTATTATATTTTATTATTTATGTAGGCTCGTGTATATCACGCACAAATCGAGTTTGTTTAAAAGAATCGATAAGTATTTCCGATTTAATGTTATCGATTAAAAGCGTTATCGAAATTTTGTTATTAAATTATATCTCCCACATCTTCGGAGCTAGAGTCCCCAAATTTTTAGTTTTATATTTATTTTGTGCAGCTTTGATTTTTGTTAAGTTTTGGATATTGGTACAAATTTCCCCAAATATTTTAATTGAAGGTAGATGCAAACAGTTTTTTTATTAAATAAAAAAAGTTTATAAAATATGTTGATATATGCGGATTTCATTAAAATCCGTTAAGTCACAATATGTTGATATATGCGGATTTCATTAAAATCCGTTAAGTCACACAGATTTTATTAAACAAAACGTTTGGCCAATCAGCAAGCACATGTGACCAGCAGCGCTAAGCACACAGTTTTCCTACACGTGTGAACAGTTTTCCTGTACGTGTGCACACATATAAACACACACACACACACAGAAGAGCCGCAAGTTTTAGTGGACATATATCCACTAGATGACGCTATGGTTTGCGAAATTTCAGCTGCTCTACTAAATCGAAACATGGATGGCTCTATTGGATAAAAATATTAAATTCAATTGAATTTAATATTGTGTGGGTTTGTTCTAAATGAAAACTCTGCAGTATTTTGAAAAACGCAGATTGCACAGGGAGTGAGTATGCCATTCATATGTATTTTCCAAAGCACAAGTCTCTAGTATTTTCAATACGTTTTTTATAAACTTCAGCAAAAAGGGGCCATAGCATCAAAAATTTAACAAAATTCAAAATGGTGTAAAACACTCATAAAACTAAAAGTAAATTTAAAATTTGTCGATTTTCATTCAAATAAAATTTCAAGTCTCTAGTTCTTATAGGTTCTGAGATAGAAATTTCTCGGATTGTCTTTCTGATAAAGAATATATGGGGTCTGTCACGCCTCCTTCTGCCTGTTACATACATATTGAACATTATACTCTGTTTTCCCATTTTCAATGAGCGTATAAATGGCTACAAAATGGCTACATAAACGACAACTATGACTATGTCCACGGATGTGGAGTACGTGGAAGGATCTTCTAGTGCGGCTGATGCAAAATATCTGACTCACGTCGACCTACGGCGTCAGGATAGGGGACAGATTTTGTAAAATTTGCATTCATAGGACAGTGTGAATATAACAACTTTTAAATTGAGGAATATGTCTGGCTATTTCATTATTCGGTAAAAAACACAAAGGAAAGCTCTAGTCGACTAGGGATCCCCTGAGCCTCGTCCAAAATGCCCTTTTAAATATACTACTGAGCTTTTTATACCCTGAACCCATTGAAAATGGGAAATCAGGGTATAATGTTTTTGTTGAAATGTATGTAACAGGCAGAAGGAGGCGTGGCAGACCCCATAAAGTATATATATTCTTGCTCAGGGAGACAAGCCGAGTCAATTTAGCCCTGTCCGTCTGTCTGTCCGTCCGTCCGTCTGTCCGTATGTATGAACGTGTCGATCTCAGAACTTACAATAGCTAGAGACTTCAAATTCTTTTTGTAGGTCCCTGTATAGGGCGCGCATATCGAGTTTGTTTCAGAAATTCGATAACTGCTATCGTTTTATTGTTATCGATTAAAAACGAAACTCTAAATTCAGCTATAAAATTCTATCTAATTCATCTTTCCAGCTAGAGTCTTCAAATTTTCCATTTAGTGATATTTAAGCCTTACGCAATTTCGGGTTTTGTTAAATTTTGGGTGCCACGCCCCCTTCGCATCAAATTTGTAACTCCAGTATATCAAATACTAGAAACTTGTGCTTTGGCACACACATACATATGGATGACATGATCACGCCCAACAAGTTTGATAAAAATCGTTCGGCCTCTTGCAGCAGCAGCGAAGCTGGTGAGTCATAATGCACAGTTAGCAGATTGTGTGCTTGTGCGTGCGTCTGTGTGTGTTCTTGTGCGTGCGTCTGTGTGTGTGTATGTATTGCTTGCTACATATGTACATACATATAAAAGGGTTCAGGGGATCTCTTTGTCGAGCAGTCTCGACTAGAGCACTCTTACTTGTTGAACTTGCACTTTCAATATCAAGCAGCTCAAAATATTAAGAACGTTGCAGTTGGACGCAACCGTTTTAATGTTACGTTTTAATGTTATCTATTAAAAAACGAAAATCAAAATTCAGTTATAAAACTCTATCTAATTCATCTTTGTAGCTCAAGTCTTAAAATTTTGCATTTAGTTTTATGTCAGTCTAATACAAATTTTTATTTTTGTTAAATTTTGAATGCCGCTTCCCCTTTGCCTCAAATTTGTAAACCACATATTTCAAATACTAGAGACTTGTGCTTTGGCAGATACACACATTAATGACGTTTGCTTGTGCGTGTATATGTTTATTATAATGTATTTACACACATATTGAAGAAACTAAGAATGTTAGCGGTTCTTAGGAATAGCGGTGCTTTGCAGGGTTCATTGTATCCCTTAGTCGAGCGGTCTCGACTAGAGTTTTCTTACTTGTTTATTATTTATTTATTGTGTGTTAGTAAAATATTCTTTTCAATACCCATATATAATTTGGCAATGTTGCGATTTATTGGCTCAGCTGCCCAGTGGCCGTAGACATATAATTTTTGTCATGTTCATAGACTGGGTCTTCAGGAATATAACTATAAAGTTTGGATGCTTACATTCCAAAAATTGATATTTTAGAAGATACAGTTTGACCCGTTTTGTCACGCGTCATAGCTCTTTGATTTTGGGATGTTGACGTGAGTGTTCATTCCAAATATTAACTCTCTAGCCCTTCTTGAAGTAGTGTTTCTGAGATACAGGAAAATGCGTTTTCTGATTTTCCACGCCCCTACTGCGCGTATCGGGAAAATCTTGGCACTTAATCAGACGAGGGTATACACGAGTATATATTCCAAAATTCCAGTCTATAGCTTCAATAGCGTGGAAATGGTTTAGCGTTCATACGGACAGACGGACGGACAGCATGGCGGACATTGCACAAAACCCATTATACTTATTTCATTTCGTGAATAAGTATAATTAGAATCCATAGAGTAGGAAATTTAAAGTACAGTAACAGTGGATAATTCTAACATAATTGAATTACACTTTGTAAACGTGTAAGAAAACTTGGCGCTGCTGCATTTTTTAACTCATTCACTTATATTGCCTATATTTGCTACTGAACTTCATTTCCAAAATCAATTTCGAATCAAAATTTAAAAAATTATCTACAAAACTATGCAAAATTTTGATTATCTTTAAAGATGTGAGAAATGCAATTTCATAACTGCATATTAAAAAGGTTTTTAATCAATAATATTAATAGCTATCGATCTTTCTAAACAAACTTGATTTTCGCTGCTATTTGGGGATCTACAACAACAAATTTCAAGTTTACCTCTTCCAGATTCTGCGATCATTAATACCGATGATCGGACAGGCCCAAATTGGCAGAGAGAAAGAGAGAGAGAGAGAGAGAGAGAGAGAGTGTTATGCTGCCTGTTACATTCTTTCTTCTTTTCTTATAGATATGTATATATATTTTTTGTGACTAAATTTAAAACTGATACTAGAAATTCATAGCACACAGATTATATTACTCTTTCAATTATTCCGTGACTTATTTTCAATAAAGTGAAATATTGTTATCAAACTTAAAGAATAATATAAACAAAACTAAGCTTAATGTTCTTTCATGCGAAATCTAAGCAATAGTCGCATTTATAAAGCAACCAAAATGCAAGACATACAATATAAGATTTTAATACGATGACTTTAAGAACGTCACGGTCAATAAATCGATTACATAATACCGTAACGTGAATCAATCTATAAAACATACAATAATGTGGTCACCCGAATCAGAGATAAATTCCATCGCAATGGTCACCACAATGCGACACTCGCAATCCTCCTCTTCAGGTGAGTGTGCGGAAATGATAAGCTAACTTGAAAGCTTCGACACTGTCATTTCCATTCCCATTCCCATGGCAATGCGGAACAACGAGTCGTATGTGAAATGTCCTATTGCTCGTTTTTTTGCAAGTTTTTTTTTCGCGTTTGACCCTGACCCCAATTCATTTCTGGCGCACGGCTTAAAACTACAAGCTAAGACTCTTTTAATGCAGTTAACTGTTATTTGCTGGTTACTAATAGTTTAACATCAAACAAAGTTTAAAGTCGAGTTATTTGCGCATATATATTTATAAAATAGTTCAATGATACGCTCAATTGGATGCCAGTGTATAGTTAGCCAATTGGCTAAAACCGAATCGTTTATTGAATTGTTATTCTGTTCATTTACACGATTCAGTGATTAAGTAACTGATCCAGATGAATCTTTTATTACTGACTTCCATATAAGCGTTATAGTTCAGAAATTAAGAAATAAAGGACCGAAATATTAATAAATAAATAAAACAAGCAAGTTAGTTGTTTTTAACTGTAAAACTTTAGAAGACACATCTTTCCCTTTTTGCCATGTCCCGGTAAATATATTCGCCATACTTTCCTTACTCATTTGGTGGTATTTCTCAGAAGTTTGAAATGTAACATCACTTTTGACGGACATTGTGCACAACCAATATATTAATTTTACTTTCGTGAATGAGTATAAATATCGATATCATATAAAAATGTGTAAACTACAGATATCGATTCCGGTCGAACTATGTAGGCTTTACTCAACTTATTTTTATATCCTCATTGAAAAAGGGATCTCAAGAAGTCTGTCTTCCAGTCCGTCCGCCTTTCCGTATGTATGA
Organism: Drosophila mercatorum; assembly: GCA_961210405.1. Taxonomy (NCBI): domain Eukaryota; kingdom Metazoa; phylum Arthropoda; class Insecta; order Diptera; family Drosophilidae; genus Drosophila; species Drosophila mercatorum. The sequence continues at coordinate 615,782 of CAUIUS010000002.1, read as the reverse complement.
ACGTCCCTGTATGTATGTAGGTCCCTGTATAGCACGTCCTGCGCTTGGTGACCCTAGCTCCAAAGACGTGGGAGATATAATGTAATAACTGAATTTTGATAACGTTTTTAATCGATAAAATTAAACCGGGAACTGTTATCGACTTTACCTGTGCGTGCCATACAATGAATGAGTAAAGTGTACATATTCTTCATCAGTTCGACGAGCTGAGTCGACTTGTTCATGTCCGTATGTATGTACGAATGCGTCAATCTGAGAAATGAGGTCGTTTGTATTTAAAAATCGATAATTGTTCTCGTTAACCTATTATCGATTAAAAACGAAGTCGTAATTAAGTAGGGAAATTATACGTCGTACATCTTCAGAGCATCCATTTTCCATTTGAGTTTTGTACATAGTTTCTTGTTTTTATACCCTGAACCCATTGAAAATGGGAATTCAGAGTATAATGTTTTTGTTAAAATGTATGTAACAGGCAGAAGGAGGCGTGGCAGACCCCATAAAGTATATATATTCTTGATCAGGGTGACAAGCCGAGTTGATATAGCCATGTCCGTCTGTCCGTCCGTCCGTCCGTCCGTCTGTCCGTATGTATGAACACGTCGTTCTCAGAACCTACAAGAGCTAGAGACTTGAAATTTTTTATGTAGATCCCTGTATAGCACGAAAAGATCGAGTTTGCCTCAAATAATCGATAGCTCGTTAAATTTTAAGGTTATCGATTAAAAACGAAATCGCTATTTAGTTATAATTCATCTTCAAATTTTGCATTTAGCGTTATTTGAGCCTTACAGAATTTCGATTTTTGTTAAATTTTGAATGCCACGCATCTTTGCCTCAAATTTTAATGCATGTTTATGCCTGGAATGTACATACATATACATATGTACATATGTATATAAAAGAAGCGGAAAATTTTCGGAATAGCGGTTTTTAGCAGGGTTAAGGGTATACCCTAGTCGAGCGGTCTCGACTAGAGTTTCCTTACTTGCTTTTGTCATATTTTGGATATACACTCATTTCCCATCGTGATTGCGTATATAAACAAAAAAAAAAGCGGAGACGCACGTTGATTCAAGCTTGTATTTAATTTAACAGTTTGTAACAGTTTGTCGCAACCGACGACTTAAACTTCACCTAGTTAAATAAAATAAATAAAAATACAAAATTTAACTACTAAATTATTAAAATTTAATAATTACATATAATAAATTCGAGCAAGGTAAGAATTTCAATCTTTTAAAACGGAAATATGCAAGCGTAAGTTCAAACAACTAAGAGTGCATCAGTTAGAAGTGGTCGACATGCACATACACATGCACAAACGCACATAAGTAGGGTGTGAAATATTGACTGTATGTGGAAAATTAATTATTGAATTATCGTCGTGCTGAAATTTTACCAGCGTGTTTATCAAATATCCAAAATATTTATAATCTATCAGAGATACTTTATACTTTATACTTATATACTTTTATAGCTTATGAGATTTTTGTGTTAATACTATCGAACAGGGTGCCATGACTAGATCTACTCAACTTGTCGATCTGAACAACGTTTGAATTTTGTCGATGAATCTGACATATTGCCTCTTACTTACATTTTAACAAAACCATCATAATCTCAATGGCTTCAGGGAATAATTAAATTGATTGAATTTTAATTTGTCATTAACTTGGTAGAGGTATATTATTGACTGTAGAGGTATATTATTGACTGAGATAGTTCATAGGGGCTACTTACGCATTATTATTATACCCTGAACCCATTGAAAATGGGAAAAAAGTGTATAATGTTTTTGTGCAAATGTATGTAACAGGCAAAAGGAGGCGTGGCAGTTATCTTAAATTTTTATTTTGATACCCAAAAGTCAAACTTTGAAATCCATTCTTAATTCTTTAAATTATGTATAAGTCGAGGTCGAGTCCGAAAGCTTGATAAAATCGTTTAGATGGATTATTTAAACTAATGATAATATGATTAAGTTGTTGACTCGAATTTAATTTTTCGGAGTTTGCTTTGAGTTTTCTGGCAAAAATTGTAAAGTTATTAAAGTAACCACAAGATCTAACCAGTCGTATGGCTCAGATCCAGTTGGCGCCCGAGGATGCTCTGATTGGCAATGAATTGATATTACTCCATGCCTGCGTTAAATATAAGGGAATTGTGGATCCGTCTTGCGGTGATTGTAATATGGCACTTATGATCTATAATATGCAAGTGTGTTGGCCATCCAACAGAGCTACAAAAAAGAGTTTGCCCTGCGGCATGCTCAGATTGTGTTTGACATATGAAATTGGTAAGTCCACTATAAAAGTTTTGGTTGCCATGTTTCAAGTCTATTTAAAACAAATTCAATAAAGTAACTCCTATCTGACACAATCACAATAGGTCAGCCCTCATGCTGATTAAAAAATTACTATTGCTGTCAATCTACACAGACAGCTTCTTAAACGTGCTTCTTCAGTAAATAAAGCACCTGCGTATTACTATTAGCATACCAATAAGGTTATGACGGTCAAATGATCATATTGTTGAAAATATACATACATATATCAAAGAAAACTTTTCAAACATAAAAGTTGACTTTCATCGTTTTCTCTTTACTTTTCTCGCCGTTTTAATGCTGGTTACAGAATCAAACGGAAGTGGTTCGTTTCGCACGAACTATGCAAACAAATATTAGGGCCTCAGAAGCTCTCGGGCGTACGAGGACCGAGTAAAAGGAATGACAGAAATTGGTAAAGAAATAAAATAGTTTCCAAGTGTCAGGCACGCAACCCCTTTGTACGTATGTACATATTGTGTATGTATATGTACATATGTATATTTAGTAATAGTCAATAACGTTATTTTCTGAACTCTCTGTTGCCTAACATTAGATTGCATGTGGATTAGTCTTGTATTTAATTTGTTTGCGCCTTCAACTGGGTTGTGGTTTGTAGTCCTTAATGTCACTAGTCAGGCTAAGAAAGAACAAGTAAGAGTGCTTTAGTCGAGACGGCTCGACTAAGAGATCCCCTGAACCCTACGAAGAACTGCGATTCCTAAGAACCGCTAACATTCTCCGATACTTTTATATGTACATATGTATGTAGCAAGCAACACATACACACACAGACGCACGCACAATAGCACACAATCTGCTAACTGTGCATTATGACTCACCAGCTGCGCCAAGACGCCGATAATATGAGATACTAAATGTTTAATAACTTTTTTGATCAAATTTGTTAGGCGTGATCATGTCATCCATATGTATGTATTTTCCAAAGCACAAGTCTCTAGTATTTGATATAAGGGACTTACAAATTTGAGGCGAAGGGGTCGTGGCATCAAAAATTTAACAAAAACCTAAATTGTGTAAGGCCCAAATAACACTAAATGCGTCAGCTGTTCTTTGGCTGCTATTTGCATGGCAATGTTATGGGAAAGTAAATGTTTAATAACTTTTTTTTTCTAGACGAACGTTTTTGATCAAACTTGTTGGGCGTGATCATCCATATGTATGTATGTATGTATGTATGTGCCGAAGCACAAGTCTCTAGTATGACTTACAAATTTGAGGTGAAGGGGACCTGGCATCAAAAATTTAACAAAAATCAAAATTGCAGAAGGCTCACATAACACTAAATGCAAAATTTGAAGACTCTAGCTATAAAGATGAACTAAATAGAATTTTATAACTAAATAAAGATATCGGTTTTTAATCGATAACACTAAAACGATGATAGTTATCGGTTATTTGAAACAAACTTGACCCTTTCGTGCTATACACCAATCTCCAAAAAAAATGTGAAGTCTGTAGCTCTGATATGTTCTGATTGGAAAATTTGAAGACTCTAGCTATAAAGATTACTTAAATAGAATTTTATAGCTAAATGAAGATATAAGTTTTTGATTAAAACGATGATAGTTATCGATTATTTGAAATAAACTCGTTCTTTTCGTGCTATTCACGGACCTACATAAAAAATTTCAAGTCTCTAGCTCTTATACGTTCTGAGATCGACGCATTCATACATACGGACAGACGGACAGATGGACGGACGGACAGACGGACAGGGCTAAATCGACTCGGCTTGTTACCCTGATCAAGAATATATATACTTAATGGGGTCTGCCACGCCTCCTTCTGCCTGTTACATACATACACATTTCAACAAAAACATACCCTGAATTCCCATTTTCAATGAGTTCAGGGTATAACAAGTAAGAACGTTGCAGTCGGACGCAACCGCAACACTATTTCACGTCCCACCAGCCCACAGGGGCATCTATCACATTATATTTTTTTAAATTTAACCTTAAATCCCCACTGTCGCCGCTCAAATTAGCTGCAGATTAAAACTTTGCATTATAGGTGGCCAGACAGTTTCAATTTGGATAGAAGCTTAGAAGCCTTACCTTAGCAAAAACACGCACCTAAATCGAGAGAGATGGCATCTCTGAAAATAAGAGAGGTGGCAAGTCTGAAAATGTGATATAAGTTCGTTGGCGAGCGTAGAAGTGTGGGCACGAACCCCGGTGCGGTCATGTTGATATTTTTGTTATTTTATCTTTATTTAGTTATTTTGTATTAATAAAATATTCTTTTCAAACATATATATATATATATATATATATATATATATATATATATATATATATATATATATATATATATATATATAATTTGACAAATCAAAAGACAAGGTCAAAGGTCACAATGTCATTATGTGGCGCGTTATTGGCTCAGAAGCAGCAGATGTTTCAGTTTTGACTTGCCACGCCCCCAGTGGCCGTAGACAAATAGTCCTTCTAGAAGTAGTGTTTATGAGATACAAGAAAATGCATTTTCGGATTTGCCACGCCCCTTGTGGGCGTATCGGGAAAATCTTGACACTTTATCTGACGACGGTATACACGAGTAAATATTTTTAATTTCAAGTCTCTAGCTTCAATAGCGTGGAAATGGTTTGCGTTCATACGGACAGACTGACAGACGGACAGACGGACGGACAGCATGACGGACATTGCACAAAACCAATATACTATATCACTACGTGAAATAGTATAAAAAGACCACAATACTCGAATGACATTGCTACCAGCGTAGCAAGAGAACAACAATGAATTAAGGCTATGTACAAAATATATTACTTGGGAAGTAAACAAGGACCAACAGTATCTATACTCTCGGCTCGTACATAAACATTGTACATTTCGGAACACGCGTTGCCTTTGAACTTAAGTTTCGTCAATTCGTTTGGGTTCGCAGGTTATTTACGAAAATTTAAATATAATTGATTGCCAAGGTGGTCAAATCATGTGCTGACTAAATAAGTATGCTTGTAATTGAACCCTTGACCCCAACAGTTTGGTATATTAAATTAACATGTGTCATGTGTAAATTAATCTTTATTACCTGTTTCTCTCCGCGGTGCTTTCCACATAGGAATCTCATCATTATCAAGCTCGGGTGATCCGGAACATCTGCCCGAGTTGCCGCCGGGTGACGAACAGCGTTTGCAACGAGCTGCCCTCCATCTGCAGCAGAAATTGATCCTGCGCGAATGGCTACGGGAATATCGCATGCAACATCATTACCAGCGTTTGCTGGCCGTTGAGGTGGCCTCGTTAGAGGACGTGTACTGGCTGGAGGATTCGCGTGCCAGCAAGATACTCGGCAAAGATTGGCAATTGTGGTCGACTGCGCGTCAAAGCCTGCCCACATCGAAGCCTCAGCTGGAAGCTTTAAAGGCGCAGCTGTGGTCGACGGTGGTCAAGTCAAGTCAACATCAGGACGCCTGGACATGGGGCGGCATGCTTGTGGTATCTGTTTCCGTTGCCGGCCTGGTCACACTCGCCGCCATGACACAGCCTTCTCTGGCGCCGGAAGCACGCCATTCGCTTCTACAATATGTAACCGGAAAGTATCTCCTGCCCGCCAATTGCAGAGTTCAGTGGGACTGGAAAGATCCGGCCCATGTCGGCGGCACCATGTGTTTCGTTGTACGCTTCTTTCAGCGCAACGGCCAGCCGTATCCCATCTGCGATACCGACCAGTTCTTCGTGGAAGTCAACGAAGGCACACGCAAAGTTGTCACAATCAGTGAGCTAGGCTCATCCACAGATCCCAATAATGCCAATATTGCCAAAGTCAAGTTTACGGTTCGCACTGCGGGCCAGTATAACATTTCCGTGCTGATTGGCGCCAGTCATATAGCCGGTTCGCCGTTTGTTCGCAACTTTCTGCCCGGTGCCATCGATCCACGCAGATCACGATTCATTCGACCGGCTAGTACTCTCATCTGCTGCGCGTGTGCTCCGACTCTGATGCACATTGAACCGAGGGACGAGTTTGGCAACGCGTGTCTTTTTGAGCAGTCCGATGAGGCCTTACAGGTATATTGCGTTGCACACAGCCTCAGAGATAAATCAAAATAATCTCTTAACTCCATCCCAACCAATCGCATTTTTCAGGGTTACCATGTCGCTATCTATGATCTCCACGGTGTTTCCGTCGAAAAGCTGCAGCATGCCATTATGTTCAGCTACGACAGTGTCAATTCGCGTGTCTCAGTGACTGCTCTCTTTCCAGAGCCGACATGCTTGCGTGCTACCATCAGCTATCGAGATCAACAACTGCCCAATGGAGACTTTGATATAATAGTGCTCAGCAGTAAGTAGTAAACATTTAGATATAACATTTGCTCTACACAGTACCCGTGTTGTAAAGGCAGAATTATATTATTATACCCTGAACCCATTTAAAATGGGAATTCAGGGTATAATGTTTTTGTTGAAATGTGTATGTAGGTAATAGGCAGAAGGAGGCGTGGCAGACCCCATAAAGTATATATATTCTTGATCAGGGTGACAAGCAAAGTTGATATAGCCATGTCCGTCTGTTCGTCTGTTCGTATGTATGAACGCGTCGATCTCATAACCTATAAGACCTAGGGACTTGAAATTTTTTATGTAGGTTCGTGAATAGCGCGAAAAGATCGAGTTTGTTAAAAAAGTCGATAACTATTTTAATTTTAATGTTATCGATTAAAAACGTTATCGAATGTTAGTTATAAAATGATATCTCCTACACCTTTATATCTAGAGTCCCCAATATTTTTTTTTGTTAGTTTTATATCTATTTTATGTAATTTTAATTTTTGTTAAATTTTGGATACCGGCCCCAAATTTCCCCAAATATTTAAATTGAGGTTAGTTGCACTCAAAGCCAATAAAGGAATGGGTTTGCATTTTAAAAAATTGGAAAAAATGTAATAAAATATGTTGAACATAAGCTGAAAATTTCATTCAAATCCATTAATTCGCGCAGAAGTTATTAAACAAACATTTGGTCAATTGGCCAAACACGTGACCAGCAGTGCAAAGCAAATTGTTTTCCTATACATGTGCACACATACACACACATACATTGAGCTGCGTTTTAGTGTACATATTTCCAGTAGATGGCGCTATGATTTGCGAATTATCAGCTGTTCAATAAATCGAAACATGGATGGCGCTATTCTATCGAACCATAGATGGCGCTATTGTCGGGACCCCCGACTAGAGTTTTCTTACTTGTTTTACCCTGAATCTACTTAAAATGCAAAATCATGTTATAATGGTTTTGTAAAAATGTTACATATAACATGTATAAGGAGGCGTGGCAGTACATAATAAAGTATATATATTCTTGTTCAGGATGACGAGCTGAATTCATAAAGCCGTGTCCATCCGGTCGTATGAACATAGCGATCTCGTAATACGTGTAATGAATACAAAGATTGTTTTTCCAGAAAAATTTTATTAAACGTTTTATTTCCAATAATTCCAACCAACTGCCCAATTAGCAGAGCGTGTGCTTCTGCGGCTCAGATATCTCGACTGGAGAACTCTAGTAATACTTATAAACGAAATGCAATAAGTGGATTGGGTTTGTGCAATGTCTGTCATGCTGTCCGTCCGTGTGTCCGAATGAACGAAAACTATTTCCACGCTATTGAAGCTAGAGACTTGAAATTTAGAATATTACTCGTGGCAAATCGAAAAATGCAATTTTTACAAATTTGGGGCGAAGAGGGCGTGGCATCAAAAATTACACTAAAAGCAAAATTTGAAGATTCTAGCTAGAAATATGATTTAGATAGAATTTTAAACCTGAATTTCTGTTTTCGTTTTTAATCAATAACATTAAAATCCAAATAGTTATCGATTTTCTGAAACAAACTTAATATGCGTGCCCTATACAGGGACCTACAAAAAAATTTTAAGTTCCTAGATCGTTCTGAGATCGACGCGTTCATAAATCCACTTGGCGTGTCTCTCTGATCAAGTATATAAATACTTTATTGGGTCAGCCACGCCTCCTTCTGCCTGTTACATACATTTCAACAAAACCATTTTTAATGGATTCGTTAATTTCCCATAAAATTTTCGGAATAGCGGTTCTTCGCAGGGTTCAGGAGATACCCTAGTCGGCCGGTCTCGGCTAAAGTTTTCTTACGTGTTTTATTATGTGAACGGCTAAAGGAGGCGTGCCAGATATGAGTGTTCCGTCTGTCTGCTTGACCGTTCTTCCCTGCATCTGTCCGAATTCGTAGATATTCTAAAAACGGGATAAATATATATAATAATATGAATTGATTTGAAGCTAAATGTTGGAGTTCTGAAAGGTGTCAAAATTTGCCTGTAGAATACAGGGTATTTGCTAATCGATCACTCCTCATTTGATTCTTTGCGAATCCGTACATCGTGATTCTAAATAAAGTAGCTAGGAGATTATCAAAATGGGTATTATAAATCGGATGGCGTTTTGGATGATTAGATGAAATCTTCGACGATAGTCTTCACAATCTTTTAAAACTAATTTTGTTCACTATACGTTTATTCAAATTTTGCATTTTAAGGTAGCGACACAACACTCGTTCATAAAAATATTACATCCCGAAAGCACAATATCTGCTATGAGGCGAAGCTCCTGAGTGTTTATGGAACAACAAAGAGCAAACCGCGGAAGGTGATGTGCTATGTGGGGCCAAAGCAGGTGAGAAATACTACACAGTATGCTCGTATTATACGTGCGAAATGTTGAGGCTCAGAACTCGTTGATCTTTCAGGTGACGATTAAGGAAATGATATTAAAGTTCATACCCAAACGCATTGCTACTTTTCGGCTGTGTCCTTCGACCAAGTTCCACTTTCTGCCTCAGCTGGTGACGAAACTTCATGGGCCTGTTTTCATTATAGACGATGGAGCACAGCCGCGCATTGAACTTGCCTCGAAGGATCGTAATATAATTGCTGCAACATTCACACACTTTTTGCTAAAGAATATTGGGGGCTCAGAGACGTTTAAGGATAAACAGGATTTTTTCTACCACGAAGTGCGCAAGTTCCATGCCAGCTACTATCACGAAAAGATTGCACTCAAAGTGAATCGCGATAAAATCCTCGAGAGTAGTATGAAAGCCACTAAAGGATTTTGTGTATCGGATTGGTGCGGAAACTTTGAAGTCACCTTCCAAGGGGAGCAAGGTATCGACTGGGGTGGCCTGCGCCGAGAATGGTTCGAATTAGTTTGCAGCGCTCTATTTGATTCAAGAAGTGGGCTCTTTTGTACATTTCATGACAAGCACCAGGCGCTGGTGCATCCGAATCCAACACGGCCTTCACATCTTAAACTCAAGTATTTTGAGTTTGCGGGTAAAATGGTTGGCAAATGTCTCTTCGAAAGTGCGTTAGGTGGCAGCTATAGGCAATTGGTGCGTGCACGGTTTAGTCGATCATTTTTGGCCCAGCTCATTGGACTAAGAGTACACTTCAAGGTGAAACATACTTCTTTTGCATACCATTTCTTATTCGAAAAGTGACTTTGATTTGCGTATTTTAGTACTTCGAGCAGGATGATCCTGATTTGTACTTGTCGAAAATTAAGTACATACTCGATACGGATTTGAATGACACAGACACACTGGAGTTGTATTTCGTAGAGGATTTATATGATACCTGCGGCCAACTAATGAAGTCTATAGAACTTATCCCAAATGGTGCCAAGATACGTGTAACTAATGCCACTAAAAATCAATATTTAGATGCTTTGGCGCAGCAGCGACTTTGCAATAGCGTTAAAGATGAAGTAGACAGCTTTCTAAAGGGGTTGAATGCAATTATACCCGATAATTTGTTGAGCATTTTCGATGAAAACGAATTGGAGGTGAATGATACTGAATTTTTGAATTAAAAATGAATATAATTACCAAAAATAATCTGTATTATTTCAGCTATTGATGTGCGGCACTGGCGAGTACTCGATAACCGATTTTAAGTCGCATCATATTGCCAATGGAAATTCGGCGGAGTTTCGACGTGTGCTCGCCTGGTTCTGGGCAGCTGTTAGTAATTTTAGCCAAACTGAAATGGCTCGCCTGTTGCAGTTCACCACAGGGTGTTCTCAGCTGCCGCCAGGCGGGTTTCAGGAGCTGAATCCACAATTCCAAATAACAGCAGCGCCTACGTTTGGCAATTTGCCCACGGCACACACCTGGTACATATCTGTCAGCTTGACACATGTATCCCTTAAATATGAATTTACCTTCTGTTTGTAGCTTCAATCAGCTTTGCCTGCCCGACTACGAGACCTATGAACAATTCGAGAAATCTCTGTTGCTGGCTATCAGTGAGGGAAGCGAGGGCTTCGGCATGGTATGAGTCGTTATCAATGGAATACTTTTTTTTTTGTAAATAAGAAATTGCAACTAATATAGTTCTTGTACTTTGTGTCATAGTTTTGGTCATATTTTCTATTATGCGTGAGACTCAATTTTAGATTCTCAACATTTCCTATTTCTGATTTGTGAGTTAGGTAATTAGTGAAAGCAAACGAAACGAACAGTAGTATTTATCACTAAATTGGCTTTAACGTCTGAAGAGTCAAAATGAAAAAAATGAATATATATCATCATCAAAAAGAATGTGATAATAATAATAATAATAAACTAACACAACTTAATCGTAAATACTTAAATGTGGAAAATGAATTGCTTGAATATTGAAATCAATATTTCCGTAGATTATACAGTTTAACTTTTTTTTTTCTGAATCGTTTTCCGATATTGTATTTGAAATGAAAAAAAAAGAACTTATAGAGAAGGATATAAGAACCAGTACTAATCAATAATAATAATGTTAAACTTAACTTTAAACGAGTCAAATCTATCGAGCTAATATGTATAAGCAATATTTGTTTTTAAGTAATTAAAAGTTTAAACATAAAATGATATTAGATACATTAAATTACAAATATATGTAATTATAAAACTGTTGTTCTTAAAATGTTCATTTTTGACTTGCAAGTAAAGATCTCTATTAATGTGACTTGAAAATATATCTAATTTTTGGCCAATCGTTAGAAATGAAGAGTAATGTAATTTTGAAATTTGGCTGTGGCTAATCGGAGCTCTGTTAATTTAAAAGTTTTATTAGGGTAAAATATAATTTATAACATGATGCTCTTTTATCCTTTTTTTTTTAAGTGGGCATCAAATTTTCTTTTCTGTTTTCTATCCCAGTGATCGAAGTCATTTAAACAAGAATGCTTTAGTCCAAATAAATGTAAAGGCAGAAAGGAGGCGTGGCAGAGTCCATAAAGTATATATTCTTTATTAGGGAGACAAGCCGATTCGATTTAGCCCTGACCGCTGAACGCGTCGATCTTAGATCCTATAAGAGCTAGAGACTTTTAGGTTCCAGTACAGCAAGAGCAAGTTTGATTTTTTAAAAATCGAAAACTATTTTCATCGCAGAGTAGACACCTCTTACTTGTTTTAATTTTGTTATATTTTGAACACTCTCAGTGCCAGGGACTCAAAATTTGGTATGCAACTCAAGATCAACAATTAAGAAAACTCTAGTCGAGCGGCTAGGAGATCGCCTGAACCCACAAAATTAAACTCAATTCCATTTAATATTTTTAGCCAATAGAGCCATCTATGTTTCGATTTGATAGAGCTGCTCATAATTCGCAATCCACAGCGCAATCTAGTAGACATACAGTACAACTTGCAGTTCTTAGAATAAGTTATAAGAATAAGAATTCACGCACTTCAATGTTTGTGTATATAGGAAAACGGTATGCTTAACGCTGCTAGTCACATGTGTTGTTGCCGATTGGCCAAACGTTTTGCTCAATAGCTTTTGTGTGCCTTAAAGGATTGGAATAATGTTTTCAGCATATAATTCACATATTTAATTTTCAATTTAAACAAGTAAGAAAACTCTAGTCGAGACCGCTCGACTAGGGTATTCCCTGAACCCTGCGAAGAACCGCTATTCCGTGTATTCTCCGTTACTTTTATATACATATGTATGTATATGTGTGCATAATACAAGCAACACACACACATAGGCGCCCACACACACAAGCGTAAGTCGGTGCCTCAGCTGTTCTTTGGCTGCAATTTGCATGCCAATGTTATGGGAAATTAAATGTTTAATAACTTTTTTCCTAGACGAACGTTGATCAAATTTGTTGGGCGTGATCATGACATTTATATGTGGGTATGTGCCAAAGCACAAGTCTCTAGTACTTGAAATACGTGATTTAGCAATTTGAGGCAAAGGGGCAATTTCAGGGCGTGGCATCCAAAATTTAACAAAACCCGAAATTGCAGAAAGCTCAACTAACACTAAATGAAAAATTTGAAGACTCTAACTATAAAGATGAATTAAGTGAAGAAATCGGTTTTTAATCGATAACATTAAAACGATGATAGTTATCGAATATTTGAAACAAACTCGATCGAATCGTGATATACACGAACTTCCAAAAAAAAAATTGAAGTCTCTAGCTCTTATATCTTCTGAGATCGACGCGTTCAAACATACGGACAGACGGACAGACAGACAGACGGACAGGGCTAAATCGACTCGGCTTCTCTCCTTGATCAAGAATATATATACTTTATGGGGTCTGCCACGCCTCCTTCTGCCTGTTACATACATTTTCACAAAACCATTATACCCTGATTTCCCATTTTCAATGGGTTCAGGGTATAAAACCGATAAACGAAAACAGAAATTCAGTTATAAAATTTCCTTAATTCATCTTTCTCGCTAAAGTCTTCAAGTTTCGATTTTAGTGTTATTTGAGCCTTACACAATTTCGGGTTTTGTTAAATTTTTGATGCCACGCCCCCTTCGCTAAAATTTGCAAATCACGTATTTCAAATACTAGACATTTGTGCTTTGGCAATACATACATATGAATGACACGATCACGCCCAACAAGTTTGATCAAAAACGTTCTTCTAGAAAACAAGTTATTAAACATTTAATTTACTATACCATTGGCATACAAGTAGCAGCCCAAGCACATCTGACGCAGCGACTTGTAATGAACATCGATACACATATATGTATATGTATATATAAAAGAAACGAAGAATGCTTTGAACAACGGTTCATCGAAGGTTTCAGGGTGTCCCCTTGTCGAGCGGTTTCGACTAGAGTTTTATGCGTTTTACATTAATAAATGTGTATACAAATTGGCGTATATCCTATGTGAATGTGTGAGGTCTCATGCACTTATGAACGCACATATATTCCCTGGAGCATTCTTCTAATTCTTCACGTAGCGCTCTGGACTCTTACTCTTCAATTGCTTACTCATCTTATATCACCAGCCATGCCAAGGTAAATGCTATGTGACACGTTTGTCTCCAGCAAATTCTGGTAGAAAACGATAATATCTCTAAATGCAAATGCGTGTGTAGCAAATTAAATGAATACAAAGAAATTTCTAAAAATGCGTTGCCGCGCGTGTTTAGTATATTGTATATAGATCAATTTAAGCAATTATTACACACTAATTATCGGAAGACAATCAAATGCAGACACAAATGGAGAAAGTGGGTTTACATGCGAAGATTTCAAGATTTCAAGAATGACCGATTATTTAGTTAGTAGTCATACGATTTTGAATCATACTTTTCTTTTTATACCCTGAGCCCATTGAAAATGGGAAATCAGGGTATGTTTTTGTTGAAATGTTGTAACAGGCAGAAGGAGGCGTGGCAGACCCCATAAAGTATATATATTCTTGATCAGGATGACAAGCCGAGTCGATATAGCCATGTCCGTCTGTCCGTCTGTCCGTATGTATGAACGCGTCGTTCTCAGAACCTACAAGAGCTAGAGACTTGAAATTTTTTATGTAGGTTCCTGTATAGCACGAAAAGATCGAGTTTGTTTCAGAAATTCGATAACTTTTATCGTTTTATTGTTATCGATTAAAAACGAAAATCTAAATTAAGCTATAAAATTCTATATAATTCATCTTTCTAGCTAGAGTCTTCAAATTTTGCATTTAGTGTTATGTGAGCCTTACGCAATTTCGGTTTTTGTTAAATTTTGGGTGCCACGCCCCCTTCGCCTCAAATTTGTAACTCCCGTATATCAAATACTAGAGACTTGTGCTTTGGCACATACATACATATGGATGACATGATTACGCCCAACAAGTTTGATCTAAATCGTTGCTCTAGAAAAAAAGTTATTAAACATTTAATTTCCCATAACATTGCCATGCAAAGCAGCCAAAGAACAGCTGACCCAACGACTTGCGCTTGTGTATGCGTGCGCCTGTGTATGTGTGTGTGTATGTTTTGCTTGTAATGAACGTACATATGCATGTGTATATAAAAGAAATGAAGAATGCTTGGAATAGCGGATCTTCGCAGGGTTCAGGGTATACCCTAGTCGAGCGGTCTCGACTAGAGTTTTCTTACTTGTTATACCCTGAACTCATTGAAAATGGGAAATCAGGGTATAATGTTTTTGTTGAAATGTATGTAACAGGCAGAATGAGGCGTGGCAGACCCCATAAAGTATATATATTCTTGATCAGGGTGACAAGCCGAGTTGATATAGCCCTGTCCGTCTGTCCGTCCGTCCGGCCGTCCGTCCGTCCGTCCGTCCGTCTGTCCGTATGTATGAACGCGTCGTTCTCAGAACCTACAAGAGCCAGAGACTTGAAATTTTTTATGTAGGTTCGTGTATATCACGATTCGATCGAGTTTGTTTCAAATAATCGATAGCTATCATCGTTTTAATGTTATCGATTAAAACCCGATATCTTCATTTAGTCATAAAATTCTATTTAATTCATTTTAATAGCTAGAATCTTAAAATTTAGCATTTAGTGTTATTTTGGCCTTACGAAATTTCGGTTTTTGTTAAATTTTTAGTGCCACGCCCCCTTCGCCTCAAATTTTTCACTCCCGTATATCAAATACTAGAGACTTGTGCTTTGGCATATACATACATATGGATGACATGATGACGCCCAACAAGTTTGATCAAAATCGTTCGTCTAGAAAAAAAGTTATTAAACATTTAATTTCCCATAGCATTGCCATGCAAAGCAGCCAAACAACAGCTGACGCACCGACTATACGACTATACGGGAGTTACAAATTTGAGGCGAAGGGGGCGTGGCACCCAAAATTTGACAAAAACCGAAATTGCGTAAGGCTTACATAACACTAAATGCAAAATTTGAAGACTCTAGCTAGCTCTAGACAAAAACCGAAATTGCGTAAGGCTTACATAACACTAAATGCAAAATTTGAAGACTCTAGCTAGAAAGATGATTTAGATAGAATTTTATAGCTCAATTTAGATTTTCGTTTTTAATCGATAACAATAAAACGATAACAGTTATCGAATTTCTGAAACAAACTCGATCTTTTCGTGCTATACAGGAACCTACATAAAAAATTTCAAGTCTCTAGCTCTTGTAGGTTCTGAGAACGACGCGTTCATACATACGGACAGACGGACGGACAGACGGACAGACGGACGGACGGACAGACGGACAGACGGACATGGCTATATCAACTCGGCTTGTCATCCTGATCAAGAATATATATACTTTATGGGGTCTGTCACGCCTCCTTCTGCCTGTTACATACATTTCAACAAAAACATTATACCCTGATTTCCCATTTTCAATGGGTTCAGGGTATAAAAACGGAGAATGCTCGGAATAGCAGTTCCAAGCAGGGTTCAGGGTATTCCCTAGTCGAGCGGTCTCGACTAGAGTGTTCTTACTTGTTATAGTTGAGATGTATTCAAATATACAAAAAAAAAAACAAGTAAGAAAACTCTAGTCGAGACCGCTCGACTAGGGGATACCCTGAACCCTGTGAAGAACCGCTATTCCGAGCATTCTCCGTTTCTTTTATACACATATGTATATGTATGTACATTATAAGCAACACGCACACACAAGCGCAAGTCGGTGCGTCAGCTGTTTTTGCGCTGCTATTTGCATGCCAATTTTATGGGAAATTAAATGATTAATAACTGTTTTGCATATAAACATCTTTGTCTCAAGTCTCTAGTATTTGAAATATGGGACGTACGAATTTGAAGCGGAGGGGGCTTGACATCCAAATTTAATAAAAACCGAAATTATATAAGTCTTAAATAACACTACATGCAAAATTTTAAGACTATAGCGATATAGATGAATTATCTAGAATTATATAACGGAGTATCGTTTTCGTTTTTAATCGATAACATTAAAAACAAGTAAGAAAACTCTAGTCGGGGGTCCCGACTAGGAGATACCCTAAACCCCGCGCTATCTGCGTTTTTAAAAATACTGCACTGCTATTCACGTGCTATTCTGCCTGTTACATACATACGCCTTTCAACAAAAACATTATACCCTGAATTCCCATTTTCAATGGGTTCAGGGTATAATAAGATAGTTATCGATTTTTTTTAAAACTCGATCTTTTCGTGATATACAGGAACCTTCATAAAAAATTTCAGGTCTCTAGCTCTTATAGGTTCTAAGATCAACGCGTTCATACATACGGACAGACGGACAGACGGACGGACGGACAGACGAGCATGGCTATATCAACTCGGCTTGTCACTCTGATCAAGAATATATATACTTTATGGGGTCTGCCACGCCTCTTTCTGCCTGTTACATACATTTCAACAAAAACATTATACCCCGATTTCCCAGTTTCAATGGGTTCAGAGTATAACAAGTAAGAAACTCTAGTCGGGGGTCCCGACTAGGAGATACCCTAAACCCCGCGCTATCTGCGTTTTTTTAAATACTGCATAATTAGCATTTTGTAGCATTTAAAATTTGCTAGATGCACGCAGCTCAATGTGTAATGGATTTGAATGAAATTTTCAGCTTATGTTCAACATATTTTATTACATTTTTTTCAATTTTTTAAAATGCAAGCCCATTCATTTACTGGCTTTGAGTGCAACTAATCTCAATTTAAATATTTGGGGAAATTTGGAGCCGGTATCCAAAATTTAGCAAAAATCAAAATTACATAAACAATATATAAGACTTAGAAAAAAAAATTGGGGACTCTAGCTATAAAGACGTGGGAGATATAATTTTATAATTAACATTCGATAATGTTTTTAATCGATAACATTAAAACTAAAATAGTTATCGACTTTTTTTAACAAACTCGTTTTTTTCGTGGTATTCACGGACCTACATAAAAAATTTCAAGTCTCTAGCTCTTATAGGTTCTGAGAACGACGCGTTCATACATACGGACAGACGGACGGACGGACAGACGGACATGGCTATATCAACTCGGCTTGTCGCCCTGATCAAGAATATATATACTTTATGGGGTCTGCCACGCCTCCTTCTGCCTGTTACATACATTCACATTTCAACAAAAACATTATACCCTGAATTCCCATTTTCAATGGGTTCAGGGTATAAAAATGAAAATTGTACACATGACTAAGTGCAAAAAGTGATGAACAAGAGATAATTTAGTAACTGAATATCGATTTCACTTATAATCGATAACATTAAAGCGGATAAATATATATAAATATATATATTTTAATCTGTATGGATTCTGCTTCGTAGTTAAGTTTTCGTGACACCAAATCTAGGTTTCATTTATGTGAGTGCAATTACTTTTAGTTCATAATTCATAAATTCGAAAAAACTATTAAAATTTCTACAATCTACAGAACCTGTCACATTTAAGATCATTAATACAATAAAATAGTGAAACTTCCAATCCAAAGCAAGTAGTTGCAGAAAGTGACCTGGCATAGATTTAAACAAGAGTGCTCTGGTCGGCAATGCCCGTCCGGCAGATACTCTACCAAACATGTCAAATGGCAGATTAACTGATACTAATATTATCTTAAGTTCTGACCCGCCCGCTAAGTAATTTTTATATTTACTTATCCAAGTGCTTATATCACCCAGAACGCATCAGCTTTTTACATCTTGTTTGGATCATATTGCAGTACTCTTTGAAAGCGTATGATGTTTTTTACTTTTTCGGACATTTGTATACATATACATATGCTTATGAATACTAGCCAGTCTGAGTATGTCATGTTTTATAAGGTCGTTTGCGCTATTTAAAAACGGGTATTCAAAATCATGGCGAGTTTCATGAGAGAAATTGTGACATGCTGACAGGTAGAATACAAAGAAAAAAATTACTTTCACAATGACCTCATGAACTTCGCTCATAGCATTCATAAAATGAAAACAATATTTTGCGGTGTCATTATTCTGTTATTGGTTTAATATAGAAAACAACTGCTTAACTTTAAAATAAATAACTTAGGACTCTCTTCAGCTTAGCAGCTGGTTAACTAGCCGGAGCATTTACTGGCGAGCGTGCACATAAGCGTTCGGGGACAGAATAGCAGCCCCTTCGAACAGGTCATTTTGTGACCTTTCATCTGACCCTGCGCGGTCTTGTAGCAAACGAAATAGCTGCTGATAGAGGTCTGATCGGGTATCTTATCGCCCTCCCTGCAGTAATATTTACGCTTCTTCACCGATCCGCTGTTATTTATATTGCTATTGCTAATGGACGGCAGTGTAAGAATGACTGGAGTGGGGCGTGGCGTGGTGGTTACCTCGGGCATGCTGACCATGTAGGAGTCCAGTAAGCTATGCTCTATGCTGGATGACACAGTAGGTCCACTCGGTTCCGGCATGCTGCCATATTGTTGTAAGAGATTAGCAATACTCTGACTCTTAAGCGTCTCATCCTGTCGTCGCTTGGCTTCGCTCAGCATCTTAAGCGCCTCGATCTGCAGTCGTTTGTTCTCCTCAATCGAATAACTATTAAGCACCTGTACAGTGCCGCACTGGGCATACGTTGCTGCATCGCATATGCGTGTCTGCTTATTAAAGCCTGTGTAGGGTGGGCATGAGTAGGACAAGACTTTGCCATCCTTCTTACTACACACAAAGTAGCGAGTGCAGTCCGTCTGATTGGGTTGGCGTACGCCGGTTTGACATGTGATTACCTCTACTTTACCAAGGTTGGATAACGCTGATGGTGATTGGCTCATCAATGGCAATATCGACTTTTTAAACACATCCAGACTGATGAAATCGCCATTAAAGTTCACGAGGTGGCTCAATGCAGATGGATATTTGGTATTTCCAGGCATAACCTGAATTTTATTAGCAGAGCTCATTGGAGATGGGTACATACTGTTTCCCAATGGTTCGTTATATACATTACTCATACCTGCTGGCAGATTGGGCATGTATGATGGATTGTAGTCAGGTCGATACTGATCGTTCATAGAATAACTCTGATCCACATATGAGCCAGGTGCTAATTGATTGTTCATGCCCAATAGATCCATTGAGTCGCCACTGCTGTAGGTCAGTACATGGGGCCTGTTCTGTAGATTATTGCTGTTGTTCTTGTGCAGGTGGTTGTTATTCGCATTGCTGTTGACATAGTTTACGTTACTCGTTATATCAGCATCTACTTCCATGCTTTCGATTTTTTGGGAATTAGGTCGAATTTTCACTTGATCTGGATCAAGATGTATCGGAAATAGATTATGACTGTTCATGGGACGAGGTAGATTTAAGCCTATGGACATTGAGGTTGGATAGCTCTCCGCATTGAGCACACGATGCGCATTATTCTCATTGAGGTGCGGACTAGGGGTATAGTAAGAGGACACAGTGGATGCCGACGGCTGCTGCTCGAAGGGACGCGGAGTTGTCTGTACAAATTCGCTAGCATACGGAGCTGCATATTGGCCGGTATATTGGCTGCTCATGGTTGTCACGGACATCCCAGAGATGGAGCTGGAGCTGGAATGGGGTCGTGGTGTTGTCATGATAGCCATGAATTGGTTGAGATAGTTGTTGTCGTTATTTATTTTCTCTATTTGTTGATTTTTGTTGTTGTTATTGCTTTGATAAACACCCAAGCTGTTGCCATAGGTATCAAGTACTTCCTTTTCGCCAGAGCTTGTGCTAGCCAGATGAACAGGTATAACATTATTGTGAATGATCGTGGTGCTCGGTTGCGACTGCTTTTTGTTATATCCACTCGGTTTCTTGTGATTCGCATATTGCGACCTTGGGGGCGAGTGAGACCCATAGTCCTGCATCGAGAAGTATTCCAGGAATGGATTATTATGGTTTGTCAGTATGATAGGCTGTAAAATTGGCTGCGCATAAAAAGCTCCACTATAGCCTGGATTCTGAATAACTTTGGGCATATTCTGAGCAGAAATCATCTGCTTGGACAGTTCCAGCACCGTTTTTAATGTTTCCTCCGAAACTTTGGGTTCATGGTCGCTCATGTACTCATGACTCTGAGTTTTCACATATTTTTGATGTTCATCGCTGGAGCCATATTGGGGGAGTGTAAATGTCACTGAACCCTCTGGACGATTGACCACAATTTGAGAGTTCGAATAGCCCTGACCGTACGAAGAAATA